>WNWU01000004.1:46773578-46787709 GCA_012654045.1 Ptyas mucosa | reverse complement strand
AAGAAGAAGAAGAAGAAGAAGAAGAAGAAGAAGAAGAAGAAGAAGAAAATAATAAAGGTTGGTCAGTAAGTCAATAACTGGTATCTGGATAATCAAGAAACAATCTAGGAGAAGTATCCATAACATAATCCAGTGCGCATACTTTTTATAAAGTGTATCTTTTTTAAAATCTTCCAACTACCAATTAAACCAACTTCAATAATGAAACAGCATAATAGGTATATCTATTAAAAACTACACACATTGAAAACTTGACTTCAAAGCTAAGTTTCCATCTCCAGGCCATTGTTAAATCCTCTCATCCATCTCAGCACCCAGGGGAAAAGCTAGGTCTTAAGTGCCTTTTAGAAGACCAGGAAGGTCAGGGCAGGGGTGAAATCCAGCAGGTTCTGACAGGTTCTGGAGAACCGGTAGCGGAAATTCTGAGTAGTTCGGAGAACTGGCAAATACCACCTCTGGCTGGCCCCGAGAGTGGGGTGGGAATGGAGATTTTGCAGTATCCTTCCCCTGCCACGCCAACAGAACCGGTAGTATAAAATTTTAGATTTTACCACTGGGTCAGGGCTTGCCTAACCTCAAGGGGATGGGTATTCCAAAGTGCAACAGCTGCCATGGAAAAGACACACTTTCTAGATCCCATAAAATGGCAATGTTTAAGGAAAGGGATTAGGAGTCTGCCCATATTATCTGGTCTGGTAGTCTGGGTAGATGTCCTTACAGAGAAGTGGTCACATACATCACCTGTCCCTGAACCACAAAACTTGACTATAGCATTCTCTATCAGGCTTGGGATGGCCATCCTTGAGACTTTGCGAAACCCTTGCCGTTTGAAATGAATCGGATTTTTTTCTATAAAACAAATACATTTTAAAATTGTTTTATTAGTGGATCTTACAGTTAAGTGAAGAAGTACAATCTTCCAAAGATGGTGGTTTGGTACTTTGTAAATAGTAGGTCTACCGAAAACGTAACACTTGATTTGAAAAGAACTGTCTGTGCTGCAGCACCCACCATTTGGGACGTCTTATCCTCCACCCTCATATCCCCCCACAAGAGTCTGTACACCTGGCTCTGCCGGTTGGCCTGGGGACCAAATGGGAGAGTTACACACTGAAGGTGGATGCTGGATTGATGGGAGACTGTACCCACCCACCCCCTGCTCTTCACCCATCCATCATTTTGATTATCATATTGATGTATTTATTCTCATTGTGTTCTGTTAGAGGTAAAAACCTGTCAGCATGTTGCTGCAACTAATTGATTGTTTGGTGAACTGTTTAAATGAACCAATCAGAGCACAGCTTCCTGGCTCTGAGTTTCCCCACACTTTTCAACGGTCAGAAAGGTATATATAAGTAGCTGCAGGAACAGATACTCTCCAGAGACTCTTCAGAGACTCACAGATACCAGATACTGGCAGAGATGCCTCAGAGAGAGCCGAGCAGCTGAAGTCACCATGAGCTGAAGTCACTACAAAGAGCTGAGTCATTCCTTTGTTCCTGAGAAGGCTGACAAAGAAGCTGGATGCCTCCCATACTTGGGAAGAAGAACAAGAGCTGAATGGACTTTACTGTGAGGAGAATTCTTTGGGCTGTTGATGTCTTTTTGTAGGTTTTGTTTTTATGTGTTTTTAATTAAACCAGTTAGTTTTTCAAGACTCCTCAATTGATTTCATGCTAATGTGTTTGTCTGCGTATCGGGTCACGATCCACAAACTCTCTGTTCCTTAACATGTTCCTTTGTCGTTGTTTATTTGTTTTGTTTTGTTATCTTACTTCTGCTTACGCTCCTTTCATTTTTCTTAACTAGCTCCTAGCTCTACTCACATTAGCTAAACCATCTGTTGCTATACTTATGTTGATCTTTTCTCATTTAATTCGTATCCCTAAATAGTAGGTCTATTATAATTGTTCTAACCGTTCCTGTTCTTTATCTGATAATTGTTAATGGCCAAAAACCAAGTACTGAGTTCATCATAGACTTAGTGAATTGTAGCTACTTGACTCTACTTCTTTGCCTCAATGGACTGAAAAAATGAGTTAATGGAACAAATCTGGAGAATTCTAAGATTAGGAGAAAAAGTTGTGTGGGTACTCTGGTTAACACTTATTGTAAGCTAATTTAGTCCATAAGAGGAAAAAAAATGTCAAGCTATGCTTTAATTTAGAAGTCACTGAAAATGCAGGAAAATAATGAGCACGTTTTCAAGATCTTCAGGTCAAGTATGATGCTACAAAAAAGAGAACTGGGGAAGAAAGCTGAAAAAAGAAACTATGAAGCCTCCATGGGAAATTCCTTAAATATACTAGAAAATATGAAGAAATTTTAATGAAGCGTCACAGCCATATAAATCTGCATCACCTTAGTTTCACCTTTAAAAGAAAATTATGAATCACACAGAATTTACCGTTTTAAGACTGTCAGTTTCTTAACCCTTACTTAATTTTGGAATATTTGGTGCAATGAAGAGATCTTGAATACCTTCTCCACAATGTCGAACATTTTTGACTGGTCTTGACAAGATTGTGGAAGGTCAGATTTAGATTATTTCTGTTCTATATACTACCCCAAGATATAATTATATTTTAAGTAAAACTTTACTTTGAACAGAGGAGGAAATTCTCCAGTATTAATTGCACAACAAAGCCAAGAGTTAAAGAAGTTAAAAACTGCTGTACATTCAAGTTAAAAGTGGAGGTTCATTCTCCAAGCTCATGTGTTGGTTTCTGAACATTTCATTATCAGCGGTGGTGGGTTCCTCCTGGTTCAGCCCGGTTCGGCCGAGCCAGTAGCGGTGACGATATGACGTCACCAAACCGGTTCTCTTTGTTTGGGAGCTGGGCCCTCCTGCCCCCCTCATTATTCTTACCTTTTATTTGGCCCCCACCCCCAATCTATTCGCTGCCTCCTGAGTCCCAGCTGATGGCTAGAAGGAAAAAAACTGTTTAAACTCTTGCTGCGGGGCTTCAAAGGGCCGCCCTACAGCTGATCAGTGTTAAAAGGCAGTGTGGTGGTACACTGGTGCCTCCAAAAACAAATGAGTAGACCGGTGCCTCCAAAAACAAATGAGTAGACCGGTGCCCCCAAAAACAAATGGGCAGACCGGTACGCTCCAAAAACAAATGGGTAGACCGGTACAGCTCTGCAAGCAGTTAAAAGCCTGGTAGACTAGTACCTCTGCTAAATCCTAAAGAATTGTCACATGATCATCAAACCACCTCCACAAAATAAGCCACGCCCACAGAACCGGTAGTAAAAAATTTTAGAACCCACCCCTGATTATCAGGCTAGGTGACACCTTCAGCGGAATTTAGGGAATGTCAGTGTTGGTGTACTTCTGTTTATAAGGGCTTCGTGTCATCAGTAGGTCTTATGACTGGAGGGTCAAAATGTTCAGAAACCAACCCACAAACTCGGAGAATGAACCTCCACCCTCATCCTACACCCAAGCTACAGATATCCAGATACGGATACTATCCCATTCAAGTTATTTCAGGCTGATCTGCAAGGCAGTTTTCGGTTTAATGACATATAAAATAAGCTAATGATAACAAAATGATAAATCAAAGAGCAATAAATGGAAAAGCAAAGTGAAACTGCATTATAACGCTACTGGATATAAATTCTGCAAGAGCGATCGGTGACCAAAAATGCCCCTACTTAGTAAAAGCATGGGTGTAAAAAAAAAAAGATCAGTTTATTATGAACTAAAGAAAGCTCGAACCAAACAGGTTTTTCTGAGCGGTATGTGCTTCCAGCCCCAAGACTCAAGACCACCCTCTTATCAGATGATACCACCTGCTGCTTCATCACATCCAGCAGCTCTAGAGAAAGACCCTCACAGATAATTTTAGCAACCAGACAAATAATACGACAATCATTCAGATGCATGTTGTATCTAGGTTTAAAACTCAAAAGCAGGAGTTAAAGAACTGTTTAGAACTGTACTATACCGAGAGTCTCCAGAGCTACTTCAATCTTGGCAATGCATGGGGTGTGTGTGAAATGAGATTCCAATCAATGAAGAGGAGAAACCAACAGCTCAGACTGATAATTTATTTACAGGCAGTCCTCCACTTACAACAGTCCACTTAGTGACCGTTCGAAGTTACAACAGCACTGAAAAAAGTGACTTATAACCATTTTTCACACTTATGTGACTATGTCAGCATCATCCCCATGGTCACGTGATCAGAATTTAGATGCTTGGCAACGGATTCATGTTTATGACGATTGCAGTGTCCTGTGGTGACGTGATCCCCTTTTGTAACTTTCTTTGACAAGCAAAGTCAATGGGGAAGCCAGATTCCACTTAACAACCATGTTGCTTACTTAACAACTGTAGTAGGGGTGAAATCCAGCAGGTTCTGGAGAACCGGTAGCGGAAATTTTGAGTAGTTTGGAGAACTGCAAAATACCACCTCTGGCTGGCCCCAGAGTAGGATAGGAATGGAGATTTTGCAATATCCTTCCCCCAGGAGTAGGGAGGGAATGGGGATTTTGCAGTATCCTTCCCCTCCATGTCCACCAAGCCACGCCCACCAAGCCACGCCCACAGAACCAGTAGTAAAAAAAATGTGGATTTCACCACTGAACTGCAGTGGTTCACTTAACAACTGTGGCAAGAAAAGTCATAACGTGGGGCAAACATCACTTAAGAAATGTTTCATTTAGCAACAGAAATTTGGGACTTGGTTGTGGTCATGAGTTGAGGACTCCCTGTCTTTTTGTGTTTTTTTAATTTGATTTATATGCCCCCCTTCTCTGGAGACTCAAGGCGGTTTACAGTGCGTTAAGCAATAGCCTTCATACTTTTGTATATTTATACAAACTCAGCTTATTGCCCCCACAATCTGGGTCCTCATTTTACCACCTTAGAAAGGATGGAAGGCTGAGTCAACCTTGAGCCTGGTGAGATTAGAATTTGCAGTAATTGCAGGCAGCTGAATGTTAATAACATGCTTTAGTCTGCTGCGCCACCAGGCTCTTTTTATTTAGCGTATGGCATCTAATTGCAATAGAAGAGCCCAGAAAGAATAGAAACAGGAATGAGCTGGGGAGTCAGGCCTGCTGTTAGGAATGTCAAGCTCAGAATTTCAAGCAAGGTATATATTTACCCATTCTAAAACAAACAAAAACCTTAAGCTATTTGTGTTTAGCTGAAAGTCTTAGACCAGTTTTTAATAAAGAGAACATTCTACGTATCTTGTTTCTGTTCCTAATCCAGCCACCATTTCACAATTCCATGTAATCCTTCCCACTATGCTTACACAGCTAGCCTGTATTAGATGGGTCACTTCAAAGGCAGCTCTAAATACAAAGCATTACAATAATCTAATCTGCCTGTTGTCAGGTCCTGGCTATCAAGCCAGGATATCTATATTCAGGAGTGGTGACAGCTGATGCATTAGCTGAAGCTGATGAAAGGCAGTTTGTTTGGCCGATGTCACTGAGACATCTAAAATAAGGTCTAGCTTGAACAGCATCTTCACTAGTTTCTCCAAATCCATCCCCTTCAAGGGATCATTGATCAGAAGCAGACACCTTGGAAGATAACATTATTATTTGCATCAGAGGCTCCAAAATGGAAATGTTTGGGTTAATGTCACTTTCTTTTAACTAGACATTGTAAACGTTATTTGCTGGAAGCTTTATCCTCAATTACTGCTGGTTCGGAAATGGGGGTTTGGTTTTGGTACAGTGAATTCTGGGTCTCTAATTTCAAAACGAATATGAATTTATTAGGTTTCACCTGCAAATGAATGTACCCTGTGCAAAAACCAATTAAAGGTCTTATGTAAAGATTACCAAAGCCCTAAAAATGGACTATCGTTGCTCCCTTCCTTGAGAACATGACATCCTGGGAGCAATTGCTTAGAAAATAGCATAAAATTAAGTAGGTGAAGAATGTAACAAAAGATGATCAGGAATCTTCCACACGGATTTCCAGTTCATTATGGTGCCCCTAACTAGATCAGCCTCTTACCAGTTTGCCGTTTGTTCACATTTTCAAATTCCTAGCACAGGGAGTGAAGGTAGTTTAATGCTGCATTTTCCTTCCATCTCTGTAGTCAGGGTAAATGAAAGTGACTCTGGATGTACCGGTAGATGGACATTTCAGACCACATGTAGAAACTGTCAAGCCAATGCTTTTTTCTCATCCTAACGCTGATTCTGCTTTTTCCTCTACATTGCTGCTTCCTCTCCAAATCCTCCAAAAGAAGAGATTTCAGTTTTCTTTGACTTGGGAATTAAATTGACATGTTCTGCAGGGGAGCCTGAATTATCATTATTGTCATGGGGCTTGAAGTCATATTCAGCTGGGTTTCCATTTGAAGCAGGTGGCCATAGCCATTGGATGGCTGGCAACCGTGTCTACTACCTGGAAGTTGGACATTAGTTGGGGATAGAATGAGCCATTGTTGATATCGCTGTCTGCTCAGCAATAGACAGTATCTACAATCCACCATGAGTTGCCTAGTTCCTGCTTTGCAAGTTATTTGCCCACCATCTGCAACCTTGTTTAAAGGGGTGGAGGGTCATTGAGGGGCTGTGCTCAAGCTGCCAAGCTATGGGATCAATTATAGAAAATGAAGAGTGATATCAGGTGAGATAGCCTTTGCACAGGTGAGGAACAAATACAAAATAGGTGGGGTACTGAGACACTGGAAAATGGGGATGGGAATTCCAAAGGCAAGGAATTTTTCTGGCTTTCTGTTGCTGCAATGCAGCCCCTTCTGTTTCTCTTTCACAGCGTTCATTGAAAGAGAAGATTGAGGGAGGATAACAAAGAAGGACATCTCAATGCTTGGAAGAATGAGCAGAGAAGAATGGTGGAGGAAAATAAGCAAAGAAATGGAAGGACTAAGGCATCAGAAAACATTATACATGTAACTGCTGAAACTGGGAAGGTAGGAAACAAAGCAGGGCAAATCACCAAATAGACCTTAATCTACATAACACTTGACAAAATCCTAACATCTTGTGATAAGTGCAATGGTACGTGAGAAACACCTTGGAAGATGAGATGAAGAGATGTTGCTTAGGGCAGTGGTCTCCAACCTTGGCAACTTTATGACTTGTGGACTTCAACTCCCAGAATTCATCAGATAGCGCATGCTGTCTGAGGAATTCTGGGAGTTGAAGTCTACAAATCGTAAAGTTGCCAAGGTTGGAGATCACTAGTTTAGGGAATGGTCAGATAAGAGACAGCATAGTCTGCAGCTGCAGATGGATGCAGCAAGAGGTTCTGAAGAGAACATCCCTAAATTCTTGAGCTCTAACAGTGATGGTGGAAGAACTGAACTTGCAGGATTCTGTTGATGCCGCTTTTCAATAAAACAGCAAGCTGCAAGATACAGTTTCAAATCAGGTAAACTCAATTTTCTTCTTTCCATTGCACCTCATAACACCTTATATTTAATTTGTGGATTTTTTCCCATTAGACAAATTTAGATGTATCCGTCCACTGTTTAAATGGGGCAACATTGGTCAAAACCGGTATTATCTGAAACAAAAACATTGTTCTAGGCAAGACATTAATTTTCGTTACAGAAATTGTCCCTAGCAATAACAGTTGTACTTTCTCCCAACTTAATATATATTTTTAACTTCATTCCATGCCTTAACATGGTTATTTTGAAATGACACACAATTCACATTTGTCATAGTGATTCCCAGATATTTTCCCTTCTTCTCAATTTTAAAACTCATTTTATTCATCAATTCTGTTTGATCTTTTATTTTCATTTTTGTTGTTGTTAACATCTTCATCTTCTGTTTATAGACCTTGTTATTGCACCATTTTTTTCCCGCAGTTTGCCAGTAATATTTCAACCCCTGTTTAAAGGATCTTCCGGAACCTACGTTCATTTCTGGTGATGCCACTTGATATTTTTGTCAGTTCTTTCAGGCACCCTGTGTTTTCTGTTTTCTGTATTTATATATATGTTTTTATATTTTTAAATGTATTTTTTAAGATTATTAGCCACCCAGAGCCATATATTTGATGTGATCAAAATAAATAAATTTGTATCTTCAGTGAAAAGTTACTTATCTAAGTATGCTCTTGAAGTTTCTGCAGTTAGCTAAGTACTGTAGATTGAGATTCTGCGTACAAGAGTTTCACTATTGACAGGGAGAAAGGTGAAGAGGGAAGACAGACTCACAAAGGTGTTAATGGCCTTCTCATTTGCTTCTAGAGATGATGAAGACAAAGGAGGCATAACTGATGGCCCAGCTTTACATGTTAATCCCCAGAAAATACTCCGTCACCTCTTCTCTGTGTGTTCTCATAGTAAACAAAACTGCTGCATTCTTTGCTTTGGTATAATGCAGGATGCAATTTTGTAGGTAGAAAAATCTCTGAGACCTTGACTGTAGTTGGCCAGGTGGATGCTTCTAGAGATAGAACTTATGAATTATAGAGGATGAGAAACATTAGTTTCCCATCCAAAAATAAGGCACGTCTCACTGATCTTGAAACTGTTGCTTATTCTCATCTCTCCTTTCTAGTTGTATGCCTACTCAAAAGAGAAAAGCAGAGTGAAGAGAACATGAAAATACCTTCCCATTCAGAGGAATGCAGATTAGAGGAGTGAGGCTGCAAAGCAGTGGACAACCAGGAAAACATAGTAACTCAGTTCTCTCATTAACTTCATCTTTTCTCTATAGGAAGCAAAGGTGGGTTTCAGATATTCTTACCACCGGTTCGCCCCACATGCACATGTATGCATGCTTCACACATGTTCCGTGCATGCGCTTTGCTTGTACATGCGCTTTCCGCACATGCCTCGAAAACGTGGCTAAATAGGATGGTATTACACCAGGGCAGGTGGGCAGCACCCACAGTCGCTGCTACCGTTTCGCCCGAACTGGTCTGAACCGGCTGAATACTACCACTGATAGAAAATCTTTGCTTAATGATCATAATCAGGTGTCAGGGTTCCAAGTAACAGCCCAGATGAAATAAAAACTCCAAGGCCAGAAGGTTCCTCAAAGTATAGATTTATTAGGCATGTCATATTGTCACAGCTGGTGAAAACCCAACTCTGAAGCTTCCCGGGTTTTCCCTACCCAATTCAAAATCCAAAGTTTTCCCCCCCATTACACACAACCATCACATGCCCCAACCAGGTCACAGTCCCAGACCCGGATGATTCCCATCCACACCCCACCAGGTGCTGGTGAGTGTCCTTGGCTCCCAGGAAAAAGAATGTTATTTTGGCTACATGTTTCCCTAGCTACCTATACTCTCCCCCTCCTGTTCCCACAGTTCTATCCAGCCTTGCTGTGGCAACCCTGAAGACATTCCAAGATGGCTCCAGAGTTGACAGCAGGACTGAAATATCAATCATTGAGTGAAATGGTAATTAAACAAGACATCTTGTTTAGTTGTTGAGTGATTTTTTCACTCAACAACTGCAATCCTGGCACTTCCAGCTGCCATTGTTTAGTCATCGTGCAAGTTGTTAAATGAACAGAGTTCCAGATAACAAGAATAGGGGTGCAGGCAGGGAGAGAAGGATTTTAGCTCTTTCCATGCCTGCGGAGCTCATGCAGAGAACATTGCAAATGACAATTGCATGATTGTGGGTCACTTGGCAACTGGTTATAATGAAAATATATGCCAAGCACTTGAGGGAGGGGAACAGTATGACATTTTACAATGACCAGAAGTGCTTTATGGGTCATAAACTTTCTTAGGCCATTGTAACTTTGAACAGTTAACAACTGGTCCTAAGTCAAGAACTACCTCAACCTGAATTGTAATTGATTTAAGAACATTTTTATAGACTCTTGCCAGGGAGGGAGATGAAAGGCATGGTAGCAATGATATCAGCGTTCTTTTATTTTTTAAATAAAATCATTTAGATGCAGGCTCTGGGTTATAGCTTGAATGTCAGCAGTGTTAGGGGAAATTGTATGATGTGCTACACATATCTGTTTCTTCAGTGGTATTGAGATTAACCATCTAATTTTTTAAATAATATATCAATTCAGTATACAGGTTTTTATGCTTCTTCAATCATTTTGCTGTAAGCAGCAACATACAAACACATAACAATGCAACAATCTAAATTTCTATGGAGATTCTCAGTCACCCAGGTCATGGTTGTCCCAAAGGTGCTTTTTTCAAGAGGCAACTGGACTTTCTGCTTTTTCTTTGAAGACTTTTCGCTTCTCATCCAAGAAGCTTCTTCAGGAATAGCTTCTTCAGAGCTGTTGAAAGCTTCTTGGATGAGAAGCTAAACATCTTCAAAGAAAAAGCAGAAAGTCCAGTTGCCTCTTGAAAAAAGCACCTGTGGGACAACAATCTAAATTGTAAACATATAAGCAGTAAAATGCATTGACATTTATCCTGCCATGCAGGGGTGGGTTCTAAATTTTTTTACTACCAGTTCTGTGGGTGTGGCTTATTGTGTGGGTGTGGCTTGATGGTCATGTGACAATTATTTAGGATTAAGCAGAGGTACTGGTCTACCAGGCTTTTAACTGCTTGCAGAGCTGTACTGATCTACCCATTTATTTTTTCAGGCACTGATCTACTCATGTATTTTTGCAGGCACTGGTCTACCCATTTATTTTTGCAGGCACCGGTCTACTCATTTGTTTTCTTTTAACACTGATCAGCTGTAGGGCGACCCTTTGAAGCCCCCTGGCAAGAGTTTAAACATTTTTTTTCCCTCTAACTATCAGCTGGGACTTAGGAGACAGCAATAGATTGGGGGTGGGGCCAAACAAAAGGTAAGAATAATGCGGGGGGTGGGTGGGGGGTGTGGGGGGGCAGGGGGGGCAGAACCGGTTCGGTGATGTCATATCATCACTGCTACTGGCTTGGCGGAACCGGGCTGAACCAGGCGGAACCCACCACTGCTGCCATCCTAAACCTAGCACTATAAATCACACACAAAAAGGAACTCATATCACTTCTAGTCTCACCTAAATTCCCTAACAGTAGATTGAAAAACCTGTGTTTTTAAAAGTTTCCTAAATATTAAAAGTGAAAGGGTGTTTCTTGAATTGGTGAGATGGTATTCTACAGGAAGGGAACTCCTGTAAGGTCTGTTTGCCTCTGAGTCATCTAATATTGTGTCTCTCAAGGGGTGCAGACTCTCCACATCTGTCCTCTCTTGGGTGGGCAGATTTTATTTGGAATAAGAGGACACAGAGATAACCAGTCCCCCAAACCATGTGATTCATGGTATATTGGTAAATGTTTAACAACCTTCTCCGCTGACTCCATTGATGGCCACTGCACACTGGCCACCAAACAGCTGATCATCATGCTAGGTGGGGTGGCTCAGTTCATAGTTCACCAGTTTGTAAAAATTCACAAAATTTAACAAGGGGCTGTCTGATAAAAGCAGCTCCAGCAGTCCATAGCATGACGGGTTTTAGAGGTAATTATCAGCACCTCAAGTTGCACTTAAGTAAAAAAAAAACAACCAACAGCCAATGCACAATATTAGCATTATATAACAATACTGAATGGTTCCAATTAAGTTGTAGGTCTATGTGTTTAGCACAATTTGGAGTTTCTTGGTGGAATTCAAAGGCAGCCTCATCTGGAGTGCAGTACAGCTGTCCACTCCTGAGGTGATGGAAGCCTGCATGACTGACAGCGCCAGGAACATATAATTGGTGCAACAATCAAACCTGGATAAACACCCTCCTGGTCATAGCTTCCATTCAGCAGGAACGGAGTATCCTCAAGGAGCCCCAAGATAGTCATCAAAAATTGAATGAAAAACAATTGTCTCCTTGATAGAGGGTTGGAAAATGCCTGTGGGAACATGGGAATAATGAAAGAGAAACAATTCTTCTCATTGGGGTTGAGTGTGGTCTTCTGCCAAATTCCAAGTCACTGCATCACTAAGTGTGAGGCCTCTGAAGAGAATGGTGCTCTATTAAGTTTCCTGAATGCAATTTTCTCCACTGCTGTGGAGACTGTTTATTCTTCTAATGCAGGCATTCAAACTTGGCACCTATGTTTATCCTGTAATAAAACGCACAGTCATCTATCCAGATTTAAAGAATACACTGACTCCATGTGGTAACCAACTCCCATGTTTATGTGGAAGCAAGCTGAGAGCTGTGAGGGAAATCAGCACCCTGCCGTAGGAGGAGTGGCAGAACCTGAGGGCAGAGTTAAAAGAGGGATCAGCCTAGAATCTCTACATAGCCACAATTGAAATAAATCCAATCCTGCTTGAATTCCATTGACCATTATCTAATACTGACCAGGTGCTGACCATTAGTTGAGAAGATTTCTGTGTATAGGTTAGGTGTAGGTGTAGCCATAAATCAGTTTAATTGGACCTTCACATGTGGACCTGATCTTTCACACCTGACATTTGCATAGCACAACACACTGAAGGACTCTCCTCCAATATGTGCCCTAATGATTTCTTCAGAAGACTAAGTGGGCCCTAATAGACATCCCATCCAGGGGTGAAATGGTCCCTGTTTGGACCGGATCAGGTGATCTGGTAGCAATTGTGACAGATGGTTCGGAGAACCGGTAGCAATGGTGGCACGAGGCTCCGCCCACCCACCCGGGTGTCATTATTTCCTGCTTTTAAAAGGTAAAAAAAGGTTCTGACGATCACGCACCACAGCTGTGATTGTCAGACCCTTTTTTTTTAACTTTTAAAAGCATTTTTAACCACCTATTTGCCTGAATAGATTGTAAAAAAATGCTTTTAAAAGTTAAAAAAAAAGGCTCTGACGATCGCGCGCCACAGCTGTTCATGGATAAGCTGACCCTTGAATTTTTTTTACCAAAATATCATCAAAAATGTGCCATTTGCAGACAAGCCAATTATGGAAATTAAAACATACAAAATTTTTGAGAGTCAGCGTATTTGTGTGGTACATTTTTCATGGCATGTTGGTTAAAAATTCAAGGGTTGGCTTATCCGTGAATGTGGGCTTCTACAAAATTTTGCCTTTTATCTATTTTATCTTTCCAGGGAATATCTTACTTAGTCCCTGGAAAATTCTTATACAGCATGATTGACTCAATTTCTGGTTCCAGTTTAGAAAAATATGTTGAAGAACCTGCAAAACAATTGGGAAACGGGTTAAAAACCAATATTGACAAAATGCCAATTTATGAGGGCAAATAGGGTTTTTTTTTTCCACAGCCCCAAATAGCTGTGAAAAAACAGATGTTTCTCTTGTTGCTTGAGATGCCTTGACATCTCCTTGGGGGCTGGTGTCTCAAATGTGTGCTTGTTCTAATCCAATTGGAAAAGCTCAAGGAAGCAATGAGTCTCTTTCCCGGGACTGCCTTAGGATGTGTCAGAGATCATCAAAAGAATATTGCCATTTCAAATATTCAAATTGTATTGCACATCACAGGAACTTTCTTATGACACTCATGAATTATTATTCCAGGATCAAGAATGGGATGGGGGTTGCAAAGGCAACTGTCACATGCCTAGGACATTTAATGAGCCCGTTGAGCTGAAGATTTTTTAAATTTTATTTTACTTTATGGTTCATGTCCACCGTCATTATATCACACTCGTTGCATGGAGTCTCTTGGGAGATTCTAAGAAGTAGCATCCTGGAGTTAAAAGACAAGGCTAATTATTCTCTGTTGTGGGCAAGCTGGTATATATGTGGGCTTCAGGGTGCCATCTAGGGATTATAGGGCTTCACCCAATATATCTAGGGATGGGAGGAAGCCACGTTGTGGAAGGCCTTGCCAAAAATCATGCACCGAGAAGTAAACTTTCTCACTTGCTTAGTTCACAAAAGTTACATCCTGGCCTATAAATCATGACTATTGTCAAGGGAGGCTTTCTGTCACTACATCTCTGATAGAGGTTGATAATGACATAAAGATATTTCCTTTTCAGTAGCTGTCATCCACACTGCTTATGAATAGATATTTAAAAGCTGTCCAGGTGGATTCATTAAAGAAATGAAACCCAAATTTATTAGGCTCCCATTTCATCCTCTTTCGTGTAGTCTTTCATTTTTTGGTCTCTTCAGCTCTTTTGCCCATTTAAAAGTTAAAGGTTTCATAGAGGTAGGTAGGTAGGTAGGTAGGTGGGTGGGTGGATGGATAGATAGATAGATAGATAGATAGATAGATAGATAGATAGATAGATAGATAGAT
>WNWU01000004.1:46753707-46773568 GCA_012654045.1 Ptyas mucosa | reverse complement strand
GATAGATAGATAGATAGATAGATAGATAGATAGATAGATAGATAGATGAGAGAGAGGGAGAGGAAGAGGAAGAGGGAGAAACCAAGAATGACACATGCAATTACATAAGAGTAAAGGTAAAGGTTCCCCTTGCACATATATGCTAGTCATTCCCAACTCTAGGGGGCAGTGCTCATCTCCGTTTCAAAGCCTAAGAGCCAGCGCTATCCGAAGATGTCTCCGTGGTCATGTGGTCAGCATGACTAAATGCCAAAGGGCACAGAACACTGTTACCTTCCCATCAAAGGTAGTCCCTATTTTTCTACTTGCATTTTTACGTGTATTCGAACTGCTAGATTGGCAGAAGCTGGGAAAAGTAACAGGAGCTCACTGCATTACACGGCACTAGGGATTTGAACCCCTGAACTGGCAACCTTTTGATCGACAAGCTCAGTGTCTTAGCTACTGAGCCACCGCGGCCCTTTACTTAAGAGTACTTTCCTTTATTGTTCTTCACCTATGGACAGACTAAAGCAACTATTTGCATAACTACAAATATACTCTGGAGAAAGTTAGGAAGGAGCCATTTTAACCCTCTTTCTGCCAGCCAAGCTTTCCAAACTCCACTGCTTCTTTGTCTTCTGGTGAATAGCACCTCCCTCTTAGATGAAATCTGGGAATCCAGTAGGTAGATGAAGGTAGATCCAGACTACATCTACCGGCACTACACTTCTCTCTTCTGGACACTTATCCTAGGTACATACAAACAGATATACTTCCCAATTTTCTTCTTCCCTAAATCAGTCAGCAGCCCTTGTCTCTTTTATTTATCTTTTCTGTAATCTTTAAAGAAATGAGCATGCTGCATTTGGGAATCAACACATGGCAGTACCTAAGTGAGCTTTTGTGGGCTCATAAACTAAGCTGTGTTGGGTCTGGATGCCATTTGGATGGGAGACCCCCAGAGAATATCATGGCTGCAGACTAGACTAGGAAACCAATTGTATCCAGGAAAAAGGCAAGAGCAAAGTATTTCTACACTGTTGCCAAGGAAATGCCAAGGTTATGTCTGTGTAATCCCCAGAACATCTTTACCTATAATGTGGCTTTATGCCCAGAACCCAAATTTCTCCAGAGTCTTTTGAGGTGAGAGAGAGGAAAAGGTGAAAAAAGATCCAAGGAAGGATATTTCTGTAATTTTTAATATACAGATGTAGCACTGATTTGGGAGGACATTCAGGCTGATGGATCCTGACAAGAATGATCACCCCACCTCCCACCCCAAAAAACCACCATCACTGATGCCTTAGTTCAGGGATGTCAAACTTGATTTCATTGAGGGCCACATCAGGGTTGTGTTTGACCTCAGGGGGGCCAGGGTGGGTGTGGCCAGCAAGTTGTCACTCATGTCAGGGGGCTGCCTGTGGTGGCCTGAATGGTCTGTCAACAAAAACGGGCTCCTGAGCTCTGTTTTTGGCTGCAATGGCATCCTGCAACCCTCTGCCAGCAAAAACAGAACTCAGGAGGGCCACGCACAACCCTTGGCAGCTCCATTTTCACTGGCAGAAGCACCGCAGACCGGTCCTTTGCTGTTTTCAGGGTGGCCCTGCAGGCCAAATCTAATCACCTCACGGGCCAGATCCGGGCCTTGAGTTTGACACCCCTGCCTTAGTTCAATCTCAGCACCAAAAGCTGCAAAAGAGAAAGATGTGAAAACCACATTGCTCTCTGAGTAAGAGACAGGGGTCTCCACAAAGTGGATCAAAGAACAAGAAGGGGTCCTCTTCCCTCCAGCTCTCCAAGGCTGAGAGAGAGCCAAGGGATACATTGGAAGGAGGGATGGGGTGTGGTAGAAGGAAGGAAGTTTTCTGGAATTAAGCAATTACACCAACTTTGGTTCTTGACAGGGTTATGCTTTCCTTTGAAGAGCATGCTAGCAATTTGTTGCAAATGCAGCAGCTCATATGTTTATAAGTTAGCCTTCTTGGTGCCATGTAACCTTTCTGCTATGGGAGCTACATGGAATTACTAGTTTAATTTGGAACCCTATTCAAGGACCTGATTATCACCTATAAAACTCTGTATGGCTCAGGATCTTGTTAGAGTCCACTTTTCCCAAACAAACTGCCCATTCAGATTTAATTTAGATTATGTGTTAAAAGTCTCCACTTACTGAGAACAAGGCGGGAGGGGCCATCTCCAGGGGAGCTTTTTCCTCCTAAATAGCCGGTTTCTGAAGGTGAGGATGGTTTCTGGTTTCATGGCTTTCCAGAAATGTACAAAAGCTGCTGGGTCCTTGGTGCTCTCTGAGCTTGGTTGTTTTCTCGAAAACATTTCCTTACCCAACTAGGTTACATCATCAGCGCTAGAAGGGAGTGGAGTTTTCAAACCCCCTCAGAGAGTAGCAGGAACCCCACAGTTCAATCTTGAGGTACAAATATTCTATTAGTGTATAAAGCTTTCTTGTTTCAAAAGTCCTCGGGGTTTTTGACTGGTGGGGTGACCAGTATTAGATGAATAATTGTCAGATGCAATAAAATACAATGATGTAAATTTATGTTTAGTTTATTTCTAAACCTTTATTGTTTGCACTGGCTTGTGGTTGTTGCTCCCTGTCCATCTACAGCAGTCTTTGGAGATTTAAATGGCTATAATTTATTATAAATAAATAAGTAAATAAGTAAATTCAATACCATTGCTTAGAACCAACAATAAATCTTGAATTTGTGGAACAAAGATAATTTAGTTTCTCTTTGGTCCATCAGCAAAAAAAACCCTGACAACTGCTTTTTCCTCCTTTTTTTGCTCAGTGCTGGATAACACATACATATTCATCAGCCATTGATTATTTGTATGTGCAAATGGGCCATCAAGGATGTAACACAACAGATAAAATTTGCTCAGCCCCTCCAACACAATGCTTTTTAATGCAGCCCATTCCAACTTTCAGTCGCCAAGTGGAATTGAGTGTGGAGAATTGCAATGAAGAATAAATCATTCTGCATTGATTTTCTTATCTGTGTAACGGTACCTTTGCAAAAATGTCTTCTTTTTAACTGGGAAAGATTATTTCCCTAATATTCAGGCTTCCTCTTTTGTATAACTAAAAAGAAAGCATGCACTTTTGTATTTTTTTTTCTCTCTCTCTCAATAGTAACATATAAGTCTGCTAAAAGATCTGATACAATTTTGCTTCCTATCCCAAATTCATGATTTAAATTCAAGCAATTCATGTTGAAGAAAGTTAGCACCCACCCCTCCTAGAAGAATGAAATATTTTAGGAAATATTAAAAAGGCAGAATATTATATTTCCCTGGATGAGAAAAGAAGAAACAGGTTTTTAAAGACAAAGAGCAGCTCCCTGCCCCCAGAAGATATTTAATGCACATTAAGACTGGGCCAGCCTATCTACAAAACAAAAGACTTCAGCTCCAGGCTGATGGGATTAAGACATGACCCTCAGGACATAATAGGATTAGTCCTCTACCTATCTAGCAACACACCACATGGCACAACCAAGCCCCTTCATTACATCACCCAGCACAGTTCAACCAGACTTATCTCAGACAAACTCCTAACTCCTAGGATTTGGACATGAACCCTACAGCAACCAATAGAATACCTGCCCTTGCCACAGGAACAGGAAGCTCAAGTTCAAAGCCCAAGAGACGGTATAAATAACACCCACTCTCCACTCCATGTGTTTAACTGCACCAGGACCATGTGCTTAATGGTTCTGCTGCATTAAACTAGTTTTCCAAGCAGCCATGTTTCTAGTGTCTTTCTCTCCACTTGGAACTGAACCCAGATGGACATTTCCAGTGAAGGGATTCAAGTAATTTAACAACCGGTTCTCTGCCCTAATGGTTTCTTCCAACAACCAGTTTGCCAAACTGCTCAGAAAGTTAACAACCGGTTCTCCTGAAGTGGTGTGAACCGGCTGAATCCCACCACTGGACATTTCTTTCAACAATGTTATGTGACAAAAGTTGCCACACAAATGTTCGTTGCTTTATTGGTATCTTCCATTATTTTATAAGGATAGTTTCAAATATAACAAGGATCTTATCCAAGAAGCATATCCCGACTGGAAATAGTGAAAATGAGTATACACTGGCCAGCTCTTATTCTGCATCTATTGATTGTATATTGTTATTAATTGTTATTGATTATTGTTGAGTATACATACTTTAAAATAAAATGAATGTTTATGTATAGTACATACACATATTACAGGGTTCATGGTTTATTCGTCTAATATAAAAATCTATATATTGTTCACATCTTTCTTTTTGCGGGAGGTTCCATCCAATGTTTGATGATATCTACCTAGGAAATTCCTCCTTTCTTTCTTTTTCTTCCCCCTTCCCCTTGAATTATGAATTGTTATAAATGTGTCATCCTCCCTCCACCCATTACATTTGTGATTTGTTTGATTTATGGACCTGTGAGGAAGAGGAATAACAGAGTGGGAAGGGACCTTGGAGGTCTTCTAGTTCAAGCCACTGCTCAGTTAGGAACCCTATACCATTTCAGACAAATGATTGTCCAATCTCTTCTTAAGAACCTCCAGTGTTGGAGTACCCATAACTTCTGGAGGAAAGTTGTTCCACTGATTAATTGTTCTGTCAGAAAATTTCTCCTTAGTTTTAGGTTGGTTCTTTCCTTGATTAGTTTCCATCCATTGCTTCTTGTCTGGAGGAGGAGGAGGAATAATCAGTATGGTAGCGGCATTATTCTGGACCTATAAGGAGGATGGAGAGGAGGAGGAAAATGAATCAGTATAGTAACCACATTATTCTGGACCAATGAGTCTCCATTCACTTTTTCAAAACACCACCTCCCAATGATGCTGTTGGGCTACCTGATCTATACTCGGAGAATGAATTGGAGATTCAATTCATGGTGAATATCAATAGCATGACTCACCAAACAAACTGGATAATGCATCTACCTCCTGAATGAAAGGCATGCTTTGGGTTACCAAAACTGGGCTGCAATAACATCCTGTCTCTCCATATGATAGTAAAGGATTAGAGTTGTCTCTTTGCTGCCATCTACTGGTTCACAGAACTGTTTGCAGATAGGACCTGGGGAGTTGTTTGCCATTAGACACCAATGTTGCAACAAGGTAAAGCTCTTGAAATGTACCTCTCACTTGCTATTTCTATTCCAAATTCAATTTTAAGAATAGATACCTTTTTTTTCTTTTTACATTTACATATTATAATGTCTTTTAATGCTGTTAATGCCAAGGAAATATTTCTACCTTCAATCCTCTTATGGTATTGCTGTAAGTCTATTTTGCAATTCCAAACAAGTGCATGTATGTGCAATACACACACACACATACAAATAAATTATAGTTTGTTCTATTATCATTTCCTGAATTTCCATTCAAACAAAACCAATATTATCATGTAATGTTTTTCTTTTGAATAGTGCAGATGGTATGAATATGCAGATGGGTGATTTTCTAATCAATACCGTGGCACTTGGGAGTCTGTGTAAGTACTGCAATAATGCATTAGTCAGGAGAGATGTTGTAACATACTGAGATCACACAATAAATCTGAGATGCCACATCTAGACACTCCAGGGAAGATGGCAAGCCATGGGTTACAGCTTAAGTTTAAGGCAGTGAAGACTTTCAAATATGATGGGGAAATAATGCAATTTTAAAACTTTAATAAAACCACTGGGGAATTAATTTCACCAGAGCGATATTCCTTCTCAAGACATTCATGATCTTATGTTAGCTTTGCAGCTAATCAGAGCAAGAGACATTTTACCTGTTATCTCTGGAATAAGCACAGTATGGTATCTGTGAATAGCACTAGATCTTTAATGTGCTGAATATGAAAATAATCCCTTTATAGGTGATGGTTTAGCACTATAAAACTGCATTATGCAAACAGCACACAGACAGCATAAACCTCAGAGATTCAGAATCTGAAGAGCTTACAAATTAATCTCATAAATGCCGGCTGAAGCATGTTCTCACAGAACGCACTCAGCCATGAAACTTGACCAACTGAACCTGCAAAGTTTTAATTAGTAGCTTTTTATAATACGGTATTAAATGACAATGCACGGTTCTTGTCATTTTGTTTATTTTTGCACACGCGTATGGGACATACAGTTGGCACCCTTGGGGTTCCCTTTCAAAAGTCTTACTTAAAGATTTCCTTTTTCCTCCTCTTTTGTGCCACCTTGGCAATTATGCCAGTTGGTGCGGTTGTTGGCATCTGATTTTTAATCAAAAAGCTGCCAGCTGATCATGAGACATATGCAAGTCATATCATGCCAACAATCCTGTGATAAGAATGCCAATTTAAACCTGGCCAAGAATGACAAGGCAACAATATTCTCCAAGCACAGACTTCTAATTTTACCAGAACTGTACAAGTATCTTTACACCATCCTCTACAAAATTCTTCTGGGAAAGCCAATCAGAGAGACAAATGCAACTTTCAGGAGCTCTTTGCCTACCAACAGTGGCATCTGAAATACCCTGATGTGATCTGGAAGTGGTGCACTGATCACGTTACCTAGTAATGTGATGAAACATCTGAAAGAGAGCCACCAAGCACAGAGAACACCAAGGACCCCACAGTTCAACCTGGAGCCACAAATATCCTCTTTTCTCAGTGCTAGATATTATTTGTACTAGATTGATGGTAGGAGGCTTTCATGTTGATTTTGGGGGATGAAAGACAATCATGTTTTATTTCATGATTGATGTACATTCTGAGTAGTTCAGGTCAGGTATCCATTTTTTAAAAGTCCGAAAAGGAAGAAAGGTTGTTCCAATCCAAGGGCAGTTCACACAATCAAATCCTCCATCTATTTAATGCAGCAAGATTGGCTCGACCATTCAGCTTAAACAATAGATTCTGTGCTATCAGCAAAAAACAACAACAACAACACCGAATAGTCCATTATTTACTTCAATTAATAATTTATTAGGGTCCCTGACCAGCATATAAGAAAGATAACTTGCCATCAGTCTTGAAAACGTAGCATTGAGTTTGTTGAAAATCTTATGCTTGGCTATATTTCTAGATGTGTTTTCATGCTATCTGCCCTCTCTTCTGCCTACAAAATATCCTCTCCATTGATCCTACACTGAATACATGGCAAAATTGGAAAATCATTTGTTTCTTTGTAAAAAGGTGACTATAGTATCCAGAGTCAGCTAACAATCTGCAGCTTAGATAGCGGGTAAATTGTAGTCCACGGTCGTACAGGTTGGCAGTAGCTAGTTGACGTTGGCTGATCTCAAAAAAAGCTAAAAAGGATTGGGTTACAACTGGAATGGGATCCTCTCCGAAGTTGCTGCTGTTGATAGACTAGTTTGGGGAGTTAAAAAGAAACATTTTGGAAGAAGACAATGGCAAACTATTTCCATATTGCTACCCCAAAAAAACTTGTAAGAAGTTTCCAGGAGTCAACCTGAGGGTGACTTCACATTTACTGTACAAAACAGAGGCTAGATTGACAAACTGAGATTAACTTGCTTTGGCTTGGTGTATTGTATGAACACCGCCATTGATATAAATCAGTATGACATGACTAAACAAACTACAGCAACAATTAACCTGATACTTAAGAATTACTCTGCTGCAGAATTGTTGTCCTTGAATTGAAAAAAACCAACATGTTTGATATGCATTTCTGTGACCCCCAGCGGAAGAAAGGCAGACGTGAATTTGGTTACATAAATTGCATTACTGATCTAAGTATAGAAATGTTCAACATGTTATTTGTGGATGGCATTGCTATATGCATGTTCTTATTTGTTTATGTTGTTTGATAATGCAGGTTATCGTACCAGATTTATACATTGGAGTGGCATATTTACATCACTTCCCACTCTATTGTAGTAGACAGTAACCGGAGGTTGGCAACTTCAAAGTATGACCGCAATGAAAAATGTCAAGGAGTAGCAAGCAATATGTGAATTATTGGGTAAAGTAGTTTTAGTCTAGAATAAAAAATATGAGTTTGTTGGCAGTCAGAGACACTTCTTTTCTTTCTTTAATCCCTATAGCTCAAAAAGCTGCATTGGCTAGAATTCCCTTCTTAATTTAATGCGTAGAATTGTGTCTTCTTTGTTGCATACTTCTGTCCAACCTGAGCCTCATAATTTGTTCTCAGCACACTCAATATAGCATAGCTGCCAACTCTTGTTGTTTTCCATTAAATTATACAGATGACCTATGAAAAGGGAATTAGACAAATTTATCCCATCTGGCTCCACTCAAGTTTGTCATTCAAGAATGAGATGTTGCCTAGGTTTGGGAAAAAAGGCTCTGCATATTTTAATTGCTATTGATATAATTTATGACCCAAATAGATGTTACAGTCAGGTGGAGATATATTTGCTACCACCAAATTTGGGAAATTGCATTTGAACATCTTCCCCCACCAACCCTCCCAATGATTCATACCATGCCACTAAACTCTTCCAAAAAAACTTGAAAACATTTATTATTGTTTGCAGGTTAAATGTCTTTAGTTGCAGGCTGTCTCTTCCGTTTAACAGGTGTAGAACATCTGTTACATTTTATGGAGACAAGGATATTGAATTATAAACGAGGCTGAGTTAGTTTGGTTTCTTAATGAAACTTGGAGAAAATCAAAGCCTCTCTTTAGGATGACTAATTAGAATTTTTCACATCTTGCTTTTCTTTTCCAATAAGTTTCAAGTTAAAGCTTTGGCCCACCGGCTGACTGATGTAGAGGAAAGAAACATGGCTGTTGTTGCATATGAAGAGCCAAAGAAAAAAAGGAAGAAATTTGTTTTTTGTTTCTCGGATGAGGTGGGGGAATGGGGGAGAACGCTCAGAAGAATTTGAGGCAGCTGGCTTAACATGGAGGTAAGTATTAAATAGATATTGTCTTCCGTTGGAATCAATATTGAGGTTTGGTGACCCAAAGAGGTGAAATTTGACTCAAATTAGGGCAGTCAATCTTGCTATTGATCAAAGAGCAGAAATCAATGTAATATATACATTATAAACATTTTTCTTTCAGTCAGGATGCTAAAGGCAAGGCTGGTTTTTAAGAGGTTTCCGTTGAACTCAAGCTGGTGATGGCTGAGTTTTTTACACATTTAACCAAATAGAGCAGGAGTGTCAAACTTGATTTCATTGAGGGCCTCATCAGGATTGTGTTTACCTCAGGGGACTGGGGTGGGTGTGGCCTGCTCAATGACACTCATGTCAGGGGCGCCTGTGGCGGCTCGACTGATCTGCCAGTGAGAACAGGCTCCTGAGCTCCGTTTCTGACTGCGACGGCCTCCTGCAACTCACTGCAGCCTCGTTGCCGTCGCAGCCTCCTGAGCTCCGTTTTCGCTGGCAGAGGGTTGCAGGAGGCCGTCGCAGCCTCCTGAGGTCCGTTTTCACTGGCAGAAGCACCGCAGGCCAGATCTAAGCACCCGTGGGTTGGATCCAGCCTGTGGGCCTTGAGTTTGACATCCGTGAAATAGAGATAATGCTTACTTGGACTTCCTTCTCCCAATCCTTCCTTCCACAGGTATATCGGAAACATTTTTTTCAGTCCTATGGCCTTATTTCCTACTAGGAAATTGCAAAATAGGCCTTGACAACAATTTAATACAATATCCCAAAGCTGCTTTTTCAGGAGGCAACTGGACTTTCTTATTTTTTTTTCTTTGAAGACGTTTCGCTTCTCATCCAAGAAGCTTCTTCAGCTTTGACTGGATGGTAGCGAATGGAAGGATTTATATTCCATGCAGACAGCTGATTATTTGCATTCTTTTAGAGAGTCCTTGAGGCCACTGGGAGGTTTATCTGTGTACTCAGGGTCACCTGAGTAGTGCAAATGGGTGTGGAGTCTTCTTGGGACAACCATGACTTGCACGACTGAGAATCTCCATAGAAATTTAATACAAAACTTTTAAAAAAAAATAAATTAAAATTAGAAATATGGGTAGGGGAGAAGTAAGCCTGCCTATCCCAACAATGACAATAGTGAGCTAGCCACTCTGTGTGGTTAGATTCAGAAAAGAACTATTTGGAAGTTCTCTCGACAAGGAAGGTTTCTTTCTTGTATTGTAACACTGCTTTACCTATGCATTACTACCCTATGGGAACAGTTTGGAAAATCAACAAAAAGATTCTAGGTGAAGGTTAATCACCACAAGAAAACAATTAAGGGAGAGGAAAGACATTAGGCATAGTTGCTCATAAAGAAAAGGCCATTTGGTCTGTTCACAAGCTTTACCAAATGTAATGGGGATTTAAGTGATGTCTTATTCCCATAAGCAAAATTCTGCTTAATGTGGCTTTGTTATCAAGCAACGATGGATGCGAGCAAAAAGCTGAATTCGAATCTCACAGAAAAAGTTTTGGTTAGGTTCCTTCTGAGTACGTGATGTTATTAATGAGCCATATATGTACACTGCCTGTACAATCAGCCTTGCTATTCAATGGGGAGTCTTATCTTTTGGTTTCTTATCACTAGGTTGTCTTTCACCACGTATTAAATATGGTTTCTTTTTTTATTTTATTTTTTAAAAGAGCACATTTATAAAACTTTTTTTTTAAAATGAAGAAGTTACCCTCATGACATTTTTAGAACTATAAAAGCTACACTGGGGGAGCAAGATGATATGCCTGCTGCTCTCTACGGGAAATCTTTTTAACCAGTTTTCTTTTCACTCTCCTATGTTCTCCCACTGCAGTTGGAAACACTGCACAATCCTCTCTACTCTGTTTTTGTTTTGTTTTTTCTGTTTCTCCCTCCCTCCCTCCCTCCCTCCCTCCCTCCCTCCCTCCCTCCCTCTCTCTTTCTCTCTCTCTCTTTCTCTCTTTCTCTCTCTTTCTCTCTTTCTCTCTCTCTTTCTCTTTCTCTCTCTTTCTCTCTCTCTCTCTCTCTCTCTCTCTCTCTCTCTCTCTCTCTCTCTCTCTCTCTCTCTCTCTCTCCCTCCCTCCCTCTCTGTGTGTGTGTGTGTGTGTGTGTCTGTGCTTCCATTATTATGGCATCTTGGGACAGTCATTCTATCTCAGTCCAGCCTACATTTTAGAGTTTTTGTTCTAGGGGGAAAATGCAGGGATATATATGTTTTTGTCTATGCGTATGCATATGTTTGTGTGTGTGTGTGTGTGTGTGTGTGTGTGTACACACTGAGACACATAGAAACATAGGCACACACACACACACAAACACACACACACATACACACAGTGCTACGAGTTCCTGAATGAAAGATGAAATGTAATCCTAATTAAATAGACATAAATGAAAATACTTCTAGTAATAAATAAATGTATTTTAAAGTTCTCTTCTTATACAGTGTCCCTGGCTTAGAAACATCAATTTTAGGTGAATGGGACAGTTGTACGGTGTCTCTCTCCCTGTCTCCATCCATCCATCCATTTATTTATTTATTTGGAAAATGTATTTGGCTGTCTATCTTAAGCAAAGAATTCTGGCTCGATGACTATATCAAACAATAAAACAATAAGAACAGCATAAATATAAATGCCAATATAAAAAAAGATACAAAATAAAACAAACTACATGCCCTTTGAAATGTGGGTTATCAAGTTGTACAAGATATATCTGGGAAAAAAGAAACTTGAAGCATCTCATCAATGAAACTACTCTGTCTGGGAGTAAGAAAAAAATCTAGATTCTGCTAGCTTCTAGCCACGATTTACCAATCTAGGTTTTTGCATGACCCATCCAATTTCTTCTCTGAAACACACCTAAAAATAAATTTAACAAGTCTAGCCTTACTTTCAGTGCTGCTGAGATAACTGACAATTCTGAGGGTTTTCTTTAAAAAAAAATATTAGAAAACTACACAATCTTCCATTTTTATTTTAGTTCTTCTCCCCAGCTCGGTTCTATCTCTCCCTTTATGGTCAAATTCCATAGCAACAGTTAGAGAGATTGCTAATGAAAGAAGAGTTACTTCACAAGCTTCACTTATGTATTCTCCTCACATCCGAGTGTCTCTTTTATCAAACAGAATTTGCACACTCTGATGAGAAAATAAGAGGGTACCTTGGAAAACAGCTCAGCTCAAATCCTGAACTTGGACTTAGCATCTCATAAGCTGTGAACTATCGATGGAGAGTGGCTTGTCAATCCTACAAATGATTAAATGGAAGAATAAATAATAATTTAAGACTAGGTCAACAATGGGTGGAAGAGATACCTTTAGTAGGCTTGGCATTAGTAATCACTGCTTGGATGCTAAGGATGCAGATATTGTTGAAAGAACCAAATAAGACATTTTAAAGGCATGTAATCTTATTTACAAAATACTCAAGGGCAAATACAAGCGAAATACCCATAATCTTATATACTGTAATTCAATTATCTAGGCACCTAGAACTGGATAGAAAACAATTATTGAGCCTTTGTTGTGTATAATTAACAAGGCTTAATCAAGTGGGATAAAAATAGCCTGTCTTGTCATCATATTGACCTTCTCTTGGTCATCTTTTCATTACAGCAAACTTCCAACATATTTACTACCACATGAAAATACCCACATCCATTCTAAGTTCTTGCCACTATTTGTCTACTTGTCAAAAAAACCCCACATCAATTCTTTGTGTTCCAAGGCTGTCAAAGAAACTTAATAAAGCCAGCTTAGAGTTCAGTGTAATACGCTGAATTATGATTTACCCTATTTTAATTTTAAAATGAGTCCAAAACAAGGGGACCCTTTTATAAGAATACCACACATGATAGACAATATGTATAAAAATAGGTACAGTATTATATTCAAATGCAGCTTCAAATCTTTATTGTTTCAGATGTATTGCTAGAAAACTTGTTTAAAAGAACAATTTCTTCCAGTTAAGATGAGTGCAAATAGGTAAGTCTACACCTGGGCCCATTCAAGCAAGAAATATATTGTCCAGAGATAGATATAGTCCATAGCAAATGTATTCTAACCCCAAAACTCCAGAATATCTGATTCAGCACTGACTTGGTAGCACATCATCAATCAGTCAAGTTCAATTGAAATTGATATTGATATTATTTATTTATTTATTTATTTAATTTTTTTTATTGCACTTTTATACCGCCCTTCTCCTTTCGGACTCAGGGCGGTGAACACCCAGAATAAAACAATTTTACACAAAAGTTAAAATAATTTTAAAATGAATTAAATAAAATGTGGCCCCTTAATTTAAAATATTCTGATTTAAAATCAATATCAATTTTAAAACCCAAGATAAAATCAGGCCAGCCCGGCTACCTGAAAAAGGTGAGTTTTTAGGGCCCAACAAAAAGTCAGGAGGTCTGGAATGACCCGTATCTCTGGGGGTAGATCGTTCCAGAGGGTGGGCGCCATCACAGAGAAGGCTCTCCCCCTGGGGGTCGCCAGCCGGCATTGTCTGGCTGACGGCACCCTGAGGAGGCCCTCTCTGTGGGAGCGAACTGGCCGGTGGGCAATTGGTGGCAGAAGGTGGTCCCGTAAATACCCCGGCTCTAAGCCATGGAGCGCTTTAAAGGTGATCACCAACACCTTGAAGCGCACCCGGAAGTCCACCGGGAGCCAATGCAGCTCGTGCAGGAGAGGAGTCACATGGGAGCGCCCCGTTGCTCCCATAATCCCCCGCGCGGCCGCATTCTACACCAGTTGGACCCTCCGGGTGCACCCCAAGGGGAGCCCTATGTAGAGAGCGTTACAGTAGTCCAGACGGGAATCTTAGTAGATATTTAAAACATGTGATTTGATCTTCCCTTTTCAAAGTGGTACATTTCCAGGAAGCATTGTTCTTAAAAACCAGTGGAGATTGGTAGAGCTTTGGAATATATATATATATATATATATATATATATATATATATATATATTACAGTATGGGAGAAATAGTGCATTCATTCCTTTATTAGATATATAGTAGATATGGTAAAATAATAAAAGTTTCACTGCCACTGTGATCAAATGCCATACACAAATTTGATGTACATAATTTATAAATAATTTGGATGTGTTTCAGCTTCTCATTCATGATGTTGAATAGTGCGTAATGAGGAAAAAAGAAGTGATAGGAGGTGGGAAACCAAATGTAGAAATTGGAATTGCCATACCACTTCTACAAACCAGAAAGATAATAATCAAAGAATTATCTGAGGTAAATTTCTGGTACATATAGGGAACATATGCAAGAGAATAACCCCTTGAATAATAACTCAAGTATTTCAATGCACTTTGTACTAGAAAATTTCCCGGTAGGATGTGCCTTTAAGTTTTATATTCTATTGGCCTTTCTTGCTTTGTTGAAATGCTACAATCAGAACCTGAAACTCTTCCTGAAAACTTCTTATCTTTTTCGTAAGAGATGCTCTTTTCGCTGTTATTTCTCTGCTTATCGCCTCACCTAAATGCACCCCATAGATGAGGTCAGGTTCACTTCAATTAGGAAGGGAAAAGTGGAATATGCCATAGTGTGACTAGTTTCCTGACACTTCAGCTGCTTCGATGAGAGATGAATGATTCCTCTGTCCAGACATTTGCAATTAAAGTGAAGATGCCGCCGAAAACAGTTGGCTCATTATATGATGAACCTGGGCAAATACGAACTGTGTAGAAGGTGCGTACATATAATAAGGAGATATTGACTTTTGCTGAAGGTCAGGATCACAATTTATTAACCCAGGAGGTAAATATTGACTGAAACTTAAGACAGCTCTTTTTTTCTTCCCTGAGTTTTTCTCATTTTTAGCCTAGAGAACTTAGTGCAGGACTTGCTAAATAATTCTGTCTGCTGCTTGGTAAGCTATAGAAGTCATTGTTTTGCTTGCAGAGAGCCAATATTGGTCTCCTGGGGAGCGGAGAAATTTACAATGTATTTTAAGAGGATATTTAAAATCATGCTAATTATTTTTCATCAGTTCTGCTCTACTCAAGCAGAATCCTATTACTGAACTGGGGTTTTTAAATATCCAAAGAGCTTTGGCCATCATTTCTAGCTTTGTTCAAACTGACCGCCATTGTCCATCCCTTCCTGCAACCCTGGATATTTGGCTTCTGTTTGTGGAAATATTTAAATATCAAATAATGCTGTACAAAATCTCACATCGTTATAATTGGGTATGCTTTTTCTTTGTTCTTTTTTAAAGTCAAAGTATTAAATTATCAGCAAATTATGTTTATTGTCGTTTGTCACTTCTCCACTAACGAAATGCCACTAGAAGTGACTTCGCTCTGATACACAGAGTTAAGACTTGGGGCAAGATTTACTTCCCACTGCACCAGTACAATAAAGTTGCAAAAAAATAAAACTAGTATGAATACTGTTTTGTTTTTCAAGAAGAGGCATGATAAAGACAGAGCTAAAAGGATGCATTTCTTTCTGTCCTTTTAACAGGAGCAAGTATCGTATCCAGGAGGTGATTATAAAAACACTAAGATACCATATTTGTGGCATAATGTTGCTTTCAGCATGTCAATGTTTATATCAAAATATAAATTGATATATAAAACTCCAATAGGTTAAGAACTTGGAATTATTTTGGCTCTTGACTGCGAAGCTGTGATTCCATGGTAGAGACAAAGGATGTTAGCGTGCTTGCATGTATGTAAATGTACATGGCATTTAACCTTTCTGAAATTTAGCTGGTTTATATTAAATCTTCCTAAAGATTAGGGGTTTATTAACTGTAAATTGGGTGCCACATTACAGGAACTGTACAAACCTTGAGCTTGGGTGATATGCATAGATATAACACACTATGATTTTATTGTGGCAGAACCCATTTCATTGTATTAATTTATGTATCTGTCCATTGAATATGGTTAGAAATGTATGGCAATGTGTTTAGGGATATGTGAAGCCAACATGTTTTTTTACTGGGCGGCTTCCAGTTGAGGTGTTACGACTGATTAGATGATTCTGTGTGTGCGGTGGAATTGCTAGCTAGGACATGGATCTCACTGACAGAAATTTCTCAGGAGAAATAGAAAGCAGCCATTTTTGTTCTGAAAGACCTACTCCTCATGAGGGGCTGACAAGGGGCCCACAGTGATTTAGTTTGTTGTGGTCAGTTGTGGGTTGAACAGCTCAGGTGCTAATGTGCTATTAACACCTGTGCAGCCTTCATGGACATTTGATTGACAAAAGCTTCACTGTCTTAAAAACTTATGATTTACTTACTTTACAGCCTAAGAAGGATATTCCAAACAACTGAGAAGATCAAAGGCTCTCAGTGAATGCCTTCTTTTGGAAATTAAGAAGTGGAACATCACCCCTACTACTCCACCATTTTAAAGAATTTAAAGTTAAAAGCAAAAGTTTTAACAAGACTGTGATCTAAAAAAAAAAGCTTTAAATAGACAAAGGGGACATTGCTTTAAAAAAAAAAATTTTTTTCTGATGAAAATGCCTTTGAATGTAATCCAATTAAATACACTAACATACTGGACATTTGTGGGAATGATGATTGTTGATTTTAAGATCAGTAATAATTGGTGGATTTTACAAGTCAAGAAGATAAGAACAATATGAACTGAATTATGACACTAATTATGGAGAACTAATTGGGACTAAAGTTTCAAAGATCGAGTGAAGCAAAACAGGAAAACAAGGAGAACTCTCTCTTTTATTTTCACCATAATAATTGACATATTTTCACTTTCTCACCATCACAAGGAAGCTGCCAAACTGAGAGAAGGATGCAGGGGTTGAGAAATAGATAAAGATTTTTCGCCAGATTTATTGCAGAATATTTTTGAAGAATTTGGCAAAAAGGCATCTAGAACAGATAAAAAGGAAAAGGAAGAAGGATTTTCAGGGATTAAAAAAGAATCTGAAAAAGAAGAAGTTAAGAAAATGGAAGAATCTATAAAGCAACTGATTTCAGACTTAAAACAAATTACTGACAAAATGAACTTCTGATTTTGACAATTAATCAGGATAGACTATAGAAAGAAGAGTAATGTGCATAACTTTCAAAAGAGAGGTTAAAATATATTTGTATTAATAATTGCTTTGAAGAATATCAGGAACCACTTCTTTCCATATTTTCTTTTCTACTATTTTTTCTTTTCTTGCACTTTTTTCTTCCTTAGTTTATATTAATTTGTATTAGTTTTTTTTTTATTTTTAAAAGTTTTAATAAAAATTATAGTTATAAAACTTATATACACACATTTCTTTTGTTGGATCCTGGCAAAAGTCTGTATATTGTCATGAATCTTAGGTTTTGGTCTGGAAACTTCTAACATTTTATTACTATTATACACAATAATTCCTTTCTCATTACTGCTTTCAAAGCTGAGTTTAGTTCCATGTTATATAAACTTATAAACATGCTGTAGCCAATTTAGTATAATCTGAATTTAGGCTTTGCCCTAAACAAAGAGTTATGTGGCCTGACTTTTTTTTTTTTTTTTTTACATTGCCAGATCATGATTTACTAACTCCATTTTGGGGGTTAAAAGGAGCGTGACCTTGCCCTGTATTAATATTTAAAGATTACCCTGTGCATGAAATCAGATGCTGACACAAGTCTCACAGGACTGGTGAGGCTTCTAATCTTTTGAAAGAAGTGGTGCCACATTGCAAATATGTATTGCAAAATATTCAAGCAACAGGATCGAACAAAATGTGAAGCCAGCGGGAAGCATTGTCGTGAAAATTTCAATCTGTACAAGCAGTTTTAGCAATAATCTATTTTTAAGTGAATTGCAATACCATGAAGGACATTGCTTAACATCTTAGCAAAGGCCAACAGCTTAATCTGGGAGACTGAAGCAAGAAGAATAATTCCCCCTAGTCAATTGTAAATGCATTTAGTACCCTTTTCAAGATAATAAACAGAATCGACTTTTAGAAAAGGAAGGAAGGAAGGAAGGAAGGAAGGAAGGAAGGAAGGAAGGAAGGAAGGAAGGAAGGAAGGAAGGATTTTCTTGCTCAAAAGATAAATTTGGGTACTTCTGTAAAAGTATAAAAAGAAAAGAAACATAATTGCGAAAGAAAAATCTCTAGTTCCCATCTATCAGTTCAAGTGTCCGCTTCAAAATTCTGTCAAAACAGCATTCTCATCAGTGGTGATATTCAGCCGGTTCTATCCAGTTTGGGAGAACCAGTAGAGGCAGCTGTGGGAGGCTCCGCCCACCTGCCCTCATGTCAATACATCTCATTTTTGGTGCTCTGTGCATCCGCGGAAGGCTCTGCGGATGTGCGGAGATGTTGAATGCACTCACATTTGCGAACCAGTAGCGAAGATAAATGAATACCAACTCTGATTCTCATGTCCTGCTTATTATGTTAGAGGACAATTTTTATATCATGCAGTAAATGAAAGGGAGTTCCTTATTTCAAAAGAAGAGTGTTTTCAGACTGCCCCTTCCTCAGCTAGTTGTACTGTATATAATTACCGTCACACCCACTTGTTTAGTTTTGGAAAAATGGGAAATTAGAAAAGAAGTGACAGCATCCCCAATCTCCCAGGAGGTTCAGTGATTTCCTTACTAGAAGGATCCTCTAAATTATTTGTTTGTAAATATATATATATATATATATATATATATATATATATATATATATACATATACATATAATGCTTATAAATCACTGTATTTGATTTTAAAAGGCAGGACGCACACAATTGTAATAAATAATAAATGCAATAACAACAACAACAAATATTTTGGGTCACCCAAGAGAAAAAACTTTAAAAAGAAAAAGCATAAAAGCACAGAAGGGGCTAATTTTGAAAATATCAGCATCCTATGTGTGTATGTAGATGTGGGTACATTGTTTCTGTGATAATTCTATTTGTCACCATATATCAACAGGTTTCCAAATCAGCATTATAATGGGCTGCCAATGGGATGTAGTACTGCAGTACTGCAGGCTACTTCAGCTGACTGCTAGCTGCAGTTCAGCAGTTCAAATCTCACCAGGCTCAAGGTTGACTCAGCTTTCCATCCTTCCGACGTGGGTAAACTGAGGACCCAGATTGTTGGGGGCAATATGCTGACTCTGTAAACCGCTTAGAAAGGACTGTAAAAGCACTGTGAAGTGGTATATAAGTCTAAGTGCTATTGCTATAGTACTATTGTTATATAGTGCATTGCAGCCCCATTGTAAGGGAAATATGGTTGTCCCGTAGTGGGGGAAAAGAGTACTTTGGCCCAATTGTCTGACGCTATAAATTCAAGTCATCTTGCCATTTTTAAATCAATAGATGTTCCTCTCAATCATCCAGGCCATGGTTGTCCCAAAGGTGCTTTACCAAGAGGCAACTGGACTTTCTTGGTTTTTTTCTTGAAAATATTTCTCATCCAAGAAGAAAAAGAAATGAAGAAGCTTCTTAGATGAGAAGCGAAACATTTTCAAGGAAAAAAACAAGAAAGTCCAGTTGCCTTTTGGAAAAGCACCTTTAGGATTTGTTGCAAAGTCATGTCCGACCCATCGCAATCCCATGGACAATGTTCCTCCAGGCCTTTCTGTCCTCTACCTTCTTCTGGAGTCCATTTAAGCTCACACCTACTGCTTCAGTGACTCCATCCAGCCAACTTGTTCTCTGCCGTCCCTTTCTTCTTTTGCCCTCAATCTTTCCCAGCATTAGGTTCTTCTCCACTGAGTCCTTCCTTCTCATTTGGTGGCCAAAGTATTTGAATTTCATCTTCAGGATCTAGCCTTCTAAAGAGCAGTCAGGGTTGATCTCCTCTAGGACTGACCGGTTTGATCACCTTGCAGTCCAAGGGACTCACACCTTTGGGATATGCTCCTCTAAACTGTGTTACAGTTTTAGGAAACATTTTAGGAATTTAGGAAGCATTTAGGAAGCATTTTCAAAACATATCAAGTAGATATGGAACTTTAAATTTCCTTCCTTCCTTCCTTCCTTCCTTCCTTCCTTCCTTCCTTCCTTC
>WNWU01000004.1:46739541-46753697 GCA_012654045.1 Ptyas mucosa | reverse complement strand
TTCCTTCCTTCCTTCCTTCCTTCCTTCCTTCCTTCCTTCCTTCCTTCCTTCCTTTCTCACTTTAATTGGATCCATTTCCATCTTGGGAATGAGACACAGTTCAGAAGCAGAGAATGTGTATTTCATATCAAAGGCCAAAGTTTGGTTCTGTAACAGAACCAAACCCTAACAACTCCAGATATAAAAAAGGGATCAGGAAACAATTCATGGAAAATAGAGACTCTAGAAAATCAGCTCAAAAAACTGAAAGTACAGAACTAATTGAAAAAACAAAAACCTGCTCTTCAAAAATCAGATTCCTGTGCCAGCTAGCTGACAACATATGGTCTAATTAGCATTGGGTGCTGAAACTCACTATTCTAGTGTCTTTCATCTCAAACATCTGAGAAACTAAGCATACAGTTGAGTCTGATTGAGTCACTTAAGGTGAATCCATTATTATCTTAACACTGATTGCTGATGCTGTTTTATTTCCTGTTGAAATCCCACTTTTGGAAATCTTCATTGTGTCTTTTAGCTGAAAGAACCACCATTGGGAAAGGACATTTTCAAAATGTTAGACAAATTGAATGTCCTGTAAAATGATTTACTGATCTCAATGGACACTGGATTCAGTCACTTCAAGCACTGGTGCCAATTGAGAAAAACATGACAATGGCAGATTGCATGCAGGTTGTTGTGGATATAGATGATCATATTCAAGGGCACAGATTTGAAAGCAAGCACCAAAATTTCTAAGGAAGACAAGTCATTGACATGAATTAACCCTAAACGGAAGATCCTTTTTTCCATAGAAACTTTAACCAGGTTACTGAACTAATCCATTTTGTGAGTTTATGCAATATACTGAACTCTAAGCAAACTAACTTATCTCTACTTACACAGCTTGCTATGTCAAAAAAAAAAAAATCTAACTGGAGTTAAAAATAACCAAGGCCAGTTTGTAGTGCTAATGCCACCATTAGGCTTCCAACTGACCTATTGTAAAGAAGCACCAACTGGAGGCAGCTAAATTTTAATGGTAATCATCTTGAGGGTTTCATGATGCCTTTTCAAATCTTTTTTTGTTCTCTTGCCTTGTTCCTTGTGTTACACCTTGTTCATAAATTCCCTTTTAAAAAGAGGTTTGGCTTGTTGAATTGCTCCCAGCCATACCATTAAGGTCCTGTTCCTTCTCCCCCATCAAACTGCACTAAAACAAAAACCAAACTTTGAACTAAAAAGGGTGAGGGGGAAGGAAGGTCAGTGCTTGAGACAACACTTTTGAAATAAATGTTTGAGGGCTCCTTGGTGCTCTCTGAACTTGGTTGTTTTCCTGCAGACATTTCATTACCCAAACTAGGTAACATCTATCAGTTACCTAGTGTGGGTAATGAAATATCTGTAAGAAAACAACCAAGCTCAGAGAGCACCAAGGACCACTCATATTTGTTTGTTTGTTTGTTTAATTTAGTTTGTCAAACATGTACGAGATAATAGGTATAAGTATAAACATGGACCTGAGCACAGGTAATGAGTACAAATAAATGGGACAGTGGGACAGGGATCGTAGGCACGCTGGTATGCTTATGCACGCCCCCTTATGGGCCTCTTAGGAATGGGGTGAGGTCCACAGTAGACAAGTTTAAGGTTAAAGCTATGTGGGTTTGAGGATGTAACAACAGAGTCGGGTAGAGCATTCCAGGCATTGACCACTCTGTTGCTGAAGTCGTATTTTCTACAATCGACTTTAGAGCAGTTTACCTTGAGTTTGTATCTATTGTTTGCCCGTGTATATTCTTCTTTATTGGTAACACAAATGTTTGTGTGCAAAACTGAGCCATTTGCTTTTGACACATTGAGCATATTTTCTTTATTTTGCCATCACATTTGCTTTAAGAGAGAGTTTGCTTAATATCTTCTTATTTCCTACAATCTGATACATTTAATATCTGATATGGGTAGAAGACACTTTTTTTTTTTACCAAGTGCATTAATAAGGAATCTTCTACTAATTCTGCTGATCCTATATGCCCGCCTGCATATCAGGAAAACCCATATGGCATAAAATCTGAATTTCTGGCCTGGTTAGACTTTTAGGAGAGGGAAAAAATGCTCGACAGACTTCACTTCTGTTAGTGTTATTCCACCCTGAATCCTCCAGGAACAAATTATTCCCACTCATTTACAGAAGGATCTATGATGAGATTTTCTCTTCATTCTTACTTCATACCGTATCCATTTACAAAGTCACAGTCCTTTTTATCTCAAGAGGCCAAAAGTACGATGAATTAATGCAGTTCCCCATGTTTCAAATCACATAGCTAAAAATCATGTAGCAGTATCAAGTCAAAGTAGATCCTATGCTAATCCAACCTGCTCCTAATCCTAGTTTAATCAGAGATGCCATGATCTGCACATTGATATCACGGTTCTTAAGCAAAGTCCTGCATGTTTAGAGTTGCTGCCACACCGGTTCACAACACTGGGGAAACATGTAGTTATGGTCTCTGGTATCATAGGGCTCCTTAACAGAAGGAACTCAAGTTATTGAAACACGTTGCAAAATCATACAATATTCATATTTTGGGTAGTTCTCCTGATAACCTAAATGGAATTGAAGTAAGTGATAAGATTTCTGGTCTGCCAAATTCACTTACTAACACTATTCATATTTCGAAATATTTTTAAAATTTCCATTAAGTTCTCTTTAAATGCTTTAGCTACTGGTTCAGTGCTCTCAGCCAAGAATGATCACAGTTTTTAAAGATAAAGGTATATTAAATTATGAATGATTCATGAATGGGGTTAGAAAATAAAGGATAACATCTTTTTTTATATAAATGAAGAGAAAGTGAAGCCTTTTTTTAAAAAAAGAAATTATTTAGCTGGAAAGGAATGTGAATGCTGGTTTTGGATGTTGAAGATGCCTGATAACTTTATAGTTGAATTTAGAATATTTAGGAAATCCCACTTAGGTACCTAAGCTCATGACTTTCACCCATTTACACATACTGAAAGCAGTAAATATAAGGTGGAAGAATTTTGATAAAAGTAGATTTCTCTCCCAGATAAAAAACTGTAGAATGACAAATAGAAATTATTTTACAATGCTTCTTTCATAAACTGAATAATTATGAGAGAAGGCACTAGGTGGCAGTCTTGGGCCCAGTCTTCCAAACAATCATTTTTATTTCTTTTCCTGTAGCAAATATTCATATTATGCATAGGTAAGTCTGCTTTAAATACAACAGTTTCCTGATAAAATTCTAGCCATTGAATCAGCCCCTTCCTTCCTTCTGCTTAGAAGAACAAATGGAACAACAGAGAACAAATGGAAAAACAGACCCATTTAGTTATAAGATGTCCAGTTTAAAAGAGAATAATGTAGGTCTCCTGAACTCTTAATACTTTTATAGAAAGATAATTCCAGAGATATATTATATTAGCATCTTCCACTTAGCTTCCCCATTGCTGCACAATTATTAAAAATGGACGGGCTCCAAGGTTCCTCTGTTATGAATACTAATTGGAAATAAAGTCTGTAAGGCAGCTCTTCAATTTTTTAAATTTAGGATGGATCTGCAGCTGCAGGTCTTGTGGCCAGATCTATTATGAAAGCCATGCATGGAAGCCAAGGTGGCATGCTGGCTGGGGAATGCTGTGAGTTGAAGTCCACATTTCTTCAAGTTGCCATGGCTGAGAAACGCTGGTGTAAGGAAATTAAATGCCTCCCTGTGAATTAATGCTCCCCGTGTGTGTGAAGTTCATTAGCACAAGCCAAACCGAAATTTAAGAGGCGTACACCCGATCATTGCCCACTGGTATGGTCATGTTCATCTTCTAAATTTGCCATTTTGTATATGACATATCCCTCCAATGAGACTACTCAGAATCACAGTCGGTAATAAAGCATACCGCATATCATTTTAAACAACACAATACGAAGCAGAAAATATGGTTAAATACTCGTTAAATCAGTCCCTGGAGTCAAAACAGAATAAATCAGTTTCAATTATCTGCCTAAAGGAGGGAACAGGTAAAATGGCATCTCCCACAGTTAGAGCAAATCAAAAGGACCAGTTTTTCATTCCCATCTGTTGTAGATCTATTCATGAGACCTTAGAGAGAATGGACTCAAGAGCTGACAAACATTCTTGGCAGATTAAGAGTAGCAACAAAAACCCACCATGGGAGATAGATATTTCAAGTTTGGATCATCAGTAGTCATAATCCTTGGCCACAATTTGTTTCTAAGGCTAGCAGCAGAGGTGGTCTCACCACCATCGGCCCCACATATTTTTGTTGAATGCTGCCCACTTGTGTGTGTGTGTGTGTGTGTGTGTGTGTGTGTGTGTGTAGGGGGCATAGACGAGAATTTTATGCTTCCTTTTTCCAAGCGAGTTTATTTCTTCAGAATGAAGAGGGGACATGAACAGCAATCTCCCCAAATAACACTTTAAAATGATTGCTATGTATCACACAGTGGGGGAAATAGCTATGAATCTCAATATGGCATTAAGAGTAATGGAGACATAGAGTTCAGAAGTGATATCAAGTAGGGGGAACGAAGGAGAAACCAGAAGATGCATATTGCATACAGAGGAGGAGGAGGAGGAGGAGGAGGAGGAGGAGAGCAAAACTGCATGGTAGAAACCAGGATTCTGCTTTGAATCGTGTTGGCAATTATGTCTATTCTGCTTGACGCGGATTACAAAATCAGCAATTATCGGAGGAAATTGAATGCTTGTGCTGTAAATGTAGTAAAAATAAAACTTTAATTCTCAAAGTGATGTGAGGTGCTTTTATGATGGTGGTGAAAACCAACTACAAAGTCCCCAGATGTTCTGAGGTGGCTTTAAGACTAGGATATAGTCACATAAGGTAGGCTCCCTCAGATTACTGAGCAGTGTGTATTAGGTAATTAGCTGACTCTTAAAAGCTTCAAGCAATCAGCCCGCTAACTAATCAGTTACAAGGACAAAAATCACAGCAAGTGTGATAGCACCTTTTCCAACTAAATCTCCAATCTGAGATAGGCGGCGACATAAATTGAACTAATAAATAATATAAACTAACAAAACGTATTAAAAGTCGTAAGGTTTTGTGAGCTGCGGCTCACTTCATCAGACAGCTGCATCTATAGATTGAGCTGTAGCTCATAAAAAACTTATGCCTTTTAATAAAATGTATTGGATGGAAAATATGCTATGAGATTCCTTCTGAATTTTTGCTGCTATAGACTAACATGGTTCACTTCCTCCAACATCTAACTTGCAGGAGTAATCAGAAATAGAGATAGAACTAAGATGCAAAATGAAAAACAAAATGAAACTCTGTGCTTTAAAAGGACTCTTAAGAGTATTGGATTTGACAGCTTAAGGGCAAGCATTATGATTCCAAGAAAATAAATGTGCAGAAATTAGAATGACTGGAAAAAGATTTTCCAAACTGGTGCCTTCAGATGCACTGAACTTCAAAAGCACTGGCCATGCTGGTTAAAGATTATGGAAGTTAAAATTTAATATACTTGACGGGCACCATTTCAAGAAGACTGGCCTGTCAACTGCACAGTTTTATGAAAGAATGATCTAGTGTTGGGTTGGCTATCTATATGAACTTTAAGTTATTCTCATTTATTGAGGATATAACTGATACTTTTATTTTCTACCTGCAGATAAAATTAGGAAGGGATACATTTGATTGATAGTCTAAGCATCTTCTAGAACAAAGCACCCTTAGTTGAAACTGAGAGAACACCTGAACAAAATCAATTAAATGGGACTATAATGAGAATTTCATTTGCCTAATGTTGCTTGGCTCCCTGTACGATATCTCAAAGAAACCTCTAGTATCCTGTTCAATGGTACTTATTCCAACCGTAAAACTGGGATTCCTGGATCTGTGGTGTTTTGTGTGATCTCTGAGCTTCATTGTTTGCTTGCTGAGGTTTCATTGCACAATTAAATAACATCATCATGAGCTATGGACATACTCTTCGATTGATTCCAAAATTTGTTTGCATTAGTATCTATAGAATGGTGTGTGAGAGATATTCTTAATCCAGGTCTTCCTGACAGACTAGACTACAACTTCTGTTCTCTCCAAATAACATAGAATCATAAGGCTGAAAGGGACTTGGAAGGTCTTCTACTCCATCCCTTCCCAAGGCCATGCTAAGCCATGCTAACTGGGTTAATAAAAGTTCTAGTCCAATGTATTTGAAAGGCACCAGGATATAAAAGTTGCTGTAAACCAGGTGTGGGGATGGATGACCCCTTGATGACTTGTGGACTTCAACTCCCAGAATTCTCCAGCCAGCATAGCTCTGCTGTAAACAATAGTATTATCAAGAATATTTACCAATCCTGAAATTTGATCCATTCAGACCAGATGTTTAAATGACAACCAGTACATTCACTTCAAGTTACATGTGTTTAAACCTTGAGCATTTTCTTCCCTTTCAGAGCTAGGAAAAGCCTTGATTTCATGGTTAAAGTGTAAGAACTACTCTATATTTTCCAATAAGATGTAGCAGAGGGTCTCCTAAGATGTACACTATGTTTTAAGCTAAAGTTGGATCAGTTATAGGCTGTTTGTTGGACCAGATCCTTTCATCTCACTTTCTGTCTCCTTGTTTTATTCTTCAGAGAGAATGAGGGAAAAGCATCACAGATACATCACAGACTTTCCTTGGTTCTTCAGAAACACAAACATGCTAACTTAAATAGTACAATCAAAGCAGTAGATTTTTTTTCCCCACAGTTCTAGGAAATGGTGTTTCCGTAAGCATTTTTGCAAATGAAACATGGCAGAGAACGAGAGTGAATTAATAGATACACAGGAAGGAGGAATTCCATAATTTACAAGGAAAGGAAAGCTGCCACTGACAACCAGCACTGAAGACCACCAACTCCAGGGACTATGAGCCTTACTATTTAATTGTTACAGTAATTAGAGAAGTGTAGAGGTGAATATTTCATGAAACAAGTGAAATATATTTCCTTTTTTTCATGTTTGGTGTATGATCAAATACATAGCAACTTCTTGGTGTAATGTTTTAGTACTCTAATCACCGTAGAACACAATCCCCCCATTTGAGATACTCTGTAAGATTCTTAAATGTTTATGTCTTCTGCACTGATGATGTTACTTAGTTTGGTAATGAAACGTCTGCAAGAAAATAACCAAGCTCAGAGAACATCAAGGATTCTACTGTTTATAACTTTATATTTAACCGTATTTACATAAGGTTGCTTAATAACCACTTAATACTTTAGCAGAGGGGTGTCAAACTCAAGGCTCACAGGCCAGATCCTGCCCACAAGGTGGTTAGATCTGGCCAGAGGGGCTGCCCGAGAAATAGCAAAGGACATAAGGTGCTTCATAATCACTTAATACTTTAGCGCAGGGGTGTCAAACTCAAGGCTTGCGGGCCAGATCCAGCCAGCCTTAGATCTGCAGCACCGCCACAGCCCTGCCTCTTGGGCATGGGCACAGAGGCGGCGAGCACATGGGAGTTGACAGTTTCCAGCTACAGCCATCCTCCCCCTGCCTTGCCTCATCTCATCCCAAGGGACAAGCCTCCCTCCCACCACCCCACCCGCTGGAAACCCCTGGATTCCTTCCCCAACCCCACCCAGCCCCCACAAGTGCCGTCCCCCCATGCAAGCAATGTTGAGTTGGCCACACCCCCGGGCCACACCCAGTTGGCCATGACCACCCTAGCCACACACACACATGCCGGCCCCTGGAGGATAACCACAATGCTGATCTGGTCCTCAATGAAATCGAGTTTGACACCCCTGCTTTAACACTTGTAAAATCAACATTTTAATAATGTACTAGCCAATTCTATACAAATATAGGATTGCATTACAAGTAGTTCTTGACCTACAACCATTCATTGAACAACTGTTTGAAGTTACAGTGGCACTGAAAAAAGTTATTACAATCAGTCCTCACACTTACAACTGTCCCAGCAGCCCCCAAAATCATGTGATCAAAATTTGGGCATTGAAGTATTTACGACAGTTGCAGTATCCCAAGGTTTTGTGATTGCTTGTGTAATCTTCCCAGCCAGGTTCCGAGAAGTAAACTTAATGGGGGAAGCTGGATTTGTTTAACAACTGTATGATTTTCTTAAGAATACTTAACAACCCTGAGTCTCTGGAGAAAGGCGACATATAAATTGAATAAATAAATAAATAAATAAAACCATGGCAAAAAGAGTCATAAGATTAGGCATGTCTTACATTAAAACCACCAATGGAAATTATCGTCTCAATTGTGGCTGTAAGTCAAGGACTACCTGTACTATGATTGGTAAAAGTCAAGAAGAGATATACTTCATTTCTAAGTCCCTGGAAGGAAGTTTAAACCAGCAAACAGAATCAGAATCTTCTTTTAGTTTGCCTTTTCCTCCTGTTCATTTTCATTACACTATAAAATTAGAATCGCACAAGTAGCCAAAAAAAAAAAAAGGAGGATAAAATGCATTGATATTGTTTGGCCAAGCAGAATCAAATATCACATGGGTGACATGACATGACTTATCATAAGCTGGGAGCACACAATGGGAGATCTTTGCATTATTATTTGTTTAAGCCCCTGCTGCCCTTTTGCACTTTTGATCATAATCTGTGTTTTTCAAAACATCAATTCAAAATGACATTTTTGAATGTTGCTTTTATGAATAGCTTTTGATGAATAGATGGTTGCTTTAAAAGGTTACGTGTGGACAGCAGAGCTAAGGCATAGTTGAGCTGGATTCTACCCACCCCCCCTTTCTTCTGTGACCTTATAAAGGTGACGTCCTTTTCTATTTGTTCTTCAGTCTGCAGGCAAGAACTAAAGAATCTGCATGCATGTTTCCAATGAGCTAGATTCTAACAATGAGCTAAATTGTTATTATTATTATTTTTGCAAAAAGGGAAGCTTATTATGAGTGGAGTCACTAAGTGATAGAGCCATGCATCTCATACCTTTCTGTGTGAAAATGTACAAAGCTGCCATAAATCCCACAATCTGGTTCAGGGAATAGTCCAAATTTGGATTATTTGAACTGGCAATCGTTGTAGGACCTTATATCGGGGTGAAATCCAGAAGGTTCTGAAAGGTTCTGGAGAACCAGTAGCGGAAATTTTGAGTAGTTCAGAGAACCGGTAGCAGAAATTTTGAGTAGCTCGGAGAACCGTCAAATACCACCTCTGGCTGGCCCCAGAGTGGGGTAGGAATGGAGAATTTGCAGTATTCTTCCCCTGCCACGCCCATGAAGCCACACCCACCAAGCCACACCACGCCCACCAAGCCACACCCACAGAACTGGTAGTAAAAAAATTTGAATTTCACCACTGCCTTATATATGTGACCACTGCAATCAGACAATTAAAAGAGTATTCAATAACCATAGTATTGAACTTCCTGTTCAGTTAATAGTTATCAGGTCATGTCTCTCACTCTTTCTCTGTCTTTCTCTAAAAGATATTCCTTTTTTAAGTTGGCTGGGAAGAAATGCTCTACCGTAGAAGAGTGTATTTGTAGCTCAGGGTTGAACTGTGGGGTTCTTGAGGTTCTCTGAGGCTGGTTATTTTCTTGGAGGACAACAATGGTGCCGTTAATGTAGGGTTACCAAATCTTAACTTTCTAAAGAAGGTTCTACATAGACTGAGGAGGTTAGCAATATTATGTTGTGATTCGCCAGCAGCCTGCGGAGCTGACAGCAGAGTCAGACAGTGAGGAGGTTGGGGAGGAACATGGGCCAGTCCTGGAATCTGGGGAAGGTTTGGATGAGGGCTCTGTGTCAGAGGCAGAGATGGGGCCAGGGTCATCTGGGAGTAATGTGCAGACTCCGGAGCCTCCAGAGTCAGACATCAGAGAGGCAGGGGAACAGGGGGAAGCTGTTCCTAGTGCGCGCATGTGCAGAGCTGCCAGAAGGCAAGAACAGTTAAAACAAAAGGGACGACTTGGGAGTAAGGCTTGGAGAGGATTGGCCCCTCCCATAAGACATAAAGAAAGAGCAAAGGCATGTAGGCCTTTGCAGGAAGCAAGGTTGTGGATGATGTTGGCTTGTACTTTGAAGCTCCGTTTTTGACTCTGTGTTTCTGTGTAGCCTTGCCAAGATAATTGCCAATTAGGTCTTTGGCAGCGTGTCAAAGAAGATAAAGGTGGGTGTTTACCAGCCTTATCCGAAGGACTGTGGCAGACTTCTGTTGGACTATTTATAAACTCTTGGTGATTCAGCACGTGCTGTGAATGAAAGGAATTCACAGCCGTTAAAATAAAACAAAGGGGTTTTGGGACTAATTGTGTGCTTTTTACTATATCAGGAAGCCTAGGTCAGAACATATTATAAATCCTTTCTTCTAAACCAGAAAAGCTCTAGGCTAGTATAATAAACTCAGTTGCATTTTTAAAAACTCACTTATTATAGAGAATGAGGAAGATGAACTTGATGGAAATATGTAAACTCCATTACTAAATAATGAAGAAAAAAAAAACATATCTTAAATTCACAAGCAGAAGGTCACAGAAAAAGCTCAGGCAGACACTTCCTTAATTCATATGAGTATAAGAAGGAAAAGGAAGCATAGGATTTTCAAAATTCTTATTATTATAGCTACCCTCAATAAAAGCCATCTTAGCTTTCCTGTGGGGTTGATTCTCAGTCTGAGAGGAAATGGGGATTTTGCAGTATTCTTCCCCTGGAGCGGAGTGGGAATGGAAATTTTACAGTATCCCTCCCCTGCCACACCCACCAAGCCATGTCACGCCCACCAAGCCATGTCACGCCCACCAAGCCACACCCACTGGTATTAAAAAAATGTGAAACCCACCACTGCACTAATCCTGTTCCAGATTAAAGTAATGAACTATTTAATGTCCATGATTTCAAAATTATCTCTACCAATCCTTGGTTGGTATCGAACCTTATCCCCTAGTGCAGTTTGGGATCAGTCCCTGCACATACTGATTGCCAGTAGTATATTGCTACCGGTTCGCCCCGGTTCAGGTGAACCAGTAGCAGTGGCAGCGGGAGGCTCCGCCCACCAGCCCAGACATCATCAAATATGCTCTGAGCATGCGCAGAAGCTTCTGAGCGAACCAGTAGCAAAGTGAAACCCACCACTGCTACTGGCCAATCCCATTCTCATTCTGTTCTGGCACTGATGATATTACCTAGTTAGGTAATGAAATGTTTGCAAGAAAACAATCAAACTCAGAAAGTATCAATGACCCCACAAGAGATGCTCTGTTTTTAGTTAGATTTGCAGTGCATTTTTATCCTGCTTCCTTTAACCACTTATTATCTTGCTTTTTGAGCTTCTTGATTTGCTTATGGAAAATCTTGGCTAATAAGCCACAAAGTGGTATGTTTGTTTAGGTTTAATGCGTTTTGTGATGCTCTGTACTCAACCATTGTGGCTTATATAATGAACTATAGTTAAACAAACTTTGGTTTAACAGAATCTAACATGAAAGCTTACTGAGTACCGGAGAGACCAAACTGGCCTACAAAAAAAGACCAAATGAAGAATAGAAAAGAGACATGGCAAGACAAAATATTACACAGTCACCATATAAAAAAAAAGTTAACAGGCAAAGCTGGTATCAAGGCCTGGCAATGGCTGAGAGTAAGAAAGTTGAAGGAAGAGACAAAGGGGCTAATTCTGGTTGCACAGGACCCAGCCTTAAAAACAAATGCATATAAAGCCAGAATTGAGAAGACAGCAACAGACAGCAAATGCAGCCTCTGCAAAGAAGCTGAAAATTAAAAGATTAACAGAATTGGAAGGGACCTGGTAGGTCATCTAGTCCAACCCCCCGCCCAAGCAGACCCTACATCACTTTTGACAGATGGCAGTCCAGTCTCTTCTTGAAAGCTTCCAGTGATGAAACTCCCACAACTTCTGAAGGCAAGCTGTTCCATGGATTGATTGTTCTCACTATCAGAATTTTTCTCTTTATTTCTAGGTTGAATCTCTCCTTGTTCAGTTTCCATTCATTATTCCTTATCTGGCCTTCAGGTGCTTTGGAAAACAGCTTGACCCCTTTCTCTCTGTGGCAGCCCCTCAAATATTGGAACACTGCTATCATGTCTCCCCTGATCCTTCTCTTCGCTGGACTAGCCATGCCCAGTTCCTGCAACCGTTCATCGTATGTTTTAGCCTCCAGTCCCTAATCATCTGGGTTGCTCTTCTCTGCATCTTTCTAGTCTCAAAACTGGATGCAGCACTCTAGGTGTGGTGTTTCTAAGGCTTTGTATAGTGGTATTAGTACCTCACTTGATCTTGATTGTATCCCTCTGTTAAGAAATATTACTTGGTTAGCAGCTATAAGAAGATCACACAGGCTGACTACAAACAACAACATGACGAAGTAGCAACAACGGTGTATTGGAATATCTGCAAGAAATAGCACTTGCAAAAGGCAGTTTACATTACCCTTAATATAATCAAACATTAACAATCTGTCTACTCCAGGTCCTTGGGAAGGACTGGATAGGTGACTACAAATGCCAAATCCAGACTAAACATCTGGCTGACTATGTGACCAAATGTAATATTTATTAAATACAAATACTTAACCAAGACCACAATCTTTGGAATAGAGTACAGAGGAATAGGCTACACTGAAAGCCATTTTCTTAACATACAAGTGGTTATGTTAATAGTTATGCACACCTGATAAACCTCTACAGAACCAAACTACATTCAGTCATCATTCCAATGTGATCCTATATGTCTTGTAAATCAACCACTGGTCTCAATTACATCCACCCTGGTCATAGTCAGGGTATTTCAGTCAGTCATCCTGCAGTTGGAGTGTAATAACTAAAAACCTTTCAAATTTCATTCTGCGTTTCTGATCTTCAAAAATGTAATCCCTTCATCATTTTGAAATTGACAAACAGAGTGTGCAACAATAGAAAGATGAAAGGCTAAAGGCTCATTCTATTCTTTCTACATGCTAAGGTATTATTTTCACCCGGCTTGCAAAAGTCATCTCCATAGAAATGTGAGTTTTCTGGTTTAACATTTTTTTATTTTTTTTAAAAAAAAACCTCTTACAAGAAAAGAAAAAAGCCCACAGAGCTGTCCAGTTAGGTTACAGTGAACTCTGTATCACACAGCTTCATTATTTCAACCTCTGAAGAGCCTAATTAAGTATTTTTTGGAATAAATTTAAGAAGCAGTCACAGTCCATTTGTGCAAGAATATCCATTATCTCTGATGTAAAAATGTTTTGTCAAGGTTAGAATAATAGCTATTTGACGGCTAGTCTTATTACAAAAATGCCCAGTGATTCTCCCCACCTCCTTAACTTGTTTAGAAATCATATGTGGCTGGAGAAAAGCCAACATTAAAGTTCCTTTAACATGAAAGCAAACATGTTTAATCCTGCCAAGCCCTGCACTCTGAAAACTAACTTTTCTTATTTTCCTGACTGAATGGCAGATTAAGATATTTGTTAAATATCTACCTACCTACCTACCTACTTACCTACCTATCTTCTATATATCTGTCTGTCTATTTATCTATCTATCTACCTACCTACCTACCTACCTACCTTCTATTTATCTATCTGTTAGGATTCTATATGGTGTATATAATGTTAGAACCAGTTGTCCAGGCAATATATATATACTGTAACTTTAAGCTGTAAATGTTACGTTCTTGCTGAGTCATGCTGTAATGGGATAATGACCAGTTGGGAGTATATTTAAACAAAGTATTGTAACCTGGTCATGTGCTGCTGCTACTGCTATTGAAGCTGCTGCTGCTATGAACTGCTGCTGCTGCTATGAACTGCTACTGCTATTGTGACTGAACTGCTATGAACTGCTATTGTGAAGGAGTTGCTATCTGTTGATGGATCTGCTACCATCGTGGTTTGTTAACCAGAGTGAGTTGTTTGGACTGATTTACTGGACTGATTTATTGGTGAAGACTTGGGATTTGTTTATGACTACGCTACTGCTTTTTCCTACGATAAAGTACACTTTTGCTAAACCAGTTTTCTTATTCATTGCTCTCAACGTTTCCTTGTGCAGTTACTCTGCTGGTTGGTAAAACAACATCAATATCCTTAACACTATCTATCATCTACCTATCAATCAACCTATCTATATCTATCTATCTATCTATCTATCTATCTATCTATCTATCTATCTATCT
>WNWU01000004.1:46722402-46738125 GCA_012654045.1 Ptyas mucosa | reverse complement strand
ATATACATATACATATACATATACATATACATATACATATACATATATATTATGCATGTAATTATACTGTTAAAGAAATACACATTCTCCATTGCCCTGATGGGGCACTCTCTTTCACAACATTGTAAGAAAGTGTCCCTACACACAGTCACTCATGCCCTCGTCACTTCCTGTCTGGACTACTGTAATGCTCTCTACATGGGGCTCCCCTTGAGGAGCACCCGGAGGCTCCAATTGGCGCAGAGTGCGGCCGTGCGGGTGGTTATGGGAGCGACATGGCGCTCCCGTGTGACACCTCTCCTGCGCGAGTTGCACTGGCTCCCGGTGGTCTTCTGGATGTGCTTCAAGGTTTTGGTTACCACCTTTAGAGCGCTCCATGGCTTAGGACCTGGTTATTTACGGGACTGCCTACTACCACAAACAGCCTCCCACTGACCGATATGCTTTCATAGAGAGGGGCTCTTCCGGGTGCCGTCGGCCAAACAGTGTCGGCTGGCGGCCCTCAGGGGGAGGGCCTTCTCTGTGCGGGCACCCACTATTTGGAACGAGCTCTCCCCAGAGATACGGAGGATCCCGGATCTGCGCACTTTCCGCTGTGCGCTTAAGACTCTCCTATTTCAGCAAGCCGGCCTGGCCTAACCTTCTCCCCTTTTCTTCTAAATTCTTTTAAATTGAAATTTTTAATCTGCTTTTAAATTATTGGGTTTTTAATTGTCTTGGGCTAAACTATTTAATTTGGTTTTATTTATGTTTTAACTTTTGTATCTATGTATTTTATTCTGTGCCTGTTCGCCGCCCTGAGTCCTTCGGGAGTAGGAGGTATATAAATCTAAATAAGTGAAATGAATGAAATGAATGGATGAGTTCTGTTTTCCATTTTGAAAGTGTTTGAGATTTTTTAAAAAATAAACTTTGTTTCATTTTTATAATTAAGAGTCTAATTTAGATCGTTGCAAAATACTCAGGTACTGAAACACTAAATTACAGGTATACATACATCATTTAACTGTATTCGCATGTGGCTGAAAGTTCTTTCTGAAGAAATTTGCCATCTGTTTTGCATCTCTTCAATCAATCCAGTTTGGCTTCCCCTCACTCCCTTACCTATCTAATTTATTTATCCTTTTCTGTTTCCTTTTTGGGCATCTACTCTGGTTGTCATGAATAACATTCATTTTTCCCCCCTTGCTGCTTGGCAGACAGGACACCTGCTTTCTGTACAGTTTTACAGCGATGATTGTCAGCATAAATAAACACTCTAAATACTATAATGCTGTGCATAAAAATCCTCTTGTATTTTTTTTCCACGATCATTTCCCATTCAAGGATATGAAAGAAAATTTGCTTTCAAATTTTCTTGAACGCAGGAGGAGAATGTTGGTGAGATGCATTTGTTTTGAATTTGCTTAGCTGCAAGGAAGCCAGCTTGTGCATTAGGTGTTCTTCCTTTTATTGTACGATTATTTTGTCTGTGATCTTCAGCTTCCCTGGCTTCTTATGCATCAATTAAATTCCAAGAAAGATATTGTGGGAAGTTTCTTCCTGTTGGACCTCTTCAGATGGAGATGTGTAAACAGCCAGGAAAGTTTCTGATGTGATTCATAAAATCATATCAGCAATAACACTCCACACCTTCCCCAGCAACAGAATAAGCTCAAAAACACAATTTTCAAGTATCCTGAAGATGAGATCAGAAAAAAGAATGCCTTCATTTGGAGATGCAAAAAAAAAAAAAAAAAAAGCTTGAGAGAAACGGCAACACAGATTTTAGCATATAGGTAAAGGTAAAGGTTCCCCTTGCACATATGTGCTCGTCGTTCCTGACTCTAGGGGGCAGTGCTCATCTCCATTTCAAAGCCAAAGAGCCAGCGCTTTCCAAAGACATCTTTGTGGTCATGTGGCTGACATGACTAAACACCAAAGGCACACGGAACGTTGTTACCTTCCCACCAAAGTGGTTCCTATTTTTCTACTTGCATTTTTTACTTGCTTTCGAACTGCTAGATTGGCAGAAGCTGGGACAAGTAACGGGAGCTCACCCCATTACGTGGCACTAGGGATTCGAACCTCTGAACTGCCGACCTTTCGATCCACAAGCTCAGTGTCTTAGCCACTGAGCCACTGCATATAGTATCAAATAAATAATTTATGTTAAGTAACATTTCTTTCTACATCTGCAAACACGTACAATTTCAGATAGATATTTTATGTTGTAGATTCTCAAGCATAGCTAGCAGTTAAAGTTAGGAGAATAAGAAACCTTGGTTTGCCCTTGTTGGATGGATGTCATCTCCATATAGGATTTAGAACCCCTGCACACTCAGGATTCTAAGTCATGCAAGAAGCAATATATCAACCATGCTTCTTTTGAATATGTGGGAAGTACAAGCACTGAGTGCAAGGGCTGCTGAACCCACCAACAACACAAGAAAGCTTCATAAAGTTCTTCCCATAAGATAATAAAGACCCAGCTTTGGTTGAAAATCTAAGTGCCCCACACCATGTACATAAACTATACTGTATAGTAATGTTCTCTGGCAGAAATTTCTATAAGCATATCTCTTGGGAAGTAAAGAATATAGAAAAAAATAAATAATGACATTCAAAGCTGTCTATTTACTGCAGCTAAGTGACTCTCTGTAATGAGAGACCAGTCCTGTCAATTCTTTGTTCCTTAAGAAAATTAAATCTCCTCCTAGTACTTCACAAGGAAATCCCCATCAGAAAGGAATGAGAGAGAATACATACGTGTGTGTTTGCATATCCGTGTGTGTGTGGCATAACATAGTTTGTTTTAGGCTAGGTATGTTTTGTGATTAGTTGACCATGATGACTTGCTATAATGTGTGAACTCAAGCAACTGTGACTTAGTCAATGATCTATGTTTAATTTCTGAATTGTAACCAAAGTTTACATAATATATTGAAGCACAAAGTCATCAGCCAGTCATGTTTTTAGCATGTGAAATGAGCAAAAAGGGCAAGGCTTCAAGTGTGCAGGCATGGTTGTCATCCTGACCTTTTTTGACCTATTCCATGTTAACCCTGGGCAAGTATCTTGTGCAAACATCATAAGTAAATGGCAAAGTACACTCTGAGGAGAGGAAAGCAGGCCTAGCTTTCCTCTCCTCAGCAACTCACAATTTTTGTGCAGGATGGACAACATTATGGACAGAGACAGCCTCTTCCCTTTCATTCCAAACACAATTCAAAAAGATGACAAGGGTTATTTTCACACCTGCATTTAATAACAGAAATTAGTTAGTTTTGAGATTAAAATAAGCCACTGTTAAATGTATTGGCAACCTTTCATGGATTTTTTGCTGGCAACAGGATTGAAAAGTTGACGTTTTATGGATTCGCTTATAGAAAAGGGAATGGGATATGGATGGGGGAAAAAATCTGTTTAACCTCATAGGAGTTATTAAATTTGTTTATACTTGTATTTGTGTTGGAAGTTGGAAGTCATTTATATATATATATTTTCTATTATATTCTTTAATTTCTTTTTCTTTCTCCCTGAACTTTTTCTTTCTTTTTGTTCCTTCTCTTCTAAGCTTAGTTTATATTAGCTTTTACTATTATAATTAAAATTCTTAATACAATTATATGTTTTCTTTAAAAAAAAATCAGCTTGTTTTGCCTCAGTTCTTTGACCCAGCTCATTATTTGCAGAGTTAAGTCAAAGCCAAGTGTGTTGAAACACAGTATGGAGCTGAAAGCGGTATTTTGGAAAACATCTCATTTGCTTTAATGATTTCAGATGGTGGGTACTACCTGTGGGCCTTCATGGTTGCAGGATAAATACTAGCTAGGCAAATGAGCAATCATTGATATATATGCAGTGCTTGTTTTCATCTCGGAGTAGTGTCTGCTAAATTGATTCCTCAAGGCTTTGTTAATCTTGGCTGAATCTTACCCATTGCTACAACATATTTACCATTAATGGAGCCCATCTACTAAACCTTCCTTGCCAATGGAGTAAGCTTTGGTTACATTTTCAAGTTTCACCACAGCAGAAAAAAATGCTTTTATTTATTTACAAGTAATAACAAACTGTATGCCAATAATAAGAGTGGATTCAGACATATATTATGTTGATACCTTACAGCCTTCTAGGTTCTTGAGAAGAACGTGATGTGAATGTAGGCCAACACCACTTTAAGAACTGGCAGCTGTGATTTCATGCTGTTGTAATAATATCTGCCTATCCCAAGTCCTTGGGAAACACTTGATAGGTGGACAAAAATGCCATATTCAGTCTAAACATCTGGCTGATTGTGCCACCAATCATAATAGTCAAAATAACAACCCTTCCATTCAACCAATATCTACAGTATTATTTTTTCCTCTCTCTCTCCTAGATTCATAGCTGTTTTTCAAATCATTGGTCCCTGCAGCACCAGAGAAGCTGTAACATTTTTCGGGAACAGCATTTACGATCTAATGTTGCTTCCCATTTTACTGTCAGTAGCATTTTATTTCCATGTTAGTATCGCTCCTGCTTCAGTTTCTAGGCACACAGAATTTCCAAAGTCAGATCTGACTTAAAAAAAAATAAAAATCTGGTATTTGTGATCTGGTGAGCATGTATTCTACCCTTGGTGTTTAGGGCCTATATTAAATTTGTATTTACTGGGGGAAAGGCACCTCTCTTCTAAAATAGAAGATATTGGAATAACCATTAAAGGCACTTTTAGCAATATGAAAGAAAACACTTTTTGGTTTCATTCTTTATGAATGACATTTGGGGAAATCTTTTAAGGAATACTTTATTGAGGGAGCTGATAAGTAAGTCTCCCCTTATAAAGCAATGAAGATGAGTCTGGGTTAGTGTATACACATGGCTTGTTGTTCCCTCATCTGCCACATAGTTTAAAAGATGGGTTTATGTGGATACATCAATGGTGGGATTCAGCCAGTTCGCACCACTTCGGGAGAACCAGTTGTTAACTTTCTGAGCAGTTTGGCAAACTGGTTGTTGGAAGAAATCATTAGGACAGAGAACCGGTTGTTAAATTACTTGAATCCCACCACTGGGATACATTATTTGTATCATCCAGGACTTTCTAATTCTGAGAAAACCATCATGTTGTCAATAACAATAGCACTTTGACTTATATACCACTTCATAGTGTTTTACAGCACTCTCTAAGCCAGGGGTGTCAAACCTGCGGCCTGTGGGCCGGATGTGTCACGTGTTGGCCGCACCCCCACCCAGTTTAGTGAAGGGGAAGTCCCGATACGTCACATGATGCTGCACGACACATGACACGAGTTTAATACCCCTGCTCTAAGCGGTTTACAGAGTCAGCACATTGCCTCCAACAATCTGAGCTCTCTTTTACCAACCTGGAAAGACTGGAAGGCTGAGTCAACCTTGAGCTGGTCAGGATCAAAGGAATCGAACTCTTGGCAATGTGAGCAGAGTTAGCCTGCAATACTGCATTCTAACCACTGTGCCACCATGGCTGTTAATGTATGGGAGAAAACTACAGAAGGCATCCTGTATTCCAGAAGGGCCATTGGGGTTTCTTTGATCTATATCTATTTAGTGGGTGTCTGGCTAAAGTAATTCTTCACCAGCTGAAGGCAAATAATAGGGTTGCCATTCTAAGAATGTTGATACCTCAGTTATGAATGCAGTTGGAGTCATTGGCTGACAGTAAGGAAAAGCCCAATCATTCTGTAAGGATTTTCTAACTTTTCCCATAGGGATTCCAGCTTCAAGTAGGAATCACTAACACAACCAATCTTGTGTTTTACACTTCTACTCCGTTAGCACTTAAATCAATGTGCTGCAGCAGCTAGTAACCTGCTGGTATTGTAAGTGTCCTTAAATCCTGTTTCTGTGGCTACAGAATGTAGCTTTTTTTCTTCTGTCTCTAAATATGTTGAATCAGAAAGTCTTCTCCTTTCTCCTTTCCCTGATGCTTTCCTGTATGGCTTTTGGCTTTTGGTTTTTGCTTCTCAGGAAGGGAGCTAAAACAGTTTGAATTCTTAACTTGCTAGTCCCTGGCTCAAAAGGGCCCCTATAAAAGCCTAGGAAAAGATTTTCTAAATCTCTGTTTTCTGTTTGAATTTTACATGGAGGCAGTAATCTCACCAATGTTTTCTGGTTACTTGCAATATATAGATTTGTATTCCAAAAGGCCTCAGGGTATATACTTTCTTACTTTTTTTTTTTTGGCTAAGCATGTTGAATCATAACCCATGGTTAGGGAAGCAGAGGTTCATATAACATCCTAAACCAAACAGAACAATTGTACTATAACTTATCATGATAGCCTGGTGTTCACTTCATGTTAAAATGCTGGGCTTTGGCCATTATGGTTTTTAAAGTGTGGTTTATGGTTTAATGAGTTGTGTGAACATAGCAATTTCAGTCTGGATGTTTTATCTATAGCAGACCACCTATGCTCCTTTGTGTTTACTTTGCCAGTTTTAAACATCAAAGCAGCAAACCAGTTAATTTGTTTAAATCTATTGATTAGGGAACTCCAAAACATTTCTGCTAATTATCATTTGTCTAAGAATATACGCACTACTTGCTTTAATATTTAGTCTCGCTATAGGAATCCTCATGGAGTAGATGGATCTGCAATTCAAAGATTTTCTAGGCAGCACAGCAAAGGCCGTAGATTTCTGCTAAACTGCTGGTTCAGGAAGGCTACTTTAGGGTTTTAGTTGTATGACCGACAGCTAAATCAATATCTGATCTAAGAGTACAACCATTTAGCTAAGCTTACCCAACACATTAAGGAAGGGACAGCAACATGATAGCAATAGCAATAGACTTATATACCACTTTATAGTACTTTACAGCCCTCTCTAAGCAGTTTACAGAGTAAGCATATTGCCCCCAACAATCTGGGCCCTCATTTTACTGACCTCGGAAGGATGGAAGGCTGAGTCAACCTTGAGCCAGTGAGATTTGAACTGCTGAACTGATGGTAGACAGCAGACAGCAGGAGTAGCCTGCAGTACTGCATTCTAACCACTGTGTCATGTTAGAATTGTCTCTTTGCTGCCATCTAGTGATCAACAGAACTGTTTGCAGATAAGATCTGGCAATCTACACTCTGAGTTGTTTGCCATTAGACACCACTGCTGCAACCAAGCAAATCAAATACTACACTATGGAAGGCTGAGTCAACCTTGAGCCAATCAGAATCAAATTCCTGGCAGGGAACAGTGTGTTAGCCTGCAGTACTGACTCTAACTTAGGAGCCACCATGGCTTCTAAGACAGGACAGAACAATGAGGCTCTACTACCTATACACTTTTTCAAAAATGCTCTGAGGCTTGCAGCAATGGGATTTAATGAAGAGTTTCAAAAAAATCAAAGTTAGGAAATTGTAAAATAACCACCAAACATTTTATCAAAAGAAATTTCATATAAAAGTTACTTGAAACTTCCTACACATATGTATGTGTAGACAATAGGGTTAATGCCATTATTAGAGGGAGATTTGTAAGATGAATATTTAGGTATTTATTATGGGAATTGTTTGCATAGAATAAAAATGTCCACAATGTGTATTGAATTAAGAGAGGGGGGGAAATGACCAAAAATCACCAGAGAGTTTGGTTGAGTAGAAATTTTAATCTTGACTTGTTGATATGTCTCTGATTTTTAATCACTATGCAGCCCCACTGCCCATCAATCATTTCTTTAGCTTTCTGAATTGGTCCAACTTGCATACTATAAGGTTGTGTTACTAAATTCAAGGTATTTTATATATGGTAGGCATGCGTGAATCCAACTGCAGTATTTGAATTTCCAAATCGATTTGAAAAATTGAATTTATTTGAGGCAGACCTTTGAGTCAGTTCAAAAAATCGATCCAGTCTGGTTATAAACTTTGTATTGATTCAGTAAATTGAAACAATTTGATTTGAACTTTTAAAGTAATTCAAAAGAGTGGGCTTTTGCATGTGCCAAAGTCTTTAAAATCTCCTACTCTTTCTAATTTCATTAGGAAGTACTCAGTTGGGTACACCTGAAGCAACACTTCAGATTGCTTCAGCACCTTGCTTTGAAAGTATAATCAAACTATGGAGTCTTTGCTGTTCTCCAAGTTTGGTTGTTTGCTTGCAGACATTTCGTTACCTAATTAGATGATATCATCAATGCTAGTGAGTGTGGGATTTGCTCCTTGTTTATATCCAATGCTGGGGGTGGGGTTTAGAAGTATCTTGAAAAGGCATTGCTCTCTGCTTGATTGATTGTCTGGTGTTTTCTTCCTTGTTGCTATTATTTGTAACTAAAATATCCTTTATTTTCTTTTTGAGAAGTCCCAAACAGCTACAATATCTTGGCCTTTAAAGTTTTCTTCCCAAGGAACTTCTGTACTATTTCCCTTAATTTATTGATGTTGGCCTTTCTAAAACCCATGGATGGTAACTAACTTTTTTTTAACCATGTTTTTTTCCATTGAATTGATTGAATCACCTTCAAGTCAAACTTCTGAGTTGAAATAACATGAACTTAATGTGTATTCCTCAAGATTGCATTTATTTTCCGGAACAAGAGCAACCTATATGTGGCTTCTTCAGAAATGCATATAGCTACTTGAATAAAGCTTTCATGGTTTTAAGAGATAGCTAGAGAGACTCAGGAGTGTTTTTATTGGAGGAAAACATCATAAGTGAACAGGTCTTCCTTTTCTATTTATCCTCTTCCCACAAGCATGCTTCAGCCAATGTTTTTTTAAATATTTCAAGGCTATGTTTTATGGCTTTTAATAAGGATTTAGCCTTTGACATTAATCTGATGCCCTTTGCCCATTACACGTTAAAGTGTAAATTAAAAAAGACCCATTGGATGAGAAAAATAAAACATTGGTTGGGTATCTATGCACATCCTGAAATTAGGCAAGGATTGAATAATAGTCCCCACAATTATTGTATTAAATATGGACTTGTGGATTGAGAATATCTCAAGACCATGATGTTAGGCATCAATACTTATTTATCTGTGATTTGTCAATAATATTGCAGATGATATATTGGAGGAGGGGAAGATCATATAATAACATAATTCCATTTTCTTCTTGTGTTACCATAGCAGGCAGTAGCACTCAGCCATCTTTTTGATTATCTGTCATCAAATGTCTGTTGATTCTTAGTAACCACATAGATAGATTCTTTCCAGGACAATCTGTTCTGGAAAACCCAGGTCCTTCAAATCTTCCAGTGTTGTATCCATTGCCTCTATAGCTTAATCCATTCACTTTGTTTCTGGAAATCCACTCCTCTTTCCTTCCACCTTCCCAGCATTAGAGCCTTCTTCAAAGAGCTTCATATAATATGCCCAATGTAGGGTGATTTGAACCTGGTCAATTGCACTTCAGATGGGAGTTCTGGGTTAATGATCTATTTGTTTTCTTGGCTACCCTGTATTCTCAGGAGTCTTTTCCAAGATCAAAGTTCAAAAGTGCCATTGTTCTTGGAATCCTGCTTCTTCAAAGTACAGTTTTAGGCACTTCAGAAAAGCTAAATGTTGGATAAAAGACCACTGGAAAATACTAGCACTTTAGAATAGATGAGGAAGTAAATAAACAAATAAACAAAAATAAGAGCAAACCACTTCTGTATTGTTGACAAGAAAACAAACTGGATATGTCCATATAATCCACCAGGAGCTACTTTTAAATTCTGAAGTGATCTATTCAGTGTTATATTACTGTTATTATTCATGCTGTAATTTGCTTCAAAATACTCTTGAGTAATATTACATTCCCTGAATTGAAATAGTGCTGTTTTTGCATGATGAGGGGTAAATGCTGTTCTTTGTCCATCTGACAAATCTTAAGAATGGATAGGTGGTTTTAACTTAGCATCTGCAAAAGAAAGCAAGTTTTAATTTGCTTTCAAACACAGGTATTACAAAAGTTATGGGCAAGGATAGAGTGGAAAAAGCTGAAAACTACCATTCCACATGAAAATTAATATGTGGATTGGCCAATTGTACGGCTCCATAATGGAAGAGGCAGATCTTCTAAATAGGATTTTCCTATTTTCAAAGATGCATTGTTGGAGACAGTTGATAATTGTTTTCCAACCTTTTCCCAGATACTGAAGATGGAATGATCAAAGCATTGTTCTTGGTGGTGCCCTGGACAGGCTACATAAATATTGTAACAGGAAAATGAAAGAAAATATCCATAAAATATAATAACTGAGAAAAGTTCAATATACTATATCTTTTATGTGCTCTTAACAGAGTGAAACAGAACATATCCAGTAAGTGTAATGATAGTCCTGTGAAGTCATCTTCAGCCCAATTAAAGAGACAGTCTTTAACCTATTGCGGATGTTCAAATTTGTGCCCTCTTTTCTAACTGTAAGAAAAGGGGAGAATGACAAGATAATTACACAAAACAACTGGCATTTTGATGAAACAAGTATGCAATTGTATTATAATAATTGCAGTTTATTGTAATTATATAAATTAGCTGTACCCACATAACCTATAATACATTTTTTGATTTGGCATCATAGTATATAACGAGCTGACCATCATTTCCTTTAAATGCCATGATAATTGTTCATTCTTAGATTAGGTTCAAACATCTCCTCTTTCTTTCATGGACAATTATAGGTGGAACCATAATTTAGGATGGCTGTCAATTTTATAAGCACTTAAAAAGTTGTGAATTTCCCCCCCATAAATTTATGAAGGTGACTTTTTAAAGCATTTCGCAGAGAAAAAACAAAAGTAATGCATTTACCCGCCCAGATGGAAGCTTCAAAACCCAAGATTTGAATCCATGCATGTTCAGCCATTTTGTGGAACTCTTTTCAGGGTTACTATTTATTTGTTTGTTTGTTTGTTTGTTTGTTTAAGTTCCTCTGCCAATCTGTTGCAACATAGTCTGCACCGTCTTCAAAATATTTAACTTAAACACATGGATATGTGTTTTATCATTAATGTTTATAATATCCATATTTTGTAAAATAAAACATGAAGAAAATAACTTGTTCTCTTTTTTAAAAAAAATCAAATATGGTTAGAAGTAAAATTAACAAATATGTTTACTCTAAAACAATAAACCACAATATAAAAAATTGATTTGTTGTAAGTTTAAACAGACCTTTTCCCATTTCTCTTTTTATTATGTTATTAATCTGTATTACAGAGGCTTAGTCAGTATTCATGGTTAAGTGAATTGCAGAAACATTACAATCTTTTGAAAAAAATGACAACTTTGCCTGGAAACACTAATTTTTGTACTGGAACCAAAAAATCTTTCCCTTAATGTTTGGAAAAATTTTAATATGATGAATTTCAGAGGTAAGCCCTTTCTTCTTTCTTTGCCCTTAAAATGAGGGAAGGAGTAGGGTCCAGGAAAATGAAATAAAACCTTGTGAAGAAACTTAGCAGCGTGAATGGAACAGTGGTGGATTTCAAATATTTTTACTACCGGTTCTGTGGATGTGGCTTGATGAACGTGGCATGGCATGGCTTGGTGGGCATGGCTTGATAGGCATGGCAGGGGAAGGATACTGTAAAATCTCCATTCCCTCCCCAATCCAGGGGAAGTTTACTGCAAAATCCCCATTTCCTCCCGATCAGCTGGGACTCGGGAGGCAGAGAATAGATGGGGGCAGGGCCAGTCAGAATTTTTACTACCGATTCTCCGAACTACTCAAAATTTCTGCTACCAGTTCTCCAGAACTGGTCAGAACCTGCTGAAACCCACCTCTGGAGTGGAAGCTACTCGGGCCTAGTATTGGGCAAGGATAGGCAGTCACTTCAGATCTTTGGTGTGTCAGGGTGATTATTTATTTATTATTAGATTTTTAACCCTCCTTTAGTTCAAGGTGATGAACAGACATAATATTCCTTCTTCCTCCTATTTTTTTCACAATAATGATCCTTGTGAGGTGGGCTGGGCTGAAAGAGATTGACGGGCCTAAAATCACCCCATTGGCTTTCATGCCTAGTATAATTCACAATCTCCTGGTTTCTATGCCAGCACCTTAATTGCTACACCGAACTGGCTCTCCTATTATTTTTAAAGTTTTGAGGAAGAGGCTGCTGAAGTGATTCAAGGAGCATTTGGATATGAACTGAGACAAATGGTCAGAGACCATCTTGTTATATATAGCCATCTGATTTGGTCATTGAGAAGTGGCTTACTGAATGTAATTTCATATACTACCTTTGCATAAAATTGTAATGGGCAGAAGGAATGACCCTGAGGAACAGGAGGAAGACCTGCCACAAAAACAAAGGTCAGATAAAAGAAGTTTGGGGCAGATCTATAATCTAAGAAAATGCTTCAGACAAGCCCCTGATTCTTCCCCCTTCTCCGAAGGGTCTTTGGTGTCTCAGTCTGGTCTACCTTGAAGGACTGACCAAATTAAAAAGTCTGGACTAAAAGGGAGGCATTTCTGTATAAATAGTCATCAACTTACAACTATTTGCACTGCAAAAAGTGACTTATGATCATCCTCACACCGGGGTGAAATGTTCCCGGTTCGGACCGGTTTTGCCAAACCGGTAGCAATAGCGGCTGGTGGTTCAGAGAACCGGTAGTGATGGCGGCTGGTGGTTCGGAGAACCGGTAGCGATGGCGGCGCAAGGCTCTGTCCACCCACCTGGTCATCGTTACTTCCTGGTTTTAACCAGGAAGTAACCTGCTTTTTACTCTCTGTGCATGCACAGAAGGGTTTGCGCATGCGCAGAGGGTTTGCACATGCACATGACGCCCATGGGATGCATGCACTTCTGAACTGGTTGGGAAGGTAAGTATATTTCACCCCTGCCTCACACTTATGACCATCTTAAAATCCCCAAAGTCATGTAATCAACATTTGGGTGTTTGACAATTGGCATGTATTTACAGCAGCTGCAACATCCTGGAGTCTTGTGATCACCATTTGTGACATTCCCAGCCGGCTTCCGGCAAGCCATGGGGCCAGACTCACTTAATGTCCATGTAATTCACCTAACAACTGCAGTAATTCGCTTAACAATCGTAGCAAAAAAGGTCACAAAATCAGTCGTGGCTCGCTTAATAACTGCCTTGGTCAGGAAGGGAAATTCTTTTCCCAATTCTGGTTATAAATTGAGGATTTCCATGTATCGTGGAGAGTGCTAGCCTGGTTCCTCCTCTCCTGGCATTACAGAAGATACTAAAAAGAGACATTTAGCCTGGGCTGAGTATTCCAAGCAGCCCTTTAGTTTTCTTTTACACCTTGACTTTATCTGTTTCTTATTTCTTTATACACTGCCCAGAGTCCGAATGATTGCGATGGTTTATAATACCGTCAAAGAAACTAATCAATTAAACCACCTGAAGTAACGTGTTTTAAAAATTACTAGATAATTCAAAATACTGAAAAGTTGTGTGCTCATTTTTTTTTTACTTTTAATTTATTTTTACTAGTTCTAGATCAGTGTGGGGATGAGATGGAGTGGTCTTATGAATTAACAGTGGGAAATGTTACCTAAATCAGGCATTCAGAGCTCTATGACTTTGCTAGTGTTGAAACGAAATGCAAATGGAAGGATGCATTGAAAAATTGGATTAATGGGAATCATGAGGCAGGAAAAGTGGAAATTTTTGCCTTTCACTTCAGGCAGCAAAATATCCTGCTTAGGCTGGATGGGAACATTCAATAGTCATTTAGTGCTCAGGGAAATTCACTTTGCAGATGTTTGAAATCCATCCAGGTCACTTTATCTTCCAGGGTTGAGCTTTGACGTTTGAAACAGATGCCAGCACTAGTAAGCCTTGCTACAACTAGTATTCATTATATATTTGGTTGCCTGTTATTCTCCATCAATTTCCAACAAAATGGATGATATGAATATTTTAGTCTTGCCTTATATAAATCATACTTTGGAAATTCTGTTTTGAGGACAGAACCCTTCATCTTAGGGCTTGACTTTTTCTTCAAAAAATTCAAAAGGTGTGCATAGGTTGGCTTCAGTAAGAAATGGATCAGCAATAAAAAAAAAAGGTACAGAATATATTGTACTAACATCAGAATATGAAAAGACTTGTTTCCATGCTTTAACATTTTTCTAAAAATTTGTAACATTATACTTGAGATCCAAAGCAAAGATGATCCCTGACAATTTGTGTCAGCTCCAAGCAAAATATTTCTTGAATCATTTTAGCAGCACCTTCCTCAAAACTTTAAAAATAATGTAAGAGCCAGTTTGGTGTAGTGGTTTAAGGTGCTGGGCTAGAAACCAGGAGACTGTGAATTCTAGTTCCATCTGTAATAGATTTTTATGTTTGTCCTTTCAAGCTCTTTATCAGAGCCGTGGTGGCGCAGTGGTTAGAATGCAGTTTTGCCACCGACTGCCAGCAGTTCAATTCTCTCCGGCTCAAGGTTGACTCAGCCTTCCAGCCTTCCGAGGTCAGGTAAAATGAGGACCCAGATTGTTGGGGGCAATACGCTGACTCTGTAAACTGCTTGGAGAGGGCTGTTAAGCACTGTGAAGCGGTATATAAGTCTAAGTGCTATTTTTTTAAAAAAATGATTTATATGCTGCCCTTCTCCGGAGACTCAGGGCGGCTTACAATGCGTTAAGCAATAGCCTTCATACTTTTCTATATTTTATACAAAGTCATCTTATTGCCCCCACAATCTGGGTCCTCATTTTACTGACCTCGGAAGGCTGGACAGCTCTTGCTATTATCTTGATTGTTCTTCTCCAGTGATGCTCAGGTTTGGCTTTGTCCAGAACAGAATGCAATATTTTATATGCAGTTTGGCCATGCAGAAAAGAGAGAAATGATGACTTCTTTACTTTTTGACATTATAATGTCATTAGGGACTGTCTTTGATTATTTGGCAGTAGCATCACACTGTTGGCTAACATTCAGCTTGATACCCACATAGATCTTTTTCACATGTACTGCTGCCTATTGTGATTTCACCATTCTATATAGATTTTCCTACCCAAATGTAAGACTTCCTCTTTTTTGTGCTTCTTGCCTAATGTTCCAGCTTCTCAAGACCTTACTTCATCTTGATACTATTCTCTAATTATAGTTGTACTGGACCCGCAACATTGCTAAGAGAATTATTTTGAGAAATTGGAAAAGTAATAACATTATTGCTAGTAAGGACTGAATTCAAGAGACATGTGAGATTTGTTTTTTTGGAACGACAATTTTATCTGGTAATCAAAAATGACTCAATGTGTTTTTCTGTGGCATAGATTTTATGGTATTTTGCAATATTAGACAATGATTAAAATTAATTTTTTAATAAGTTAATTATGGGGCTTCATGATTATAGGCCTCTTTTTTGCTGTTGTTCCTTGAGATTGTATCAGTTTCCTGTTCTTCTGTGCTTCAAAGGTAGAACTCTGATTGCCCCGTAATAGATGCCATATTGGCATTGCTACTATTCCTTGTGGATATTCATGATTCATTTCTAAGAAAGATCCCAACAGGGATCCCTAAGAGGCGCAGCAACCACCTCCTTTGAGTGAAGGCATCTGCTGCTGTTTCTTTTTTAACTTCCAGGTTGATCTCTGTGCATTCATCCACAGTGCAAACAGCTTCTTCTTCTTCTTCCTGATAATTCATTTAATAATTCCCAAAAGAACAAGAGGAATTTGCTTATAAAAGACAAAGATAAGATAATCTTTATTATCAGTTTTTCTGTGAATGTGTGCACACACACACAGACACACACATGAGAGAGAGAGAGAGAGAGAGAGAGAGAGAGAGAGAGAGAGAGAGAGAGA
>WNWU01000004.1:46650864-46689178 GCA_012654045.1 Ptyas mucosa | reverse complement strand
ATAGAATAGAATAGAATAGAATAGAATAGAATAGAATAGAATAGAATTCTTTATTGGCCAAGTGTGATTGGACACACAAGGAATTTGTCTTTGGTACATATGCTCTCAGTGTACATAAAAGAAAAAAAATACATTCATCAAGAATTATAAAATACAACATTTAGTGATAGTCATAGGTTAATAATAAGCAATCAAATCATACTAGGAAACAAATAAAACAATATAAATTGTAAAAATACAAGCAACATGGTTATAGTCACAAATGGGAGGAGATAGGTAATAGGAAGGATGAAAAGAATAATAGTAATACAGTCTTAGTAAATAATTTGACAGTGTTGTGGGAATTAGTTGGTTAGCAGAGTGATGGCATTCGGGGAAAAACTGTCCTCATGTCTAGTTGTTCTGGTGTGCAGTGCCCTATAGTATCATTATGAGGGTAGAAGTTGAAACAATTTATGTCCAGGATGTGAGAGGTCTGTAGATATTTACACAGCCCTCTTTTTGACTCGTGCAGTATACAGATCCTCAATGGAAGGCAGGTTGGTAGCAATTGTTTTTTCTGCAGTTCTAATTATCCATTGAAGTTTGTGTCTGTCTTGTTGGGTTGCAGAGCCAAACCAGACAGTTTATAGAGGTGCAGATAACAGACTCAATAATTCCTCTGTAGAACTGAATCAGCAGTTCCTTGGGCAGTTTGAGCTTTCTGATTTGGAATAAGCAAAGACTGTTGAAAGTTGTATGTCCAGAGTATATTTTCCCAGCAAGGTCACCCGAGACCACATTAAACAAGCCGGCACTTATATTGGCCAGCAGTGTTATAGGAAAACGCTGGAGGCAGATAATCATTTTAATAATTGTGAAAAACCATCAATTTGTACTGTGCAGGAAAAGGCAATGGAAAACCAGTCCTGTGTGTTTAACCAAGAAAACATGAATAGAAAATAGAAAATGGTGGCACGATATCGTGCCAGATGATGGGTCCCTCAGGTCAGGTGGCGCTCAGCATGTCATAGAGGAAGAGCTGAGGATCTATCAGAATGCAAATGGTGTTTACAAAATGGCGAGATTAAATCTTGCAGGATGTCTAGGGAGGAATGGTTGGTGAAGATGATGGAGGTGGTCAAACTACTTCCTTGATTAGACAAAAAAGATAATACCTATATTTATTGCTGACTGGATATCTTATGGACTTCTTCATAAAACAGAAAAAAAGAATTTATGATTTATACTTTTGATGATTAGGATAGATTATAGAAAGAAGAGAGTCATAACTTTAGAAAAAGAGGTAAATGTATGATTATAAACGTTGTAAAGTCGAAAGCTACTTGTTCGCATCTCTTTTTTTCTTTCCCTTCTATTTTTCTTTTACATTTTTTCCTTTCTTGCGCTTACAGCTTTCTCTTTCACTTCTGCATTTTTCTTTTTTCTCCCTTACTTTATGTTTTGTAAGTTTGTATTAGTTTTTATCTTCCTTTTTAAAACTTTCAAAACATTCAATAAAAATATTAAAAAAAATTTGGAATTAACTCTTAAAAACAAATAGGTTCTCATGGGAAGCAAATTTATTTTCGCTGCATAATCATTGCAAGTCATAACAAAGATAAGCAATTTTATGATTTAAGAAATTGGATACCAGAGGGGACTAAAGATTTTTAATAGAAGGGGGGGAGTACAAGCCTGCTCTTGGTGTTAGTCCTGGGATTTAGAAAATGACACCAAATGATACAACATTGGTAATATTAAAGGAGATAGTTGAATAACAGAGCTAAAAATTAGTAGCTACCATTTCAACAGTGTCAGTAATGATGTCTGACTTTATGGATAGGATATGTCCTAAAGATATATGTGAGGAAATTACAGACATGGGGCAAATTTTGCCTGACAAGACAGAGAAAGTACTGAAAGTGGAATTACATATAACCATTCGGGGGAATTATTTGAAAAAGGATGCTTTGTCAGATACTAAAGAAACTGGCTGAAGCTTTAAAATTAAAGGGGAAATACAAACAACAAAATTTTGTGGAGCATTTGGAAAATCAACAAAAGAGGTTTATTAAACCTGTGAAGAAGTCTATGCAATGGGATAAAGAAGTAAAGAGAAATCAAATCCTATTTAAATGTACTAAATATCAATACTGCTAGAAATAAAAAGGAATGAATATAAAGTTTATTTATCTGACAAAACTTAAAATAAGATTTTTGTTTTTGAACAGTTCTGGCAATTATTTGCAAATTTTTGTTGACACCAGGATTGAAAAGTTGATGTTTTATGGATTTGCTTACAATTAAGGGATGGGATATAGGATGAAGACATTTCTATAACTTTATAGGGGGTGAAGAGTTATTAGCTTTGTACTCGCAATGACGTTAGAAATAATTTCTTTATATTTTTCTTTCTTTGTCTTTCTTTTTTTTAAAAAAAGTTTTTATTGGTTAAAAATATACAATATTATAGTTTACAATATGTTGAATTTTCAATATCTTTATATAAAGATATTTCAATTATTATTTTCTTTTTTAAGTTCTCACACAACAGACATTATTATCTTAAGTCGAAACAAACAACCAGGTTATATAAAAATTATATAAACAAAAAAAGTATTATACAAAATACGATAAAAGAAGAGAGAGAAAGAAAAATGTCAATTAAAAAAAACATTAAACAATAGATTCCCCTCCTTTCTTCATTTCCTAGTTCTGGCTCTTAAAACCATGGTCTGGCCTCCCCCCTCCTCCTGGGCCGCAACAGCTCCGTCCGCCCCCGCTCCTTGATCATCTAATACTTCCCCCTCTTCGGCTCCTGTATCTTCTCCACCTAGGAAGGATTTATGTTGGTCAAAAAAAGCCTTAGCTTCCGTTACATTATTAATTTTCTTCTTACTGTCCTCCCAAAAAATCATCAAGCCCTCCGGAATCAACCACCTAAAACCTACTCCCTTAAGGTACAGCTTATTTGATAAAAAATAATATTTTCTTCTTGATTCTCGTGCCTGTCTGGGAATCTGCTTCAGGATGGTGATCTCCTTGCCCCTGTACACCAGCGCCCCCAGTCTTTGTTTCTCAATATCTCATCTCTCAGTTCCCTTCTCACAAATTTAATATGAATCTCTCTTGGTAAATTATGTAAAATTGCAAATTGTGAGTTTACTCTATACACCAAGTCCACATCCCTTCCAATAGACTCCAAATCTCTTTCTAAAAATTCACCCAACATTTTAACCATCACTTCTCTCAAATTTTCCTGGTCAAGTTGTTCCACGTTTTGGAACCTGAGAAAATAAGACATCTTATCCAATTGTAAAGTTAACATTGCATTTCCTCTCCCATCCTCCACCTTCTGGAGTGCCCGTACCTCCCCCTCCAGACCCCCCATCTTCTTCTTGTTTTGCTCTGCCAGCTGTTGAACATCATTTAAATCTTTTTTCATAAGTGTCATTTCAGATTTAATTTCAGATAATCCTTTTTGCACGTCATCTAACTTGTCCAACTTCTGATCCAATTTTGCCAGTCTTTCCAAAAAATTTTCCATATCAGCTGCTGCTGATTTATGGCCCTTAGCCATCTTAGATCAATAGAAGATGAGAAATCAGAAGGCAAACCTCCAGAGAAGAAAGAGGGATTAGCAGTCAGAGTAGTTTTTCAAATATCCACCAGTGGGCGCTCACAGGAGCAACGAGTCCGAAGTATAGAGTAGGTCAAACAGGAAGCCAGAGGAGAATGTTGTCTTCAATCATAAATAAAGAAGCAGGAAGTCAGACTACCACCATTGCTCACCGGGAAGAGAGGCCACCAGACCTCTCCAACAAACTCTGCCACAGCCATCCTCCAAGGAAAAGTCAGCAAAGTAAGGGGTTTCACTCCATCTCCTTCCCCCTAGTTCTCTGCCACGGCACCTTTCCAGCTACAAGGGGGGGGGAACTCCAACCCCCCCCCTCTCGCCTCCAGGATGCCTGCTCCACTCTCCAGTCAGTCAGTTCAGTCCGTTGTGCCTTCTTAACTAGCACCGGTCCCCTTAGGTGCTGTGGCGCCTCCGCGGCCTCGAAAAAAGCCGCCGATCGCCTCCCACCCCCTCTGGAGCCTCGGGCGCGCCAGCATCGGCCTCCCGGCCCCTGGAAGTGAGGCAGGGGACCCCTGGCGAGCCGCCCTCAAATGGCAAATGCCCCAATAATGGGGCATTTGGCCCAAAGGGCCTCCAGATGGGGGGGATCGGACTCTGGGGCCAGAGCTAGCCCGATCAGAGTCTGTCGCCAGCGGAACCGGAAGCGGAAGTCCTTTCTTTGTCTTTCTTGTACTTTTTCATTCTTATTTACTTTTTTCTTTAAGTTTCTTTTAGTTTGTATTAGTTTTTACTATTGTAGTAAAAATCCTTAATCACATTATACACACATATAGTATGAATGTATGTATGTATGTACGTTCATACTTACTTACATATATACATAGATACACTGTATAGGCAAGACAACCATTTTAATAATGGATTCATTAACCAAGCAGCAGGAATCACTGTATATCACTGTATATATAACACTGTGATTTCTGTTTCTTGCTCATTCATTTCTTTTCTACAGTATCTTCAATTCTCTGTGAATATAGGTGACACTTTCTCTCCCAACCTCTCTACAATTCACAGGTAATTATAGAACTCATCTTCCTATTAGCGTAAGTAGGATATATCATTGTCACAATTCCAGCTACTAAAGGAGACAGGTGAAGAAGAGTGAATTGTGCAGTGGAGTGGACTGGCCCCCGAAAAATAAAATCAGTGCTGCTCTAAATATTCTTCTCATTTGAAAAATATATATTTTGTCTCACGGCATAAAGGTATTGTGGAGAAGATGGAGGAAGAAATTAGGAAATGCTTTGTATAATATTGCTTTACAAATATTATACCCTTAATTAAACAATTACTGCAAGCGTTTATTCGTAGTTGTTATGAGTATATTTCTATTTTTGTCTGCTCCCCCCCCCCTCCAGTTTGATTAATTTTACTCGTTTCTGATTCTTCAGAATAATGAATGGAACTTTGGATTTTATAAATAATAAGCTCAATTTCTTCTAGAAAAAATGTTAACCCTGTAACAAGAGTTTCAGAAAATAAACACTTGCCACAAATGAATTTATTCTGCTTCTTCTATAAGGTAATTCTGGACTAAAATGTTCACCTCTCCCTGTTTTGAGAGAATCAAAGGGTTTAATTTATTTAATCACTGTTTAAGTAACTTGAATTTTCCTTAAATGCTAGTCAATAAGAAGATTAAAGCATAAATGCCAGTAAATGTGCTCTAAATATCAGGCTCACAAACATACTTCCCAGGTCCTAGATCCTCTTAACCATAATCTCCTATTGAAAGCAGAATAGAAATGTCATCCTTATGAACATTTCATGAATTTATGATTAAACTAGTAATTATGTACAGTACCTTTAGAAATCTGATAATTAAAAAAGGGAAAACAAGATTCTTGAAGTTTTGGTATTTAAGAATCTAATTCTAGACAAAGATTTATCAGTTTTTCAGGACTTCATTTTGAGAGCTATACAGTAGTTGTTAACTTTTTTTGAATTATTGGTGCTTTTTAACACCAATTTATATTCAATATATAGGCTGTTTGTAAGCTGTAATGATGACTAGTTTGGTATTACTTGAATTTAAGGCCTTCCATATTATGTCTTACAATCTATCCCATTGTGAGAGAATAAATAAAGATGATTAACATCCCCAACCAGCATTTTTAATATTCTTTTCAAAGTTAAAAAATAAGAGTAATTTGATTTAAGTTCACAACACATCCAGAGAAAAGTGTTAACATATTCATTTTATGGATGGGAAGGTGCTGAAAAGGAGGAAATGATTAAGGTTCAGTTCTGTTCCTTAGAGGATCCTAGAGAATTGTCAGGCATGAAACACTAGGTCCACATGTGAAGGTTCAATTAAGGTAATTTATCACCTAAAAGCCTATGAATGAGAAACTTTTCAACTAATGGTTAGCATCTATTTAGAGATAGATAAAGGTCAACATCTATGAAGATTCTCAGTCATCCAGGTCATGGTTGTCCCAAAGGTGCTTTTTCAAGAGGCAACTGGACTTTCTGGTTTTTCTTTGAAGATGTTTTGCTTCTCATCCAAGAAGTTTCCTCAGCTGAGGAAACTTCTTATCCCTTCTTATTCCTTATCCCAAAAAGCACCTTTGGGATAAGGGTCAACGGTACTCAAGGGGGTTGGATTTAGTTCACTTGTGGCTATGTAGGGATTCTAGGCTGGTCTCTGTTTTCACTTCACCCCCAGGTTCTGCCATTCCTTCTCCTACAAAATCATAGCCTATTCTTGGTCTGTAGCTCTGAGAGAGGTGGGAGAAGCTTATCTTCAGAATGCTGTTTGACTCAGCAAACACTTGACAGCAGATCTCAGGTAAGACCAAAAAGATATCTCCTGTGTTTATCAAAGGATGTTGTCTAGCGGTGATTTGACATTGCCGAAATGCTTCTATTATTTAACCTAGTTTCTTCAACCTTAACTGCCCTTCTTTCTACCAAAGAGGAGCTCCCCCCCTTCTGAAATGTACTGTGTTATCAATATGATTCATTCCTCACAAATCTCAGCAGTACTTCTGCAGCTCCTGGCGGCATTTGGCTTCCCTTGAGAGGGATTTCTTTGCATATTTTCTGTCTTCCAGCTTCTATGCTCAGGTTCAGCATTTTACTTCTATTTGAAATCAGGGCAGATATACAGCATTAACAATCTCTCTCCTCTCTACTTCCATCCTCCCCAATAAAATTATATCATCTTCCCCATGAAGTTACTTTTTAAAGTAGATCTTCCTTCATTCCCCTCTTCCCTCACTCCTCCACTTAGAAAGGTTTTTGAATGCAGATTCTCTACCACATCCCCAGGAAACTGTCATACACTGAGGCATTCATTTGCATTGCTTACTGTAGCTCTTTCCTTTCCTTCATTTCTCAGTCCCCTCTGTGGGTTTTCTTTTGGCCGCCTTTATGCAAATCTAGACAAATATTTGTAGAAAAAATGTGGATTGAGGCTTGGAAAGAAGGAATTTTAGCATGTGATATTGTTTTTGTAGAAGGGGAGATGAAAGTATCCTTGGCTATACAGTCTGTAGATTATATAGGGTTCATTTGACATTCAAACAATGACTTAATAAATATGGCAATTTAAATTTCAGGCTCCATTGTCAGAGACAGATGCTAGCAGATCATAATATCTGTCTTCTAAATGTTGATTTAGATTCAAGCATCTCTGGGGAGGATTTCTCTTACATATACAAAGGCCAATTACCACGCCATGTCATTTCCCTCAACAATTATTTATATCAATGGATGTTAAAACATTTTGCCTTAAAGAGCATTTTTCCTCGTCTCCTTCTTTATCTTGCTGTGTCAATTTGTCTGCCTAGTATGATTACTTACGAACCTCTCTTTACCATAGAATATAACGGGATGCATTCAAGGGTGCATATTGAGAGTCAGCAAGGATACCTTTGATGTTGTTTAGTCTCACCAATGCCCAAAATGAACTAAATTGTGCTTTGGAATGTACTGAATGCACCCTATTTTCAACACATTTCAGATAACATCAATATCTGTAGGTGCTTTAGCTTTCTGGAAATATTTCTGACATTATTAACCTACGAAGAAACCCTAGATAAACTTGCAAATAAGCCTAAGGTTATTTTATATTATATCCAGACCATGGACATGCAGTTTAAATCACAGGGAAGCCAAGACAAGCCATCTTATTCAACATCAATATTTTTGTCATCTCCCTTTTCTGTCTCAGTCTGATTCTTCTCCAGTAGTGACAAGTAATTGCTTAGTACAAGTGGATCCTCATAAATATTGATTGTGAAATCTCCTGTAAATGTTCAATGAAACTAGTAAGAGAACATTACAACAAACATGTTTACCAAAGAATCTTTAAAGGCAGAAGGGGGTGGGGTGGGAGGAATCTAATTTCAGAAGGAAGTCACACGTGTCAATTCTTTTCTCCAGTCGGCTAAATAACAGCAAGGCTGTTTTCTAACTAAACAGTCTCATTAACATAAGCATAACTACAGGGTAAATATTCAATCTCATTTCAATGAATTCATGGAAAAGGAAGGAATATTCTTTTAATATGCACAAGTCATGCAGACAATGATATGAAGTTAATTCTTTTCATCGTATTATCACTGTATTGCATTAACTTAAAAGAAATAATAATGCAATGCATAAAATGTTTGTGTATTAGTGGAAACTTTCATTGTACCCTATTAGCACCATATCATATTAGTATTGCATTAGGCGATTATGCTTCAGCACTAAAAATGATGAAATCCCCACTGTGAAAACCGATATTGAATTCTTGTAACGTTTCAAGACCATTTTTAGCTCTACATATAAATAATTCATGGGAACAGATCTAATGAATTGAAGGGGAAAAAAACCCATCCCTTGACACTGTAGGAATATTTATGAATGTAAAGTCATGAAAAAGATATTTAAAAAAATATGGAGATCAAAATATCTAGAGTATTGCCATAGTCTGCTCACACAGCTTGAACGGAACCCAGAGGCAGGCATTCTTATTTTCATGTTAATTCTAAAAATAAAATAGATTGCAAATTCATTCATTTTTGGCTGTCATTGTGTCTATCATATCAGGGCTGTAAAAATAACAAGGACAATTAGATGGCAGCAAAGAGATAAAGAAAACTAACTCTTTGTTGCCCTCTAGGGGCTGTTTGAATTTTCATAGGCCAGTAGGGATATCTTACCTGAAAATTCATAGAATCATCATTGGTATCAAGTGTTATTTAGCTAACAGCATGCCGTAATACTGAAAACGATTGTTCAGAAATGTTTGTTTTTTAAATGAATCTGTATTCCTTTAGTTTTCGCAATTAACAATTTTGTATAGAACTATTTAGAAATAACTTTTATTGAGTTAAAAAAAACTCATTCCATGATAAGTCTGTATAAGATCCTGAGTGTGAAAATATTTCAACAAAAGGAGCACATATGCAATGGACTTATTTCTTACATGCTGTTAAATACTAAGAATAAAAGTATTCAGCAGCTGATAAGGGTCAGCAGAAATGATTTCCTGCAAGGGCTGAAAATGGTGAACCATTGATAAATCAGTTGAAAGAGAATTGTTGTGTAAACTTACAACAGACTCAGCTGTCTCACAGGAGCTTCAAGTGATTGGCAAAGTATCCATTAACTCAGTATGGTAAAAGAAAAAAAACCTAGTACATAAACTCTAGGAAGTCCTTCATTGTCGCACACAAACTATATAGTATGTAGTAGGCATATATATTCTGCATATCTAGGACTTATTTCTGGTCAGCAGTAAAACAACTTTTTTTAAAAAAAAATGATTTATATGCCGCCCTTCTCCGGAGACTCAGGGCGGCTTACAATGCGTTAAGCAATAGCTTTCATACTTTCAGATATTTTATACAAAGTCAGCTTATTGCCCCCACAACCGGGTCCTCATTTTACCTACTTTAGAAAGGATGGAAGGCTGAGTCAACCTTGAGCCTGGTGAGATTAGAACTCACAGTAATTGCAGGCAGCTGGAAGCTAAATATTACTTTTAACAGTAGCATTAGCCTGCTGCGCCACTCAGGCTCTTATACTTATCAAGTCATGTTGACTCAGTGAAGCTACTATTATTACTGAATAGAGAAGTTAGTTTCTGGGGAGCCAAAATTTATTTCCATGTCTGAAATGAAATAAATGTCCTCATCCATACCTTAATATATTCTCACCATTATCTCACATATATGTTTGCCAAATAATACTGGCAAAGCAACAGACTTTTTGTTTGTTTGAGGGTCCTAGAATCTTTGAAAATCAGACTTTGAAAATGACATAGAAGGAATACTTTGGAGCTTGCAGAAACACAGATCAGTGCTTATCTGCAACTTATTCAATCATTCAGAACAGAGCTGGAAAGGACCTTGGAGGTTTTCTAGTCCAACCCTCTGCTCAAGCAGGAGACCCTATACCACTTCATATAAATAGTTGTCCAATCTCTTCTTAAAAACCTCCAGTGATGAAGCACCCACAAATTCTGAAGGCAGGAAGTTCCACTGTTTATTGTCCTCACTGATAGAAAGTTTCTCCTTGATTCTAGGTTGCTTCTCTCCTTGATTAGTTTCCATCTGTTGTTTCTTGTCCTGCCCTCTGATGCTTTGGAAAATAAATTGACCCCCTCCTCTTCGTAGCAACCTCTCAAATACTACTGTACTAAAGTAGAATTTAGCTGCCAGCTGCCTGCAATTACTGTGAGTTCAATTCTCACCAGGCTCAGGATTGACTCAGCCTTCCATCCTTCCGAGGTAGGTAAAATGAGGACCCGGTTTGTGGGGGCAATAAGCTGACTTTGTATAAAATAGAACACCGCTTGGGGGGGGGCAAAAGCCCTACTAAGCAGGTATATACAAAAGTATGAAGGCTGTTGCTTAACGCATTGTAAGCCGCCCTGAGTCTCCGAAGAAGGGCGGCATATAAATCAAAGTAATAAAATAAATAAATAATGGAATACTGCTATCATGTCACCCTAGTCCTTCTTTTCTCTAGGGGTCATTCCATGTCAAGTAATCTGGGACTCCCAGGTCGACCATCACAGATTTTGATGAAATTTGGTGTGAACATGCACACACGTCCCCAATGAACATTGGTAAAGTGTTATGTTGCCGATGCAATACTTGCAGAGATATAGTCATTTGTATGACCCCCATACTGCAGCCTTCCAACAGTATGACTTTGAGATTTCAGCAACTCAGAATTACAGATGCAGTGTTCCAGGTGTCGCCTCAAGAAGGCTTTATAAAGCAGTACTAATACTTCATGTGATTTTGATTCTATGCTTTTGTTTATACAACCAAGGATTGTATTCACTTTTTTGGCTGCTGCCGCACACTGCTGGTTCATATTTAAGTAATCGTTCATTAGGACTCCAAGGTCCCTCTCACAGTTTTTGAGCCAGGTTTCACCTAATCTTATTATTGTTACACTTCACATTAAGGCATGGCACTTAATTTCAACTCTCTAAACCTTCAGGAACTTGAATATACCAGATTTGTAGTGACAATATAATAAAACATTTGTTTACTGCATAGAAGAATGAAGTCACACATATGCAGAAGATCTTCCTACACCAAAATGTAGAAATCACACACTCTCTCTATGTATGCTCCAGGATTTAAAGTCTAGGCCTTTTCTTCACATCTTGAATCAATCGAAATTTGGCTGTTCTCTTCTCAGCCTTGATAGTAGAAGACACCTGCTTTACATTTATATGTTTTCTCTGGCGTAATAATTGCTGGTCCCTATATTGCCAACATTTTCCCTCAGCCATGAGCCTTAAAAATGATATGGCTATATTAAGAAATAATTAGAGTAGTATCATATTACTTGGCAGGTTGGTTTTTTATAATAGAGATGGGAAATAAAGAAAGATGCAGGCCTGAAGTAGAATTAATTTGAAAAGGAGAAAAATAGGAAATGAGAAAATAAATCGAGAGGCAAGACTACAAGAGATAATATTTTGCAAAACTTGAATGTATGTGATTCATAGGATGGCTAGATTGGGAAATGCCATTGGTATACCTACTTTCTATTAAAACAGTTCCTTAACTTTTTTTTTCTCTCAGGACTTCTCACTTTTAAAAATAACGGAGGGCCCAAAATAGCTTTTGTCTGTATGGGTTTATTTATATTTACTGTATTAAAAATAAAAAAATGACACATTCAGTGCCACTACTGTTTGTCATGGTTGTTTGATGGGATTTTAATATTGTATTGTATTTTGATTTCACAGAAACACTGTAGTATTTATTTACTTACTTACTTACTTACTTACTTGTTTGTTTGTTTGTTTGTTTGTTCAATTTATATGCCGCCCTTCTCCGGAGACTCAGGGCGGCTTACAATGCACTTATAGCAATAGTTTTCATTCTTTTGTATATACCTGCTTAGTAGGGCTTTTGGGGCCCCCCAAGCAGTGTTCTTTTTTATACAAAGTCAGCTTATTGCCCCCACAATCCGGGTCCTCATTTTACCTACCTCAAAAGGATGGAAGGCTGAGTCAACCTTGAGCCTCTTGAGATTCAAACTGGCAGTAATTGCAGGCAGCTGGTGCTAGTTAACAGCACTTTAATCTGCTGCACCACCAAAAACACTGTAGTAGAGCTAGAAAGTATTCTGATTTACAATTACTAGGGTTTTTTTCCTTTTTTTTTTTGCAAGCTTCTTACTTATGTGTTTTCTCTAGCACAGAAGACATTAGAAAGAACAATATTAGCTACATGTAGATAGAACATGGCTCAGCTTCGTGGTAGCAGCTGGAAGACGTTTATCTATGAAATGTTGTTGACAGGCCTGAAGAACTTTTCATCGCAAACAACCTGTCAGTGCTCTTGTGTTGTGAAGCAAAATGCTTAGAATTTCATGAAACAAGAGATCATTATTTTATCAGAGCTCGCTATTCTTAATGCAGAACAGAGTACCAGAGGAAGGACTGGACTGAGTTCTCTCAGATGACTAAATAAATGGAGAGCACCTTTGGATACAGTGGCAATAGTCTAAACGCTACTAAATATAGTGGATGGACTGCATTGTGATCAGATTCACTGAGCTTTGCTCTTCTTCATTACAAGCCTGACTGCACCCTCTGAGTTTACCCTGCAGAGCAGAGAAGCCTGCAGAAAACATTTGCCCTTATACCTTCTACACAGCATGCCAGAATTCAGTAACAAACCTCCATAAAAGCTAATGGCTTTTATAGAGGCTAATGACCATGCACAACTGTGCATATTCAAGGTTAAACAGAGGTACTTTTAGAAGGAGACGGTACCTTTCCCCCTATGTGATACTACTACTACATTCTAATTTGACCATAAAGATATATGTATTTCCACAGGTTGAAATGTTGTTTTACTATTCAAAATGTAGTCAGATATTCTGAACAAAGATAATAAATACATTGCTAATAATGGAGGTCCTTGCTCATTGGGCTTCTTGCATATTTGATTAACCTAGGCAATGATATTTAGCACTGAACCCAATTTTTAAAAAAACCTCTTCATGGCATCCCCAAGATTAAGATAGTTGTTTCAGAATCTGAAATGTTTGTTCTGAAATATGGCAGGAGAGGATGCTTTCATTAAAGACTTTGCAAATTATATGGATTTTTTTTTTGTAGAAGCAAAAAAACAAAAACAAAAAACAAATTACAGTCACTTTGCTATTAGCACCTAGTATTTTAGTATTTAACATGCAATATTTCAGCGGTAAAACTGCAGGGTCTCAATGATAATAGGGCAGAATTAAAATGGAAGATGGATACTAGCAGATATATTCATCAGGAAAGGGCCCTCTATTCTATCTATCTATCTATCTATCTATCTATCTATCTATCTATCTATCTATCTATCTGTCAAACATGTACAAGATAACAGGTATAAATTTGAACATGGACATGAACAAAGGAAATGAATGTATGTAAATGGGGACAGTAGGACAGGGATGGTAGGCACGCTGGTGCACTTATGCACGTCTCCTTTACAGACCTCTTAGGAATGGGGTGAGGTCCACAGTAGATAGTTTAAGGTTGAAGCTGTGAGGGTTTGAGGCGGTAACAACAGAGTCAGGAAGAGCATTCCAGGCGTTGACCACTCTGTTGCTGAAGTCGTATTTTCTGCAATTGAGTTTGGAGTGGTTTACCTTGAATTAACTTCTGCATTTACTCTCTCTCTATAAGTAAGTACAAGGGGTCTTGGCAAGATAAAAGTGCTTGAAGACACTTAATATTGGACTTAACCCCAATAAACCCCAATAAGGTTTGTAAATTTTTAGCTGTATTGCTAAAGTACAGTAATATAGTAAAGCTATATTGCTAAGTACAGATTTATGATTGTCACTCCTTAATGTTCTCATTCAGGTGGGGGTAAAAAGCATCCATACAGATGTTGTGTAATGTTCCAAATTATTTTTCTGCAGAGTCAGGCAAAGCACAATGACATTTATTTAAACTCTAGCACACTTTAGACCAGGCTTCCCAATATGGTTTGGAGTACAATTACCGACCTAGGTAATATATACTGTCTGAAATTATAACAGCTATAATATAACATTTCCAAAACAAATAATCTTGGTGATAACTTGTCTAGCTCTTAAGCCTCTGTCAGCTGTGAAATATATTAAACCATGATTTCTTTAACTGTGGTTTGTCGATAAGACTTTAGCTGGCTGGATAAACTCAAGTTAGAACCAAAGTTACAATCACTTAGTATAATTTGTAAATACCACTATAAATTACATTCATATGGCTTGGATAACCACCTCTTGCTGAATAAACCACACAGCAGCTATACAGTACTTAACTTACTTCACACAGCAGCTATACAGTATGATTTACAAACTATAATGATTGGGCTCACACAATAAAGCGTAAGACAAAAAATATAAGAATTACCTAAAAAAATGAGAACCGGTAGCAGAAATTTTGAGTAGTTCGGAGAACCTGCAAATACCACCTCTGGCTGGCCCCAAAGTGAGGTGGGAATGGGGATTTTGCAGTATCCTTCCCCTGGAGCGGGGTGGGAATGGAGATTTTGCAGTATCCTTCCCCTGCCACGCCCACCAAGCCACGCCCACCAAGCCACATCATGCCCACCAAGCTACGCCTACCAAGCCACGCCCACAGAACCAGTAGTAAAAAAAATTGAATTCCACCACTGGTCGAGGCTCTGAAGGTGTGCTGTACTCAACGTTGCATGAACTATTCAAATGTGCTTTCAGCTGTCCTGCGGACCTCTCCTCTGAAAATATGGAGACTCGGGAGACAAGGCGATAAAGCTGCAGATACATTCCCTGTTTTATACGCTGCCTCAAGCTTCCCACATTTAGGCAGATGGCCAGTGGTGGGATTCAGCCAGTTCGCACCACTTTGGGAGAACCGGTTGTTAATTTTCTGAGCAGTTTGGCAAACTGGAAATCATTAGGGCAGATAACCGGTTGTTAAATTACTTGAATCCCACCACTGCAGATGGCTTAAAGCAGTGAATGAACTCCACTATAGATTTCAAGACAGAAGAAGTGGACTGTTCCTTATAAGAATGCTGTCACATGTTTTTACATGCAATGCCACCAAACATTTAAATTATGATTTAAGATTGTTTTTCATATCTATCCATTTCATAGTAACACCAAGGAAGACAATATTTTTCCTCTGGTTATAGTTTTCTTCTTTCCTTTAAAAGTTCTTTCTCTATCCCCCACTGCTGCTTGCTATATGGAGGATATTATGACATCTGTTCTACCAGATGCTGTTCTGCTTCTACATAGCTTTCATATAGAATCTGGCTTTTCTAACAGACACATGCATACACAGACAGAACTTCTTGCAAATATGTATGAAAGTAAAAATTCAGCCATCTAGTTGTTGGGAAAGTAATCTTTGTAGGAAGATTGAGAGGTGCAATAATCCTCATGAATTAAAGCTCTTCTCATATTTTTAGCACTTACTGCGTAGATGTGAGTTGGAATGGTTTCTGAAGACAAAGAGTGAAAAGCGTCAAATAGTTGACTTTCTTCATACCATTTTGTAGATAGTAATGGTCCTTGTTTCCTGCCTTGCCAATTTTGCCCTCACACTGTATCTTTAGATATTTAGAGAAGAGCTCAGTAGCGATGTCTCTTGAATTTTAATTATTAATATAGGGCCACTCTAAGGGAATTGAATATGCCACAACATTCTGCTCCTCAGCATTCTACGCCACATTCTACGTAACTACAAGGGTAGCACCATGCAGAGTGCATTGCAGTAGTCCAAACACGATATGATTAAGACTTGAGTGACTGACCATAGAGACTACTGATCCAGGAAAGGCTGCAACTGGCACACAAGATGAAGTTGTGCAAAGGCTCTCGTATTCGCAGGTGGAGCAGGAGTCCCAAGTTCAGAAGGACCTCCGAGTTGCAGAGCAGATCTGTCTGGAATAGGGCCACCTCATCCAGAATTAAAGATGTTAAAAGTCCCAGATCTTGAAGCCAGGGTTGAAATTCAGCTGGTTCTATCTGGTTCGGGCAAATCAGTAGCGGCAGCTGCGGGAGGCTCCGCCTACCCCCGTGGACGTCATGACATCGCTTTTTTGCAACATTTTAAGCCTGCGCAGAAGGCTTTACAGATGTGCAGACGATGGCGCACGCGAGTGGAACATGCACACGCAGCAATCACACATTTGTGAACCAGTAGTGAAGGTAAGTGAATTTCACCCCTGCTTGAAATTCCATGTACTCAAAGCTAGTAGGTCTTGCCAGGGTTCAGCCAAAGCCTGTTGTCCCTCATTGAGGCCTCCACAACCTCCAGAGGCACCTTGAGAGGGCAGCCATGGCATAACTTGGAACATCGGGGTAGAGATATAAACCTGAATATCATCAGCACAGTGATGATATCTTAATCCATGGTGTCCGATGATCTCACCCAGCGGCTTCATTAATATTAATCTTAAAGTAGGTAGTCCTTTTTTTCAGGCTTGAAAAAAAATGGATGTTTTAATGAGTAGCAAAGATGTGGTGTGGTTCCAAAATCCTTGCTCTGACTCAGTTTAAACCAAAATCCCAAAGGTTTAAATATTACTTTTAGGCAAGTAAATTTCTGTTTTGAGGTAGTTTGATGGGACTTTTAACTTTTTAAAATATTTCTTGTTCATGTTTTGCCTTGTACTCTGATACAATAGTGTTCACAAGAAGAATGTCCTGCTGGTTTAAAAAAAAAAAACAAATCTTGTACTTTGGTAAAATAATTTAAATGCATTCATTTCTGGTATTTTTGCTAAGCGTTTGCTAATTTTATCATTAGTATGAAGTTATTTCCTGACATTTACCAGTAAATATGAACTACCCATTTCAGCCTCAGTTAGCAAGATAAACTAGGAAAACAGTGGAAATTTGATAAAAGGAATTGCTTTACAGTTATAGTCTTACAATACAACTGTGTAGTGATTTTGCTTGCTCTAAGAAAATATTTTAAAATAACCTAGTTCCTAATTAATTACAAATTCAACATGATTTATAAGAATGTATCCTACTTACTGAACAGGAACTTTGAATTGACTTTAAGTATTGCTAATAAAGCTTTCCCATTTGGCTGAAAAGTATATAAAAGCTTTTAAAGGCAATAACAATATAACGATAAAATACTCTGCAAAACTGAATTATGTTTGCTGGCACAATGTAGACAATGGAGATGCAGGCATTCAGAAGCAAAGTTCTTTATTCATCTATTTTGACAGATTTTTTTCCTTTTCTTTTTTGAAAGATTATTCTTTGCAGTTTAGATTGATGTGTACAAAATACATTTCTATTCATAATCCTTCATCTACAACCTTCAACTTTCAAACCTTTGCTGGAATAGAGGTGAAAGTGTGCCATTTTTATTTATTTTATTTTTTTTAAAAAAATATCTCCAAAATGTGCTGATTGGCAAGGTTCCCTGTAGTCTCCCAACTAGATGGCACAGCAGGCCTTTGGCAAACTCTGTCTGCCAAAGAGTCAGTGACAAATGAAACTTCAATACGTTTTATGGAGACATGGTTTGCATCAAGTCTCATTTGGCCTAATTTCAGCCTCAGGCAAACTTTTTTTTTCAAAATAGTAAAGCTTGAGAGCAGCTTGCTTCTTTTCTGAGGAAATGAAAAGCAAGCAGATGTAGCATATATATACCGTATATACTCGAATATAAGCCGAGTTTTTCAGCCCGTTTTTCAGGCTGAAAAACGCCCCCTCGGCTTATATTCGGGTCACGAAAAAAATGACTTTTTCCCTGCAACTGGCTCCCAAGGCTTGCTAGGGGCATGAGGGGGGTGCCTAGCAAGACTCTCTGCAGCCTCCTGGAAGCAAAAACGGGCTGGGGGGGGGCTTAAAGGGAGAAAGAAACAAAGAAATCCTCACATTTAGGGAGATCCCATGTGCACTGACCTTGAGTTGAGAGCTGATTGTAATTGGCTGCTAGCTAGCCTTCTTGTAATTGGCTGCTAGCTAGTGGGTTCCCCCAGCTTGGCTGTCTCAGGAATTCTGAGAGTTGAAGTCCACAGGTTGTAAAAGGGCCACATTTGCCCAGCCCTGGGCAAATTAACAGAGGCTTCAACTTGCCTGAAATTAGATCAAGCCAGTGACTGGGTGGGCGTGGCTAGCTGGTCATGTGATATATGTGTATAGGGACTACTCAGAGGGCTGAAAAAAGTCATTTCTGACAGGTCCTCACACTTCTGACTGGTCCTCACACTTCTGACCATCCTCACATTTATGCCCATGTAGCATTCTTAAAACCATGTCACTCATTTCACAACTGCTTCTCTTCACCATGTTGACAAGATAGGGCAAAAACGTAAAATGTGAGGACAGTCGTAAGTTCGAGGACTGGTCACAAGTGCGAGGACTAGTCAAAAATTACTTTTTCAGCCCTCTGAGTAGTCCATATGCACAAAAGGACTACCCAGAGGGCTGAAAAAAGTGATTTCTGACAGGTCCTCGCACTTTTGACCAGTCTTTTTTTATTTTGAAATTTACCAGTAGCCGCTGCATTTCCCACCCCTGGTTTATACTCGAGTCAATGAGTTTTCCCAGTTTTGGGGGGTAAAATTGGGGTGGTCGGCTTATATTCGGGTCGGCTTGTACTCGAGTATATACGGTATATATAAAAAGCAGGAGGCCTTTTCTTTAAAGAAAAAATGTTAAGATATAATTTCTTGATATGTAATTTTAAAGTCTTGTCCTTTGGCATCCCTATAAAGAGCAACACTGAAGGCATACTACTATTCAATAAAAGCGAATTACCGTATTTTTCTGACTATAAAACACACCTAAATTTACAGGAGGAAAACAAGAAAAAAATAGTTTTTAGCTTCCGCATGTCGGGTTTTCGCCCTCCCAGGCCCCTAGGAGCACTCTGCAGTGCTCTGCATTGCCCATTTTCACCAAAAAATGGACACATTTTCACCAAAAGTATGCCTGTTTTTGGCCTGCAGAGTGCTTTTGGGGACTAGGAAGGGTGAAAACGCGATGCACGGAGTGTTTGGGTGGCCAAAAATACTCATATTTGGTCAATAAGATGCACCTAAATTTTCACCCACTTTTAGAGGGGGGAAAGGTGTGTCTTATACTCCGAAAAATATGGTATACTCCATCTGTTTGCTTCTAAGATAGGGGTGTCCAACTTTGACAACTTTAAAACTTGTGGACTTCAACTCCCAGAATTCCCTAGCAGCCGTGTATAATATGCTAAGGTGCCAGCAGTGTGCAGAAGATTGTTTGCTCATGAAGGAAGCAATGAAGACTTCAACCTAAGTCCTTCCCCAAAAATCTGGATCAGTAGTGTTGGCCTTGTCTTATATTTTATCCAACAGCTATTCTCTTATTACCTAGTGCTCAGGCTGGGAAATATTAATACATGTATTCCTCACTTAAGAACCAATCATTTTATGACTATTATGATGGCCACGGAATATATGTCGTACCCCCAACCATCATAAATGATGGTGCCACCTTCCTATTATTATAGTTAATAGTAATAGTAGCATTAATGCGGGTTCAGATAGATGATCATTGAGGGGCCGTCTTCACTCAAAGTAGTAAAAGCAAGAACATGTTCGACCGGAAAACACTTTCACTGGATTCTTTTCTAAAGAGGCCCCATCTGTCACAAATTAGGAACGAACAGTGACATATGGCTGAAGAGGGCCAGGTCAAGGGAATCTACCTCTCTAGGAAACTCCCTCGGTAAGCTAAAAATACTTTAATTGTCTATGCTATAGAAATCTACAAAAATTATGAGTGTTCTGGTCAAGATATTGTAAAACTTTTGTGATTAGGAAAATGTCAAAATAATAACAGATGCATCTCTGTAACCAGAACTGCTGTGTTAGCAAAATCCTTTGTTTGGAAGGGTATAAGAATTGGGGTCTCAGAATGCATAGGTGTTCAGATTCTGAGGTAGCCGACTACCGATCTGATCCCTTACTGCGCAATAAGAATAAACTGACTCTGTCTGCCCCGAAGGGATGTCGCTCAATTCCTTTCTTCCATAACACTATGATCACATGACTGCATGTCGGACAGGTCAGCTTTACAACCATTGTTTTAAATGTTTGCAAATGACCACAATTCATGATGTGTCTTGCCACCGTCCAGCAAAAAACATCCATCTGAAATGAATGGGGTTGCTTAACTATTGTGGTGTTTGCTTAATGATCACCACATTTGCTTAACAATCGCAGCAAACAATTCATGACCCCTGCAAAAAAACAATTCATGACCCCTGCAAAAAAAAAAAAAAAAGTCAGACAATTCCAGCCACATGGGTGTCTCGACTTACAACCTTGGCTTAAGTACATCTCAATTACAGTCTCAAATTAAGTTGAGGGCTACCTGTATAGCAGGTGCACTATATTAAAAACTATACAAATGGATTTTATGGGCGATGTGTGATGGCCATGTGTCTAATTACAACTTTGTCATAGAGGACGGATTACATGCATTTGCTTTAAAAAAAAAATGAGCATCTGTAACTAAACAGCTCAAGCTGACTATACATTTATTTTAGAAACCAAGAACGAAATAATGGATGCTGCAATGAATCAGCTGGGAAATATTTCTGTTCTCCTCCTGCCTCATGGATCTACATTTCTCATCACCAGCTGTCCTCTGTTTGCAAGTTTGGTTAGCCTTCCCATGTTATAGCTATGGCTGATATACAAGTAGTCTTCAACTTACGACCACAACTGAGCTTAACCCTAACCCTAACCCTAACCACAACTGAGCCCAGAATGTATATTGGTAAGTGCAAAATTGGTTAAGTGAGTGATGTCCCATTTTGCGACTTTTCTTGCCGCTTTTTGTTAACCGAATCACTGCAGTTGTTAAATTAGTAATACGGGCTGTTAAGTAAATCTGGCTTCCCCATTGACTTTGCTTGTCAGAAGGTCGCAAAAGACGATCATATGACCCCGGGACATTGCAACCGTCATAAATATGAATCCGTTGTCAAGCATCAGATGACTATGGGGATGCTGCAATGGTCATAAGTGTGAAAAATGGTCATAAGTCACTTGTTTCAGTGCTATTGTAACTTTGAACGCTCACTGAACAAACTGGACTACCTATGCTTTCTTATCCATAATGTAATCCAGATAAGAATTCTGTTCCTCAATCATCCAGATAAGATTCTTTTTCTCCTCTATATCCGTGCTCTCCTTTCTGTTGCTAAATATGAATGGAAATGTTAATGTGCAGAGTACTGATCTTTCTGAGCAGGGCTAGCCTGGAAATCTATAATTCATTACCATCATTAAAACAGATGGAGGAAATAACTGGAACCTTTTTAAGGGACATAACTGTCAATATGGCAAGACCCGGCCATATAGATTCTACCATAATTGTCATTGCAGATGTGGCATTAGCAGAGTATGATTTTGTCAATTAATCTTTTTTTTTAAAAAAAATCGTAGTTTATTATAGCCTGGAAGAATCCATTTGTAATGACCTTATTTTACATGATGCTCTTCACTTTAAACAAATTTACTACCTGCTCTCTTTACCCTTTGAACATGTTTGGTTACATTTTCTCAGTGTAATGCATAACCTTATGGCATACAGTTAAAGCAACCCTCCTTAATTAGTAGTGTTTCCTTTTAGCTAAATATTGTGTTGATCATAAGCTCCTTCTAATTGCTTCATCTAACTATCTAGGCATGGAAAAATGTTGAAGGAACTGTTTTAAGTCCATAATCCTTTGAAATGTTGTCTCTGTAATTTAACATTCTTTCTTTCCTGCCTAAATAATAACTAAAGGCATAATGTGTGGTTTATTTTTAACTACTGGTAAGGATTATAGCATACAAACCCAGTGAAGGAAGCAATCCTGTACTAACAGCAGAGTCTCTCTTCTTTTAAAATCTGTAAATTAAATAATGTCGAAGCAGAAATGCTCCAGACCGTTTCTAACTGTCTTTTCTTGCATTTTACTTTTACAAGGAAAATAGCCAAACCTAAAACCAGAAGAGCAGCCATTCAAACTATATTACTTCTAGTCCTAGTTCGTATAAAGGAAAACTTCAGAAATACTTTCACAGGCAGAAAAGGTGGTTTGTCTTAGCAAAACTCTGCCTGGAGATCCCCCTGTCACTGTTGCTTCTCTTTGACCAAAAGTGGGCCCAGTGATAAGGGAAGAAGCTACACATTCTCAGGGGTTTAACTTTTCTCCTTCTCCAGGAAGTGTGTCTCAAGCTATGCAGACCCTGCAGTTGGAATGGGATTCTCTTTTCTCTATCCATTGTACCTATGGTTGTTTTTAATGTTTTAATGGGTTGAGTTTTATAGTTTGATTTGATATGTCTTTTAATTTTTGGTTGGGATTCACACAGAATTAGTTGAAAGATAGAAAAGATGGCCAGCTATGGAGAGAGAGAGAGAGAGAGAGGGAGGGAGGGAGGGAGGGAGGGAGGGAGGGAGGGAGAGAGAGAGAGAGAGAGAGAGAGAGAGAGAGAGAGAGAGAGAGAGAGAGAGAGAGAGAGAGAGAGGGAAAGCCCTGTGTTATATCTCCAGCAAGCAATCACATCCTGAATGCACTAGAGCATCCCAAAATTTCTCCCTCTCCACACCTCACGGTGTTAGAACTGCCCAACTTATTACAACAATCCAGCACACAATTACTTGTTTCTTTCTAACTGAATTTGGTTAGTAAATAATTTAAAACTCAAAGCATGATCAAGTTACAAATTAAGGACGTCTGCATGCCATTGTAACTTTCTCATTAAAGCCAATGTAATTTAAAAATTCTTCGGTTAGATAATGTTTCATTGCTTTATTTAAAGTATTCTTTACTAGGGTTGAAGTGATTGTTTGTGTGTATGTGCGTGTCTGAGTGAATGTTCCTGAGAGTGATCTGAGAATGATTAGTGAAACAGGTTTTACAACAGAAAGGAGACTGATTTACAAGAGATACATTGTAGAGATAGGCAAAGCCTAGCATCTATATCCTAACTATACCAGGAAAGTCTAAGTGGGACTGTGAAGAAAAGCAGAAGGAGCTGACCTCATCTTAGCAATTTATTAAACAAAGAGCAGTCAGCTTAGTAGATTAAGTGAGGATATTGTATGTATGTAAGCATGTATATATGTACCATATGTGTTAAATTTATATGCCGCCTATCGCACTGTCAATCAAGGACACATAATCAATCTTCTCTATATACATCCTTTGCCCCTTTGTGGTCAGTTGGTCAAGAGTTTATGCTACTGGATATGTATCTCCACTGTTCCTTTAAAAAGCCGCTACAATTTCCATCTACAAAGACAAAAGAGTATTTTGTCTCCTTCTATTTGAGAAGCACTTACTAACTTACATAAACGACTTATCCATGAAGGCTCTGGCTATAAATCCTGATTGCAAGGACTGATACAAGCAGTTGTTGTGTTTAAAAAAGAAGAAAGAAGAAACAGAGAAAGAAAAGATATTTTAATTTCAAGGTTCACTGGAAAAATAACATTAAAAAAAAATCAATGTTTGCCAAACAGAAGGACAAATTCATATGGGAAATAAAAATGTATTTACAAGATTCAAAGACAGTCTGATAAGTCACGTTATGTTGGAAAGAAAATATTAGCAAAGTACTTTTCAGGTTTGCCATCCAGATTTGTCTGGAAAACTCTTTATTATTCAAGGATGATACAATAGTTCCACAAAACCTAAGAATTCCTATTGTTGCCCGATAAAGATTTACTCTGGGGGCAGGTTTCTAATGTTTGAATGAAAAAAAAAATCAAATGAAATGGAAGGATTTCGTGTCGCCACACGGATAACATCTGCTGCTACTCTGTGGAGTAAGTTCTCCAAGCCTTATTCACCCTCTTCATTCTCATTTCTTTCTTTATCTTGCAGTTCAGCTAAGCAAGCTTAGAAAAAACAGACTCATTTGGCTGATTCCCATGACCCAGGCACCCAAATGCCAATAGGACATTCTGTAGAGTTGGATTCCTCAGACTGCCCTTTTTGCCATGCACCGTCATCCACCTTGGACATTGGACATTTCAAAAATGACTTTTATATGATTAAGTGTGCAAGCCTGTGCATTGTAACACTGGCTGCCAGGTCTTCTAGCCTTACTCTGAATGTCTCAGACACCAGCCCCATTACTGATTGATTGCCCCATGTGGCTGGGGCATTTCAGGGACAAGATTTTTCTTCCTGCTTATGTTGTGGTCTTTGTTTTCAGATTTCCATCTTGCCTGGCTTTTTGAAGAAAGTAAGAAGGTGGTTCTGCCCATGAGGACTTTCATTCTTTTCCCAAGTGGTGGTTGTTATTTTTAAGTAATTTTGTTTATTCTTTTGTGTAGCATTCCATTGCAGTTCAGACATGTGCCAGGTGAGGGCAGGGACAGAACTGAACAATGCAAATCAGCCATATACTGCACAATTCCAGTCAGGGTCTCATCTTCCATCCTGGTGATTCCAGAGAGTTTTAGAAAGCCAGACACCCAGCAGAATCACCTGATTTATTTCGCTTTCCTGATTTATTTCCACTGCTGTTCTTCCCCTTGAAACCTACTCCCCATACTCCATTTGTTCACTGAGTTGTTAACCACAGAGAGGGAACGATGAAAAACCCAACAGTTCCGATAATAAGATGAAAATATCTCTCAATGCCAGGGCTTTTACTCTACCACATCGATAACAGTTTAAAGCTTTTCCTCTTTGGACAGAGAAAATCACAGCCATTGGGGAGCCCAACCAATGAACTTTCTGGGAGATATTTTCTCTTTTATAGCATTCTCCTTCCTGTTCAGCTGCTCCTGGTAAGTTGAGCCCGTAGTGGGAAAAAAGCAAGCTTCAATCTCGCCATGAGAATTGGCAGGCAGAGACTCTTTTCTTTTCTTTTTTTTTGGCTTGGCTATATCAGTGGATGCTAGTTAAATATTTCTAAATGTGTGTTTTATTCTTTCTGTATTTTGGCTTAGTGGAATAGTTGGCTAGGAAAGTTGGATAGGTATGGTTGAACGCTCTTATCCATTTTAGCCTCAAAACAAGCAGCGAGGAGCCATAGCAATTGGGAAGGTAATGATTCACTGACAGGCACTTGTGTGGGTAGGTTCAAATGTGTGCCTTTTCTGTGGCTTGGGTGCTTAGGATGCCAAAGTACCAAGTCATCTCATTGTCACGCAGATTCTTTCACCCTAGAATAGACCTAATCCTTTATTAAGCCTAAGTGTGATTTTCAACACCTAGAGATATTCTTTGTCCGGCAGATAAAAATCTAAAATATTCACATCCCATAAGAATCATACCTCAGTAAAAGCAGTCATGTCTGTCATGTGCTTAAAAGCTGAACTAAAGCTTCTCGGTCTTTTTTTTTTTTTTAATTTTCACCAGTGACTTTGCTGCTACTGTCCATTGATGGCCTACAATACCTCAGCAGAAGGACTTCGTGCTATTTCAGAATGGATTCCAGACCTAGGTATTTGCCTGATATTGGCAAGTTCAAAAAAGTGGGGTTTTTTTAAAAAAAAGTTCTAGTTCCTGTAACAGGAACAAAGCTAGTGTTTTTCTTTGCAATGCTTTTGTGCCACTGAGTTTATTTTCCTACTTGCATGAAAACTTTACTTCTCAATCTCTCTCTCTCTCTCCCTCTCTCTCTCTCTCTCTCTCCCTTTCTCCTTTAGAGCTTCAGCATAGGTTTCTGGTGCCTGGCTGCAAGGAGTGTCTTCTCTCTCCCTTACACAAACACCTGCAGTTATATGCAACTATGAGATAAAGCACCTAATTGCAGAATTGTCAACATGCTATCATTTCATCTTCACACCTTGCCAGAAGCTTTGAAACGCAAGAAAAAAGGTGGCATGAGAGGAACATTTCCCTCATAACAATTGCTAAAATAACCAAACGAATGTACTACACAACTAAAAATGTGTTTGTATGTTATTATTTATTTCCCCTTTTGAGGAATAGGAATAGAAATTATAGTTACTCCAGAACTGGTGGTAGTTTGGGGCAGATCCCTGATCAAATGTGATTCTTGGTGTAGTTTCCTGTTGTTCAGCTCAAGAATACAAAGCTTGGGGAGGGGGGGTTGCCTTTTATTGGGTCATGGTTCTGAGGTCAGCAGAAATGAGGATGATTATAGGTCAACTGTTTTGGAGGACTGGAGAATAGAAGTGAGGGTAGTATAGAAGTATTTTTACACTAATTATTCATTTCGAGGATTTCTAGCATTATTCTCCTTTGTCCAGACAGATGTCATTGTTATTCATATCTAGATGAGAATGTAACATAGCATTTGGTTTTGACTGACTTTTGAATAATCTGTGTAATTAAAGCCAAAGAAGAAAAAGCAGGGTCAGAGACAGAAAAAATAACAGAAAAAATAATAGACATACAAAAAAGGCAAGCTGTAACACTGCTAAACAATTGAAGGAATCTAATAAAAAGAAACTTTTTATTGAAAACATCTATCTGTTTATGAATAAATATGGCTCCCAAACTCAAACCAAATCTTCCCTATTTCCCTAGATTGCCTCCCACTTTTCTTCGGGGAGACTTTAGGAGTCTTTGTTGCTTCATTTTTTGTAAATCCTCTGTAAATCCGAGATGACATCAGAGTTTGTACTTAGGGAGAGTCCACATGGGAACAATCCACTCTAATGTCCCTGTGTCATTCTAAGAGCGAACAAGGCCTCAGCCAAATCATGTGTCAAAGCCTCAGACAAAAGCCCAAGTTCCTTCCGAAATCCAATTGGGTCTATTAGGCTCCTGGTATAGGCAGATCAAATAGACCCAGCCTCTCTGTGTTGGAAGGGTGTAAAAGTAAATTATGAGGTGGGATGGCTCAGTGGTTAAAGATGCTGAGCTTGTCAGCTGGAAAGCTGATGGCCCAGGTTCGAGTCCCAAGCACCGCATAATGGAATGAGCTTCCGTTATTTGCCCCAGATTCTGCTCACCTAGCAGTTTGAAAGTCTGCAAATGTGAATAGGTAAATAAATAGGTACCACTTTGGTGGGAAGGTAACAGCATTCCATGTATCTTGGCATATAATCATGCTGGCCACATGACCACGAAAAATTTATTTGGACAACTCTGGTTCCCTTAGCTAAAAATCAGAGATAAGTACTTTGGACACGACTGGACAAGATAACCCTTTACCTTCACCTTTAAAGGTAAATTCTTGGGTCACCAGAGAGTGATCTGCCCATGACAAGGCACTGATGGTAATAGCCCAACTCCAGATGATGTCACCACTTTGAAAAGTAGGTCTATCATGCAAAGCTTTTGCCATATTACCAATAATATTCTATTTAATTATTTAGTTTTCTACAGGTTCAGGTTGTAATTTGCCTTTATTTTCCTTCTGCATTGGGTGCTGCCTTTTGTTTCTTTTCTTTTTAGAATTTCGTATACACATAAACATAGATTATTGACACTTTATCAGAGCCATTTCTAAGCAACAACATTGTGAACCCTTATGTTACATAATAAGAGAAACATAATAAAAAAAAGGAAAAGGAAAACACACACACACACACACACAAACAAACATACACATACACAGGGTTCATTTATTCATAGAGTGAACTCAATCTATATGGCTGTCCACTTACAAAATATAAAGAAAAGTATATTTTAAGATTTCATTTTAAAGATTGTTATCCAGCAAAATGTTGCTGCATATGAAGGTAATCTATTATGGAAAAAGTATTATTACTATAGCTAAGACATAGTGACCAGATTTAAACAGCTTTTGTTTTGATTGTTATTTTTCAAAGCTCTTGCTGAATTAATTTTCAAGTAGAGTAATTTCTCACATATTCATATAACATTGATCCATTGAAAGAGGTATCTTATTGTTCCAGCTTTTTCCTATAACAAATCTGGCAGTTTACAACTGGACTTGAATCAATTTTTTACATTCAATTTATGTACCCTACAAAATGTTGAAGAAGAAAACAGCAGGATTCCGTGACATTTTGGAGATTTTTCTCTAGTTTCTCCAAAATGTTTAGTGAAAAGCAGTAACAAATTGAACACTATCATCGCAAATGGGAGTATGTACTAGTTTGCTTACAGTCCTATCAAGGAAAAAAAAAATGTTGTGAAACATATGGATTCTGACTGAAATTCAGAATTGGAGAATATTCTGCTGAATATTATAGATAAACATCAGCTTAGACCATTCAGACACTGTTAAATTCACTGGTCTTTCATAAGTTGTGGAGGCTATAATAATGAAAACAAACAACACATATTTTCATGTCCATAAATTACCAGTAAATCATTTGGGTACGACATAAAATGCTGCTTAGTGAAATGTGCTATATATGTTTTATCAAGCTGCCATTTTGATATTACAATCTCTGAAAAATAATGGAAGGCCAGTTTATATAGAGATGTTAAGGGTTAACATCTCTGTACAGCATCTCATTTAAATGGTTTAAGATATAACAATGTGATAACAGTCTAAACCTTCATTTTACACAGTGATGCCAACAATTATCCTCCCACTTGTCTAACCTAAAAATAGTAGGCCACCCTAAATTGTAAGTCTTTAAAGGTCTGCATGGACCAGCCATGCCAAATGAGGAAATATTGATGGGTTGGTTTCCTTGGCAACAGAATATGTCAGGTTACATTCCTTTGATTAGTGGACTTTCAAACTGATGTGAATGGAGGAGGAGGAAGAGGAGTGGAAATATAATCCATCTTTGAATTCTTAGCTTCTGGTCATGCCCCTATCCAATGATAGCAAATAAAATCAATCCATGGCAGATCACCCTGATCTGTAAAGGTATGGTCAGCTTTAATGGAGCTAATAGTCAACAAATTCCCATTTTGTGAAAAAAGCTCAAGTTTATTTCTAATTAATGTAATAATAATTTGAACAATCTTTTTTCACATTCAGAAGCCATCCATCTTTATCTTTAATAAGCATCATTGAATACCCATAACTCCTCATGTTCATGGATCTCTGTACAAGCCATGATATAAGTTACACTCAAATTAGCCAAACAGGGTTATACTGCAAAGCTGTCTTCAAACACTTGCCCTGAATTGAAACTGGGTGGAAGTTGGGATCATATCTGCAACCCCACTTTTATTCTTTGCAATAAGTACATATTCATCAAGATCTGTTTCAGTGCTTATGTGAGTATAAGGACAGCTCTTGGCACAACCAGGGCTCTAAAAATGCTGTACCTTGGGATTATTTGAAAAACTGTACTCACATTCAGCCAAGGTGAGTGCAGCTCCTCTTCATACCTCCTCCTTAAGAAAAGAGAGAGCAGAGCATGCTTCATTATATGTTGTGTGTTATAACTTGCCAGCAGAGGACTGCTATCTGATGCCTACTTTCAGCAAGAAGTCAATAGAATAAAATGGGACTTATTTTCAAGCAAAGTTACGGAATGGAGATAACAAGGAACCAATGTTTCTCAGGGTAGGCAAAAGCATTATGTAAGCACTAAGCAGGTGAACCCCAATCTCAAACCCTGGTGAAAAACTGGTAGTCAAATATCTATTTTTTTTTCTATTATAAAAGTTTTTATTGGTTAAAAATAAACAATATTATCGCTTACAATATGTGGAATTTTCATTATCCTTTTACAAAGATAATATATATTTTCTTTTTTCCATATACAGCAGATTTTCCCTTATTAAAATTTCAAATTTAACAACCGGATTTATACAAAAATATCAGTTCAGTATCCAGAGTAATATTAAAGTTTACAAAAATAAGAGATATCATAAAAGGCACAAAGTAATAGATTCCTCCCACTTCGTCATTTCTTAGTTCTAGATCTCAAGGTTCTGGCCTTAGCACCCCACTCCTCCCAGACCGCCACGGCCTCGCCCGTCCCCGTTCCTTGATCATCTAGTACCTCCCCTTCCTCGGTTCCTGTATCTTCACCCTCTAAGAGGGTCTTATGTTGCTCCAGATAGGCCTGAGCCTCCGCCAAACTATTAATTTTCTTCCTACTGCCCTCCCAGAAAATCATCAAACCTTCCGGCATCAACCACCTGAAGCCAATTCCCTTAAGGTACAATTTATTTGATAAAAAATAATAATTTCTTCTTAATTCTCATACCTGTCTAGGGATCTGCTTCAGAATGGTGACCTCCTTGCCCCTGTATATCAGCGCCCCCGATCTTTGAATTCTCAGTATTTCATCTCTTGTTTCCCTTCTCACAAATTTAATGTGGACCTCTCTTGGGACACTATGTAAAATTACATATTGTGAGTTTACTCTATAAACTAGATCCATGTCCCATCTCATAAAGTCCAAATCTCTTTCAGTAAATTCGCCCAACAATTTAACCATCACTTCTCGCAGATCTTCCTGGTCCACCTCTTCCACATTTTGAAACCTGAGAAAATAAGACATTCTATCCAGCTGCGAAGTTAAAATTACATTTCCTCTCATTTCTTCCCTCTTCTGGATTGCCCGCACCTCCCCCTCCAAACCTCCCACCTTTTTCTTATTCTCCTCCGCCACCTGTTGAACAGCAATTAAATCTTTTTTCATAACTACAATTTCAGATTTTATTTCCAATTGCCCTTTTTGCAGGTCATCAAGTTTATCAAGTTTGACAAGCTTCTCATCCAACTTTGCCAATTTCTCCAAAAATTTTTCCATGTCACCTGCAGGTGGTCTTTGTCCTTTAGCCATCTTGCAATAATAAAGAATGAGAGGTCCTCAGGTAGGCACAAGCATCCAGAAAGGAGAAGTCTCTTAAAAATTAGCACTGTTTCCTCACAATCCACCAGAGGGCGCTCACAGGAGCAACGAGTTCGGCTTGTAGAGTAGGTCAAACAGGAAACCAGAGGTGGGTGATATCATCAATTGTGTACGAAGAAGCAGGAAATCAGGCCCCGGCCATTACTCTCCCACAAAGAGAGGGGCCTCCAGCCTCCCTTCCCAAATTCCACCTCCATCATTCTCCACAAAAAATCAGCGAGGTAAGAGGTCTCCTTCTTTTTTCCTTCTCTTTCTTGTCAGGCATGGCGCCCTTCCCAGCCAAAAGGGGGGGGAAACTTCGCCCCCCCTCTCACTCGCAGGACGCCTTGTCACTTCACCAATCAAGGTCTCTCCTTTTCTACTTATTCTCTGGCCTGCATCCCTTCCTCTTCCGATCGCTTCTTTACCTGCTGCCTTAATTTTGATATACACCGGGTCCTACAGGCACATAGGCACGGAACAGCCTTGGGAATGGCTGCTGCGTGCCACCCACACTCGCCGGAGCCTTGGGCGCGCCAGCATTGGCCGCCCAGCCCCTGGAATTGAGGCAGGGGACCCCTGGCGAGCTGCCCTTAACGGCGGATACCCCAAAACCAGGGCACCCGGCCCCAAGGGGCCTCCAGGCGGGGGGATTCAGACGCTGGGGCAAGAACTCACCCAGGCAGCGTCTGCTGCCATCCGGAACCGGAAATGATCCATCAAATATCTATTGACTTGGAAAAGAGCGGGTGGGGGAAAGGCCTAGGACAGTGATGGCTAACCTTTTTGCCATTGTGTGCCAAAAGTAGGGGGAGCGCGGTGGTCACATACATGTGTGCCCACATCCATAATTCTATGCGCCCCCCCGTGCTCTCCCCGCTTTTGGCACATGATGGCATGGTGGGCCCGGTAGGCCCATTTTTTGCTCTTCTCAGGCTCCAGGGCCTTTCTAGGAGCATGGGGAGGGCAAAAATGGCCTTCCCCATCCACCCCAGAGGCTCTCCGGAGGCCGGAAACAGTGTGTTTCCTGACTTCTGATGGGCCCAGAAGCCCCGAAAATCAGCTGGCTGGCGCACGCATGCGTGCCGGAGCTGAGCTCGCGTGCCCACTGATATGGCTCCACGTGCCACCTGTGGCACCCGTGCCATAGGTTCGCCATCATGGGCCTAGGATTTGATTTGAAGTGTGCTTTCTTTCTCTTTCTTCATTATCCATCTATGAGCTTTGAGTTCTGTGTTCTGCAATAGTAGAGCTTCTGTGTCTGATTTGTTACTGCTTTTGATAAAGCAACTTATTTAGCTGTGTCATATTTGTGAGCTAGTGCTATCAGTATGGTCCTCAATATAGGGTTAAATAAGTGGCTAGAGGGTTGAAATGTATTGCAGTACAATAACAGCAAAACCAGTGTCCTCAAACTCTCAGCATTGAGCGGGATTGCTTGGGCCTTGACATCAGGGTTAAATAACCCATCCCAAAGCACATTCCAAAATGGAGTTGTCCAATATCAAGGTTGCAGTTCAGATTTACCAGTTAGTACAATCTATGAACCAGCTAATCCAGCCAGTACGGCTAAATCTGACTGAATTAATAGCAAATTAATTCAGTTAATTAAACTCCTGAGAGAGGGATTCCGTGTCAAGGGAGGGGAAGATGTACTTGGAGTCTCAAGAGAAGGAGGAAAGAGAAGCAGAAAAGGGAGAAAAGGGAGTGTAAAAGATGAAGCTGTCCAGCAGTTCACAGGCTAGATAGAACTGTTGTGTAATTATTGAGTGGATGCCTCCCAATGCAACGCTGTGTTGAGACTTCCAAATGAGGGAAGAAAAAACCTAAAATTTCAACCTGAAACATGGTTGTAGGGTGTGTATGTGTGTGTGTGTGCGCGCGCGCACTCTGATTTTTGTGTTCTACAGTAGGCAAAACCTTTGCATATATATGACTTCATTCTTGTCTGCAATAGACTAAGTTATCTAGCTATGCCCTGTCTGTGTGTTTTCGCTGTAAGCAAGTTCTAGAGAGTTGAGATTTATTGTCATCCCTGGCATTGAATGCATACTGAGTTGTAAAACTATTATTCCTGAATTCTTGGGAATTAGCCTAATTGAAGTCAATGAATTAACATAGAAAGCATTCTCAAATGGTTTCTGAGGACCAGTTATTTCATTCTATGGTACCCAAAATGTTCTACACCTATCAGTGAAAGAATTTTTACCAGAATATGTAGAGACTTAAGCAGAGGACCACATACTGATTTTAACATTTGCATTCAGATGCAATGGCACATCCTTGATTATGTAAGGAACAGACTATTCTACTCCCTGTGGGGCAAAACAAACAAAAAGCAAAACCGCCCCCTCAGTTTTTCTAGAAATGAAGATGAACTGAATTCCCGTTTCACACTATGGAATCCGGATTAGGTTATATTCAGGCATGGTGTGGAGAATAATTGAGTTGTTTTTTTTTTTTTTTACTGTTCAGTTTTTTAAAGGCTGAGAAAATATGGCTGTCACCAAATAGTTTTTATTATTTGCAAAACTCATATGCTGCTTCAGTCATGGTCTCTAAGTATCTTATGGCTAGTACAATAATACTACCATCGTAGGATAATAGCCAGCAATGATAAAATCAGATGAGTTATCAATATCAAAAGGTAAACATTTAACACAAATCTTTCAATAAAAACTTACCAGATAGCCAACATTTAATCCAAATGTCATTCATTCCCTGTAACATCTTTAGAAGAACAATATTTTAACTGTTTATATAAATATTAATAGAGGGGAAGCCACACTAATTTGGGGGGGGCATTTTCTGGCCCCCATATAATCTATTTTCCAAAGATGGGGGCTTACAACATTCCTTCTCTACTGGCTTAAATCAAATGGCGAGTTCTATAGGGAGTTCTATAGTAGTCTCATGATACTCAGGACTAATCCATGTAGGGCTTTTTAGGTAATAACGTTGAATTTCAGTTGGAAGCAAATTAGCAGCTCCCATAATAAAACTGGCTAAAAGGGCTCTTACACATTAGTAATCAGATACCTGCATTTTGTGCCAACTGTAGTTTCTAAGCAGTCTTCAAATGGACAACAGATTGCAGTAATCCAATTATGGGGCAAGAAAAGTATGAATAATAATTGCTCCCAAATTCCATTTAAAAAGCATCTGTGGAAAAGAAATTGGGAGAAGAAACTCTTATCATATTTTCTTTCTCCAAGTCCTGCCATAGATCATCTACAAGGGTGATCAGTGATGTTTTAATACTCTATACAGGCTGTATAAGCTGAATCTTAAAAGAGTGTGGTGGCTCACAATATTAGAATGCTGGGCTGACAATTGGCTGCCTCGTGTTTGAGACCTGTAGCTGCTATGGAGCAGGGTGAGCTCCCATCATGCACTCCAGCTCCCTCCGACCCATCTGTTCGAAGGCAGGTGACTGGAAGCAGATAAATAGGTACCACTTCAGTGGGCTACTTCATAGGGACATGAAAGGAGCCCTTAACTAGGCATCCCCCGGGCAATGGTGATGTCACCAGCAAATCCTTTCCCCACACAAGTCCTTCAATGCTTCCGACATGGAAGTATTTGTATTAGCTGAATCTTGTCTGAAAAGAGATCTAGTTAATCTGTTTCATCTATAGCATTCTGTAATGATCGTCTTCTCACAACTTTGTCCATTTCTTTCCTTAAAAGGAAAGTTGTCCATGTTAGCTGGTTCAAGGGATAATCTTGGTTGAAAAAAAGTCTTAAAAGCAGTTTCATGCTTTTGAAAATCCATAAGTACTTTACTTGGGTAAGAAATAAAGCGTTTCCAAATAATTAAGGCAGTAGTTATCAAGTTAAAGTAGGTGTTATATTTATTTCTTGCCAAATTCTATCCCAATGAATTCGTTAGTTAGATTCATGTGGGGATTGGCATAAAGCCATTGAGCATTTTAGGAGGTCATAGTACTGCAAAATTTGAAATTTCCTGAATTAATATAAATTTAGAAAGCTTAATCATAGCATGAACCAGCTGTTTCTGAACATCTGAGTAGAATTTGGGGTTGAAATATTTAATTAAGATAAAAATATCAAGAACATAAACCAATTTATAGAGAGGGTTCATTTCATTATTTTTATATTATCTTATTGCAGTAAGATATGATCACCGATCCATTCATAATATAAAAAGCAAAACCCTAAAAGATGTTGGCATGAATTGGCTGTTAGTAAATAGAAATATTATTTTAAAGGGAGTGGAGAGGCTTCTTCTGAAAAAGTAACTGAAATAGTAGAGTTGGCTAGAATATGCTCTTCAAAGGGCACCATGCAGTAAGGAAAGGAGATCTTGTAAGCCTCTGACAAAATACAGAATGAAGTTATCAGCTTTTGATGGGTAAAGATAAAGTCAATAACTTCACTTGGGATCCACACATCCGCATTCACCTTTGACATTCTCACTCACTCTCTGTGAATGACATGCTACTGATATCAACAGGAGTTCTTGGCTCTGATATACTTTTGTCCCAATAACCACTGTGAAAAATCTCCCTAGTTTTGTAAAGAAAAAAAAATATTGGGCCTATAGTGTCTTTTTTTGAAAATTTCTCTATCATCCTCTTAAAAATTAATACACTGTTCACTGAGGTTTTTTACATTCTTTAAAACTGTGGTGAATATAAGCAAATAGATAAATTGTCATTCTTTTACCTTAGTAGCATTTTATCTCATGAAACATTTACTCCTATTAAGTTGTTACCATAAGCATCTGGCAGAAGCCTCAATGACTGCAATCATGTAATGATAATATCAAGGACCCAAGGTGTCCTGTCTCACTACTTGTAGAAGTTCATGCTAGTCATTATAGTAACGTTATTGATGGAAGAGAATGTTTGCAGCTCAGGGTTGAACTGTGCACTGATGATGTTACCTAGTTTGGTAATAAACATTTGCAAGAAAACTACCAAGTTTGGGAGCACCAAGGACCAAACAGAGTAATGTTAATTAACATCATGCCTCAATCCCACACTACAACCAACACTTTCATACAGAAAATGACATAGAATAAGGTCAATCATATAGGACAGTGATGGCTAACCTTTTTGCCGTCGTGTGCCAAAAATGGGGGGAGCGCAGGGAGTCACACGTGCGCATGCCCACAGCCATAATTTAATACGCCCCGACCCCCCATGCATGCGTGTGTGACCCTCTGCGCTCCCCCCGCTTTTGGCACGTGATGGCATGGTGGGTCCAGTAAGCACATCTTTTGCCCTCCCCAGGCTCCAGAGGCTTTCTTGGAGCCTGGGGAGGGCGAAAATAGCCTTCTCCACCCTCCTGGAGGCCCTCCGGAGGCCGGAAACAGCCTGTTTCCCAATTTCTGGTGGGCCCAGAAGGCCCGAAAATCAGCTGGTCAGTGCACGCAGGCACCCTGGAGCTGAGGTAGGGCAACGCTCGCGTGCCCACAGATATGGCTCCGCGTGCCACCTGTGGCACGCGTGCCATAGGTTCTCCATCACGGATATAGGAGATAATGTATAGGAAATAATGTACCTTATACTAAAGGAAAACTACACATTCTCAAAGACCCTATATTATTTGTTTTATATATCTAAGAGTCAAGGTGTTCATATAATTTTCAGTGATGCTAATACTTACCGGTACTTGCGGATAAGTTGAGAATTTTAGGTGCCAAAATATAGCCCCAAATCAGGTTCAGCTTAGCCATGAATGGGCGTATCCCCAAGTATATGGTAATTTTTTAATATATCTGTATCTTCCAAATATACTTGTGAATAAGCCCATCCACAGATAAGCCAACCCTCAATTTACTAATCAAAATACCATGAAAAATGTGGTTGATCTGTGGATAACCATTTTTCATGATATTTTTATTAATAATTCAAGATTTGACTTAATCTATCAATAGGCTTATTTATAAGAATATAAGATATTTTAGTTACCATATCTGTCCAATTTTCCCTATGCTCAAAGAATGTAAAGTGTAATATGCTAAACCTAAATTATAGCTCACTACTATTGAACAATTTCTTTTACAGTCTTGCTTTTGTTCTATCTCTTTCTTTGAGTATGAGGTAATCTGAGAGCTATGATTGAAAAATAATTCACAATCCCATTCCAGAAATGTTCTGAGAAAAAAATCCTTACGCAGAAAAAAATGAGATATTGTGTTTGTAATAAATTTATTACATTTTTGATGTAAATATAAAATTTAATAAACATTAATACATTATAATACACAATCTCAATGCCTTATAATAAAATTTCCTTCTGCATTTTCTTAATTTGCCATGGTTGGTTAGGAGTGATGGATTCTGTAGTCCAACATATTAGAAGGACTAAGATTAGGAAAAATATTAAGTTATTAAATGACTAATCTAAGGTTGTCAATCAATAAAATGAGATATGATTTGGATATAACAAGGTAAATAGGTATGCACTATTACATATTTTACAAGCATAAATAAGCTTATAATAATGATATGCTTATAACAAGCCTAGTTCAAATGTTATATAAAATCAAGAATCTGTTTTGAGTTTACTTTTGAATGATTTCCTATTTGGTGAGGGAATAAATCCATGTCAGTAAAAGGAGAAAAAGTAGATATATTTGAAACATTGTTTATATATAGCTTCTGAAAAATGGTAATAAGGAATTCCCGATTTTAGTATGCAGGATTCTCTCCCACATGAAAAGTTTGATTAATGTATACCTAATCTTTCTTTCATGCTAATAGACTATAAATTGTTCCCTAAAAAAAAAAAGCGGTTTTAGAGAAATCCATTTATAACGTTGCATCTTCAGCAAGTAATTCTTGACCTGGAAAATTATTTTTGCTAAAAATGACTAATTTTGCCAATTTGATATTTTTGCTTTGAATGTGTTTTTACACCAGCAGGCTAATCTGTTCTAAAGTATGTGTACCAGATGGAGAACAGAAGTGTCAAATGTATAACAGTCTTGAAATCCTTCTGCAAAACATGTTTCAGCATTAGATTTTTCTGTGTCTTCTGAAAATCATATTAACAATCTTGTGTTTAGAACTCAGAAACAAATCTCACCAAAGGTACCTCTATGTATTCAGTAACATAAGTTGACTCTTTTTCTTCCTTTTTCTTTCCTCTCAGTGCTTTTATACAGAGTTTTGCAAACATTTTTTAGTTGTGCAACCTGTATGGATTAGAACATAATTTATCTTTTGGATTTGGCACTTCAAATTTTGCAGTGCAGATCGGGTTAAAAAGGAAATGTAAATTTAACATAAAATACAGGTAGAGATTTATACTTTGAAACAAAACATATTTATAATTAATTATGAGTACCCATGGAGAATGAATTTGCAGATTGATATGGAAATAGGAGAAAATAAATTTCTGAATGTATGAATACAAAATTGGCCCGGACTAATATCTACTGATTCATCTGAACTTCACCAATAACGCCTAAGACAATATTCAGCAAAATTAAAGCAATTTACTGAATTTACCCAGAAAGAAAGAAAGAAAGAAAGAAAGAAAGAAAGAAAGAAAGAAAGAAAGAAAGAAAGA
>WNWU01000004.1:46604138-46650854 GCA_012654045.1 Ptyas mucosa | reverse complement strand
AGAAAGAAAGAAAGAAAGAAAGAAAGAAAGAAAGAAAGAAAGAAAGAGAATTCCTGTGCAATTACTAACTTCCTGGGATCCCTTAGTCCACATACATGTGTCCATGTTCATGACACATGTATGTGTATCTCTGCATATACATACTGTTTCAGTAAACAGTAGGGCAGCGCAAAATTTTCAATTGTTTGAATTAATAACTGTTAATTCACTGGGAAAAGTAAACACCACCCCGTTTCTGTAATTAGCTATTTCTATATACTTCCAGCCACAACAATCTCTTTCATGCATATAGGAACACATATTCTTTTCCATTGATAGGCAGTCCCCATATTAAACATCAGTTTGGTTCGTAACTGTGCTTAGCCAAAATTTGTATGTAAGTTGGAACTTGTACTTACTGTAGAAACAGATTGCCTATTACTAAAAATGGCAGATGGCGTTGTCCTTCCTCGAGCCAACAAACTGCTCAAGCCACGCGATGCTTTCAGGAAGCATTGAAAACTGCTGCAAACAGTTTTCATAGTTATATTAAGAACCACTTGTTCGGCAACCATTCAAAATTACGATGGTGCTGAATGAGGATTTATGACTGATCCTCAAGGTTGGGGCCATCACAGAATCCCTACGGTCCTTTGATTGCAATTTGGGAGTTTGCCAACTGGCTCACAGTTATGACAATGGCGGACTCTCACAGTCATGTGATCAGTATTTGTGACCTTTCCTGCTCACCCACAAGCAAAGTCAACAGTGAAGTTGGAAGGACATTGCAAGTTGCTTCTGCTCCCAATGCCTTTTCTCCTGAGGAGACTCTAGGCGACCCGGGGATCTTGGACTCCATATGCCTGTCTGGCTATACTGCGTAGCATCCACCTGTGATACCTGCCTGCCCACACTCCATAGTGCCTGCCCACCCACCAGCCCCCCACTCCAACATGCTTTCCTATGGCACCCTCTCAGTCTGCCTTCCATAATACTTGCCTGCCCATTCTCCATAAAGCCTGCCCACAGCACTCACTTGGCCATATTCTGTAGTGCCCACTCATGGCACCTTCCTGGCCATATTCCATAGTGCCTGCTTATGGTAGTGGTTCACTGGCCTCCACTTTGTACTACCCACATGACCATATTCCATAATACCTGCCAATGGCATGTGTCCATCTGCATTCCATAGCAACTGTTCATGGCATCTGTCTGTCCCCAGTCTATAACATCTGCCCATGGCACCTGCCTGCCTGCCTGACCCTATTGCATAGCTCCTGCCTGTGGCATCTACCCTGCCACACTTGTCTAGATCCTCACTTAACAACTGTGCAGTCCTTGCCTAATGACCACAAGCAAAACTGCCAGAACTGTCATCACTAAGCAGTGTGGTCACATGATGTTTTGCTTTATTTAGCAATAAGCATTCCAGTCCCAATGCACATCATAACTCAAGGTCTATATGTACATAGAAATGCAAATAACTGAATCACAACGCATCTTGGGGGGGGGGTTCATTTGGGATAATTTGGATAAATGTGTGTTAATCAGAAAACTTCCTTAATCCATTCCTCACCCATCGTCTTCTGCAATATCCACCTACATTTAAGCCTAAAACACAGTTCATTGCATTTTAAATTCTCCAGTTGAGTGGAGAAAAAAATTAAAAGGCAGATCCATAGTTTCTGTTCGGCTCGTTGCTAGTATGGGCCACTCACTGCTTCCTAGGTGCAGGATTTTTTTAAAAAAATTTTTTTTTATTTATTTTGTCAATCATATATAAGCTAACAGGTGAAAGTATAAACATAATTTGGATACATGAAAAGAGTAAGTAAAAAGGAATATTAGGACAGGGACGGTAGGCATGCTGGTGCACTTATGCATATATAAAAAATACATGGGTTATATTGTCACCTTCCCATTTCCATTCCATTGTAAATGAATCCCGCACCATGTTTTCCAGCTTCTATTCACAATTGCTCCTTTCCAATCCAAAATGAAAGTGGTTGGTTTCCAGAACTTTGTTCCACTCTAGTTCCAGCCTCAGCTTCAATTGGCTATTATGCCCAGATCGTCCTCTCCCTTGCAGCACCTAATTGCTACCCTGGTCAATATTTGGGAGTCAACATTTGCTGTGTTTTTATAATCTTGCAATTGATACAGTGATGGCCCATTAAGTCAATGAATCACCATCAACTCTAATAAACTTGTGCTCCATTCACACATTTTTTCTCTCAGTGGGGAAATATCCAGAATAGGTAAGGCATGTTCTCCTTGCTTTCCCATCCCCTGCCCAAAATATTGCAAAATATTCCGTTTTTAAAAATATTTAAATTGCAATATATTGCAACTTGGTTTCTCTGAAGCTGAACTATCAGTTCTTTCTAAAAGTTTCTATGGTCCTATGGAGGGATTAGGAGCAAATGAACAACTTGTTCCCTATTGCATTGATTATTGTATCACCCGAGCAACATTGGACCAATAAAGTGGGGGGAAGAAAATAGAAAGAGCCTGTACCAGGGCAAGACTTTATAGCAATCATAGATCAGCTTATACAAAATGAAATAATATTTTTTTAAAAAAAGTAAACTTAGCACCTAACAGTGTCAATAACCATTATTGGTCATTTGTGGGCAAAATCACAATGTAACAAAATAAGAAAGACAATGGCTTTTAGCTACCCGAACCTGACCAATAATAAGACTAGATTGCCCATAAATGTCCAGGGCTGCACATGGACTACAATGTATTATTGTTAAATGAAATAAAATGTACTATTGTCAAATGAAATAAAATGGGAAGAAGGGGTGATGGCATCCATTTGTGCAAACTTCTGGGAAAGGTCTGAACAAAGCAGAGGCACAGGGTGTAGAGAAAAGGGCACAATACCTAAAAGGAAAGGGCAAGCTGTGGAAACTGCTTCACAAGGACCCAGTCAGTGACACTTGCCTTTTTTACCTAGATGGAAAGAGTGAGAAACAGAGGAATGATCTGTGGGAAGAAATATCCATCTGGTTCAGTTCCAAGCTGGGAGAAAGACACTGGAAACATGGAGGCTGATTGGAAAGATAGTTTATTGATGAAGCAGAACCACACGTAATTCTGAGCAGCTGACAAAATGGAGTTGAGAGTGGGTGGGTTTTTATACCTTCTTTGGGCTTTGTATTTGAGCTTCCTGTTCCTGTGCAAGAACATGTCTTTTAATATTCTATAGGCTGTTGTCAGATTCCTCTGTGGTCATGTAGGGATCATAGCTGGCTCTATAGGCAAAAGAGGAAATGCAAATCCTAGGTGTTTATCTGAACTAATCTGGTCAACCTCTGGTTTATTGTTTATCTGAGCTCCCAGGTTTACTACTCTGGGGGTGGTGCAATGAAGGGGTCTGAAAGAGTGTTGGGCAATTCCTATTGTGGCTAATGGCTTTCATCTTGGGTGAGGGGCTGCTTTCTAATCCTATCATTCTGCCTTTGTTAGCTTTGCTGCAAGGAGTTTCAAAATATCCTGTCTTGAATGGATTACCAAATCTGCATTTCTAAAAGCTGGACTCCTCAGTTTCTGCTTGGGGGTTATTAAGAAAGACTGAGTCTGCTTTCTGTCTTTAAGGGTATGTTTCTCCATTTCTCCTTTAGGAAATACAATATTTAATATTCCCCAAATATTTATTCTTCTGGGGGGTGGATGCTGACTTTCCACAGACCAATGAGGTCTTACTCAGGGGTGGGATTTTACCGGTTCAGACCAGTTCTGGTGAACCGGTAGCTCTGACGATCAGCTGGAAGTGAACCAGTTCGCTCCGACGATCAGGTGGGCCTGCCTGCCCGCCCCTGCGCTTTACTGACCTATATCTTCTCAGCTGATTCACGCGGCAGAGCGGATTGCTGCACCTCAGCTGTGTTACTGCCCAGCAGTAACGCGGAAGGTAAGTTTTTGTAAAACTGTGCACGTGCGCGATCACCGAACCAGTTGTTAAACTGTCAGGATCCCACCACTGGTCTTATTGTAGCCTTTGAATGGACTGAGCACCCAACTCCACTGCTTACCTATTGCAATCCAGACTGAAATTTCTGAAGCTGTCTTAAGAAACAGTTAGGAGAAGCATAGAAGGCAATCAGCTTCGGCTGCAGAGCAAAACTGCCCAAAGACACCTGGGCTATTTTGAAGAAAATCAAAACAACATTTTAACACTTGCTTTTATGGGGAGGAAAAAAATTCTCCCCCTTTGTGTCAGGGGGAGAATTATGGAACTAGTTCCTTTGGAATTTTTTTTCCTCTTCACTTTTCTTTAAATCTAATTTCAAAGACAGCAAATCTTATGTGCAAAAGGACAAACAGCAGCCCCTATTCAAAGCCCCGTTTCTTTGTTTTTAAATGTTGTTTTCTGCCACAGAGCAAAGAAAAAGATAATAAAATAGTATTCATTAGCATATTTAACAATGACAATAAATCTATAAAATCGCTTAACACAATCTCTGGACAACTGCTAGAAATAATAGTTTAAATAATTTAGGACTAAATTAAAAGGATAACAGACATTGTGGCTTCATATGCACACTTTCCATAATGTTACCTCGCCTATATCTAAGATCTAGTTTAAACTGCCTTGTGGGTGTTGGCAGGTTTTTTTTCCTGTTTTTGTTTTTTGTAAAATCAACTTTTTCTCCCTTGTTTTATTGTTTAAATTAGTGTTGTGAATTCGCTACAGTTTCTTCAATTCTTTTGTAGGAAAAAATAAGACATCAATTTTATCTATCTATATAGAATTTTTTTCAAAAGTATATCTCACAAGTCCAAAAAACCCCAAACAAATGCAAACTGTTAGAAAAAGTAGGAAAGTATTGACGAAGATTCAGATTTTATTGTACACTTTCAGCCACAGAAATCTATGCAGAACTCAAAGGAAAACCTTGCAGATTACAATGTGAGAAAATAGAGGAAAGAAGGACAAAGGCAATTCATGATCTGGGCATATATATTGGTTATTTGTAAGACCTATTTTCACTAAATCTACTGAAGAAGTCTTTTTGTAAAAAAAAAAATCAATTATTTCAAAGATAGTTACTGCTTTTCACATTTGTGACTTTCAAAACAATTCAAACCAGAGGAAGATATGCAAGCATAGTTGTACATAGTTTATGAAAAAGTCATGTACAGCAAGACAATATTAATTGTTTATAGGTTCAACATATATATATATATGCAAGTCTTGGCGTATTCGGGTCTTTTCCCGTGTAAGATTGAGAGTACCTTGGTGACGTTTCGATGAGGTCCCACTCGTCATCTTCAGACTGGTGTCTTTGGCTTCGTGCTTATGCAAGCAAAGCATGATCGGAGATGCTGTCTCTCTATAAGAGATGCCGTCTTTTAGAGAGACGGTATCTCTGATCACACTTTGCTTGCACAAGCACGAAGCCAAAGACACCAGCCTGAAGATGACGAGTGGGACCTCGTCGAAACATCACCAAAATACTCTCAATTTTAAATGGGAAAAGACCCGAATACGCCAAGACTTGCTTACCTGTACCCATGAAAATCTACGAATATATATATGTGGAATATATATATATATATATATGTATGTCATATATATATATGTCATATATATATATATATATATATATATATATATATATATATATATATATGGAAGAACAACACAGACCCATTACAAGATGATGGGCAAAACAAATGGGCTCAGAGGGGGCAACGTGTATGCCTAAACGGGAAAGGCATAACAATGAGAGAGAGAGAGCAGGGAGAAATACCTTTAAAACAATGCCTGATAAACCTGTGTTACCCCCTAGGGAGAGAAAGAGGCAATATACAATGAGGAAGGAGGCAGGGGGAAGTGCATCATCATCTGTTAGCATGACTAAGGCAGAAAAAAAGTTAATTACAGGGAGAATGCAAGGGTGTGGCTGTTGTGTACTGAGCAAGTTCTCCAGTTTAGGCCCCCTGTTGGGTTATACTAGAGAAAGGCTCATACTTATTAGTGGCCTTGTTACGCGCGCAATGACTAAATTGTTTAGCATTACATAAAAGCAAGCAGATCCTCAATGGTGATTTTACACTCTAACGAAGTCGGTAGGGACCGACGAAAGCTTAGTATAAGTTTTAAAATAAAAAATTTTAAACTTTCAAATGTTCCGGAGATCGTGATGTCTATCGTCTCTTCTATATATATATATGTACTGTATATACTTGAGTATAAGCCGACCCGAATATAAGCCGAGACCCCCAATTTTACCACAAAAAACTGGAAAAACTTATTGACTCGAGTATAAGCCGGGGGTGGGAAATGCAGCGGCCACTGGTAAATTTCAAAATAAAAAATATATCCTTTTGTGCATATGGACTACTCAGAGGGCTGAAAAAGTAATTTTTGACTGGTCCTCGCACTTGTGACCAGTCCTCGAACTTACGACTGTCCTCACATTTTACATTTTTGCCCTATCTTATCACCATTTCTCTCTCCCCCTCTCTTTCTCATTCTTTCTCTCTCCCCCTCTTTCTCTCTCTCTTTCCTCCACTCACTCTCTCATTCTCTTTCTCCCCGCTTCCTCAAAGAGAGAGGTGGTAGGTTTGAGGAGAAAGATTGCTGTACAATAAAAAAGATGAAAGGGAAGAAAACCAACCCCAAACAAATATAAAGATATTAAGATAAAGAATGAATTGTTAAACTTTAAAGAATAAAAGAGAACAAATATGAATAAATAGCAATAATTAGAAACACACATACAAACATACAATGTATTTTCTTTGAACAGAGTATTTGGCCGGTTCACAAATTTAAACAGTGTTCAGTCATTTCACTTAAATTTACAATTTCTATATTTCCTTTTTGCCATATTTATTCCTCATCTATTTTTTTAAAAAACCAATATTACCCTTCATCCTCATCTCTAATCTTAATCAAATTCAATTTTTCACTTCTATTCTATATTATACCCCTTCCCATTGTCATCTATTTTTATATCCATCCTCACATTGGTTAATTATGTAATATTACAGTTGTTCAATACAAATTCAACATTTTAATATAAATCAATTAGTTATATAACTATCTTTTTTGTATATTAATCAATATGAACATGAATATTCCAATTATTTCCATGCAATCCAATTTCTTACAAATCAATTACCGGTAATTATATTTACCAATAATAATAAACCAAATAATTTCCCCCATATATTCTTCCAAACCACAACTTAACCATTTCTGCTTTCAACACAATATACAATTAATAGTATCTCAATTATTACAATTCCCTAGTTAAATAGAGCTTTTTCTTTTGTGTTTTAAAATCTTGAACTCTCCTCTTTTGCCATTTGCCATGAATTTCCCATTGTTTGCACCTACTTTTTTTGATGAGGAAAAAGAAATCTGCCTTTCCAACGTTGCAAGCAAAAGAAAAAGAAAAAGAAATCTCTCTCTGCCTCATTTTGTCACGTTGCAGCAAAGACCCTGCTTTAGTTTCAGTTTCGCTTTTTTAGCATAGCTGGGAGGGGGAGGGAAAATGCTTCAGCAATTTACCACCTTACAGCTAGCTAGCAACAGAGCCCCGGTAAAACAGCTGAGAGCATATCAGCTGAGAGTCGGGAGGCTCTTCAAATCAACTTATGGTAATTAACCTATAATGACGCTGAAAGGGGCTGTTTTTTCTATTTTTGCAGACGGGGTCTACTCATTTGTTTTCTTTTAAAAAGGCATTTTTTTTCGTGACTCAAATATAAGCCGAGGGAGGCTTTTTCAGCCTGAAAAATGTGCTGAAAAACTCGGCTTATATTCGAGTATATACGGTATATATATTTCTACCAGCATGAATTTAAAAATTGGTGTATTAGAATCTAACATATCCCATCCCAAAGTAGGTTTTTATTATGTACAGGTAGTCCTTAACTTACAATCATTTATTTAGTAACTGTTCAAATTTACAATGGCACTGAAAAAAGTGACTTACAACCAGTCTTCACACTTACAACTGTTGCAGTGTCCCGATGGTTAGGTGATCAAAATTTGGGCACTTGGCAACTGACATGTATTTATGACAATTGTGATGCCCTGGAGTCACATGATCTTCAAAAAAGGACACAAATTCATGCATGACTCACATAACAACTGCCTCACTTAGAAATGGAAGTTCTGATCCCAAGTGTGGCTGTATTTTGATGCACATCAATACATGAATGTCCCCTAGGTTCATGGGTCTTACGTCTAAGGAAGGAACTGGAGTTGCATTTTGGATTGCTCTTCTTTACAACAATATGAAGATATGTTAAATTTTAGGTGCCTTTCCACACATTAAGTGAATGATCTGCACTGAAATTTTTATATTGGTTTTTTACGTGATTTCACCTTAATTGATACATCTATTGTATACGTATACGTACACATGAAGCATATTTTAATTTTGTAAAGTACCCCAAAACAACCTCCTTTAATGATAATCTATAAAATATTAAATAATGAAATAGAATTGGATGCAAACAGAGTCACGTTTACAGTAGCCCCAGTGAAAGGAATGAAGTTCATCTTGATTATATGGATGCACTGATTTAAGTGGTTTAATCATAAGCATTACTCAGTCTGAATACGATAAATAATAGTTTGATTTTCATATGAATAGGATAGCAACTAGAAATGGAAACTTCTTTCCCCTAGGAATAAAACCAAAATGGATGTGTGAAAGGAGATCTTAAGTGATATTCATTTTCCTGAACCTAGATATATGACCATTCAAGATAAGTCTCTTGTAAAGCTAGATGGCTAGACAGCTTTTATTTGGAAATTGCCTTTTGAATTGAAGGCAGTGGTGTTTTTTTTTAATCCACTGGTAAGCAAGTCTGTCTGTATGCCGATCATAGTAATTGACAGCATTCAGGGGACAAAAGGAATACTGGTTCCTGAACTTCTACTGTTATTCTTCCATCACAGCTAAAGAATGCATTTATGATATGCCAATAACGCTGGTGTTTTTTCTCAGTCAAGGGTATAACTATAAAGGTATACTCTGTCAAGCAGGCTAGTAAAAGTTAAGCTACAAATGTTTACTTGGAACTAAGCTTTAAAGCATATGATACAGGAAATGTGTATCCCAGTGCCCATTTCTGTGGTATTATTTTCACTGGTATAAGCATGCAGTGACTTAATCCAGACTGGGATCACTGAGGATCAGGAGACTAATTCTTCCCTCTGTTTTTTTTTTTTTTTTAATCAACCCACTTGGCAAAGACCTGGATTTTTAAAATCTTTAGTGGCACCAAAAACAAACACATAAACACACATATATTTGGGGTGTGTGGATATGATTGTTTTCTTTAAAAGGCAAGACTGGAGGCAAATATTTTGCCTTTCCATATATATCTCTTTTTTCTTTTCTAGATTGGGGTCAATGTTCATAAGACAGGAAATAAAAGCAATAATTAGGACAACAAATAATGAAAGTCCATAAGATCACATTTAGTCCTAAATTCCAGTGATTTCAGAAGGGATTGTTCCCAGTAAATGTCTATTCCATGATTCCCATACTTTCAACTACATTTTAGTTATATTTTAGACTCGGGCGATATATCTGCTAAAGTACTGTACATGCATAATGAAGTTAAAGTGTTAATCTGTCCCAGAGAAATAAGAGACTTGGGCTCTAGGAAGAATACTCTGTCTAATTCTGTAATCATTGAGGAATATTTTTATTTATTTATTTAGATTTTTATCTTGCCCTTATTACTTTATAAGTAACTTAATGTGGTGAACATATTCTATTAGCCTTCATCCTCCTATTTTCCCCCACAACAACAATCTTGTCAGGTAGATTGGGCTGAGAGAGAGTGTCTGGCCCAAAGTCACCAACTGGCTTTCAGGCCTGAGGCAGGACTAGAATTCACAGTCTCCTGGTTTCTAAGCTGGCATCTTAACCACGACACATTGAATTCAGCAGCTGTAAAATCGGTCTCATGTTGCTAGGTGAATTTAATGTAGCCTTGCTCATACTATGAATGAATAGAGTGGATTTGCAGTAATAATCAGCAAATTATTATGTCAGAATAGAACCTATGCATATACTAATCATCATAATTACCATAAACATTTGGTGACTTCTAATACCTTGGTGATGCAGTGGACTAAAGTGCTGTTAAGTAGCACTTAGCTGCCAGTTGCCTGCAATTACTGCGAGTTCAAATCTCACCAGGCTCAAGGTTGACTCAACCTTCCATCTTTCCAAGATGGGTAAAATGAGGACCCGGATTGTGGGGGCAATAAGCTGACTTTGTGTAAAAAGAAAAAAGAACACCGCTTGGGGGGGGCCAAAAAGCCCTACTAAGCAGGTATATACAAAAGTAGGACGGCTATTGCTTAATGCATTGTAAGCCGCCCTGAGTCTCCGGAGAAAGGCGGCATATAAATTGAACAAACAAACAAACAAACAAATAAATAAATAAATAAATAATAGAAACTTACAGGTTCTGTTCTAGGTATCAAGCTACCAAAAGGTTTATAGGATGCATTTCTATTTTGGCCATTATGCCCCATCTATTTCTACTTTACCCCCAGTATGTATTGTATATTCCATATATACACATACAAATAGTTCTCGACTTACAACCATTCGTTTAGTGACTGTTCAAAGTCACAGCACTGAAAAAAGTGTCTTCCAACCAGTCATCACTCTTATGACCATCGCAGTATCCCACGGTCACGTGATTAAAATTTGGGCACTTGGCAACCGGTCTGTATTTACAAAGGTAACATCATCCCAGGGTCATGCGATCACCATTTGTAACCTTCCCAACTGGCTTTTGACATGACAAAGTCAATGGGGGGAAGCCAGATTCGCTTAACAACCACATGATTCACTTAACAACTGCAATGATTCACTTAACATCTGTGGCGAAAAAAGGTCATAAAATCAGGTACGATTCACTCAACAACCATCTTGCTTAGCAATGGAATTCTGTGGTCCCAACTGTGGTCATAAATCGAGGACTATCTGTATGCTGAACACCTGAGAGAGAGAGAGCGCAAAAGAGTTTAAATGAAATGCTTACAAGATCTCATTACCACATTTCTTTCTCCTTCAGCATTACCAAATACTAATTATGGAGAATCATTTTTATTTTGACTAGGGAATAAAATGGACACATTCAAGGATGTCTCTTTACGCTGAGCTTTTGACTAATGGCAGCATGTTTCCATTTGCAAAGGGACTTCCTGAGTGCAAGGAAATGAGTGCTGGGAATGGCTTTATAAAGTTGATTTGTTTTGTACGGTGGACTAAAATCCTCACGGCTGTTCATCAGTGATTCATAAACGCTGACTGATAATTGGTCTGGCAATAGTATTTAGCAAGCCGTGGCATGGCTTATGTTGTGAACTGGAAAGATGACAAATAAATGACCTTTCATAGGCTGTTACTGGTTGCTTTCTAGTGCAGTAACTCAAGGACAGAACACATGTTCTGCATGCACAGCCCATGAGATCTCCAGAAGATACTGAAAGATTTCTGTTTAAAAGCCTGGAGAGGTTTTGTGAGTCAGAATCGGAAATAAAAGAGCCTTGCATTCTGGCTTGAGGTAAAGCTGCAGCCTGCATTTTAATTGTAAGGCTTGGCCTAGGTACTGTATATTGGCAAAAGAGCAGATTTCTGTCAGTCTCAGAAGGAGCGCACACATGCATGCACGCACACATGCATGCACACACACACACACACACACACATCCCAAATTGCCACTTAGGTATCTCTCTTATAGTGACCAGCAGTCCTAATTAAGTTCATTGTAGCTATAAATATGGCTGCCATTCTAGCCATTTCTCCTATCTGCCTAAAACGACAAGGAAACAAAGAGTGGTAAAAGAGCTTTTCATAAACCATCAAAAGTGGAATCAATTTAAACATTCTCATTTTGAAAAACGTGAGCCTATTTCATATTCTGCTCTTTTATTTTAATAAACCACCTCTGGTAGTTGTCATCTGTGCTGAACCGTGATAAGCTGCTTGACATGTTAATATTCACTCACAGCTCCCCCATATAGAGATTCTGGGAAGATGTCCAGAACAGGGCATGTTTCTTATCTGATTTTTTTTTGTGGGGAATTTGAGCTATGGGATAGGGCTGAGCAGGACGGATGGGTTCAAGGGTAGCTGCTTGAGCACATGGGGTGTTTCCATCAACCCTACGAATAGGGCAATGATGTCAAAACCTATGTGTCAAAAGTGACGTGTCATGGCATTTTGGTCACACACCAGTGTTCATCAACATCCAACAACAACTATTCTCAAAAGCACACCCTATTCTCACACAATGAGTTTTTTACTTTTTCTTTTGGTAATTATCCAATGCTTCTTCATATAATACATAGAATCCCATGTGATTGGAATGTATTTTTTTAAATAAATGAATATATAAAGAATTATTTCTCTTTCATTTGGGGACAGGGCAGTGCTATACCAACAGTGTCAAGTTAGGCACTTTCTGAATTTTTGACACACTGAGCCCATAACGTTCACCATGACTGAATTAGGAGTTGGGTACCCTTTAGCGTCTTCAGAGAAGAATTGTGAATCCCTCAGACGTACAAAACTTTTCCTCATAACAATTTGCAATAGCTCTCCATTTCTAGCTGATGACTGGCATTGGAAGGCTTGCATTTGCTGGAAGAACATAGTTGAGGGTTTACCTCATTGCTGGTTGACTCTCCCTATTTATGAGGCGGTATGTCCCAAGCATTTGAGTCAGCGTCTATTTATTCTTGCTTGTTGGTCAAGCTAGTGGACAGTTGACTTTCTCCTGGCAGAGAAATAGGCCAATATTTTTTTAATCTGCACAGATTTTTTTAAAAAAGCTAACTGAAGAGCATGAGGTGAATTGTTTGAATGTTAAATGGTTTTCATTATTTAGGTGGAATAGCTGTTACATCTTATCACATTATGTACATTTATTACAAGCCATTATCTTAACAAGCTTTTCTTTACTGGCAAGGTACAGTCTCCCGTCATATTTGGAGGATCCTGGGCTTGAAAAATGGGCCTAATTATGCAGACCATTTCTGACAATTCCAAAATTCAGGAAGCAGCAAAATTGCGTCTTTGCTGCAGATGGTGAGGCTGCAATCATGTACATTTATATTAAAATAACACATTGAACTCAGTCTAGCTTTCTGTCGAGGAGAGACAGAAATAGAGGCAGAGAGACAGAGACAGAGAGAGATCAGGGCATTGTTAAGAATTAAAGGCCACGCACATTGGGTGATTTATTAATTTGGAATTTAATTCTCCAACCTCATACTTTCTCAACATACTTTCTATTGTTAAAGACATTGAGTGCCCAATTAATTATTCTGCAATGAAGACTCCTTTGATATTTCTCTTCAGGCTTACTGTCCTCCTTCAGTATGCTTCTTCCATTCATATTGCCTCAAGTCACTTTGTTTCTCAGGCTTTGGCCTTTTGCTGACATTTTGTTTTTCTGCTGTTAACAACTGATTCTTTAGATCCATTCTTTGCTCCCTGTGACATCCCCTTTTATATGTTTTGCTGGAATCTACAGCTTTCCTTCTAATTTTCTTCGGCTGGATCTACATTTTAAAGGAAGTCTTCTTTAACGTTTCATTGACTTTGTTATTTAACCATGCAAATATCATCTTGGATTTGTTCATTTTCCCACATCCTGTAAAAGTCAGTTTATTCAGCCTAATTATTACATTTGTAAATAACTTCAGGACTGTGAAAGGTTTTGAACGTCACGACTCTCTCCTTACACCTATTTTAACAAATATTCTTATTTTTTTCAAAAATTCCTTCCTCTTATATTAAATATTTGTTTGCACTTCAATTTCTTGGTGATTTTCCACTCAAGTTTTGCTAAAAAAATATATTTTTTTTTAAAGTGGGTTGATATAAACCATATGCCAATGAAAATAAAAATAAATGCAACGAAAGTCAAAAATAAATAAGGAAAGCTGAGGGAAGTAAATTTTGCTTGTTTGTTGCATACAATAATAAAGCCGAACTTGCTTTTTATTCATTTTTAAGCACAATAATGGGCACTTCCACACCAGTACCACTTCTGCTCCCTAGAAGCTGTTTGGAAATGACTCACAATTATCTTCATATTTGCAAACCCATAAATGATGAAAATGCTCTAAATTACTGATGATGACAATAATGGCATCGCCCTCTTCTCCATACATAGGAATAAGAAAGCAATCTGGTGCTTTGAACAGGCAAGGGGAAGGAAGAAACTGCCTGAATCTTGTTGTTAATTCTGCTTGCTTACCTGAGCAGGTAAATAGGAACTGCAAAGCTGTCAAGCCAAAATCTTCCTTCTAAAACTGGCAGGAAGGCTGAAATTCAGGAATCAGGCAAGAGGAGAGAGCCTTCCTGCCCCAGCAGGGATAATGGCCAACTCCCAAATTCCATTAAGCTCCAGCAAGCTTTATGTCCTGCTTTAAGGCTGAACAGGCAACTGGCTCAGTTTACAAGTGGTTTATTGCCAAGTAATATTGCAGTCAATTATTAAGGCAGACAGAGATTTGGCTATGCTGTGTAGATGCGCAGACCCTCTGGAGGAATATAGGGAGTGTGCCTTGCTTGATAGTCAGACATGGCACACAGGATTTAGTGTTCAGTCAATCTGTAGGATATAAACAGAGCACAAGTTCAGGGAAATAAGACACATTGCAAACACAGCCACAATAATCCAAGAATCAAATGCCAAAGAACTTAGTCAGCTGATCTTATCTGAAAACATGAGGATCAAAAAGCAGAACAGGAAATAAGGAACCCAGACCTGCCAAGCGGTTTCCAATAGAAAGGTCATTGGCAGTGGTTCTTCTTAAACAGCTCAATGCAGGTATGAATCAGTTCCAGTCTTTGGCATCTTTCCTTCTTGAGCAGCTGAGCAGATCACTTTTTCTCAACTCTTAGAAACTGCTGGGGCGTGATATCTAGCCAAGATTTGATCTCTCAACACCTGACTCCTCCTGCACATGTTCCTGCTGAGACTTGCAAGTCTGAAAGCACAATTTCCATTGCCTTTACTGCCCGAAAAACTAAGGAGGGCCTCTTCTGAGCCTCTTAATTCACCACTTTGCAACTGCAGTCTACAGTGTCTATTATCTGACCATTTTGGTGCAGTGGTTAGAGTGCAGTACTGCAGCCTATGTCTGCTGACTGTCGGGTTGCCTGAAATTTGGCAGATTGAATCTCACCAGGCTCAAGGTTGACTTAGCCTTCCATCCTTTCAAGATGGATAAAATGAAGACCCAAATTGTTGGGGACAATAAGCTGACTCTGTAAACCGCTTAGAGAGGGTTATAAAGCACTGTGAAGCGATATATAAGTTTAAATCAGTGGTGAAATCTGGCCGGATCTATCTGGCTCATGCGAGCCAGTAGGGCCGGCGGTGGGAGGCTCCGCCCACCCACTAGGACATCATCACGTCCCATTGTGGATCCTCTGCACATGCACAGAAGAGGCGCACACGCTCACATTTCCAATCTGGTAAGTGCATTTTACCCCTGACTTAAATGCTATTGCTATTTCCTTGGAGGCACCTCTTTGCCCATCTCCCAAGGCACCAAATGATCCATGTCATTAATCTAAGAACCTCCTTCCATTCATGGCAATGAGAGACCCTGTTAGTGGGTAGTTATAAGAGTAGCAGGGGGGAAAAAAAGAGGAAAACAAAGCAGTTATTACAGCATTATATTTCCTGACCTCTCTTGACATTTGTTGTGACTAATTCAACAGGATATAAATGCCATTCCTTACACTGCATTACTCTACTTGCAGTGCAGGTCAGTTTAACCCAAATTGCCTCTATAAATATCTCAAGGTGAAATAAACTCAGAGTGAATCAGGACTAGCATTAAAAAGTCAGGGTGAACTCTTTAGTGGCTCTCCTCTTTTATAAGGAATCATTTTAAAGCCAAGGAAAACTTTGCCAGCTTAGTTGCTTCGCCAATTCAACCAATCCATGATGGTTATTTTCAGGAATGCCCTACTGAAAAGTTTCATTGCATGGCAGTATTTCAGCCCATAGAATAGAGCAAATGTTGGTGTGAAATACTGTTTATGGCTTCTGCCAGTACTTCAAAGTACGCCAGTCAGGAGCATAAAGTCATAAAATAAAGATGTATGCTTTAATTTCCAGCAGGGATCTTGGTAGTCTATAAAATTGAAATACTCCACCATTATTGGAGTTTGCTTTACATCATTATTGTGTCCCCCAAATCCTACCTCTGAAGTCTGAAGGCATGCTAATTTTTAAAAATGGGGCAGGGGAGTGAAAAGTGCCACTATGAAAAATGCCAAAATGATAGATGGTAGATGTTTTACTTGCCTGGAAGTAGGCTCCTGGGTAGGAAATGGCCATGTTTTTTGTAAAGGGAGTATTAGGAGTCGAAGAATTTATCTTGCCATGCCAAAAGGACAACATTTTAAGCCCCACATAGACTTCTCCATTAGAGATGATGTAAGCAGTTAAGAGGTAGATATAACAAGAGGCAGATTCTAGCCCACTTTTAGTCACTGAAGCCCTCTGGATGACTTTGGGCCACTCACTTTCTGTTGCCATTCAACCTACTTCATTAGGCAGTTGTTGTAGAGAAAATAGAAGGCAGGAGTTCTATGTTTGTTGCCTTGAATTCTGAATGAAATTTTTTGAAAATTATGTGCATTCATTAGGTTAAGGAGAACTTTTTACTGGGATTATAGTTCCCCCAACCTCACCATGTAACTGCTGGCCCTCATTCATAGACTCATAGGGCTCAAAGGGACCTTGGAGATCTTCTAGTCCAACTCCTTCAAGGCAGGAGATCTTATACCACCTCAGACAAATGGCTGTCCTCCAATCTATTCTTGAAAACTTCCAGTTCTGGAGCACCCACAACTCCAGGAGGGAAGTGGTTCCATTGATAGTTTGTTCTCACTGTCAGGAAATTTCTCCTTAGTTCTAGGTTGGATCTCTCTAACTAGCTTCAACCCATTGCTTCTTGTCCTGCCCTCAGATGCTTTGGAGAATAATTATGATAACAATGATAATAGTGCTACATAAATATTTATCTACTCCTAATCTGTCTATACCGCCAGTAATGGATAGCATGTTGTTGTGATACAGGCTTAAGGCAGAGGTGAAATCTGGCCTGATCGATCCGACTCACACGAACCGGTAGGGCCAGACGCGGGAAGCTCTGTCCACCCACCGGGATATCAATACGTCCCATTTTTGGCCCTCTGTGCATTCTCAGAAGAGGCACGTGCTTGCTATGCTCGCACGCGTGCTCATGTTTCTGAACCGGTAGCGAAGGTAAGTGCATTTCACTGCTGGCTTAAGGTCTCAATGAAGCTAAACGATATTGGAAGATCATATATATTTAAGCAGGGTCTCTCAAACAGGTACTGAGAATTGAACCAAGAACATCTCAATTACCCATTTTGTATGCTGAAACCCAGAAAGGAAGTTTCCATACCCAATCAGCTGTCACTAAGTCAACAGGAGCTACATTTAATGCTATAATTTTGGGATATCAAGTGACATGTGGGCTATAGGATTTGATTTTTTTTGCTAGGCACCAGGACAAGGAACTACAAAGCTATTGGAAGCAAAAATGTGGACTCTCAGTGAAAATCAAGAAATCATGAAATGCTATTATAAGTCATATTTCTTAATGCATGAAATTTAGAAAATAAAATTTATGGAACCAAATATCACCGAACAGCAATTTATAGACCACAGATGTTTCATGTACAGAAAAAGTCTCGGCAGGCATTGAATGAATTGCAACAACAGTTAAAAAATAATGAAAACAGATTTGAAACTAAAAAAGAAAATGTGCTACAAAAGCAGTAGAAGAACAAGTTAACATAAACAACCATTTGGAACAAGTTAGCATAAACATCTATTTGGGTGCTGCCAGGGAACATACTGAACAGTTAATTCAAAATAATGAAGTAGAACTACAATTGTCTGAATACCAAAAAGTTAGAGAAAAGGGGTTAGATTGCATTAAAGAAATTGCATGACAAAGATTACCTCCTTGGAAATTACTCAGAGAAATATGTAAATGATATTTTGCATGATGTATGTATGATTGCTCAATCAATTATGGTAAAAACCACAAAGCAGACTAATCAGCTTATATACAGCCTGATAAATGTAACAACAATAGAACCAGGTTATCACTTGAAACTAATTCACCAAACCCAAAATCAGTTTTGAAAATAAATTAGGAAACATCTATATAATTTGGATTGACCACATAATTGAATTAAAAATGTTTGGAAATTTGAGGAAATAATAGAAAATTGTAACAGAAAAAGAAGAAAAACAACACTGTCTGCCAACACATAAGAGCCTGGAAAAATCAAAATGAAAAAAATATTTTTTTCAAGGAGACTTTTTACTCTGACCACTATTTTTTTTAATGTGGTTCTGATTCCATGGATGATAATTTTGAATAAAATGTCATTTGGCAATGAATTATCCAAACAATGGACAAAAGTTTCACTTTTGCTCTACATGGGTAATTTGAAACTATAGGCAGAATCATCTAGAAAAATACAATTGCTTTTTTGATATAATTCAAATCTTTAGTGATGCATTAAAGTGGAATTTGGATTAGATAAGTGTGTAGCACTGGCAATAAAAATGAAAAAATTGAATACTTAGGTGGAATTCAACTACACTAAAATCCAAACATTAACAATGGAGCAAAGTACTGGGGAATTTTAGAAGCAAACTCTAGATTGCATGCCTAAGTGAAAAAAGCAAACCAACTGCAAATATGAAAAAGTTTTAAAATTGAAGATGACTGGCAGTAATACAGTCAAAGCCATTAATACTTGGGCTATCCCAGTAATATGCTACACAGCAGGTATTGTTGACTGGGCACAAGATGAACTAGATGCTTTAGATTGCAAGAGTAAAAGAAATGTATGAAAACACATCATGCAGTACACCCCATAAAATGGCAGGGAACATTTATATTTACCATGGACGGTTTGTGGACATACTTTGTTGCAAGTGAAGCAGACAGTAGAGGATTAAATCGGAGGACTAAATGATTACCTAAAAGCAAGGAAAGAGATGATGTTAATAAATGTCTGTAAGGAGAACATTTTGAGTGTGACAAAATCAAGGGTGGCATACAAAACTGAACAGATGGCTTCAGATTGAACCCATCAAGAAAGAAATGGAAGGATTACTATTAAGAGCACAAGAGGAAAAAAGCAGAAACAAATGTGATTAAAATAAAATTTAAAAACCTGAAAACGATAGCAAATGCAAAGAGAAAGTAATGATAGCTAAACATCTAATAAGCAGCTATAGCAAAATTACTAGGCAATAAGACATGATAAGGCAGAAATGATACACTGGAATTTATGTATGGATTTGATTGGTGTGATCATAATGTTAAAAAGGTGTTTTGGAATGTAAATATATGATTTCTAAATCCGTAAGGACTGACTTCTACAATACCACACTTATTGAAGAAAAGCAAGTTTTACTTATTGACATGGCAGTGCATCTATATGTGTTGCAGAGTAGCTCAAAAGGAATTGGGGAAGATTGTAAAATATTGGGACTTAACAAATGAAATATAGAGATTGTTAACAATTATGTAATTATCAGGAGCACTAAAAGCCCTCGCAATAAAATTGACAAAACAATTTAAAAATAATTATTACCTTACAACATTTAGTTTGCTCAGAACCATGTGAAGATTATGGCGATATTTGGACAATTTTAAAGCTTTGGGATAAAACTTAAATTTACTCTAAATTACTAGCATTTGCTGAGTATTCTTCAAAAAATAATAATTATCAGAACACTGGGTGTTACACCAAAATATCTTGGCACTTAGAAAATCTGCACATTTACAAAATTTCCATCTGAGAATTACAAAAGACCACACTGCTTAGATCCACACATAAACTACAGCAATATATTATAATATCCTAGGTTTTTGGGAAGAACTGGATACGCATGAAGGCCAACACCAATAAAGAACTGGCAGCTGTGACTTCACATTGTTGTGAATAGATAATAATAATAATCTGGATAGTGGACATTGCAGTACTTTGAAACAATAAAATAGAAGAGAAAGAACTGGAGAAAATTCAAAATCCAAACACCTGCAAATAGCAAAGGAAAAGGAAATATCAATACCTTCAAATAGAGATTGAGAGAATATGAAAAAAGAAAGAAATAGTGGTTGGTGTCATTGGTTCCTTACCAAAAGATCTGGAAAAGTACACAATAGAAATTGAAAGAATCTCAATTTATAAATTATTTTGTGTTATTTAAGACAACGCTTTTATCTTTAACCAGCCTAGATCCTTGTGAAGAATCCATTAATTAAAAGTACCAAATTCAATCATAAGTATGTGAAGAGTAATAACAACATTGATAATGATGTGAGGTCCTTCGAGAGGTCGAAGGACCTCTCATGGACTATGAATGCTAACATGCTTGTGAAGAAGGCACAGAAGAGGCTGTACTTCCTGAGAATGCTCAGGAAGATAAATCTATCTCAGCATCTACTTCTGTCCTACTATCGCAGCACCATTGAGAGTGTCCTGACATATGGCATTCTTGCATGGTATGAGAGCAGCTCTGTAGTGGACAAAAAAGCTCTACAGAGAATCATTAAAACTGCCCAGAATATCATCGGACTCCAGCTATCAGCGCTGGACGACATCTTCGAATCTCGCTGTTTGAGAAAGTTGCATAACATTCTCAAAGACTCTTCCCATCCTGCTTACAATCTTTTTGGACTGTTGCCTTCTGGCAGAAGATACAGAACAATTAAAACTCGGACCACATGTTTTCTGAATAGTTTTTATCCCAGAGCTATAATTGCGCTCAACAATGAACTAAAGGGCCACCATCAGTGAGCTGTTGGACAGTATTACTTGGTCTGTTGTGTGGATGTTTGGGTGGTTTAGGGGTGGGGAATTATGGTGGATGGGAGTGTGTTTTTTTTTAAATTTGATTTATATGCCGCCCTTCTCTGGAGACTCAGGGGGCTTACAATGCGTTAAGCAATAGCCTTCATACTTTTATATATTTATACAAAGTCAGTTTATTGCCCCCATAATCTGGGTCCTCATTTTACCTACCTTAGAAAGGATGGAAGGCTGAGTCAACCTTGAGCCTGGTGGGATTTGAACTTGTAGTAATTGCAGGCAGCAGATGTTAAGTGGATGTTAATGACTGCCTTAGTCTACTGAGCCACCAGAGCTCTTTGGGGATTGGGGATTGTTTGGGGATTGTTATGTGTGTTGGACCTGGTCTTTGGGTGTTAAGTGAATTTCGTACAATGACAATAAAGTTGTTTTTGTTTTTGTTGTTGTTATTATTATTATTCTTTAAATACCCTCAACTAGTCTAAATCTAATTAATGGATATGTCTAATTAATTAAAACCTCAGACGTTTTACACACTAATGTTACAAGTTTACCCACAGTGTATGCTATATGGTGTATTTAATAAGAGATACTAAACATAACATTCATCAATACACCCAATAAATGCCTTGAATAGGGATTCCACTAGAAAGTTTTTAATCTCTCTCTAAAACTTACAATATGCATCAAGAAGTCAATGGCCCCTGGACTAAATTGTCAAACCCTTTCAGCACACAGAATCTTCCTAAACCCACCTCGAGGATCCTAAGATGAACGTCTTCAACCTTAGGTGACTTGAAAAATGGTAAAACTCTGGACTTATTTTAGGAAGGGAAGAAAAAAAAAAGCAGAAGAGCAAAGCTGTCTACTCCAGAAAGATCCTAATTAAAACGCACAAGCAAGCAGACAGGCCTGCTGGGTTTCAGATGGGCCACCTTCTCTCTGCTAAGTGAAGGTTTTAACCACTCCATTGTTTCTTTATTTTAATGTTGGTAAGGGGAAGTATTGAAATTATTAGAAGACATGCTAGAAAGAAGGATGTGTATTGTGTATTCTGATCCTTCCTTGTTACTATTGTTAGTGTTTCCCCAGATGGTTGTATGGTCCCTTGTTTTTACACTGTTCTGTGTAGTTCTCAAAGTGAATCTATCAATGGAGAATGCCATGATGGGCTTTGTTTGTTAGGAGGCTGTTGCAGAGCCTGAAGGTGATTAGGGCTAAAAGGGAGTAACTGGCTTTAGACTGTTAGCCCTTTGAAGTAGTCCGGATAAGATGTGCATCAACAAAATACTTCCTCAACCTTTACGGTAAGATTCTATTAATGTAGTCTTGCAAATCCCCTTCTTTCCATTTATCCTTCAAAAATTAGGAAAGCTTGCTTCTGAAACATTTCCCATGTTCCCTTTGCTTCTATGGACTGATGTCACTTTTGCATGATGATGGTCTAGTCTGCAGTTCTTCCTCCTGTCTCCCAAAGTCATTCCACATGATATTATAAAGATCACCCAACCGGCTTCCTTAGCTAAGGAGGACTGAAACTTGGATCTTCTACTGGCAGTCTAGAACCTTTAACATTACATTCATCAATGGAATGACTTGCCTCCAGAAGTTGTGGGTGCTCCGTCACTGGAAATTTTTAAGAAGAGATTGGACAACCATTTGTCTGAAATGGTATAGGGCTCCTTGCTTGAGTAGGGGGTAAGACTAGAAGACTTCCAAGGTCTCTTCCAACTCTGTTATTCTGTTAAATGAAATAAGCATGAGAACTAGGGGAGAAAATAGGACCCCTACAGAAGAGATTCTTGAGTGGGGAAAAACATGCAAACAGACCTACATTAAATACACTAAGCATAAGTCCTGTGAGATAATTATTTTGCTAAGCTTTCAGGATTCTTACTTTAATCTATTACCAATAAAGATCTTTTCAGAAATGCAGGTTGTTCTTGTTTCCCAAGCTTGCCCTCTTTACAAGGCTTGGCAACGACTTTTTAAGTAGAGCTATCTCCTACCCCAGGGGTCAGCAACCTACAGCTCTGGAGCTACATGTGGCTCTTTCACCCCTCTGCTGCGGCTCCCTGTAACTCAAAATATGTGTCACAAGCGCCAATGTGCGACACCCGCCAGCATGTGATTTATTGAGCTTTTCAACCCCCAGTATGCCAACCATGGATAAACCCAAGAAAAGAAACGTTTCAGAAGAAAACAGAATCTTTAATTCAACTGTATATGCTAGTTTTGTGGCCTCTCAGGAAATAGTCAGGCATGGGAAGAGTTTTGTGGCTCCCGATGTTTTCTTTTCTGTGGGAAACGAGTCCAAATGGCTCTTAGAGTGTTTAAGGTTGCAGACCACTGTCCTACCCCCTCATTCAAGGATAAATTCACCATTGCCTGAACACAACCACACATCACCTCCTGAAAGGAAAGATGTAGATAATAAAATAGATGATTGTACTTACAGCTCCAAAGGCTCTGTCCATTTTCTTAGAACCAACAGGCTCAAATTCTTCCCAGACAATTATGCCAAATCATGCCTTAGCCAATATGCATATATGTGAAAGTTTATACATCCAAATTTGTTCACAGGAAAGAAAGCCACTGGAATTTTGTTTCTGGTACAGAAATATGGAAAGGTCAGAGAATTCTCCAATGAGAGGAGCCCAAAGCCAGCCTGAATAACTTGTAACTGTTGCCAAAGATAGAGGATTTTCTTCTGATGGCTAAAGGCAATTATGCACTTCAGTCTAAGCTGCTGGTCTCCCATGCTACCCCTGGTTCTTTCTTAAGCCATCTTCAAAAATTCCAGTCTAAATTGTAGTGGGTTGGCAACAAAGCTGGGCTGGCAGTAAGTATGGAAAAGGGCCACCACAAGATCTGATTGGTAATCCCCCTGCTTCCTGCACTTCTTACCAATGCAAGGAATACTGCTGCTCTACCAGTGCCGGTCATATATATCCCTATTTAATCTGATAGCTCTTTTCTTTTTAAATTAAATGCTTAAAACTAAAGTTATTTTCAAATGGCTACTTCTTGAAAGAAGAAGATTAAATAGAGGCCCAAAATCTAATAGTCTCTATGAAAGAAATTCAGAGAAGATGGTAAAAATACAAGATTAGGTCACTCTCTCCCCTCCCACAACAACTAAAGATATGGACCTTGGAGCTCAGTAAATCATAAAGAATTGGGGGGGGGAGAGCTAATTAGAACATGTGTCACTCATGTGTTGACTAGCTCCTCCAGAGTGTCCTTGGCTACTTACTCTATTGAAGGAAAGTGACCCTCTGTGTAAAGGGAATCAGCCACTTAGTTTATTCTTAAAAGGGGAAGAAGCTGGAGTATAACTGGAAGAAAATCCAAATAATGTTTGTAAGGTTTCATTCACTTCTGAAGGAGGATATGAGATGAAGCTCATCATTTCTTCTTAAGTGTGTTGTGGATTTTCCGTTCACAAAAATCAACTCTGTTTTTATAATTCTTGAATGGTAAAACTGCCCTGCAACACCTTTCCTTGTGGATTATGGTAATTCATCCCTCATCATTGGCTGCAGCTGTGTCATTCTTGCTAGAGTCTGTTGCTGGGTGTGCTTCCAGGTTACGTTTTATCTACCAGGAGCCCCTCACATACGTGAAGTACAGTGTATTTCTGACGGTGAGGGTCCTGACAGATTTTTCAGGCCCTTGTAAAATCCAGGTAGGATATAATCAATAAGATGATCCAGTTCCAGCGTGTATTCATCAGCTCTTCCAGTACAGGCCTACTGATAATGCTGGGAAAAAGTCTGGAATCAAAGCCACAGATTAGAAAAGCTACTTACTATATGCTGATGATAGATGGTGAGATTTTCCTTCACCTTTTCTGCCTCTTATTAACCAGAATATAATTTCCACAAATGCAGCTGAAATCTATGATTTCATCAAATGCATGTAAAATAATCTTCCTGGATTCCTTTTTCCTGTTGTCCAAAGCTCCTCAAGACCATTATTTTATTTGACTGTGAGTGAGATTCTTATGTAAAGGAATTAATCAAATCAACATTCCCCTTTAGAGAAAGCTTTTCACATGGTTTGCTCTGAGCATCTCATATTCAGGCTTTGCACCGCATTGCTTTGTATCCTATTATTATTATTATTGATTAAATAAATAGATTCAGGGATTATCCAAAGTATACAACTTTTAAAGGATCAAAACATCTGCCCTTGGAAATATTTGGATTTTAGACTTTTGTTTGGAAGGTTGTCATAAACACCAACAAATGCAAAGCAGGGCTTTTAAAATGACTTTTGTTAGAGGCATATTCGTGAACTATTCATCTGTGCTAAATGCATTTTGCTTGAATTGTATGTCATGTTGCCAGAAAAGAGTTGTTTCCATGCCAACTCATTTGCAGCATGGGAAAAACAAGGGGAGGGGGAGAACGGGAGGGGGATAGAATCAAAGCTACTAACATCTGGAAGATGTCAGTACTGATAGAAGCTACTTTCCATGAAAGGCAAAAGACTGCAGGAAGCTTTGCCAAATAAGTGCTGTGTATAGGCTAGCGTACTGTACTGTAAACTTACCGCTCAACAGTGTATTACTGTTCCATTTTTGGCAATATATTAGCCCTAATCCTTGTGCCAAAGATAGATTTGCAATGAAAGGAATATAAATACCATCCATAATTCTAATGTTCTCTCTCTCTCTCTCTCCCTCTCCCTCTTTCTCTCTCATTTTTATCTTAACATTGTTGCCACAGCCACTGTCTGTAATGCTAAGTGATCTAGTGAAAGTATTAAATGTCTCTTTCGACATTATTTCTCCCTGTTCTCATTTGGTTTGTTGGGCCTTCTTTTGTAAAAACCCACTTTTTCAACAAGTTTAAAGAGCAACAGAGCTTGAAACAATAAAACTTTGTTTCAGTCCAATATATTTTCTCCTTTTCGTTCTGCTCCTTTTCTGAGAACTCTTCCTGCATTTCTTGCCTATTTTCTTTCTTTGTTGTGTCCCAGGCAAGAAAATAATTAGAGATTATTTAGCTAAACCTAAATTTTATGAAATACCCAGGACTTGAGTTCTGTTACTTGTGAAGTTCACATATTTAATTTTAAGACTATTCAGGAGCTGTTGTAGTCTTATGCTAATGGAAAGGAATAGAAATGATCATTTTTTGCTTCAGGGCACTAAAAGGGTTCTACTTTTCTCCACAACAGGCTCACAACTTCATTTAATTTATATTTGTACTGGCACTGTTATTGCAAGAGAAAATGTTTTATAGTAGAATTTTCTGTTTTATACAGAATTAATGAATTCTGTGGCTGCATCTTCTCTCTTATTTTCCAATTGTAGTAAATATACCCAATAAGTTGCAAATGGTTTATATAGATTTATTTTCATATCCTAAAACTTTTATAAAACTTTCATCCTGTACCCTGAGGGGAATTTTTCTAAAAAGAAATTAGATTCCTGGCATCTTGGATAGCAGAGACACAAGCAAAAAGGAATTCTCTTTTTGTTGTTTAACAGACTGGTACTAATACATTCACCCATAATCAGAGGTGGGTTTCAGCAGTTTCTGACCAGTTCTGGAGAACTGGTAGCGGAAATTTTGAGTAGTTCGGAGAACTGGTAGTAAAAATTCTGACTGGCCCCACCCCCATCTATTCTCTGCCTCCCAAGTCCCAGCTGATCGGAAGGAAATGAGGATTTTGCAGTATCCTTCCCTTGAAGTGGGGAGGAAATGGAGATTTTACAGTATCCTTCCCCTGAAGTGGGGTAGAAATGGACATTTTACAGTATCTTTCCCCTGCCACACCCACCAAGCCATGTCATGCCCACCAAGCCATGCCCACAGAACTGGTAGTAAAAAAAAATTGAAACCCACCACTGCCCATAACCTACTGGAAAATGAGTCTATTACTCCATCCAATAAGCATTTAACTACATCAGTGTTAGGTAGTGTTTTACTACAGGTAGTCCTTGACTTACAGCGGTTCATTTAGTGATTGTTCAAAGTTACAATGGCTTATCGCCATTTTTCACAGTTCTAACCTTTGTAGCATCCCCATGATCATGTGATCAAAATCCAATAATGATTACGTATAAGAGGTATAAGATGTGACCTAGTCAACACTCTGTTCATAAAATATGTATGTTGAAAGAAAAATTTCAATAAAACTTGTTTTTTAAAAAAAATTCAGATGCTTGGCAACTGGTTCATACATATTGCTGTGACCCAAGTCTATGTGATTCCCTTTTGTGACCTTCTGACAAGCAAAATCAATGGGGAAACCAGATTCACTTAACAACCGGGTTTCTAACTTATCAACTACAGTGATTCACTTAACAACTGTGGCAAAAAAGTTCATAAAATGGGGCAAAACTCACTTAACAAATGTCTTAAATTTTGGGCTCAATTGTGCTCATAATTTAAGAATTACCTGCATTTGCTCCCATTCATTAGCCCTTCAAAGTAGTCCAGACAAGAAGCACAATTTTGAATCCTAATTTATGGTAAGGTTCCATTAACAGAATCTCGCAAGAGTGAAAGTATTTCTTCCCTGCTTTCTTTTTGCCCTCTGGAAAATTAAGAAGGGTTCTTTTGTGAAATGTTTCCCATGCCCCTTTTCCTTCTATGGGCTGAGATACCTTTCGCATGATGGTTTTCTAGACTACAGCTCTTCTTCCTGTTTACCTAGGGCTTTCCCACATACAAGAACAAATGGGAAGTCATGGGGCATATTAGATAAATTCAAACGTATTTATGATGTGATAAAGCCTTATATTATCAGATTTATATTCTATATTTATTTTGTACATATATTTCCATCTTGCATTTTTCCCATAACAACAACCCTGTGATGGGATGGGATGGGAAAGTGTAAATGGCCCAAAGGCATCCAAGCTTCTATGCTTAAAAGAAACCTAGAACTCCTGGTCTTTGGTTTCTCATCCAGTGTCTTAGCTGTAAACACAAATGGGCACAGCAAGCTCTAGATTCAGAATTCCCAGCAAAGTTATGCAGAATGACTCACATGAAGGTGTAATCTCTAACAGTTCCTGGCTTAAAATAAATGGCAACATTTGAGGATTTTCATATTAATGATTTTTGCTTTCAGCCTGCTTGACACTTTGGCAATTCAACTTCAGGCCAAGCTAATCCTCTGTTGTCCTCATGGAGACTTACATATAGTTTTCTGGCAGCAGTAAAGCAGTGGCTCATGATTTTCTTTTTTTCAGGATGCTTTGTTTACTTCTCAATATAATCTACAGTGCTGGGATCTCTTGCTGGTCCAGTATTAACCAAATCTGATCCTGTTTACCATTTTGAGATCAGCTGAAGTCGGTTGTGTGCTATTGCAATGAGCCATGGTGGTGCAGTGGTGAGAGTGCAGTACTGCAGGCTACTTCTGCTGACTGCTGGCTGCCTGAAATTTGGCAGTTCAAATCTCACCAGCTCAAGGTTGACTTAGCTTTCCATTCTTCCGAGGTGGGTAAAATGAGGATCCAAATTGTTGGGGGCAATATGCTGACTCTGTAAACTGTTTAGAGAGTGTTGTAAAGCACTGTGCTATTGCTATTGCTACTGCTACCACCTAGCTATCGGGTGATTTAACATATGCCCATATTATTGATAATTACCATGCTGATGGCTGAGCAACCTAGCATTCCAATGTTCTGAAAGGCTTCAGGTGATCTAGTGACATCGCCTACACAACATGGATGAAGTCTGGTATTTGGGAAAGGTTAAGGCATATAGTTTCTACAAGCAGAAGGCATTGCAGAGCAGAGGAGAAATATTAGTACCCTTATTATCCCTAAACTCCTTTCTGCAAATCCTAAAGTAGCCCAAAAATTACGACCCAACAATTGGCTCCATTTGCCATGAAATATTGGAAGTACAGACAGATTCCACCCAAATAGTATTGGGAGTTATAAATGGTAGACAGATAAGGGGCTTTTGTTTTATTTCTGCTTTTACAGATTGTGACAAACTCTGAATGTACAGATATACTACAATCATTTGTATTTATATATAAATGCACATAGGATTAAATTTCCTGAAAATTACTGAAGACATGGTATACTTTTATTAATCTAATGAATCTCTATCTAATATCTCAGAACAAATCTATCCATCCATCCATCCGCAACCATAACAAGACATAGTGACATTAATGCCACAACACAAGTCATTATATTGTGCAAATGACTTGATTATAAATTGTATCATGACATATGATCAAAATATGTGAGTCAGTTGACTGATGATGTCAGGATGGGTGCATATTTCACTGTCCTTGCTGGAAATGCCCATCTGCTTACCTGTCCATCCGTCCTCCTTCTTTCTGGGAAAACAAAACAAAACAAAACAACAAAACAAAACTGCACTTGCAGTTCTAATTCAGAAGCTGTGGGAAAAACAGTTCCGAAATTATATGTTCCTTTTTTGCAATATATATATGTATTTACAGACAATAAAAAGGACCATTTGTGGAATCTTGAATAACACTTGCAAGTGCCAATTTTTCATTGCATTTGGATACACACTATTAAACATTGATGCCCAAGTCAATTTTTCTATGTTATTATATTCCTTTACACTTTGTGGCAAAAATGGCATTTGCTTCTGTGAACAGGTGCATTTTATGTGTATCTTTTATTGCTAAAAATCAGCAGTACTTGAAAAACCATGCTGCTGTTTGGAAGTATGCATGCCTCTTTCCTCTTGTCCTAGTCAAAGATGAGTGTGTGCCAAGATAAGAGTCAATATTTCATATATTAAGGTCACTTATGCTTAATCTAGATTAATGCACACTGGTAGCATTGACTTTAGAAGCGATTTTGGCTTGGGCGCCCTTCCCAATGTGTGCCACATGGGAAAAATGCAGGATGAAAATTCTCTCTCATTACAATTCTAACATGCCAACACATATAAACAGAGACTAAAATAACACAAGGCTTTAACAAATTAACTGATGGATTATGTCCTTAGAAAGTGATTGACCAAATGAGATATGTCATTTTGAAGTGTGGTGTTGCCAAGAGACAACCTTATTCAATCAGCTCAATATGCTGCTGATTCTTCTCCTACAGACACTGAGTTAGAACAGGGCACCAACTCTTTCATCTGTATTTTGGGGGCTCTAATGATGAACAATGGGATTGAGGCAAACCGTGTTTCAGCCCCAAAGATCATGAGATCCACCTTCATCCTTTTATTGAATGAGGCCAGTTAATAGTTAAAAGGTAATAATACTGGGCAGTGGTGAAATCCAATTTTTTTTTACTACTAGTTCTGTGGGCGTGGCTTGGTGGGCGTGGTGTGGCTTGGTGGGTGTGGCTTGATGGGCATGGCAGGAGAAGGATACTGCAAAATCTCCATTCCCACCCCACTCCGGGGCCAGCCAGAGATGGTATTTGCTGGTTCTCCAAACTGCTCAAAATTTCTGCTGCCAGTTCTTCAGAACCTGTCAGAACCTGCTGGATTTCACCCCTGATACTGGGTAAATCTTAATCTTCGAAGGATATTGTCTTGCATCTGGCCCAAGATATGATAAAACAAGCTCTCAAAGTGCCTTAGTTCATAGTAATGCTAAGTATGGGCTGACAAATAGATTCTGAATTGGGATGTTCTTGCAGTATCCCTAGACCAGGTTTCCAACTTAAGAGAAAAAGGAAATGGCACTACATTAAGGACTGGGGTGGGGTGGGGGAGCACCACATTAATGATTCTGATTCAGGACCTTGGTGGTTCCATATCTTCTGTAGAGAACCACAGATATGACCTTGGAGAGGGAGTTAGCAAAACATGAGTTAAGCTGGGTAAGAGAAAAGGCACTAGGAAGAAATTTAAAGTGAGGGAGGGAAATGAAAGCATGATCAGGGGTTCAAGATTCTGTTACAAGAAAAAGTAAGTAAGGTAAAGGAGTCCCTGCAGATCTGTTAGTTGTTGCCAACTGTAGGGGGCAGTGCTCATCTCTGTTTTAAGGCCATTGAGCCAGCACTGTCCAAAGACATTTCCGTGATCATGTGGCTAGCATGACATCACAGAGTGCTATTACCTTCCCACTGAAGTGGTACCTATTTATCTACTTGCAGTTCCATGCTTTTGAACTGATAGCTTGGTGGGAGCTGGGGTGAGAACGGGAGCTCGCCCCATCGTGTGGTGCTCAAGTCTCAAACCTGGACTGCTGGCTTTCCAGCCGACAAGCCCAGCATCTTAACTGCTGAGTCACCACACTGCCCCCTTTGTTACAAGAATCTACAGTATATCAATTAAGTAAAGCTCTGACAGTTTTTGTGGAACCCTCACCTTGTCTCCCTCACAGGGCTGACATTTTCAATTTGAATAGATAACATCCCCACCACAGAAAATCCTTGATAATCTTTCCACTACATGGGCAAGCAAAATCAAGGGTAAGATCTACTTTGGTATTGTTCTTAAGATGAGATGACTTTTTAGTTTTAAAAACTAATCTTAAAACTGTATTGACTCAGAGGAATAGGAGTGCTGCTTTGATTGGAATTTATGGATTCTGAAATGGCCTTGGTGACAGATCTCCCTGGATTTTATGTTGCACATTGTTCCATTTGACACTAATTAGTTATATATTATTAATAGGTTTTATGTGGTCTGGTTTATTTACTCTTTTTTAAAATTGTAAATACCTCATTGGAATCCCAGTAGTTCTTTAGAGTTAGAGTTGCTAAGTTTGTAATATAAAATAATGTATTATTTTATGGTTGTGTATATTTTAATCAGTTGATACCTTATTTTAAATGTGATATTATTAATATTAATATTTTATACCTGAAAATGATAATAATGTGACATGGTACGGCAAGGCAAATTATTAAATGGCTAGTAAATTAAAAAAAGGAGCAGGCAATGCATATAACAACTAGACCTGGCAATGGCTAACAGCAGGAAAATTGAAGAAAGTGACAGAAGGGCTAATTCTGGCTGCAGAAAACCAAACTTTAAGAACAAATGCATGCAAAGCAAGAATTCAGAAGACAGCAATGGACAGAAAATGCTGCCTCTGGGAAAAAAACCCTGAAGAAACAGTGGATCACCTAGTTAGCTGCTGCAAGAAGATGATATAGATTGACTAGAAATAGTGGCATAAGAAAGTAGCAACAATGGTGCATTGCAATAGCTGCAACAAATACCATTTGCCTGCAAGCAAGAACTGTTGAGACCACAAAATAAAAACAGCAATAGAATATAAAAAAGCTAAAGTGCTGTGGGACTTTAGAATTCAAACATACAAGCACCTGCCTCATAACATCCTAGACTTAACAATTACATTGATAAGAAAGACCCCAAAAAAAGTCTGGATAGTGGATGTTGCAGACAGCAGACAACAGAAGAAAAGAGAAAGAACTGGAGTAAATCACAGAATACAAAAACCTGCAAATAGAACTAGAACAACTATGGTAAAGAAAGCAAAGATGGAACCAAAAGTAATAGGTGCTTTGAGTGCAATCCCAGAACGTCATCGGGATTGACAAAATCACCATCAGTCAATTGTTAAAGGCAGCTGTACTTGGAACAGCTTACATCCTGTGTTGATACTTTTAACACTATCAAATAACCACATCTGCTTCTGCCAGGCCCTTGCCAAGAACTTGATACATGGATTAAAATGCCAAATCCAGTCTATACAGCTGGCTGACTGTGTTACCAACCATAATAATGCTAACCAGACCAAGCACTCCATGATTTCCTCGCATTGACCGGAATCTGGACACCTATTTGGAAAAGTTTGCCCCAGAACCTTTGAACTGAATTGAACCAAAATAGTTAGTTTTACTATTAGTAAAATAGTAATACTATTTACTATTAGTAAAACTAACCCCAAGAAGAATTCTGCATTTGTTGAATCGCAAGATTAAGAAACACATAAGGATCTTTTTAACACAGACGTTTTTAACACAGAAGTTCTTATGGTCTTTAATATATGATGCAGTTAATTACTGGGTTCACTAACGTTCCCAGAAATTTTAAAAGGTCCACTAAAATAAAATCTGAAAAGTATGATTAGAAAAGTAATGTAAAATACTAGAATAATTATTATTCAAATGAGGAAAAGCTCTATGAGGTTCTTCTCTTCCCAGGCACCATTCCTGTGCTTCTCTGAATTATTATCTGGATCTAAGATAGTTAATATAGCTTTGTGACCATGGAACTCACGGTGATCTAGACCTTTGTTTCCATAGGACATATCCTTCAGGCATATCAAGTAGCATATAAGATCCAACAAATGCTAACATTTTTTTTCTATCATGCAGAGATATCTGTTTTCTGACTTTTTTGCACGATAGCTTTCTGGTTAGCTGGACGTCCATTCAAACTGTCTGGGTGAGATCAGTATCTGTCTTTTTCCATTATTTCTGTGATCGGTGCAATGGAACTGCACTAATCCCTAGTGAAGTTAAGGAAAAACTGGGCTGTTGAGTGTAATCCTATATACATCAGCGTTGTTTTTTCCCCCCTGTGAGATGGACTATGTATCTTGGTTGTTTGATGCTGGCTCTTATTCACACGCATTTTGTAACAATCTGTTACAGTTATGTGTCCATCTACCTCTTTCTATATTTCTTACTTTCTGTGTATTGACTATGGAGGCCCAGGGAGAGGCCTGGAAATAGCTCGCTTTTCGTTCACAGTATGTATTTATTTTGGAATATGAATATACTGCCTTTCCTGGGCAAGATATAGTAAACCGCCGATAAGACTTGGGGATTGGGGGGTTGGGGGTGCAGTAAAAGTGAGATGAGAAACTTTTCTCAGTTAAAAAAAATCAGTACTGTTAAGGTGTTGCTAAAGCAACTTAATGGATATAGTTGGAGTATGGAAAACTTCACACACGAGCCCCAAGTAATTTATCTTTAAACAAGTAGAATATTTGTTGATGCCAAATCATGTTCCTATTGTTATAAAGACTTGATCACAATGCCAAATAGCATTGTTCAGCAGGGATGCAAAAAGCACCAGCTTTGCTTCTGTTATGTAAAATAGGCATTATATAATTAGGATGCCTCGTCTTCTTACAAAGTCTCTAAATCAACGGTAAATGCTGTGCGCTCTCTAGCTGTAAATAGGAACATATTGGCTCTGATTTCTCCAGAATGTTACATAATTACTTTGATCTTTATCATGAATTACTCTTCAGCTGAGTTTCATGGCCTGTGTTGTCAGTTTAAAATTTAAGGGCTGGGTAGAGGTATTAGAGACCAAAATGAGAGGAGACAAGGGTTTTGTTTTCTGCTGGAACAGCTGCTCTGAATACCAAGCTTTCATGGAAGAGATTGGAGCTCTTCAGCTCAGACAAGTGATGGGTGAGTGGAAGATATGTTAGAGGTATATAAAATCATTAATGGCTTGAAAAAGGCCCTTAGGAAACACCTGTTTACCCTTTTAAATGGCAAAAAAAATAAAATAAAAAATACAAGCACCTGATGATTTTCTCTAGCTACAATTTTTTTAAAAAATGGAATATTTTCTATGCATTCAAATTTGAAATTTTATAAATATAATTTTTGCCCCTGGGTGTTGTAATGGTCAAGCATGGAATAAGAGGTATTTCAGACTATGTGTGACATATTTGTTTCCCTTGGTTGAAAATGTCAACAAGATATGGAATTGTACAGTGGAACTGATAGTTTTTGGTCTGGTAAATAGAATAGCAATAACAATAGCACTTAGACTTATATCATGCTCCGTAGTGCTTTATAACACTCTCTGAGTGGTTTACAATGTCAACATATTGCCCCCAACAGTCTGGGTCCTCATTTTATTGACCTCAGAAGTACAGAAGGCTGAGTCAGTCTTGAGCCCATCAGGATTGAACTCCAAACTGTGGGCAGAGTTAGCCTCCAATATTGCATTCCAACCACTGTGCCACCACGGCTCCAACTCTTTTCTTCTAGATGTAACTTCTGTGCATATTATTTAATCTTTCGGAAGCCTGAGGGTATGGCAGGAAAGGGGAAATCAGAAAATGATCACCTCCCATTCAATTTGCAGGAGCCTGGGCCAGTACATTTCCCCTTTATGGAAACGGTCTTCTCATGAATGGAAGGTCAACTTTAAATCCAAGATTTCAAGGTTCTCCAAACCTTTACCTATCCCTTTCCTTCAAGACATAGTTAAATGAAATCAAAATACAGTTCCCCTTTTCTGACCTGTGATATTTATAGAATTATGATAATCAGCATGTATATATTCTTGGAACTCTAGATGTTACTGACAAAAATCACCAAAATTAGTCTCTACCAAGAGGTCCCATCTCCCTGTATATTGAGAAATGAATTAATAAAACTCCATCCCTTTTTAATATATATATAATAACTGTCTAATAATCAACTTGTCTTCTCCATTTCCCTTCATTATTCATCTACACACATTGGGCAACAAAAGGTTGTCTACATCTCTTGATGATTTGAAAAATAGAAATGAAGGCACTAACAGGAAGTGGCAAAAGAAGACCACTCATGAAAGTTTATACAAAGACATTTTCCTCAACCTGGTGCTGTCAGATTTGTTGGACTTTTACCTCCCTAACCTTGAGCTGTCATTGTCACATTGAGCATTACAAGCAGGGATTGTGGGAATAGATGTTCAACGCCTATGGCAGTCTAGGGAAGACTGATCCTAGAACCCATAAGGAATTGTGAAAAATTGACTACAATCCTGCACCAGGATTCTGTGGGAAACCAGAATGTTTTCAAATGCAAATTTCATCCTCATGGTAGGAGACAATCCCTCCATTGCCACAAATATACAGCGCTTTAAAAGATAGGCTAAGATAAGATGATTATATGATTAAACTTCAAATTGCTGAAAAAGGAGTGAATATTCCATACTTCCCTTACAGAAGTTTTTTTTTTACTTGAAACAATTAATGTACTTTGAACCTTAGAAGGCTATTGTTTTGGTGTACACCTATTTTATTATTGTTTGGCCCCAATTGCATTGTTTTGTGTTTTAACTAGAACAGGAGTCCTACAATGCTATAATACAAGAGCCAGAATTCTTAATCTGGAGCCCATGGATAGATTTCAGAGGATCTGTGAACTTGGATGGGAAAAAAATTATGACTTTATTTTCACTAATCTCTAATTGAAATTTAGCTTTTCATTGAATAATAAAAATAGGCTACATAGTAATTCATGGCCTCTAGCCTCAAAAATATCTGTTAGCTTCAATAAATCTCACTATCTAAAATTATATCTCAGAAAAAGCTGTTGCCGTGATAATGATTTAATGGATTAATAAAGAATAAGAAGGCCAGATCCTGAAGATGAAACTCAAATACTTTGGCCGCCTAATGAGAAGGAAGGACTCACTGGAGAAGAGCCTAATGCTGGGAAAGACTGAGGGCAAAAGAAGAAGAGGACAACAGAGAATGAGGTGATTGGATGGAGTCATTGAAGCATTTGGAGTGAGCTTAAATGGACTCCAGAGGATGGTAGAAGACAGGAAGGCCTGGAGGAACATTGTCCAGAGGGTCACGATGGGTCAGACATGACTTCACAACTAACAAAAGCAACAATAAACATATATTACTGTTATTTTAAAATATTTTAATAACTATATCAAACTTTATATTGTTACATATGTGGTTTCCTTTTGTAATAGAATCTATGCCTACATACTTTATTTTATGACAATTATATAAAATTTTATGACAGGGTTGAATTGTTGGGTCCTTGGTGTTCTCTGAAGCCTGTTTTGTTGCAGACTTTTCATTACGCAACCAGATAACAATATCAGTGCTACACCTGACTAGCATTGATGATGTTACCATTGGGTAATGAAACATCTGCAAGAAAACAACCCAGCTCAGAGAGCACCAAGGATTCCAGAATTTATTTTATGCATTTAGAAACTTTGTTTTGTGAGAAGGGGGTCTTAAGATTTCACCAGATTCTTAAAGGGGTCCATGGCATTGAAAGATTAAGAACCTCAGGTTTAGAGTAATCTAAGCTTCTACAAAAATTTGTAATACTGATTTCACTCCAGTGAGAAGATACAAGAATTATGTTCATATAGCACTGAAAGGATGTGTTCTCGTTTTTTGGCAGTCAGTGCTGGACATTGGTTTCACGTTAGAGTCAAATCTTGGTACCAATCATAGACCACCATAGAGTAAAGGTACTTGAGTCTTAAAAGACCCTATGCACACACTTGCTTGCAAAATTTCATCTGGCCATCAAGTACTATGTATGGGGCCATTAACGCTACGAAACAAAATCTACCACCAAGACACCGCAATAAAGAACTAAATGGAAAAGTAGAATGGGAGAGTCATATTGCTACACTGTGCCAATTATATTACCACATTGTTTCTTTGCTACAAGACTGATAAGAATCTACAAGAGCCTAGAGCCCAAGGGACCTGAACATGTCTGGTGAAAATTGGAAATCAATAGGAGTCTATAATCGCAAGCAAACTGCATCATTTTCACGGAGGTGAAAGATGAGAGACATCATTGCATTACCAGAGATGTCATTACACAAAAGTGAAATCTTCTTTATTCCTCATGAGCAATACATCAAGATGATGTAAAAGAGAAAGGATGGAGGGTTTTTTCCCCCCCTTTAAAGGACATATTTAGCTAAATGCACCAGTGCTCATATTTACTATTGCAGAACAGAAAAGTGTAAAAACAAATGTGCTAGCTTTGTGATGTTTTTTTTTTTATGGATGTTTTGTATTTTTAAGAAACTAGATTCTACATGAGATGTGTTCTGGCTGACAGGACAAATGCCATCTAGCGTACCATCACAAATTCATCTGGTCATCTCCAATGAAATAACCAACGTCCACAGATAAAAACATACTTTTGGTGCACAAAGCTGACCTGAAATCTGAATGTAAATTAAACAAAAGCTCCCAGGCAGGTTTATTGGATTTAGTTTCAGTACGTTTTTAATCTGGATTTGAGGAAATGTTCTTCTGAGAAGCTTATCAAAGTTTTGCCATGAGAAAATCAGTAACAGCAAAGGAAAATCACTCCCCGTATGTTGCCTGTCCCTCTGAAACTACCCTTATCAACAAAAGGGGTAACAGAGAACGGAAGGATATCCATCTTAGCAAAAAAAGCAGAGATTATGTAAAACAAAAATGAGGTATTTTATAAAATGATTTCCATTATCACAGTTAACTCTCATTTCTTTTCCCTTGTGAGCCCAACTGATGTTCTGTCTTATTTTGGAAATCATTGCAGTGAACTCTGAGGAACCTTAACTACAGAAAGCTGTGAAATGGTAAACATACACTGTAAACAATGGAAGAGTTAGGAATAGTTCTGTCATTGCATTTTTTCAAGTTCAAAATATATGTTCTTCACAGCTGTCCTGATTAATTGCAGGGTCACCTCTTGCTCGCTTTTTAAAAAAAAAATCGTAGTGTTTTCCTGCAAATGCAGGACCTGTTTCTGTTGTTGTTGTTGTTGTTCAGATCAGCCAAATGTTCACCCATTGGTTGTGACAAGAATTGACCAACTAGCTTGTCAACTGAGCTGGAAAAAATTAGTAAGGAAAATGTATATTTGATTATACAAGTAATAACAGCTGCAAGAATTGTGTATGCTCAAAATTGGAAATCGAGAAAATACCTTTGGAAAAAGAAATAATAAAAATTTTTTAGATTGTGCAGAAATGAATAAATTAACTTTGATGATTAAAGATAAAGAGGAATCAGAATATTTTAAAACATGGAATTATTTTTGTAGTTGGTTGGAAAAGAGATATAAATGATTGATACTATAATTGTATACAAATGATGACTATAATATTGATTTAGAAATGAAATGTTAGAATAGTTTGGATGAATTTGAAGATAGAAGAAACTCATGGAAGATGGAAAAGAAGCCTAGAAGATAACACCAAGGTGTCACATGGAAGGGAGGATTGATGTATTAAATGTTTGTTTGTCTTAAAAAAAAAAGAATTAAAAAAAAAAAGAATTGACCAAGCGGCTTGTCAACTGAGCCAGACATCGAAGGCTGAGAAAGAGTGACTGGCCCAAAGTCATCCAGCTGGCTTTGTGCCTTAGCCATGAACAGCTAGATCAAACTGGCTCTTTTTTTTTATACTGCCCTTGCTTAATTCTTATAATAAAGATCGTCAATGCCTGAAGCACAATGGGCTTTATTTTTTAGATGGTTTGTTGCAACAAAGGAAGGTGAAAAGCTTTTGGAGACTCATCAACACAGGATGAAAAGAGACATAACAAAAATAAATAAAACAAGTATCTGATGATAATCACACTATGGCTTCCAATTCCAATTTGAAGCATTAATCCAAAATCCAAAATAAAGCTATATAAAATTGCATTCAGCTACTCTAGGACTGATGGCAGCAGTTCTCTAGGATTGTTCTCAGCGAAGACCTCACCTGGAAAAACAACATGATCCAGGTGGTCAGGAAGGCCCAACAGAGGCTCCATTTCCTCAGGATCTTGTGTAAAAACAAAGTGGAACAACAACTGATGACCTCCTTTTACCGGTCCACAATAGAAAGCGTCCTCACTTATTGCATCACGGTATGGCATGCCGGTTTGACAGCTGCGGATAAAAAAACCATTACAGAGAGTGGTGAGCACAGCACAAAACATTGTGGGTTGTCTCCTGATACCACTAGATGAGATCGCTAGGGCTCGCTGCCTTAGAAGAATGAGGAAAATTCCAGGGATGATTTTCACCCTGGTCACCACTTCTTTACCCTCCTACCGTCAGGAAGAAGATATAGAAGCATAGCCAGCCGCACAAACAGGCTGAAGAACAATTTTTATCTGTGGGCTGTCAGATTCCTGAATGTGAAATAACATCATAACTATGTAGTACGATGGACTTGCAGGGCCAGCGCAACATGTAACATGTTCACACTGGTGCAATAGGACTGGGTGTTTTGTTAATATGATTTATTGAGTTAGGGATTTTCTGTCTTCACTATGAGTTGTATTGTGTTGGGGGGGCGGGCGCACTGAGGGAGCTCAACTGATCTCATTGTACATATGTTGTGCACTAAGAATAAAGATTTGAAATTGAAATTGTTCCAATCTACAGCATGACTGCAAAATGATGGCCTGCCATTTTGTTTTGTCTCTTCCATTAATGAAGCCAAAAAGTGTTGGGAATTTCAAGGGTGTGTGTTTCTGGGTGTGAACCAGTGGTGGGTTGCCCCCAGTTCAGACCGGTTCACACGAACTGGTAGTAAAACCGGCAGGAGGCTCCACCCACTGACCCGGATGTCATCAGAAGTGATCTGTGCATGCGCAGAAAAGCGCACATGTGAGCGAATCGAGCACGCGAAGGCACGATGTGAACTGGTAGTAAAGGTAAGTAGAACCCACCCCTGGTGTGAACATTTTTAAGAAGCAAAACCTCAATCCTTTCAGATGTTTAAAGCTCCATTCACAACTCAAAATTCCTAAGTTCTCATGTTAAAGGGGTCTTTGATACACCAACTTTTAGAAAGCAACACCTGACATGGCATGTAACTGCTAGTGTGGCCTTAAAACTATGAGAAGTTTCTGATTTATAAGCTGATCCCTTTAAGTGGTAATGCCAGGGGTGAACATGGGACCTACTTTAGAAATAGCATCTGTTCTAGCCCTTGGCTAGAATAAATGCTACAGCTACCGAGGAGACTCGGCCTAGGATACTTGTGATGTAACCAGATGTGATAATATAGCTTAATATTCATTTTATTTATTTGCAATACAGTAAAGCACTCTCTAGGTAAACCCTTCAGAATACAGTATTCTCCAGAGGAGTGGAGAATTCCCCAGCCAGCACAGCCATATCTTCAACCATATCTTTAACCATATCTTCAATTTTTATGGTGTTGAGTTTCACATGGTTAGGAAGTGCACAATTGCAGGAAGATTGCAAGGAAGACTTATTCCAATCTGATGAGCCATGTTGTTGATATTATCCTTTTGTTGTTAGAAATCATGCTGAGTAGCTTCCCAAATATTCTAAACTGACAGATTCAACCAGACTTCCCCAACCTAATGTTTTGGATCATTTATTTATTTATTTTGTCAAGCATGTAATAGGTAACAGATTTAAGTATAAACATAATTATGAATACATGAAATGGATACATATAAAAGGGAACATTAAGACAGGGATGGTAGGCATGCTGAGGCACTTAGAGACCTCTTAGGAATGGGGTGAGGTCAACAGTAGACAGTCTAAGGTTAATGTTTTGGGGGTTAGGGGAAGAAATCAGAGTCAGGTAGTGCATTCCGGGCATTAATGACTCTGTTACTGAAGTCATATTTTCTGCAATCAGGTTTAGCGCGGTTTACCACAAGTTTGTATCTATTGTGTGCTCGTGTATTGTTGTGGTTGAAGCTGAAGTAGTCATTGACAGGTAGGACATTGTAGTGCATAATTTTATGAGCTATGCTTAGGTCTGACCGAAGACGGCGAAGTTCTAAATTGTCTAATCCCAAAATTTGAAGTTTGGTGGCATAAAGTATTATGTTGCGAGCAGAGGAGTGGAAAACTCTTCTCGTGAAATATCTCTGGACTCGTTCGATTGTATTAATGTCCGATATGCAGTGCGGGTTCCAGACAGATGAGTTGTTTTCAAGAATTGGTCTAGCAATTGTCATTATCCTCTGAGTAGGTAGGATAGGAACTTTAGTTCTGCGGAATTTGTTAAATACTACCAAGTCAGGGAAGTCTGAGTTAAATTACTGACGCATCTCCTGCATCTTGAAGATTGCCATGAGATATTTTCAATTGAAAGCTTACATATTTATCCTTACCTTTGGACCTTCAGTCTACAGTAGCTCTCGAAAATTCTTCCTGCTTTTTCAAGAGAGCTATTTTGCAATGAGTATAATTGGTACTTCTCATACTCTAAAGTCCTGGAGTGTTTTATCTCACACCTCATAAGGACAGCTGCTCAATGGCTTCTTTTTTTAAAAAATTCAATTGTTTGAGACTCATTTTTAATCACTGCATGGTAACTCTTATATATATTATTTTATGATAGAGTGAATGACTTCCATTGCTCTTCCCTGCCTGATTTTTGAGAATTTATGTTAGCGTGTGCCATATTTAACTGTTAATTTATTAAGTGTCCTATACTTTAATAGTTAAGAATTATTTTAATTATTTTAATCACATCATTTTAAGATACTATTTTTCATATGGGAAGTACTTTAAATGTCCAATAAATAAATATAGATTTTAGAATAATTTTTATGGCCAACATAGCTTTAATCAATGTCATAAAGCAAGTTTTCTTGCTGAGTAGTCCTCTTTTAAGTCAATTTTAAACACTGCTGTACCTCATGGTCAGAATATTGTCTGATACTACAATGAACATAATCGAGTAAGTGGCAAAACCTTTTCTGTTGGCTGCTTGCTTCTGGCTTTTCTCTGTGCTTCGGGGAATTATTTCAATGCTATTCTTGGTGACATAATAAAATTAACAGAACTTCAATATTTGCTTATTAAAATGCAGATGAGTACAAAGTTATGTCAGTAAACCTGTTATTCATGCATCTTTCTCTATATGTCGGGGATAATTACTTATTAATGAAAACCTTGCCTTAAAGATTCTTTTGTATTCTGAAGAAAGCTAGGGAAATATATGAACTTTCTAAGTGAAGAAGAACTAAACTCTTTGTTTTTACCCAGTTTTAACATGACCTTCAAGGGCATTTTTTCCTCCCTCCCTCCCTCCCTCCCTCCCTTCCTTCCCAAAGACACAGACAGGGTTTAGTTTTTCCCTTAGAACAGTGTCTTTTTTCATTGATTAAATATCTTTTTCTGTAGCTAGTCTGCCCTATTTATACAATGATGAAGGTTATGAAAGAGAAAATTGCTGGTCCCTATTTAAAAAGAAATCAGATGTCACATTGAGCAAAACAAGCTTTGCAAATTTTCTCCATAATGTATCAATTTGTTTTTCAATTCTTTCATTCAGGAATTTAATGCAACATATATTGTACTCCCTTTCACTGATTTTTTTCCCACCATAACAATTCCTTGTTGATTGAGATGAAAAAAATATGACTGTCCCAAAGCCAAAGAATGGGCTTCAACGTGGCTCTGTTTGTTGTCCAGCCAATCATTTCATCACCTGATGCAATAATTAGTCAATAATTTTCTGAAGGATACATTTTCTTCTACTTTTAGACTTGTGTTTATATAAGGCATGAAGAAATAGGACCACATGTTAAGATCCAGTTAAGCAGATTTATTTCTCATACCTAAGAATCTAGTCAATCAACAGTCGGCACTAAATTGGCACTAGAGAAGAATCAGCTAAATTCAAGAGGGGTTGGACTTAGACCATTGTGGAAATGTAACAATTCTAGACTGATGACTCTCTTGAGCCCGCCCCCAGGTTCTGCCTGCCCTTCTACACAGTTTTTCTATCATTTAAGAAGAAAAATCCAGTAGGGAGTAAAATCAGTGAGTTGCTGGTCTGAAATTCTTGGAAAGCTGATATAGTTACATTCAGACATAGTTTGGTATGGGATATGAAAAAATAGATTAATCTGGGTAACATACCCCAAAGTCTTGTCAGAAATTCAATAAGCTGTTTAAGTGAGTGATTGTTATGGAAGATCTATGCGGGGGCATACAAATACAAATATAAAAAGATGAAGAATGAAATACTTCCAAATATCTCATTTTTAATGTGACAGAAGGATAAATTTGTTAAACTCATGAGGTGGAAATCATATTAACAGTAATTAATTTTAGTCTAATTTGAAGTTTAATATTTGTCTTAGTTCCATTCACACAACTGTCCTTGTTTTTAGGGTACATACTCTGGCATGTCCTTCAAAGGTCAAAGCTGGCTTTTGAACCCAAAACGTATGTGCTGCTGACTTAACTATGCACTTTATATCTAATTCAAATGAACACACCTTTTTTAATAGTTGAAATCTGCTTTATCTATAAGTCAAACAAAATTATTCATAACTTTGTCACCTATACAGAGTATATCAGGAAAGTAACTTGTAATTACTGAAGATAAATTTTGAGAAAAGGTGGGCGGGAGAATAAAGAATAGGGATTTTCTGTCAACATGTGCACAGCAGAAAATTTTATCTTTTTTGATATCCATCCATCTGGAAAATTAATAGGCTCAGTTGAATGAAAGAACATTTAGACACTCCCAACATTTATACAATCAAAAGTTCTTTGTCTGATCAGAGAAAATTGTTGTAGCATTTGTTTTATATTTAAGTTAAGTCTCATAGTAATGCTTATACATGAGAGTTATAAATGAGCCAAGTGATATAAATCTAACCTGCTTGAAAAAACATATTCTTTTGATATCAATGAGCTTACATATCCTATGAAGCATTAGTAATTTATGTGGTATAGTAAGATAAATGCTCTCATCTATAAGCCAAATTACATTTATCCTAGCAATTCTTGTCTTGTTTGGGCTTTAGAAATAGTATTTTTTAATATATACTTTACAATGCACCAGACCTTTAATGTTTCTTGGAAAATAGGAATATTCTGAGAGTGCTGTGCTTTCCTTAATCTTATTTTTTTATCAATCCAGCAGATTAACGAGTAGCCACAGATCTGTGAACGTGAAAATAAATCAAACCTAGAAGCAGATTTCCCAGCCGGTTGTTTTATTGTTTATTTCTTTTAGTGATATATAAGCATTTTTATGATGTTTTTAGGCTCCATTTGATGTGGCCTCTAATAACAATAATCCTCTTTTGGTAACTAATTAAAGTAAACATAGAAAACATGCATGCTAGATATTCAGTGTAATGTGTAGCTTGGCCTTTAATCTAGACAAAGTAGTTATTGCAATGGTGATTGGCAACAGGCCAAATTTATGAAATCATTCCCTTCCAATATATGGAATTACAACTGTTTGTCTTTTTTCAGTCAGTTGGTAATCAAATCAAGATCCATTCTAACACGAAGTAACTTCAAGAAGAAGAAATGTCTGGTTTTCTAAAAGGAAAATACTTTTTAATTTACCGAAAGATTAATTCCTTTAAAGTTTATGGTTAGAGCAAATGAAATGAGAAACCATGAAGGCCACTAAAGGAAAACTAAAGATACAGCATTTGCTCACAACTAAAAGTAGAGTGTATATTACATTATAAAAATGGATGTGGTGATATTGAGTCAGTTTGCAGGTGGATTCTTTTGGAAGGGAGGATTAATAGCCTTTTTATCTGATAACCATCTAAGTAGCCCCAGGAAATATGTATTCATATGTATTTGGAGTCTCCAATATCTGCTTTAATATCTATTAAAGTCTGCACTTTATCGAAGAAACTTATTAATGTGATTCCATAACAAATTCCTTTGGAAGGGTTTTGGTGAAGCAGTCCAGGAAAGTAAGAATCATGGCAATCAACTATCTGGTAAGTGTTATGATGGCTTCTTTACTAACTGTTCAGAATGCTACAGTCATGGTTGATCTGTTCCACCATCAGTATACAAATAATTTTCTGTTATGACCCTTATGTCTGTGTGTATGTGTGTGTCTGTCTCTGTCTCTCTCTCTCTCGCTCTTCCTCTTCCTCTCTTCTTCTCTCTCTTTCATAATTTGTTATGGCTATGTGTTTGGCTGAGCAGGACTTCAATGCATGTTTGTGTGTTTTGTTTCTTTTTATCTGTTTGTACATATGCACCAGCGGTGGGTTTCTGCAGGTTCTGACCAGTTCTGGAGAACCGGTAGCAGAAATTTTGAGTAGTTCGGAGAACCGGTAGTAAAAATTCTGACTGGCTCCGCCCCCATCTATTCTCGGCCTCCCAGGTCCCAGCTGATTGGGAGGAAATGGGAATTTTGCAGTAACCTTCCCCTGGATTGGGGAGGGAATGGAGATTTTACAGTATCCTTCCCCTGGCACACCCACCAAGCCATGCTCACCAAGCTATGTCACGCCCACCAAGCCATGCCTACAGAACCGGTAGCAAAAGAATTTGAAACCCGCCACTGATATGCACCTGTGGCCAGAATCTGAATTTGTAGGACAGGTCTGGAAGCCACCCCCACCATAAATTTTGTGTCAATACCCTTTGCTCATCATATTTGGAAGGCAGCAGGTGGTGTGATTTTGGTAAACCTGAAAGAAACCAGTTGTATATCTTAATTAATTAATCTGGAGAAATTGTTTTCTCTTTCAGCCTCTAATTCAGGAAAAGAGGCAGTGTGAACAGGTTCATCTGGGACAGTAGAAGAGGACGCAAGCCAGAAATATGATAGACAGGGTCAAATTCCACAGGGAAAATTCTGGGACACAAAAGAGCAGAAATAAAACCTGCAAATGGGCCAGAGGCTGCAGAGATAAGAGAACTGATAGTCATACCCTGGCATTCTTAGGTGAGACCTCTGAGAATTGTTCTTGGGTTCCTATAGCTTGGAAGGCCCCCAAACCAAAGGATCTTGTTAGCAGCAGTTGCCATAATAGCTCCCCGCCCCCGCCCCTTAAAGAGAACACATCTCCTAGAGAATCACAGATAGCACTCCAGGAAATAACAGCAGCAACACAACACAGTTGCCTGAACCTGGAGCTTTCTCCTTGCAGGAACAAAGTATAGGGATTTTTTGGAGGGGGGGAAAGTGTTAATGAATGGAAGAAAAGAAGAGAAGAGGAGAAGAAAGAAAAAGTGCCGCCTATAAATGGGTGAGATGGAGATCAACAGGAAGGACGTGGTCAATGGTATTTGGTTTTTAAAAAATAAAAATAAAGATTTTTCAGATAAGTCTTTATCTGTCTGTCTCACTCTCTCACCTGTCTATTTATTATCTGTCTATATCTGTCTATCTCTGTCTATCTATCTATTTATCTATCTATCTATCTATCTATCTATCTATCT
>WNWU01000004.1:46438156-46604128 GCA_012654045.1 Ptyas mucosa | reverse complement strand
TATCTATCTATCTATCTATCTATCTATCTATCTATCTATCTATCTATCCTATATAGCCACTCATCCAGTGGTGGGATTCAGCCAGTTCGCACCACTTTGGGAGAACCGGTTGTTAGATTTCTGAGCAGTTTGGTGAACTGGTTGTTGGAAAAAATCATTAGGGTAGAGAACCAGTTGTTAAATTAGTTGAATCCCACCACTGCACTCATCTCAACAAAGAGCTCTGGTGGCTCAGCAGACTAATGCAGTGTTATTAACTGTTATTAACATTCAGCTGCCTGCAATTACTGCAAGTTCAAATCCCACCAGGCTCAAGGTTGACTCAGCCTTCCATCCTTTCTAAGGTAGGTAAAATGAGGACCCAGATTGTGGGGGCAATAAGCTGACTTTGTATAAATATATACGAAAGTATGAAGGCTATTGCTTAATGCATTGTAAGCCGCCTTGAGTCTCCGGAGAAGGGCGGCATATAAATCAATTTTTTTAAAAAAAAGCAACTCTGATATATAACAGGTGGCATGCAACCAATTTAAAACAATGAATAGATACATAGAACCACTTATTAATTATAAAAACTTTTTAAAAATTATTTTAAAAAGAATAAGGAGGGAAATAACAAGTGAAGGACAGTAATAATGATAATGGAGCCATCTCATCAGTTCACCTATCCCTGTGATGCTAGCATAATCAGGTCTTAAGGGACTGTAGGAAGTTTACAAGTGACGAGGCCAACCTCACCTCAGGGAGAATTAAGTCCGTGGCCCGCAAAACTTTTGCAAACAGAAAACAGGGTGCCTATTTATCCCCATCTTCTATATACATGTTTGTGTGCAATGTGAGCACATTTACAAAAGCCCACAAATTGGGTGAGTGGTGCCGGAGCTCTAGATTGTAGTTTGTGTAGATTCTAGTAAAAATGACATAGGCTCCAAAGGTAAAGGTAAAGGTTTCCCCTGACCAGTCGTGTCTGACTCCAGGGTGTGGTGCTTATCTCCATTTCCTAGCTGAGTGTTGTCAAAAGACGCTTCTGTGGTAATATGATTGGCATGACTCTATCCCAAAGTACACGGAATGCTGTTACTTTCCCACCAAAGTGATACCTATTTATCTACTCACATTTGCATACTTTCGAACTACTAGGTTGACATGAGCTGGAGCAAGAGACGGAACCTCACCCCAGCGCTTGGGTCTTGAACCAAGCTGACAATCTCAGTGTCTTTAACCGCTGAGCCATCACAACCCCTCTAGGAGCTCTGATGTTGTGAAATCCCCCGTACCTCTAGCTAGCTTCACTAGCCAGAAGACCGTTCTCTGGATGTTACATATAATACCACAAATAAATGGTAGCTTCTGCAGTAAAATAAACAGTTTTCAAGTCTGACGATTGCTGAGATTTTTATATCGAGTCAGGAATCGGGAACTGCAAAACATTCACACTGTAGCCTTACATTAAAAACAGCCTTAGTTGTTTGGAGAGGCAATGACACAAAAGGGGTGGGGTTTCTCACACATCCATCTGAATTTACTACCTTTTTCCTTTTGATTTTCCTTAAAAAAAAAAGAAAACCAAAACTATGTTAGGTTTACCTGAGGATTTCCTGATATAGGCTGAAAATAATAGTTAAACAAATAGATGTTTTCTTTCCTGCCATCAATCTTTTTTTTTTTTTTTTTTTGGATTTGATTTATATGCCGCCCTTCTCCGGAGACTCAGGGCAGCTTACAATGCATTAAGCAATAGCCTTCATACTTTTGTATATTTATACAAAGTCAGCTTATTGCCCCCACAATCTGGGTCCTCATTTTACCTACCTTAGAAAGGATGGAAGGCTGAGTCAACCTTGAGCCTGGTGAGATTTGAACTTGCAGTAATTGCAAGCAGCTAATGTTAATAACAGTACTTTAGTCTGCTGTGCCACCAGGGCTCTAATCTTCAGCCATTATGGTTAGCAAGGTATTGGGGAACCTCAAAAATAGTTCCAGAACCTTAAATCCCACATCTTTCTGTAAAGAATGGCTTTATGGGATAAAATTAAGAGACACTTGGCTGAGCCTTTTTATGTCCTATTTGGCTGTTTAACAAAGGAGTCGAGTGTTGTGTCTTTTTATACAGAAATAAGCCCAGTAGGGCTTAATTTTGAATGATAGCTTTTTAGACTCGATACCAGATAGAAGACTGTGAAGGTGATTTTTTTTTTTTGAAGGCATAATAGTTAAATTAGATTGCTATTGAATTCCTTGCAGATCTTTAGTTCAAAGATCAGAGGGACTACCTTTGTTTTCCATTCTTCCATTTAAAGTTGTGTACGAGTACTCTTTGTCTTTCCAGCCTTGCTTATTGATGGAAACGTATCTTTCATTTTGACTCAAACAGAGACTCTTTTTTTTTGCTCCCAGCCTGTTTACAAAGGTTCCTTGGAGAGAGAGTTGTATTTTCCCCATGAATCCATTTTTATCATAAAATAATTGGTAGCTTGGGAAAAAAAAAATAAACACTCCAAGAGGAACGGCTTTGCAACTGCTATCTTTGCAGTTGCTAACTATTCACACCGTATAATAGAGGTAGAATTAATCCATATTACCTGCGGCCCCATCACCACAACCGGCCATTTTTTGGGGGGGAGAGCTGAAATGGACAATATCATCCTGTGTTCTTCATCCACCCCTTTACCTGTATATGTGACCTCCATCTGTCTCACATTCCTCTGTCTGCTTTCAACATACCATTTTCCTGCTTATGTTGAGCTCAGTAATTAGAATGCAGTATTGCTTGCTAACTCTGCCCATAGCCAGGAGTTCGATCTTGACTAGCTCAAGGTTGACTCAGCCTTCCATCCTTGTGAGTTCGGTAAAAGGAGGACCCAGATTATTGGGGACAGTATGCTGATATAGTAAATCACCCAGAGAATGCTGTAAAGTGATGTGGAGTGGAATTTAAGCCTAAATGCTATTGCTATCATCTGGATTATGGTTCCTCATAACATACACCTCTCCTGCGCGAGCTGCACTGGTTGCCGGTGATCCTTCAGATCCGCTTCAAGGTGCTGGTACTTACCTATAAAGCCCTCCATGGCATGGGCCCGGGGTACTTGCAGGACCACCTCCTACCAATCTCCCACCGCCCAGTGCGTTCACATAGGGCTGCCCTCCTCCGGGTGCCATCGGCCAGACAATGTTGGCTGGTGGCGCCCAGGATGAGGGCGTTCTCTGTGGCTGCACCGACCCTCTGGAATGAATTACCCACTGGGCTCCGGACGGCCCCCGACGTCCGCTCTTTCCGCGGTGGCCTGAAGACATGGCTTTTTCAGCAAATCCCCTGATCTGCTGAGAGTTTTTAGTTTAACTGTGGGGGATTTTAATTGGATTATTTTAGCATTAATTTATTGTTTGGTTGTTTTTATTGTTGTGAGCTACTCTGAGTCCTTCAGGAGAAGGGCGGCATATAAACATGAATAAAATAAATAAATAAATAAATATTCTGTGGCTGAGGCAGGATAGTATCATGATAAAAGCCTCACTTGAAAGCACCCAGTTTCTAATATATCTATTATATATTATATTATGTCTATATTATAGGAATTCAATTCTGACTGGCTCAAGGTTGACACAGTCTTCCCTCCTTCTGAGTTTGGTTAAAGGAGGAACCAGATTGTTGGGGGAAATATGTTGACATTTTAAACCGCTCAGAGAATGCTATAAACCACTATGGAGTGGTAAATCAGCTTAAGTACTATTGTTATATCACCTTAGACTACTTTCAGTGGCGTATATCACAATTCATGGGCTGCTGGACAGGATCAGAGATGCTCTTCCATGGTTGCCACACTTCAGCATCATTTTGAGCCTTGAGGAACAACCTGCTATCTGCTATTGTTTGACAATGGGACCTTTTAAAAACAATAATAATAATTTTCATAGTGGAATGTGAAAATGCTCCACATAAATCAATCAGTTAATTGATTTGTTGATTGAAAGATGCACTGGGAGCTAGTGGGATGCAGCCAGACACACCTAGTTTCAGCCATCTGTCAATGATTATAAGAGGGTTGAGTGAAAAGTAATGCCTCCACTTCCATATCTTTACTTTAAACAGGGATATTTTAATAAATGATACATTAAAATCATCCATGAAAGAAGTCGTTTTGTTATCCGTACTTACCTATCAACAGAATCATCACCATTTGTTACAGAGTTATGCCAATGATGTACAAGCTTCTTAAACCTATTGTGAAAGAACACTGTTCATGGCTTGATAGTACTTTTCACCACTTCATTTGAGTTAGTCAAATGCGCACAAAAGTGTTCTTCAGTTCTGGAAAAACATGGAAGTGGTAGGGAGTAAATCTGGACTGTGTGGTGAATGGAAGTCAGCCCTTCAAGGTAGGGCAAGTCAAGAATCAAATTCCACAAGTCTGATTGGAAATGTCCTTTATTGATTCACATTATTGTAACAGAATCTTGAAAGCCTAATGGAGTTTGCCCATCCCTCCATCTTAAAATCTAGTGAATTAGGGAGGAATAAAAATTTAGCTTCTTCCTCTGTTTTCCAGATTTAAGACATGTTTTGCAATTGTCATCTCTGTCTTGTTTCTTCAAGGTCATCTCCATGACTTTCTATAAAGGGGTAAGATGGTGGAACTTGGCAGTTTCCTCATGAGGTGGGAGGCCTAATGTTGTCATATTCCAGCAAAATATTCTTATTGTGCTTCTGATCTCTGCTCATTTGTTGTTTCAATACATTTATTGAGTATTTCAACACCCTTAATTTATCGTTGTGCCATACTCATGGATATCCATATGAATACCATCTGCATCTCAAAAAATATATAATCATGTGCTTTCTTGCCAAAGTCTGATTTTATATATTTTTTTATTTTCCCACAGGTAACTTTTATAGTGATATTTCATGGATAGGTACTTTGTTTCTGTATCATAATGGTGAGCCCGTGTTTTCTGAGCTGTCACACTTCTGTAAACAAATTCCTTACTTCCATTCTTGTAATGTGACAATTGCTGGCAAATTTCAACTTTTGAAGCTATTCACTTGGGCATGGGGTCTGGATGTTGGGTGAGACTGTCATTGTGATGTTTCAATGTGATTTTCAGTTTACTGTTATTATATAAATTTGATTAAATTGTGCTATTATATAAATTTGATTAAATTGTGCACACTTTCCTATGAAATGCCAGGCGTGATAACAATTTCCCTTTGACTGATTTGTGGATTGCCCTTAATCCATTTATCAATTTTTTTCCCATGTGAAACACATCGGTTGCTGTCACAGGTCATCCATTTGATTCTTAATGGCATAAATAAGTTCTTCCCAATTCACCATCTTTACGTTTTTGGCTTACTGATATCCAGTATTCGTGCTAATATAGGTGTCACCATAAACAACTTGCATTTGGTGGCAAATTTCAGTTGAAGGGATCCCTTCAGCAGATAAAAATTCAATCACAGCATGTGACTTAATATGTACTGACAAGGCCTGGAGGCTTCCATTTCACCAACAATAGCAACACAATCATTTTGAACAACAACTTCCTTGAAACTGAATTGAATGAACAGATCCTGAAGAAGAGTGTCAGAAGTTCTATTACACCATTTGTTGACCATTTAAATGAGTGGAGGCATTATTTTTCATTCAACACGCAGACACACAGATTCATATATATGAGAGAGTGTCGTGTTATAGACCTAGGTTGTATCCATCCCTAAGGCATGGAAGCTGATCATGTGACTTTGGGCTAGATTTAGTTGAAAAAAGCACCCGTTTTAGTTGAAAAATATCTACCAACCAACCTGCACTGAACCAGTGTGTGTGTGTGTGTGTGTGTAAAAAATGATTTAATTATTGTCATCAAGCATAGGCAGTCAATAAGCTGTCCATTCAGTTTTTATTGTATGTATTAACAACTTAATTTTTAATCTAAGTTCAGTTCAAAAGTTTGTTCAAACAGAATATTTGTTTAAAAAGAAAACCTATAGCAGTCTTATTATTCAATATGCATAATCTATAAATAAATATACTCCTGTATATATTCTATAAATGAAAAATTGCCTTCCAAAGATATCCTGTCTTCTGAAGCTAAAGCCAAAAACTTATTTTTCTTTTTTCCTCTAAATTTAATAATAAGATTATGATGGAATACTTTCCAAGCTTCTGTCTTCTTTACCCTAGAGGAAACAGCAGTATAACTTAACATTGCCTCAAATATTCAATATTAATTTATCTAATCAAATAGATTTTCCACTTCAAGTAAGATGGATCAGAGCCAAATTTGCTTTGAGCTTCACACTATAGCTCTACACATTTATATTTCATTCAGATGGTTGGATTGAAATATATCTAAATCTTTACTGTTTCGGAAACTTTATATTATTCCCTTAACGCTCCACTTCTTCACAAAGCCATGCAACTTGATCTTACGTACATTTGTTGAATCTGAAAACTTAGTGCACTGTTTTCCTTAAATTTCTTAGATGACAAGAAAGTAAGGTTATAACTGAATGGACAATGTTTGTTGATAAAAATATGTGTATTGCTTTGTTTGCACCTGAAGACCTCAGTGAAATAAAAACCTCACCTTTCTAAGCAATTGGTGTCAGACACAAAGAATTGGGACCACACATTAAATTCCAGTTAAGATGATTTATTGATCTGGCATATTCACAAAAATATAGTCAGCTAATGGTCAGCAGTAAATTGGCTCTTGATAAAAGTTAACAGAATTCCAGAGAGGTTGGGCTTAGACCATTTGTGGGAACGTAATAATTCTAGGCTGATTACTCACTTAACTTTGCCTGCTTTTCTCCTACATTGGCTGCATAATCAAACTCTTATTATTATGTAGATGACTATGAAAAGTTGCTTAATCAGAAATTATTCTTTTTAATTTAAGTCATTAAACATCTTCCATGTAACAATCTTTCAGATCCTTAAGATACTATTTTGTATCCCTGTACATCTTTTTCTTCTCAAGGATACTGTGCATATACTGTACTTCTAGGATTTCTTTTCCATGCCACCATTTTCATTTTGATGTTCTGAATTTTTTTCAAAGAGACTTCTGGAATACAACTACTACTGATGGTAGTTGGGCAGCTGGAATGAACTTCATGAGATAATTATTGTATTTTTCAGAGTATAAGATGCACCTTTCCCCCCCCCCTAAAAGAGGGTGAAAATTTGGGTGTGTCTTATACACCAAACGTAGCCCCACCCAGCCTCTGAAACAGAGGTTTCAGACACTGGAAAAAGCCTCTGAAACCTCCATTTGAGAGGCTGAAAAAAGCCTCTGAAATCTTCATTTGAGAGGCTGAAGCCTCTGAAATGGAGGTTTGAGAGGCTGAAAAAAAAAACAAGGCACAGAGCTCACAACCAACAAACCTGTTCCTAAAGTTCATCTCTGGAAACAGCTGATTGGGGGTATTCCAGGAGGCTGATCCACCCCCAATCAGCTTTTTTCTTATTTTCCTCCCCAAAAACTAAGATGTGTCTTATACTCCGATGCGTCTTATAGTCCAAAAAATACGGTATTTCAGGAAGCAGTCCTCTTAGGTTTCTTTTCTGTCAGGAAAGTTGGGTATGCAAATGACCGCTGGATCTTCTAGCCAGAGTGAAGCCGAAGTCTCCTATCTTTCTATGGCAGGAAACTCTGCCTGTTTTTTATCTGTCTCCTTCCCATCCCAGAATTTTCTAGAAGTGAAAGCATGATCCATGCTTAGGTTGCAATCTTCTTCTATGCATGGGGCTCCATATGGATATCTATGTAGTACATATTTATCCTTTTGCTGGGCAGTGCAGCAAAATGGAAATGTATTAGTTTCAGTGCTGAGCCTATTAGATGTATTGAGATTACATATATTTTGTGGTCTATTTTGAAATAGAAAATCATTCTATTGAAGAAAGCTATTACATATATTGAGAATGGTGGATCAGGTTTGTTGTTTTTGTTGTTTTTTAACTTTTTTTAGGTTGTTCCAAGTGAGATCTCCAAGCAAGCAAGCAATAAATAACATCTATCTTCATCCATTTATATCTGTTCTAAGATACTATCCTCACAATTTAATTAATATTCTGATATTCTCATCGTGGTATGCAAAGTTATTCAGCTCTTATTTTATGAATCTGTTCTTCAGCTAAGAGTTATTACAGATTTATTTAAAGTTCTGTTTTTTTCTCCAGAGAAAAGGCTGGTTACATAACAGCAAGAAGTGTTAATCTCTTGTTAAAATTCTGATGGAGGGTGATTTTGCACATCTATGGAGGCCTTGACCTAAAGCTATGAAGGGCTCAGTCAGCTGCAGTCATCCTTCTATTTTTCTTCCATGTTGAGAAGAAAGAAGGTGTCAAAAAAAAAAAACCCTTGATCATTTATTAGAAATTGGTCTTGGACTATTTTTTTAATGCTAGCCTCCAGTTTCTCTTCGCAAGGTCATTTGCATAATGTGTTATTATGTCTAAATGGAAAACTAAATGTCTCCATGTGGTCTTTAAAATGACAAGTACTTGTCAGCTTCATGCAATATTCAAAAGTAATAGATCCAAATCACAACAGCTCGTACGGAGATGTTAAAACAACTTGTTGTGTATCCTTCCTTGACAAATTTACGCTTTAGTATGGAATTGTCAATTAGAGTTTTCATGTGTTAAACACTTCAGTTCAACTGTGTACAAATTTAGTGTAGCCTTTATTCTGCCACGCTTTGAGAGAAATTACTATTCACACAACAGGCTTCTACTGTTCCCACTCCCTTCCCCTCAAACAATATAGCTCAGGGAATAATCTTCAGATGACCTTGGCAACACACACTGAAGAACTTCTGCCTTAATTATTCTGGGAAACACAAATTCCTCTTGACAATGGTTCCAAGCATTGTGGGGGAAAAAATGTGACCAAGTTTCCATATTAAACAGCGCCTGATCTGAGATTTCCAACACAAACATATAATTTGATGGCAAGGATCTTTTCTGCAAAGGGAAAGAGCTTTGTCAAGCATTCCAAGGAGCTTATCAGGCATTCCTGAAGAAGAATATGAGTCCATGTGCATTGTATATGATTAGAGCTACATCCATTGGTTTTCTCTCCTGCCTTTGTTTACTCAGCTATCCTCTACATCCAGTGGTGGGATTCAGCCAGTTCGCACCACTTTGGGAGAACCGGCTGTTAACTTTCTGAGCAGTTTGGCACACTGGTTGTTGGAAGAAATCATTAGGGCAGAGAACCGGTTGTTAAATTACCTGAATCCCACCACTGTCTACATCCAAGTATTCGGATCGAACAAGCTCCTGTGCATACCAACCCACCAAGTGCCTTAGGCTGGCCAAGATAGTTATGTGTTGAGGTTCTCCTGTCTCAGATTTTGCTTTTTTTACTTACAGAGAGAAAGGAAGACAACTGAGTTGGCTGACACCAAGCTGGAGCAAGCTAGCTTAAAACACTATGCTTCCAACTCAAGGAGCTTTCTTTTTCAAAGGGAAGACAAAGTCTTCAGGAAAAGGGAGAAGGACATGTCAGCAACTCTTCTTGCCGTAAGATATCCTAAGATGGCAAACTCTGAGTTTTGGTTTATTCAGGGGGCTTCCTTATCCATGTCATATGGATATCTCACTTAATGACTGCATCATTAATGACTGAGATTCCAATCCTTATTGTAGGACTACCCAGAGGTGGGTTTCAGCAGGTTCTAACCAGTTCTGGAGAACCGGTAGTGGAAAGTTTGAGTAGTTCGGAGAACCGGTAGTAAAAATTCTGACTGGCCCCATCCCCATCTATTCTCTGCCTCCCAAGTCCCAGCTGATTGGGAGGAAATGGGGATTTCGCAGTAACCTTCCCCTGGATTGGGGTGGGAACGGAGATTTTACAGTATCCTTCCCCTGCCATGCCCACCAAGCCACGCCTACCAAGCCATGCCACGCCCATCAAGCACACCCACAGAACTGGTAGTAAAAAAATTTGAAACCCACCACTGGGACTACCTGTATAAAAACCTTTCTAATGGCACAATCAAAAACCGAGGTACAGAGGTATGGAGACCTATGCTTGATTCCTAAATATGTTCTTGTGGTTTCAATAGAATTTCTAAGAAAAATATGTTAAAAGCTGGCGAAATTCATTAAAAGGATACAAGCAAACCTTATAAAATTCTGTATTCTGTCTATATTTTATCATAAATGGACAAAGACGTCTTTGAGTTTCTAAATCAGATCTAGCAAATAATGTTAACCAAGGCTGCCCAGTAAGTTCCAATGGAACTTTCCCATATCTGAGCCCCAAATTCTGACTATATTTTCAGGACATGTTAAACTAGAGCCTTAAGCTTCCATCCTCTCCTTCTCTGAGTGTCTTCTGTTTCAAAGACCCAGAGAAAGGGTTGTTTGGATGCTTTATTTTCAGTTAGCCATAACATCTTGCATAGGTTGCGTGGGCACAAAACTGTCACTAACTTAACATATGGGTAGTTTTAAGAAGCCAGTGCAAGGAACTATACTTTGAAATTAGCTTATTTTAAATGGATTCCATGGTCATCACAGTTTGTTAGTTCAGTCAGTACAACCAGTTGTTGTTGGTCAAAGTTCTGACCATGAAGGTTCTTCCTGCTGTGCCAAGGAAGGGAATGATTGGGAGGAAATGCATGAACTGAAAACATTCATGGCCTTATTCCATTGTTTGCATGTTGTTCTAAACTTCTTGTTAGAGGTAGTCAATACTGAGACCCAAAGGTTGATGGGGCTACTCAAGGGATTACTATCAGGGGTGAAATGTTCCCGATTCAGACCGGATCCGGCAGCGGATAGTTCAGAGAACCAGTAGCAAAAATCCCTGGGCCCCCGCCAATGCTCACCCAATCTCTCGGTCCCCACTTGTCCACTTGGCAGCTTGCTGCTTCTTTCAGGCTCGCTCGCTTTTCCTGCCTTGCTGCAATCAATTGCATCAGCTAGCAACTCAATCTGCCTGCCTGAAATCAATCCAATTGGTGAGTAACTCAATCTGCCTGCCTGCCTGCCTGCCTACCTGCCTGCCTGCCTGCCTGCCTGCCTTGTGCCTTCAATTTGGTAAGTAACTGGGGGTTTGGGGGGGCTTTAAAAAAATAGTTAATTGTGGGGTTTTTTTGAAGTTTTTTTATTTTTTTTAGACGTAGCAATTTAAAGTTAAGGAAGTTTTAGCTGCTTTTATCTAAAAATATAAATAAAATAAATAAAATAAAATAAAATAAAATAAAATAAAATAAAATAAAATAAAATAATAAAATGTTTGTGCAGCTTTCTGAGATTTGGTGTGTTTCTGTAGTGTTTCACTCTAACTACACAAACACACAAAATCTCACAAAGTTGTATGTGGCATTTTGTGTGGAAAAAGTGTGAAAGTTGGTTTTTGAGCTTTTTGTGGCTGTGTGAGATTCCTGCTTGTTGCAGGGGCCAATTTGGGTCAAGTGCAGCTGCTTTTACATTGTGTGTGAGTCAGTTGTGTTGTGTTGTATGTGTGTAAAGTGTAAAAGTTGGTTTTTGGTACCTCTTATTGTTTTGTGCACTTTGTTTATTATTTTTATTATTTATTATTATTGGCCACACCCACCCGGTCAACTGACCACCAAGCCACACCCACTGGGCCACCTGACCACCAAGCCAGCCCACCAATTAAGCCACGCCCACAGAACCGGTAGGGAAAATTTTTAGATTTCACCTCTGGTTACTATTGTTGTTATCTATATTACTATTTATTAAATAATGTTCATATAATATGGGGGGTGTCACAGAGTTTGGGACCACTGTTTTTTATTCTGGTGCTTTTGAGGGATATAATCATGCTGGTTCAGAATTCTCACAGTGTAATTCAAATATATCTAGTAGAAAACCTTGAGTGTAAGTCTATACTCATCTATTTTGTGTGTTTTTATTTCAACATCAACATCACCACACCAAGTACCAGGCATTTGGCCACTGAATTAAGGTGGCACAAATTGCAGAAGATTCTAGGGATTGCAAAATGAAGAAGGGTCCCACAGACAGGCTGTGAGCTGTGGGTTATTTGTTTGGTTCAGTAAACAAATCAGGTCAAGATATTTTCTTGTTGCTTTATTTCCTAAGTTTCAGTTCTGATAAATAAGGATAAATAAGGTGTAATCACCAAATCTCACCTGAGACAAAGTGATCCTATTCACATGAATAATAGAATGATCACTTTCTAACTCATTTATAATAGGTATCTTGTGACTTTGTCACAATTAATAAATGAGATGTAAAGACCTCTGATTCTGAGCCAAGGGAGCAGGATATATTTGGAGTGAATCTGTGGCTAGCTGTAACATACTTTTTGATGAAATTGTGTTAAAGATGGAAGACTTTATAAATTATAGTGCCAAATAAAGTTTGTGCTGCAGAGTACAAATTAAATTATTAAATAGTCTGAAAGGTTGCAGATATATTAAAGTAATGTACGGCATCACAATCTGCTCTTTGTTTATTTCAGGGGATGTTTATCTGTCTGTCTGTCTGTCTGTCTGTCTGTCTGTCTATCGGTCCATCCTCAAGAAAACTTAAGCATCTATACGCACAGTGATTTTTATAGGCAGCTTCCCATATATCAGAATGAGAATAAATCCCACAGTGGGTGACTTAGTGGAAATTAAAAAAAACTCTGATGCAACTTTTAGTAACGTATCCTTGAAAAATCCTATATTTAATTATTTAACAAGATTGCAAACCGGCTTCATGTTAAACATAAAAGTAACTGGACAATGTCATATTTTTTTTTACCACCCATCCATCTTCAAACTTATATGCGCATCCCTAGAGAGAGAATACTATATATAGTATCCTTATTATTAATTTTTGGTTTAATTGGCTTGTAGACAAGTGGATTTTAAGAAAGAAGTAAGAAAATAACTTCTTATTCGGGTTACAGAAATCTTTTTTTTTTTTTAGTGTGCTTGTGGAATATATAGTAGATTTTGCACTCTGGGGACGCCTGCTGAGTTTCATCAAGTTAGCATGTCTAGTTATATTATAAGGAAGACTGACCTTCCAGCCAACTTGGTAGGGAGCAATTATGGCATATTGCTGAGTGAACTACACACTATGATTAAACTAATTGGAAGTATTCTGTATCTGTCCTTGCACTGAAAGGGGTTTTGATTACCATTTGTGCATTTTAATATTGAGATATCTTTCTACAGAGTAGAACGATATAAGGGCACATTTATCCTACCCATATGAAATGGACTTTTCTTCCCTACACCATGCAATATATACCTAATCATTAAGACCATGCATTGCCTCAGCACAATCCCAGATCCATAGTGGGTTGTTTGTTCTGAGCTCAGTTGGAACAGAACATGTCTCTCAATTTGCTGTGCCCTCCGTTCAAAGTTTTCCACAAAAGTTCACCTCCGACATGTAGTTCAGGAACAGAATATGTTTTATTGAAAGAAAGACACTTGTTGCCAATAAAATATAAAGATTTTCTTTTCTTTCTTTTTCTTTACAAAAATGCTACCTTTGGGCATTTCTTAGCATTATAAAACCCTTTAATGGAGAGGAGAAGAAAAGGGGAGTATTGAATTCGGAGACTGACAGGTCTGCTCCCAAATCTTTGTGAATAATCTCTTGTCTAATCACAGTATCTTGAGGATAAGGTGGAGGGAACAAGATAGAATACTTCCTTAATAATTTCCTCATATCATTGTTTCCAACACCTCATTTTTAGAAGTTGAAAGAGACTTTGTGGCTGTCTTGTCAACCTGACTGGTTTAAACACTATATTTTCTTTTATCGAAGAAGATGAATTAGTTAATCCCTTTACAAACCCCCCCCCCTCTTCTTTAACATACCTGCTTAAAATTTGTCAACTGGTGTATGAGAAATTTCTTCACAGTTCAGCTCATTGTCACTGCAAATTTCATTCCATACTTTTGCAATTTTAAAAAAAAGTTACAGTGTGGGGTTTTTTTTAAAAAAAAACATAATTGAAAGGCATTTAGCTCAAAGGCCCTGTACCAAGTTCTATGACTGTGATGGCAAACTTATGGCACATGTGCCCAAAGTGACACGCAGAGCCATGTCGCCTGGCACGCGCGGTGTTGTTCATTCCCCTTACTGGGTTTCTGGCGCATGCACATGCAATGATCAGCTGGCCTTTGTGCATGCAGCATCAGCTCTTCCAGTCCCGGAAACTGGAAGAGCTGATCTTCTGTTTTCCCGCGTGATCATGCATGCTGGCCAGCCCTTTGTTACATGCACATGCACGCCAAAAACCTGGAGGACTAGCTGATTGGTACACATGTGAATGCTGGAAACCAGAAGTTGATTTTCAGGTGCATGCATGCACCCTGGGCAGCTCCTCTTCTGCATTGCAACCCAGACGAGCGCATGCGTGCGCTCCCTTTTTGACACTCGGTGCCGAAAAGGTTCGCCATCCCTGTTCTATGACATTTAGTGTGGGATCTCTATTTACAATGTGAAAATATATATGTCAGTCTGGTCACATTTCTGGTCACAAATCTGCTCATTGCATGCTTCCCCTGCCTCATGTTAGAAAATTGGTGTGGGGGATGGATGGTTTTCTGAAAATGTTTTTTGGAATTTGGGTCTCTTTGAATGAGTTACCATCCAAGGCGACAGAATAGAGATATAGATCGTGCTATGCTCCGAAGGGTCCACTCTTCAGAGAGGTCAACATTCTGTGCTCCTAAGTATGATGACTTTATCAGCATGGCATCAGTGCATAGTTAGCATTTAGTACAATGGATTTATTTTAGAAATTGTAGTCTCTGCCACAGAAGATTGAGGACCATTCTGAAACCTGCTATCTATATCATGGGGATACTGCTGAAAAGAATTCCATGTTGCTCTCATACGTATAACCATTTATTGCAAGAAACAGTGTCCTCTCTTTATGGAACCTTATCCTTGCCTCCCCACAATGGTGGTAAATCAGTGTTTAAAGCACATTGTTCCACTCCATTATATGGATGATAAGAAAGTAAAACCTCCATAGTTGATGACCTCCCAACATTGACCACCTCGTTAAGTCAACATAATATACACTATATAGAATATAGAAAGCCAACCTTTCTATATGGACCACCTCTGAGAGTTGCATCTTGACCTTGACACATGGTATTAATTTACTCTCTATAATTTGACCAGTTGAGTCCAGTCTGCACCAAGGGCAAGAAAAGTAAAAGGCAGAATAGGTAGCGATGGATTTATTTCAAGAAAGATATCAAAGAATACAATATTTTTTACTTTGATTCAGCAGTAAAGATGATGACATCTTTAACACTGATGAGTGTGGACTCCTTTTCAAGGTGATGCCTGACAGGAGCCTTGATATGAGTGGTGACAAATGTAAGAGAGGAAAACTTTCTAAAGAAGGTTTCACGGTTCTGCTATGCGCTAGCTTAACCCTTTGTTAGGGTTAGGAAGCTAAAAACTTTGTTGATTGTTAAATCAGCAAAGCCATATTCATTCAAGAACCTGCAGCCCAAAGACTGTTTCACCTGGAAATCTAACAAATCTATGGATGACTGATGCCCTATTTGAGGAATGGATAAGAGGCATTGACCAAGAAATGAAGAAGAAACAGTGTATGATATTTGGAGGTAGAAAAGAATGTTTGGCACATAGGGTTGAACTGTAAGGTTCTTGGTGTTCTCTGAGCCTTTTTTGTTTTCTTGCAGACATTTCATTACCAATCTAGGTAACGTCATCATTGCACTGATAATGTTACTTAGTTTGGTAATGAAACATCTGCAAGAAAACCACCAAGTTTAGAGAGCACCAAGAACCCCACACATCTTTGGAGCTGGGTTTTTTTTTTATTGAATTATTGAATTATTATTTATTAAGATTATTTTTTTTAATTTATATGCTGCCCTTCTCCGGAGACTCAGGGTGGCTTACAATGCGTTAAGCAATAGCCTTCATACTTTTGTATATTTATACAAAGTCAGCTTATTGCCCCCACAAACCGGGTCCTCATTTTACCCACCTTAGAAAAGATGGAAGGCTGAGTCAGCCTTGAGCCTGGTGAGATTAGAGCTCGCAGTAATTGCAGGCAGCTGGATGTTAAATGCTGCGTTAGTAGGAGGCATTAGCCTCCTACGCCACTCAGGCTATTGATCTTACATTCTTTTTCTTGACTTCCTATACATATGTACACTTCTAGCCTGCCTATAATTCTCCTCATTTTGTTTTATGGAGAACACATTTCCATTTGTATGGGAAAATCATAGGTTTATAAGGCAATATGCTCTTCCTCTTCCTCTCTTGTAGGATCACAAGGACCAAAGTTAGAGTAGCTGTAGTAGAGAGGCACTTCTGTATTGGTAAAACCCCAGATAGAACAATTAAATTTTCACGAATTATTTTATGCCATCAAAATTCATGGGAACTTGCTTTTACTGTATATCAATAGATGAATTTCCTTAATAACTATCTCATATTGTTGTTTCCAAACAAATGCCACTTTACAAGTCGAAAGAGACTTTGTGGCTATCTTGTCAACCTGATTACTTTAAATACTGCATTTTCTTTTTTATGGCAGTACCTATCTGAAAGCCTATGTATTTTTAAATAAAATCCTACTTACTAAAAAATGCATCCTATTCATTTCAGTGACATTTATTTCTGGGTAATTGTACTCAAGAATCCAATGATGCAGCCCTAACTTTCACTTCTATAGTAGCAGCCAGGTATGAGCATACATGTTGCTAGATTCATAGTTTTTCACTCAGAAGATATATGTCTCCTGATACAGAATTTCACTTTTCCAATATCTGAGGAGCAATAAAATAAAGCTTATGATGCAGGAGAAAGGATGCTTGTCCCTTTAATAGACAGATGAGGTGGCTTATATTAGTGCTCTCCTATGTAAATGATAATATGGAATCCTTAGTTCTTTCTGAATAACTTATAAGATTGGTTGTTTTTTTATTTTTTGTTTTGCCTTTAGTACGCATATTGTGTGCATCTTACTCAAGTTTTATTTTTTTTCACATGCTTACTGTGTACAGTTTAGTTTATAGTTTTATTTCTGCCCCTGTTTTCCCACACTTCTGACAATATCAATCAATTCTGGTTCAAAAAAGCAACTCCTCTCTTAGTGAATTAAACTACTAAAGAGATGCAAAGATCCATTTCCAAGGTTCTGAATTCTTTTCAATAAATTACCGTTGATCAGAATATAGAAAGACATCTTCCGGAAGAGTCATACAATTCTTCTTCATGTAAACTTTTTTTTAAATGATGCTTTTTGACATATTTTGACACCTGGCTGTTCAAATGATTCTCTCAAAGTATTATAAGGAATTCTTAAACAATAATATAATCATTGATTTGTCATTGCTATTTCATTCCTCCCCTCCCCTTTTTGCCAAGCACACACTTATACACACACACATGCACACACACACTGAGAAAGCCCATATTCAGTTCTTTTTCAGGCAGAAAAACCACCATGTAATCAAAGTAGTTTCAGTGAGGTCAATGGAGCAGGAATAGTAGATACGCATCATGACCCTGAGTGGGAGAAAAAAAAAGAGAGAAAGAAACAGTGTGAAGTTCCATATAGCAGAGGACGTTTAAATTTTAAGATGCTGAAGTTGGGAAAAGAATGTGGTTATTTTGATATTGGCCCTCAAACTTTGTAATGGGTTAAATCATGGATCTAATCAAGTTATAGCAGATCTTTAATGCAAATTAGGAAGATGGTACAAATGTCTAGATTTTGCTGGTTTCTTTTTCTCAGACATGTTCTTCCTCAAGGAAGGAAAATGGCTCTCTACCCAGAGAGGCACTTATCATTTAAATTGTTCCGTTCCTGTCCTGTGTTCCTGCTGGCTTGACTGTAAACCAAGAAAATCCTGCCCAGACTGAGATCCTTTGAGGAAATTATGCAAAGGATTAAAGTCCAGACGGCTGGTTTGTCATATTCCTTCTGCTGCCATACCTCCCACCTTCCTTTTCTACCAGAATAGTAATGGCCAGTTATGTTATCATTAGAGTCATATAGGTAAGATGGGTGGTATAGAAATGTGATAGATAGATAGATAGATAGATAGATAGATAGATAGATAGATAGATAGATAGATAGATAGATAGATAAATGGATGGAGGGAGGGAGGGAGGGAGGGACGGAGGGACGGACGGACGGACGGACGGACGGACAGACTGACTGACTGACTGACTGACTGACTGACTTTCCTTCTTGTGGACAGATCTTCCTGGACAGATATGCTTTTATACAAGTGTGTTTGGCTTGGCTATATGTATACATGTGTCTCTCTGTGTGTGTATGGACATACATGTCTACTGTAGAGGCATTTAAAAAAAAAAAATAAAGGCGAAAGATTTATACGATCTGAAGAGAAACCAGAGTTAAAGAAGGCACATATTTCCACCAATGGTGGACCTGCCGAGAGGCAATGAAATTTTGGAAGAATATTCAGAAGTGGCTCAATGAAATGTTGGGGCAGCATATACAATTGCGTCCTGAGGTATTTTTATTAGGGATAAGACCCGAAAATGTTAATAGAACGGCATGGTACCTGCTGCTGCATATAACAACAGGTGCAAGATTGGCATGGGCCCAATCCTGGAAGATGGATGTTAGCCCACCCAAACAAGTAGTAATTCAGAAAATAATGAATTGTGCGGAATCAGATCGGCTTACTATGTTACTGAAAGGACGGGGGGGACACAGATTATTATATATCTTGGAATCAATGGTATAATTGGATGTCAAATCGAGCTATAAATGGAGATATTGGATAAGCATGTCAATTGGTATATGTAATAGACTTTTGTACATTACCCTATATATGTAATGTATTTCCTTCTCGCGTTGTGATGTAGATTGCTATAGATTTAATGTTTGTTGGATGTATAAGATAAAATTAAAAATTTTTTTAAAAAAGGTAGTGAAACAACCCAGCAGCCAAAGATATATTGGGACAGTGGTGAGGATCTTCAACTTCCTTGCCTTCTGGACAGAAGTATAATGTGAGTGGTGACATGGAACCGTTGTTGGAATGCCCAGAAGATGATTTAATAATTTCAGATGCATCCTGTGGTTTAGACAAATTGCCAGCCTTGGTCAAGATTGTACATTTAGTTAAAGTGGAGATGGAACTCAGAATCCTTTAGAAATATATTCTGGCAGGGATTAGAAACCTATAATCCTGATTGACTCTCTGAATTCAAGAAACACACTCTTCCTTTTGTCTGTTTGGGGAAAATATTCCTGCTTCCTCTAAGAGAGAGATAGAAAAGAGATTGGGTGGCACGTAAAATATTACTGATGGAGTGTGTAAAGCTGCTGACTCCATCCGATTTTCTTCCTCTGGTTCTGTTTGGCTAAACTCTTGATTGACTTCATATTCTCTATTACCTAAACTTTCTGTGGAAGCATATTGTAAATGTGTGTGTGTGCATGCGTGTATGTGTGTGCAGATGCATGCATGCACAAACAATCAATAGTGAGTGAGCAATATATTTTTTGAGGTTCTTCTTGTAAGGCTCTGAGGATTCTAAGGATTCTCCTATAAATCACCGCAATAGAATTTCTGTTGTTCTCAGGACATTTATGAGTTTCATTCAATAACATCTCTGCTAAGTCCCAGTGATGGTGGATATGCCAAGATATAAGGCATTTCTGCTGTATAGACAATCTAAAGCTAATAGTAATATTTCTATGGGAGTAGAAGTGTATGTAAGTGGCACAGAACAAGTGCAATTTGAAATAAATGAATTGGGCTTTATTTTTTTTAATAAGGTAAGTCATGCAATTATGTGATACCTAATTTCTGTGTATAATTAGCATGATTGTATGTGCAGATTAAGTAATAATGCATGCAAATAATTGTAATTAACTGTTTTATGGGTAAATATTCAATTATTCAATTTCTGTGCTCAATCACAGTAATTTAGTGCACAAATTAAGAATGCAATTGTGTGCACAAGTTCAGTGCACACTTCTGTGCTTAATAATCAAGCTTACGTGAGACAGGTTTTCTTATTTCTCCTGTGAGACTTGAGGCTCCTACAACTAGATCTTGTTACTTTTTGCTAGTCTTGGCACATCTACAGCTAGAAATGCTGAAGAGCTGTTATTAGTGTTTGTAACTTTTTATTCCACATTTTGTGTTACTAATATCTGTATGGCTTCTATAAAGGTATAAGAGTCTCCGATGGAGAGAGGATTGATTTGTACGTTGAAGGCTTGTTTTACATCCAAGGTAGCCTGAAGGAAGAAGTCATCATTTCCCCTGCTAACTTCAGGTGCTTACTTGGTTTAAGTTGGGACTGCTTCACAACTGCTCACTGTGATGCAGAAACAATCCTAATTTGGCCCTCCTGGTATCCAACCAGGTGAAATGTTTTAAAAAGTCTCTGACAACTGTCACTGCTTTGTGTGCTACTCTGTGCAGACAGATCGCAATTTAGTTTTTACTGCAGTGCAAATTTTTAAAGGCTGTTTGGCTAATGTAAAGGAAGATGCTCCTCTGAAGCTGCTCTTTGAAGCAGCACGTAGAGCTTCTAAAACTCGGTTACTAATGAGTGAAGCTGGACTCGGACCAAAAACCTTCTAGTTACCAAGTAAACAAAGCATTAAGGATTCCATGGGATTTGAAATCTGTAATTTCCCATAGTGTATGTTCTCGGACATGTATTCTTTTTCTAAGACATAAATTCATCTTCAATTCAGCATTCAGTCTTCCAGGCCCCCTTGTGTTTTTTGTTTTTTTAAAATTCAGAGTATGTACCCACATGCAAGCAAAACGGAAGATAAAACTTCCAAAATAGGATAATGTTTTAAATAACCATAAATAAGCATAATTGGAATGACTTTCCACCCACTAATATGGGCACGGTATTTGAAGTGGAGAGATAAATAGCTAATTAGCAACAATAAAATCTTGGATGCTCTTCTCCACCACCCCATCCCTTTTGCTGATTTCATAGAGCTTGCAGCTGCCTTAAGGGCAGTTTCTTCCAGCCATTTTATTGTTCTGTAAGATTTATGTTCACTCTCTTTCCTCCCCCACCCTCTCCAATCTGTTTGTTTCAATATTTCTTTCCCCTGATTTTGTGTTCCCGGAGATAATTTTGATTTCTTTTCTTTCTCTGTTTGGAAGATAATCATCTCTCAAGGGCATGTCTGCGTAACTGCTTATCATGCATACAATGAACAACCGAATGCATTGACAAAGCCCGCATTTCCCTCAGGTTAAAGATGCCCTCTGCTATAATAAAAAAGGATCAACCTGGTGATCATATCTGACCCCGTGCCCCACCTCTTTCTTATTGCGACAGATTCAGTCAGACAAGTTGTTTCTCGAGACAGACAAGACATGACCTTGTGGGGACTCCAGAGAATTCCGAACAAGCTGGAATTCTAAGTAATTTATCTGGTGTTAACAATATTACTTCAGATGCCCCAGAAACCTCTTCAGAGAAGAGAGGGTTTTGCCACAAGTGTTTGCTTTATTATTATCACCAAAGATCAGCAAAAAATCAAGCGTGATGGATGTGTGGGATAGGCAGCAGCATCAAAGACATTTAAGAATAAAGGATACATGTATTTAAAAGGAATCCATAATGATTGAAATGATCTTACATACTGCAAGCTTATACCTTCATGGTGAGATATTTGTATTTGAATAGAGCTAACACGCATGCAACTACTATTTACTATTGCTGCTACAACTAATAGAATCATGAGATCCTTAAATGGGGACGGAGGCATTATTGGGTTCACTTTTTTGTTCTGTCTAGGAATCAAATTACAGTAATGGCATTATCATTTGTGTGTTTTTACCAGGTAGATGCAGAGGTTAGTGGGAACGCGGGACTTGTATATAGGCCTCTGATTACATAGTAATTGCATTATATGACATATCAAGAGAGAAAAATAGGGCTTTCTCAGCACAGACTCAAGCCCATGGGATTTAGCATCAATGAAAAGGTCAGATTCTTGCTTCAAGGGATTTGAAGAGACAAAGAGAATTAGCATCATGTAGCTATCCTGTTCCTGTTTAAGCAGAAGCAGCAAATAATAATGGAGAAAGACTTTTAAGAAAGGGTATAATTCTTTGGCAGCTAACAATATCATAATTGGAAGACTGATGGTGACAACCACTGCAAGTTTTCTTTTTTCAAACTGGACCAGAAAGAAATCCATGCTGGACTTTTGAAAATTTTATTTGTCTGTATTTTTTTCCCTGCCACACTTGCAAGCAACTCCCAACAGATTGCCTCATAAAATAAAACAAACAGTTGTTTTGGAGGAGATGACTGCAGAGATAAAATGTATGAGTCCTGCTCATGCATCATCCATGTGAAGGGACTCAACAAGGCTGAGAGTGACATTGATGTCCCACCTCCATGTTTACAAATCTGGCTTTCCTCTTTTGGCTTCAATGGGTGAGTGAAAGTTGGAACTGCTTCCTTTTCCAAAGCAGCCTCAAACTACTTATTTTCAGCAAGGGGAAAGTATATTCCACTGTGTTTTTAGTATTATGCCCTTTCCTCCATCAACAATCCCTACTCATGGTCACTCATGCTCTAGTCGCTTCCTGTCTTGACTATTGCAATGCGCTCTACATAGGGATGCCCCTGAAAAGCATCTGGAAGCTCGAGTTGGTGCAAAATGCAGCGGCCTGCATGATTTTGTGCAGACCTCAGTGTGCATATGTATCACCTCTCCTGCGGGAATTGCATTGGTTGCTGATTTGCTTTCGGGTGCAATTTAAGGTGCTGCTTGTCACCTTTAAAACCCTTCATGGCTTGGGACCACGTTATCTGAGGGATCATCTCTTGCTGGTCACATCTCCTCAATCAATCAGAGTGGGGAGGCAAGGAATGTTGTCGGTCCCTTCCCCTAAGGAGATACAACTAGCGGGACCAAGAAGAAGGGCCTTCTCTGTGGTGGCCCCCTCTCTTGGGAACATCATCCCCCCAGAGATTAGACTGGCCCCCACTCTATCACTCTTTCAGAAGGCCCTAAAAATGTGGTTCAGCCAATGGGCCTGGGGAACCCAGAGCGGGATGGAGCCCATTAACGGCTAGTACAAATGTGTGTTGTTGCCAGGATGGAGGATGGGAGGTTATTATTTTATTATTTTACTTTTTTATTATTTTTCTTTTTATTTCTTTTATATTGTGTTTTTATGTCCTTGTAAGCCGCCTTGAGTTGCCATGTGCAATATAAATTTTCTAAATAAATAACTAGCTTAAGAATTTAATTTTACATATATGCATTCGTCATCTGTTCACTAATTCAAATTTTAGTTGATAACTCTATGACAATGCAGCAATTCATTCTGCAATTGGATATGCTCCATTTTCATAGGAATGGCCACTGGAGACCCTGGAAATGTAAATCTAGTATATCCAAACTAGACTGGGGGAAAAAAAGCTTCTGTTTTAATGGCTTAATTTTATGAACCTGTCATTCATTCACTTTCAGTGTTTCCTTAGAAAAACAAAAACTAACATTTGAGGCTGAATCACCTTTTCAACCAATTATAAGGTTTTTTTAAAAAAAAATCAATTACTTTTGATTTAAAAACATTTTTACTTTGTTGATTTTTTTATTACTTAATAAGTACAAAAGTTGCATATCTCCCCCATGGTCTTTATCTTCATTACTGTACTGCATTTGCCCATTTATTTACAGACATTAGTCGCAGTACCTGATGACGTGATGCTGCTGCCTCCACAGAATTTGCTTAGGTCAGGGGTGAGTGGGATCAATGTGCAATTAAGACGAACAGCATGAATTTTAGCTTTCCTGCTGAACTGGTATCTTCCCACAGGAGCATTCACAGTATCCAAGAGAGTAGATAAAAACAGGCAAGATGGAAGAAGTAGTGGACAGTGCAAGCCCCTCTCCTTTTCCATGAGCATGAAATGTCATGACTCTACATCCACCATCTGGCCGGTTTTGACTCACTCTGCAGAATCTTGTTGCCTCTTCCTCTTTCTGCAGGGTGCTTATTCCTTGCTAAGGAGCTATATAATAGTGAGAAAACATTTGGAAATTAAACAACAAGCTCAGAGAACAAACCACCACCAATTTCTATCACCCAAGCTACAGATACTGTACTTTCCACCATTTCTAGCTATATAATTCACAGCAGGCACAATCTGAATGATCCACCCAGGTATCTGACAAATCAGTTGATCTCTAGAGCACAAGGGTTCTGGACAGTGGTGGGTTTCAGCAGGTTCTGACCAGTTCTGGAGAACCGGTAGCAGAAATTTTGAGTAGTTGAAATAATGAGCCGAGGTAGCACAGTGGTTAGAGTGCTGTACTGCAGCTACTTCAGCTGACTGCTAGTTCAGCAGATCAGCCGATCAAATCTCACCGGCTCAAGGTTGACTCAGCCTTCCATCCTTCTGAGGTGGGCAAAATGAGGACCCAGACTGTTGGGGGCAATATGCTATTTAGTATACTGTCTATGGTGTAAGCCACCCAAAGTCCTCAGAGAGTGGGCGGTATAGAAATATGATTAATAAAAAATAAAAAATAATAAAAAAATAGTTTGGAGAACCAGTAGTAAAAATTCTGACTGGCCCCGCCTCCATCTAGTCTCTGCTTCACAAGTCCCAGCTGATTGGGAGGAAATGGGGATTTTGCAGTATTCTTCCTCTGGAGTGGGGAGGGAATGGAGATTTTACAGTATCTTTCCCCTGCCATGTCCACCAAGCCATGCCGCGCCCACCCAAGCCATGCCATGCCCACCAAGCCACACCCACCACTGTAAAAAATTTTGAAACCCACCACTGGTTCTGGATAGAATTACTCCTAAAATCTATCTACTGATTTTATTTGTTTGTTTGTTTTCTGGGGGAGGGGAGATTTTATTTGTTTTTTTTTCTGGGGAGCTTCAGAAGTCTGTAAACAGATGCTTAAGGTAACCCTGGAGCATGGGTGTCAAACTTGATTTCATTGAGGGCCGCATCAGGGTTGTGTTTGACCTTGGGGGCCAGGGTAGGCGTGACCACCTCATTGTCACTTGTGTCGGGGGGGTGCCTGTGGTGGCCCGAGTGCTCTGCCAGTGAAAACGGATTCCTGAGCTCTGTTTTTGCTGACAGAAGCACCGCAGGCTGGTCCTTTGCTGTTTCCAGGATGGCCCCATGTACAACTCTAAGTACCCTATGGGCCAGATCTGGCCTGTGGATCTTAAGTTTGACAACTCTGTCCTGGAGGAAGACAAAGAAGAATCCAATGTGATGTGTACAAACTGAGGTTTAGGACAACACAATGGTAGTAGCCGCACTAAAGCAAATTATTTCTCTGCCCTGATTGGATTTGCCCTCTTTTTTTTTTTAATTTGATTTATATGCTGCCCTTCTCCAGAGACTCAGGGCGGCTTACAATGCGTTAAGCAATAGCCTTCATACTTTTGTATATTTATACAAAGTCAGCTTATTGCCCCCACAAACTGGGTCCTCAATTTACCTACCTTAGAAAGGATGGAAGGCTGAGTCAACCTTGAGCCTGGTGAGATTCAAACCTGCAATAATTGCAGGCAGCTGGTGTTAATAACAGGGTGCTTTAGACCACTGTACTACCAAGGCTCTTAAAATTGAGAAAGACCCATCTAAGGAAGGACGAGCCAGAGGAATTGCTAATGGGCCACTGTGGGTTAGTAGCTGAGCACATTGCAAATAGAGCACTTGCATTCACTGGAAGCTGGCTGGAGTATCTGAAGAAGGCAATATCTTGAGATATTATCTTGGAAAAATCTGAACTTGTTAATTCTGAGGAAGTTGACAGAATCCGTGTGGGATAAGCTGTTGGATTGGATCCCTGCTCTTACTGGCTTCTGTGTGAAGCATTGATTAGTTAGTTTCTTTGTTCAGTGCAAAGTGCTGGTAATCATTTTTAAGGTTCTGCATAGTTTGGGGCATGAGTCTTTGCATTATCTTTTACCCTAAACAGAATTTGCCACCCAAGGTATACTTGCAGAGAGTACTTGTTGAGGGTCCCTGGTCTTTGTAAAGTATGATTGGAAAAGCAAACAATATCTATAGGAGCTCCACTTCTCTAGAACACCCGCCCATATGACAGAAGATTGATAGTGTCATTACTAACTTTTAGGAAACTGTTTAAAACCTGGTTATTCCAGAAAAGATTCAGTACAGTTGAGTGAATTGGTATCAGCATGGTCATTACAATGATGGATAGAATATTCAGAGGTTATTATATTGCTTTATTGATATTATTTGTTGAGAATGTAGTGGTTTTATTAACTTGGTTTTCATGTCCTTGGCCATTACCGTATGCCGCTTATTATTCTAAGCCATTGCTGTACACCACATCATGAATCAAGCGGCTTAAAAACAGTTGGAGAGGGTGAATGAATGAATGAATGAATGAATGAATGAATGAATGAATGAATTGCATATATACAAACCAATCAGCCATGATTTCAGTTGCAAGGAACTTAAAGAGGAACAAAATAACATGATACAGTAGGTAAAATGTATTAAACAGTGTCACATTTGGGAAAAAAATAATAAAAACCAGTAAATTCAAACAATATGTTATAGTTCAATAAGGATAATCAAAATTTGATTATTGGAACTAATAGAGAGCAAAGTCAGAATCAGTCTCTCCGGGAAAAAAACGAAAATCTTTAAGGTTTGGCAGATGTGACATTCTGAGGGATTACGGTATCAACCCTACAAGATAGATCAGACAAAGAAGATCTGATCAGTAGGTTAGTAATATTTTTATTGTAATAACTGTAGTAACAGTTTTCAGCTACTAGAAAGAGATTAAAAAACACTGATTCTGGTTCTTAATGGCCTTTCCTAATACAGATAGAGCTTGACTTACAACAGTTTTCAACCTTCTGATCATCAAAGTCAATGAGGAAGCCAGATTTGCTTAACAACTGTGTTACTAATTTAACAACTGCTGCAGTGATTCACTTAAAAATTGCTGCAAGAAAGTTAATACAATGTGGCAAAACTCACTAACAATTGTCTCACTTAGCAACTCAAATTTTGGGCTCAACTGTGATCATAAATTGAGGACTACCTGTTAAGAGAATAACAAAGGCATTTCTGATAAAATAATGTCCTTATTGATACACTTTTAGATCTTGATTTTCCATTTTATATATGAACTATAGTAGATTAGTACTGAATAGCAGCCGGTTGAAAAGTCTGGTCAGTAGTATAATTAAATTATTGCATGTCTCAGTTTAAGTCAGGAGGACATCAATCTACATGATAGGAGAACAGATACTTTAGGAAAAATCACCCATTTGGCTATTGTTACTTTCTGCAGATAATATAGCTGCAGTGAATGCAAAATATGCATTTCAATCTTTTGGCTCACAGCATTTTACACAGGTGTGAACCATTCTAATATATACTGTGAGTGACTGTTAGCTACCTGCATTAGCGTATTTGACAACGGAATGCAGAAGTGATCACAGCATCTCTCCTTCCTTCCTTCCTCTAGCAGCATTTTGTAGCATTCAGCTGTCAAACTGCATTTTACAGACAGAAAAGATGGGGACTGAAAGATCAAGGGAAAATGTGGGTGTATGAAAGCTAAGATGTAAGAGAGCATAATCGAAAACACAATAGAATATATTTATTGCTTACAGAGTTTGGATGTTCTGCCTGGGCAACTCAACTTGCCATTTCCATTACTGTAGGCGTTCAAGTGATTTTGGAAGTTTCTAAGCTCTTCTAATAAAAGAAAAGGATATGTGTGTGTTATTTGTGATTTTAAAGTATGGCTTTCTTGAGCCTGTGAAATTGTTTCAGTTCCATTTCCTGGAAATTTTCCAGACTATTTCTTAGTTTACTTAGAGTTCCAGTAGGGTAGCTTCCAATTATGCTGGGCTACAATCTCAGAACATTTAGTCTGTATGCTGGTAATTCTGGTAAATTGTGGTCCCAATTACCAGATGCATCCCAGATGCTTTGTTCATTGTCCACAGTGAGAAGAGCAGAGCAAGGATACAAAAGGCTTAGGAGAAATACATAAAAGGAGAATGAATAAAGGAAAAATCAGGCTTAGCGAGAGGGGTTGAAAAACGAGACAGACAGAACCAGAAGTATAATATATTCCAAAGCAAACATCCCTTAATATGCCTAAAACATAATGCAAAGCGTATTGCAAGTCAGGGGCCTTGGTGTTCTCTGAGTTTGTTTGTTTTCTTACAAATGTTTCATTACCCAATCAGGTAATATCAAAGTGGTAGAAGGCCGTGGGGCTTGCTCTCATTTTATATACAAGTGGTTTGCTTCATCAGTATTGGTGGGAGTGATTTTGGTAGTTCCTTGATTAGGCTGTTGTTTACTGCTTGATTGTTTCTCTGTTTTTATTTGTTTATTTGTATCCACCTATATTATTTTTACAAATCAGTCAAGGCTGAAAACATAGCCAACATACCTTCCTCCTCCTATTGTCCCCACAACAATCCTGTGAGAGGAGTTGGGCTGAGAGGGACTGGTCCAAGGTCACTCAGCTGGCTTTCATGCCCATGGTGGGACCAGAATTCACTATCTCCTGCTTGCTAGCCTGGTGCCTTAACCATAAATTGGCTCATAGTTTCTTGTTTGGAGTATTGGGTCCTGATCGATTGTTGATCTAGCATTACTCTTAATCTCTGTTTATCTGGATGTTGATTGTTGGTAAGGAGATGTTTTGGTTTCTTTGTTTCCTTTTTAGCTTTTTGGTTGTCTCTTTTGAATGGTATGTAGATGTTATTTATCTCTATGTGATTGTTGATAGCTGATTTGTCTGAGTGCCAGGGTTCCAGGAATTTTCTAGCATTTTTGGGTTTAGCTTGGTCTAGGATGCTCACAGTTTACCATTTGAAATTATGGACAAGTCCATCCATAGGTTTTGAAATTAAGAGGTTTCACCTTTAGACTGTTAGTTGGTGTTCATGGATGGTGTTCTGCCTGTTTGTCCTACATAGTGGCTGTTATAGTCTCTATAGTCCCTGCATCACCATGGCTCTTCTGATGATATTATTCTACTCCAAGATATTGCAAACAGTAGTTTACACTAAACATGTCATGACAATAATATCTGTTTTCCTTTAATAAATTACAAGTACAGGATTAGGATTGAGGTTAGATGTTTTAACTGAGAAGGAAAAGGCTATTCTTTTGGTTATAATTCAAATAAAAGTCCTTAGGTGATTACAAAGTTGGCAGAAAAATCCCAACTGGCACTCCTAATTTGTCTCTAATTGATTCAGCTTAGGTGATGAGGGAGATTTCTACTTTGTGGTTCTCTCCCTGTGTACTGTAATCCAAGCACAAATCCCCTCCCCACATGCTAATAATTTATTAAGAACAAAAATGAAGCTACAGCTATGTGCTACATATTCAACATGAAGACATTTAGGTATGTGCTCCTTGTTTATTTGGTGAAGCTTTTAACCTGTGTTTTATGATTAACAATTTCAAAAGCATTAACTATAATCATTATCTGGGTTTAATGTTTATATCTCTGCTACATCAATGGTAGGAAAGGTTGGGGATGATAACCATGCTAGGTTTTTCATGGACAATATTTAAAAAGGAGTGCAGCCAGCAACAAGTGGATAGAGCAAAACAGAGGAAATAGGAGTTGATATTAGATTAGTAAAAGATACGAATACCTTAATTTAGTGTTGTGCCATAGCCAATGGCATGTTTCAAGGAGGTATGAAAGATAGATAGGAAAACCTTGACAAACTAGACAGCCCAGTATTTTTTCTTCACTGGTCAATTATTCCCAAGCAAAAAGATTTTTTGGAGTTTAATTTTTTTTAAGACCTATAAAATCTTAAATGCATTTCATAGAATCTTAGAATTTAAGAGTTAGAAGTATTCTTGGACATTGCTTAGCCCACTCCTCTGTCCAGTGTAAGAATCCAGTCCTTAAGCATCCCTGAAATGTGGCCACCCACACTCTCTTTAAATACAGGTAGTCCTCCAGTTATGACAGTTCACTTAGAGACAATTTGAAGTTATGACATAACTACCACCACCCAAGTACTTATGACACAATCCCAAAGTTATGAATGTTGCAGCACCAAGGCAGTTGTTCACACTTACAAACGACTGCAGAGGCACTGCAACATTTGCCCTGCCTATTAACACACACACCTCCATACTAGGCGCTGGGCCTGTGGAATCTCACTTTACGATGATCTAGTGAGCCATCAGTTCTTTTGCCTGCTTCGGTGCATTCACAGAGAAAAGAGGCCTAAAGTACTGTGAGATTATGCAAAATCAGTAGCATGAGATCTTGCGCTACTGATCTTACGTAATCTTGCACTACAGTACTTTAGGCCTCTGTTCTCTGGGAACCAAGGCCTGTGCAAAATCCACAGCAAAAGGCTTTGCAAATGGAGGGAAGGCCTCTCTGTTTGCAAAGCCTTTTGCTGCAGATCTCATGCAGGCCTCGGTTCGCAGAGAACAGAGGCCTAAAGTACTACAAGATCACAGCCCGCAAAAGCTTCCAGTCTTGGCGCGAAAAGTGTTTGCAAGCCAACGAAACTTTGGGGCAGAAAAATCACATTGCTTCAAGCTTCTCATCGGCTTACAAACGCTTTTCACACTGAGAAAGTAAGCAGGCAAAGAAACCGCGGCAGAGAGACTGGAGAGGAGACAGTTTGCTAGATCTTCACAAGGTAAGTGACCCAGCACTGCAGGGTGGGTGGGAGCAATTGTGGGGACACAGAGGAGGGACCATGAGGTATCTCAATGGGTCGGGGGAGGCCTTGTAGTCTGAAGCAATGGCCTGTTTCATCACTAGCCTTCCTCGCACTGAAATACCTCATGTGCACTTAACGACCTGTGCATTCAATTAGCGAATGTGTGGGTGAAAGCAGGGACATGATTCACTCCAACGAATCCTCGGTTTGTGAATGTAATTGGTAGGCTCCATTACATTCGTACCTCGAGGATTACCTATAATTTGTTTTATTTTATTTATTAAATTTACATACCCTCGTCTAACTATCTAAAGTTCCAGCAAAAAGAATCCACAATCTCCTGACAAAGTCTGTTCCACTATTGAACAACTCAAAGACGTACAATCTTTTTCTGATGTTCTACCACAATCTTTACATCCTTGTAACTGAAACAGATTTTTCAAAATCCTGTCTTCTGCAACAGCTCTGAATAATTCTACCACCCATCTCCTCCCACTTACAACTGTATGACTGTAACCTTGTTGCTGGTATCTTTAAGATGTATATTGACTGTTTCTCTATGACTATCATTAAGTGTTGTACCTTATGATTCTTGACGAATGTATCTTTACTTTTATGTACACTGAGAGCATATGCACCAAGACAAATTCCCTATGTGTCCAATCATACTTGACCAATAAAGAATTCTATTCTATTCTCTGAATAATTCTGCCACATCTTCTAGAGATCAGACCTTTAAATTCTTGAAGACAGCTATTATGCATCCCTGAAACCTTCTCCAAGTTAAATAAATGTAACACCTTCTATGTTTTCTTGCAAGAAAACACCTTCTTTCTTTCAAACTCTTTTAGCATTTGGTACTTCTCTGGACACACTCCCATTGGCTAATGTCTTTCCTAAACGTGGTGCCCAGAATAGGAAACAATATTCTAGCTGTGATTTGACCAGTGCAGAATAAAGGAAATGAAGGCTACCATTGTTGAAACAAGCTTAGGTCTTTATTTGCTTTTTATTTTTGGCAGCTGTATTCCACTGTTGGCTCATGTTCAGCTTGAGATCCACTAAGACATGCATATTCCTTTTTCATGTACAGCTGTCCAGTGTGATTCCCTCATCCTATTATCAGGCTTTACCCAAACATGAGACTATGCATTTATTCCTACTGAAATTCATCTTTCCAGCTTGTCAAGATCTCCTGAATCTTGATAATGTATTTGTTTCCTCCCACCCACCCCCATCTTTGTGTCATCTGCAAATTTGACAGTCATATCTTCTGACTGCTCTCATCTCATTTATAAGGTGTGGAACAGTGCGTGGCCTAGAAAAAAAGCCCTGTGGTTCTCTACTTGACTTTTTCACCTTGATGAAGAGTCATCGGCATACATTAATTCATGGTATGATTGTTCAACCATTTTGTTCAACAGTTATTCTGTTCTGTTCTGTTCTAATGATAGTACAGATGGTCCTTGAGTTATGATGCCAATTGGAACATTTTGTTGCAATGTGGTTGTAAAGCATGACATTGCATGACTGCATCACTTGGCAGTACCTGTTGCTGTTGTTAAGCAAGAACTGTATGGGACATTAATGAGGATTGGCGAGATGTGATTGATTGGACTGGTGGGAAGAGGCAGACAAGCAGGGGGAGAAGTGGTGGTATTGATTTGAAATCTCCTGCAGGTTTCCCCATTGACTTTGCTTGTGGGAAGCCAGCATGGAAAATCACCAATGGTGATCACAGGACTGTGGGGCACTGCAACCATTAAAATTGTGAACCAGTCGCCAAGTGCCTGAATTGAAATCATGTGGCAGTGGGGACATTGTGAGGGCCACAGCTTTGAGGATCGGTTGTAACTCCCCTTTGTTTAGCACTGTGGTAACTTGGAACTTTTGCTGAAGGAGTGCTCATAACCCAAGGACTACCTGTATAGTACAACCCACTTTTTTGCCATTTGCCTACCTTGTCTCGTAGAAGACATTATTGAATGCTCTGCTGAAGTGAAAGTGCACAATGTCCACCTCATTCCTGTGGTCAGCTAAACTTATCACATGTTAATAATGCGGCAGGACAATGTAGGGCAGGACAAGAAGCAATGGATGGAAACTAATCAAGGAGAGAAGCAACCTAGAACTAAGAAGAAATTTCTTCACAGTTAGAACAATTAATCAGTGAAACAACTTGCCTCCAGAAGTTGTGAATGCTCCAACCTTGGAAATTTTTAAGAAGAGTTTGGACAACCATTTGTCTGAAATGGTATAAGGTTTCCTGCCTGAGCAGGGGGTTGGACTAGAAAACTCCAAGGCCCCTTCCAACTCTGTTATTCTATTCTATGTTACCAAAAAAGGAGATTGGTAGAAGTTGCATGATTTATACTTAATAAACCTATTCTACCTCCTGCCAGGCAATTTTCCAAGTGATCACAAACTGCCTTTTAAATTTGTACCAGAAGGTTGCACGGTATTGACATTAAGCAGATCAGTCTATTATTATGCAGGTCCCCTTTTTTCCACTTTTTGGAGACAGGTATGATATTTGTCTTTTTCCACTCTTCTGACACTAAACTTATTCTCCAGGAATTCTGAAAGATCACAGAAAGAGACTTTGAGATGACTTTATGTCCAGGATATTATATGTTGGTTGACTACCTAACCTTTTTAAAATATGTGCCGACACTTTCCAGCTCAGCTTCCAGTGCAATTTCAATGGCCATGTATAGTTCGTGTATTGTCATTCCTATTCTATAAGTCTTCTGTTGTAATTTAATATTACCGTGAATACAAGGGATGATTCTGCATGTTTCTATGCTTTACTCCTTAGGGAAATATGTGCCCTCATGTTCAGTACTGCATTCTCTCTTCAGAGATGCTTGGAGGCTTTTCAAATTTAAGTTTATATTTGATTAAGACAGTATTTTTAGTTGTTTGGCTCTTTTTTAAAATGTGTAATTGTTTCTGTCTGGTTATCATGGTACATACTGGATGAATGGTTCTTATACTTTTAGGAATTTTAAATAACTTGGCCATCACGTACTTCAAGCAACTGGAATTAAGTAAGTTTTTCAAGAAGTGGAATTGTTCTGTTACTTGCACTCTCATTGTTTCACTTCTGATTATCTTTTGGAAACACGTAAAAATATTTGTTTTGGAATATTTGCATGTGCCTTTATGTTAATGGCCTAGACCAGGGGTGTCAAACTTGCATCGTCATGTCGTCACACGATGTATTGAGACTTTTTCTCCCTTTGCTAAACTGGGGGTGGGCGTGACCAGCATGTGATGCACCCGGCCTGCAGGCCGCAAGTTTGACACCCCTAGCCTAGACAATGCTGTTTCACCATCATTTTAGCCATTGTCTATCCACTACAGGATGAAGGCCTCTTCCATGTTTCCAACCAATATGGTCCCAAGTTTTCTTTGCCAATTGAGGACCCAGTTTGTGGGGGCAATAAGCTGACTTTGTATAAATATACAAAAGTATGAAGGCTATTGCTTAGCGCATTGTAAGCCGTCCTGAGTCTCCAGAGAAGGGCTGCATATAAATCAAATTTAAAAAAAAATTGGACTCGCAATACTTGCTGATGTCATCAATCCATCTTGTTTTAGGTCTCTTTCATGGACACTTTTTATCAAGTGGGATCCATTCTATGACTGCCTTGATCCACCTGTAATCGGTTCTTCTTGCTAGGTGACCAGCCCATTTCCATTTCAATTCTTTTATTCTCTTGATGATGTTGTATGTTTTAACATGACGTTCAATTTATTGTATCACCTTCCATTGAGATCCATTGGCCAAGGTATATGTAGTGGTCTACTATGTCTACAGTAGTTCTTCTCCAGATATAAAAGATGTTTTGGTATCCTCATTTATCTTTGCAGCTTGAGATACTGTTATCAACCAATCAAGATATACTTCTAAATATAATTAACCATAACTATTTCATAGTATCTAAACAAATAAAAGCCAATGTTTTCTCCACAAATACCAGATTATCAACCAGTAAAATATAAAATAAAACCAGTAAAAAATATTTACTCTAAATGCATTTATATTCAGAATGTTATTGGACTTGATATTTTTAGACCATTTCCACATATAAGGGCCTTTGGCTATCATTAAAAGGACCCACACCAATGGAAGTTCAATTCTTACTTCCCAAATACCTTGAGTGTCATTGGATGACTTATTAAGTTGGTGAAAAGTTTCAACAACACATTTGATATTAAAGAAGATAAGGAACATCCTTGATGAGCTCCACGTAGCATCTTAATTATAAGGGAAATTATTCCATTGGTAATTGCATGAGCAGAGAGATTAGTTTAATAAATCATAAATCCATAAAACAAAATGGAATGAAAATCCATTGCTTTCCATTGCTTTTCCCAAAAGCTTACTAATTGTTTTGTTTTCCTTTTTACCTTATATTGTTATTATATTATTATCAAATATAAATAAATAGATTGCATTATTTGGGTATAGTGGTATTTATGTAGTGTTGACTAGAGATTATTAATGCTGTGATGTTTAGATAACTTAAATCTTTAAAAAATAAAGAAACAAAAGAAAGTTTGAGTCAATATTAACTAAGATTTCTAAATGTTAATGTTGATAAGCATAAAGTTGCTTAAAATTTACATCTAAAGCTGAATGTGGTATTATAAATAACTGCAAAATAAATCATTTTTATATAATGAAGATTTTGTCTTAAGCTTAATATGTAATACTAAAGTCTCCCTTATACTGTTATTTATTGTTATTCATATGTTATTTATATAAACAGCAAAACTTTTAAAAATCTATTTCATATATAAACCCCACCCCCCCCATTTCTTGCGCTTTTATTAATTTGCAGTGTTTATAAGCATTTTCACTCCCTTTGGAACCATACTATGTTTATATTTGCCATGCTCCGTAATATTGTATGTATGCTTGCTTGAATTTGGTTCAAATGCTGTTGTGAATTTTATTTCAACTGCTGTTAATTTTGCCACCACTGCATATAATTCAACTTTCCAATCAGATATCATCAGAATTGTATCTTTCATCTAATGAGAAAAAATATTTTTGTGGTTGTGAGCATGTATCTCAGCAAATGATGACATTTCTTATTGATATAATCTGGGATTATGCCTGGTTTTAAAAAATGTGATTTTATTTCAAATTTAATATCCATTCTATTTTGCATGTCTTTACAGTATGCTTGAAGTTTTTTTTATACGCCCACTAGACATTGTAAAATGTCCCTTCTGTGTTATGGCATTTCCAACATTTATTATCTATCTTGGAGATTATTGATGGAGATGCCTACCATTTTGTAGACCAATTTTATTTTAAATTGTAGCTTGGAATAAATTTGTATAGATTTGGTCCATAATTCTTTCCATTGTTTTGTTGTGACTCTTTCTTTAAAATTTAGTATCCATTTTAATCATAGGTTTTTTTAATTGGTTCTATCTCTGTGTTATAACTAAGATTTTGTTTATGCACCTTAACAGATGGCACTGGTTTTGTTTACACATTTCAAATTCTGACATTTTTCTTAATGTCCCTCCTTCATTCTTAAGATAGATTTTATCCTTCCAACCATTTGTAAATACACCAACCATGGTATATTCCGGCCTTCACTGAATAATTCTTGCTGTATCTTTCATCTGTTCATTGAGTCTGAGTGGACCAGGTCTGCATATATACTTACTTTTTTTTTTTTACTGCAATTGTCATGAACTTGGTAGGCATTTGAAAGCTAAGGGTGAAATTGTTGGGCTTATTATTCCATTACAGATTCTATGCTTTTTTCAAAGTTTGTTAATACAGGTAGTCCTCACTTAACAATGATAATTGGGACCGGCAACTCTGTTGCTAGTTGATGCACTCATAAAATGTGACACCCGCAAGACTGTTCCAACTTACAAGGGTAGTTGCCGTTGTTAAATGAATTCTGTGCAGTTGTAGCATCCCACAGTCTTGTGATCGCCATTTACGATCTTCATGTCAAAGTAATTGTCAAAATCTTGGCATCTTCAGTTAATAAGGATATTGGACAACAGCTTAATTGTTGGATTTCATGGGACCCTTTTGTTCTGACTTAGGTGCTCCCAAACCATGATGCAGACTCCTTATCCCGACAAAAATCCATTTTTATTAAGTTACTGTGAATTTCTCTCATTCACATTCAGCAAAGTCTTTCAAGGGTAAATTTACAGTCACAGACCTTATCTGGCTTGGAGAGCTGCCAGGCCGATATCTTCAAAACTTGGCAAGGAATCTCGGAGAGTCATGAACCAATTAAGCGAACTAATTGTCTCCTGCAAACACCCCTCTCCTTTCGCTCCTCTTTTATTTCTTATGGGAGGGGCCATTCATTGTCCATGTGTGGCCTTACTCCCAAGTCGACCCTTGTTCCTTAGCTGTTCCCTTCGTCTGGCAACTCTGCACATGCGCACACTGGAAACAGGCTTCAACTGTTCGTCTGCCTCAATGATGTCTGACTCCAAAGGCAGTTGATAACTGTCATTGGGCCTTGGTGCCATCTCTGCCTCCGACACAGAGCACTCGTCAGAGCCTTTCCCAGATTCCATGACTGGCCCATGTTCCTCCCCAACCTCCTCACTGTCCGAATCAAAAGACTCACGAGATATCGCTAACAACACAGAACCAGGATTTCTTTATACTGTCTGTGCCACTGAGTGAGGATCCCATCCAGGGGTGAAATCTAAAATTTGTTACTACCGGTTCTGTGGGCATGGCTTGGTGGTGGTGGTGGGGGTAATATGACTGGGTGGGCGTGGCCAATTTTTTAAAATTTTAAAACCATTTTCTCTACAACCTCTTTGGCGAAGAGGTTGTAAAAAAAATGCTTTCAAAAGGCTCTGACAATCCCAGCTGAGTTGCCTAATCGGCAGAGACTTTTTTTCTTTTAAATGCCTCTGACAATCAGGCAACTCAGCTTGGATGGTCAGAGGCATTTAAAAGAAAAAAACCCTTTTTTTCTTTTAAATGCCTCTGACCATCCAAGCTGAGTTGTCTGATCGCCAGAGACTTTTTTTTCTTTTAAGTGCCTCTGCCAATCAAGCAATTCAGCTTGGATGGTCAGAGGCATTTAAAAGAAAAAAAGGGGTTTTTTTCTTTTAAAAGCCTTTGACAATCCCAGCTGAACCGTGCGATCATCAGAGGTTTTTTTTTTTACTTTTAAAAGCATTTTTTTGGCCAAAGAGGTTGTAGAAAAAATGCTTTTAAAAGTAAAAAAAAAAGCTTCTAATGATTGTGCAGCTCAGCTGGGCATGGGGGGGGAGCAGGGATTTTTGCTACTGGTTCTCTGAACCACCCGCCTCCATCACTACCAGATCGGGTGATCTGGTCCGAACTGGGAACATTTCACCCCTGATCCCATCCAGCCCAGGCAGTTTATATAATATCAAATGTCTCTTGCAAAGTTAGAGTTGCAGCTGAACCCCTTGAACGGACATACAAAATTTTAGGAAAATTTATGGTGCTTGAGGAACCATCCATCTTAATATTCTGCATTTGCAGAATACATTCACACGGTGAATTTGAATGGGATGTACATTTTAGAAAGAATGAATGAATGAGTGAATGAATGAACAGAACTCATATATCATCGAGGCAAATCTATTTCATGAATTTCCCATTACTGTTCCAGGCTACTTTTACATTTCGCAACTTCCTTTGCATATCAATTTTTCAACCTTTCTCAGATATTCAGCATTTAAAAATGTGAACATTTCAAGTAGCGGATAATAAAACGTATTTTATTCTGACATTTATATAGGAATGCAATAGCTTTTTCTATGAAAACAGTTCTGAGATTACTTTATCTCCTATTACAAACTTCCGATCTGCAGAAGGGACATAACTGAAGTGTCACAGCTTTTGGAGGCTTATCTTTCAGATAGGTGGGAGAAGTCCTCTCTGTGGTCCTTTCCACAGGCGATGAAACATTTATCTCTATTTTTAACTTTTTGTATCCCTTTTTGGTTTTTGTATTTATATGTATCAGAACACTGGCCCCAAAAGACAGAAGGCAAAGTCAGTGCAGACCGGCGTGGGGGCGAGTGGGAAGGGGATGGTTCCACCTGAGTAGAGAGCAAACATGTGCAGCTCCATTTGTATGAGTAGTGGGCATGTATGCCCTCTGCTTGCACAAATGAAGCGTGCACTCACGTGCTTGCCCGTTACTCATGCAAGTGTGGATGTGTGTGCTTGCCCGCTACTTCCGTGGCTCAGTTCGAAACAGCTCAAGACCCAGTAGTGGCCCAGGGATAGGGGACCCCTGAAACAGAGAAATCAAGTCAGAGGCATTTGAGTATATATAGTACTAAGTTAGCACCTCTTGATTCTTTGGAACATCTGGTCTAATGAGCTGCAGTGCCTCTCTCTGGACATTTTCTGCAGAACATTGAACGCATTAATTATCAGAATAATATTTACTTCTGTCCGCAAACTACTCACTCCCAACAAAAATTCCGTTATATTCTTTCACTATTGGAACTTGGTTTTTTTCCCAATCATGTTATCCTGCTGGAACTGCTGAAGTATATATGGTTATACCTTTATGCTCTTTGAGCTTGGTTGTTTTCTGTCAGATGTTTTATAACCAAGCTATGTAATATCATCAATGCTAGTAAGGCAGCAGTTACGTATTTTGGTCATGAAATGGCTGCAAGAAAACCATCAAGCTCAGAGAGTACCAAGGACTCCACAGTTCAACTCTGAGCTGCAAATATTTTCTTCTACTGGTTACACCTTCACTTGCTCTCAATAGAGATACAGTAGAATAATCAGGACTACTGGTTGGGATTTACCATTGTGTATTTCTCTCTGCCTCTTTGTCTGGGATTATATCTTTTTCTTTCCAAATAGGAGGCATGTCCACATGAGAGAAGTACATGCCGTAGGAAGGTATTCCTTAGAATGGCAGGTAATGTTTATCATCATCAGAGAACTCATTCCCTTAAAAACAATTCTTTTGATTCCAAATGGTATCTTCCATGTACAAGAAGAGATTAAGAAAGTGCTTGGGGAAAAACAGGTTATTTCTCCTCTAAATCCTTAGAGGAAAATAAAATTACATCAAGAAAACCCTAAACTGCCCCAAAAGAACTAAATTAAACAATGAGACAAGATTCAATTTTGTATTGGGATGGCGGACAGAAAAACAAGAGGAAGGAAAAAGATATAATTGGCCTTCCATTCACTGCAGTAGTGAGTTCTAGGTTTTTTTTTTAAAAAAATGTTCTAAAAGAAAAACTTTTTACATGTCAGAATAGAACAAGTATTCAATTCTAAATCCCAATCTCAATCAGTTATTAGATACTGAATATTGATTATACAAACTGACTCTTCACAGCTTGAAACATGCCGGTGTTGCAGTTTTTACGAGGGAAGTAGACTCCAATCCTTCTTAATCTTTACTTATGACAGCCCTTTGTCTTAACAGTGAAGACTCATCTCCAGAAATCTCATTGGGGGTGTTGGATGGCCCCCTGCCTGCACGGATGATCTTCCTGTGGCTTTCAATTCTATAATTCTACCTTAAGTAATTTAAGTGTAAGGCTCAACACAGATAATTAATACAAAATGTTCATTAGGGTACTAGCTGGAAGAAGTAATAATTTGCACCTGTAAATTAATCATTTAATTAATTAGTTAAAAGCATGAGGGATAATTGATTAAAGATCTTTAATCGGATGATGGTTATACTTAGAAGATGAGTGGTAAACTGAACAGTCCTAAGCACACACATGTGTGAATGGAACTTCACTGGTTTCAGTGGAATTATCCTTCCATTGAATATGTATACGATGAAATTTTAAATTCATAATCTGTTGACGAACTGAGTTGTGAGATAACTTGTGGGTTGCCTCGTTTCACGATTCCTCAAACTACCATATCTGAAAACACATTGCAAAATTTGGTCCACGGCCTCTTTATCTCTTTGTCATAATCTCTAACAAAATACTCCCATTCGTTGGCTATCCCAGTAAATTGTTTCAGATGCATTAATGACATTATCTGGTTAACACTAGCAAATCCCAGCCTTATCATAAGCATGCCATTAAATTAAGAATTATGGTAGGTTCTAAAAACATAGTGAAAAGAGAGGGAGAAGAACCGATCTGGGCAAGAAAAATAGCCTTTGAAATTGTTGCAGGGCTTTGTAGTTTAGTAGTTCATTAATACCTTGTAATGGCCCGTAAAGGTGGGTGTACTTTGCAAGCTGCATTGAAATCCATAACTGAAATTGATCCACAGAATGGAATAAGCTAAGGAACTTGTAAATTGGAGCCTATCTGCTGTTAACAGATTGAATAACAAAAAAGCTTATTCTTTTTTTTAAAAAATAGTTTGTTATCCTTTGATAACATTTTTTTTGGCTTATCAGAACTGTTCTAGTAAAATGATGTGATAAAATTCTGAGGTAATAGAGTGGAGTGTACATTTCAGACCACAATGGTGAGCATTGTATTTTTAATATTTTCCGAAATTCTCTTTATATTAAAAACGAAGAATTAAAAAGCCCAATATACTGTATAGCATGAGGAAATTTTGAATCTTTCAATCAATCAGTCTTTCTTTATGTAGGGATCATGGGAAAGTATAACTCTGTGTAATTAATAAGTAAAATAAAGTTCATTACTTCAGTTCTGCTTCATTCAAATTACCCATATATTCATGGCCACAGACATATTTCTTTGGACCTGAAAAAAAGATGTGGCTGCTTTAATGAAATGAATAATTTAGTCAACCTATCTTGAAGCGTCCACATCTTTTATTTTATTTTATTTTGTCTGAGTAGTGAATGGAAAGGTAAGTCATGTCTGAATTTTAATCAACATGCAAACTGATTGAGGCATATCTTGGGATCACTTGCCAAGGAGATTACTCTAACCTTTTTCCTTTTCTGATAGATTATAGCAATTTTCATGAAACAGAAGCTGGGAACCAAGGCTGGGAAGAGAAATGGGGTTTGTTCATTTCCTTATCAACCTAAGAATTAATTGATTAGAATCCCAAGGGATCTGGAAGAAAGTCCAAGAAATTCTGAGATAGAGAGCAATCTGTTTCAGAAAACTGCTCTCTTTGAAAGAACAAGTAAAAAAATCCTGGATGATAACTCTGGTTAAATTTTCCAGATTGAGACATTGATTGCATTGCAGCTAATTCTCAGAATTGTTATCATTGTTAGTCGTGAACACAGCTGCCCACTAAATTAATTCTAAAAATATAGTATTTTTAACTTGGGATGAAACATGGTCTACTATTTTTTAAAAAATGATATTCTAAAACATTTTGTCTTGCGAGTCATTCTATAGATACTTGTGGTTCTTTATGGAGATACACATTTATTTCAATAATTCATCAAACTAGCAATGTTTCTTAAATATATATTAATGCATCTTGGTTTACTATTGCTTCATTTATCTAAATAAACGCCCTCTCATGTAATGAAGAGAAATGAATAAAATCTGGACAAAAGAGGAAAACTTTCTGGAGTCTTAAAGACTTACTGTAAAAGGAAGGTTAAAGAAATTATTTTATTCTCCAGTCAAAGAACTGGATTGGGTTACAAAATTCTGGATGACCATTGGATGAAAACACAAAGCATTATTTGGTGTTCAGGATTTTTGCCGTCCAGATCAGATAGCCCTAAGTATTAACATTTCTGAGAATTAGAAAATTATTATAAAGCTTAATATGTTTGGAGTAGTCGAGGAGATAATTTGAGTGTCTCTTGGAGAACAGGCTACAGTAATTTCCAGATGCTACTTAACTACAATTTTCAGCAGGCTCAGTTACCATGGACAAAGAGACATGATGTTGGGAAAACTATTTCAGCATTTGAAGGAACATCCAGCCTTCAAATTAGCTATATAGATACATAGCTACAGAAAGAAAAGCTTTGATTGAACTGGATATTTACATTAATGTTCCAGCACAGTAATGGGTTTCAAAACCCATCACTACCGGTTTGCTTGTGGGCGCTTGCACGCATGATGCATCTGTGAATGTCCAGGCAGGTGGGCAGAGCCTCCCGCCGCCATTACCGGTTCACCCACCACTGGTCCAGCATAGATAGCCACCATATGTACTGCTTTTTCAAATCAATCTTGTCACATGATGATAAGTCACTGTAGTTTTCTTGGCAACATTTTCAGAAATGGTTGCTATTGCTTGCTTCCTTCCTTCAACTGAGAAAGAGTAAAAACAGATGGCTTATGTACCTAAGACACATTTAGAGGTCAGGCTTCCCAGCTCTAAGTCCAGGGCCTTAAAAACTGGCTGTGAGAGAGCTGGTGGCCTGCCTATATTTATTTTTAACATTTGGCATCTAAAACCACTTTTGTGGTGAATATAGAAACCTATATTTCTATAGAAATATATTCTATATTCTATATTCTATAGAATATAGAATATAGAATATAGAAATATAGAATGATTTATTAATCATTCAATTTCTCTAGTACTTTAAAAAAAGCTAGTTGACATCAACATGTTTTAGGCATCTGTGTAAAGAATGTTTATACAGGAAGTTCTTGACTTTACAACCACAACTGAGCTCAAAACTTTTTTTGTTAAGTGAGACATTTGTTAAGTGAGTTTTGCTCCCATTTTACAACCTTTCTTGCCACAGTTTTAAGTGAATCACAGCAGTTAATAAATTAGTAACACAGTGGTTAAAGTGAATCTGGCTTCCCCATTGATTTTGCTTGTCAAAAGGTTGGAAACGATGATCACATGACCTTGGGACACAGCAATGGTCATAAATATGAGCCATTTGTGAAGCATCTAATTTTGATCACATGATCATGGGAATGCTACAAAAGTTGTGAGTCTGAAAAGTGGCTATAAGTCACTTTTTCACTGGCATTGTGATTTTCAACGGTCACTAAATGAACTGTTGTAAGTTGTGGACAACCTCTATTGGGCATTTGGAAAATGTAGTGAAAAAACAGGATTGGCTGAGATATAAAATTAGTTGTACTGAGAGTTGAACCCTGAATTCAATTGGGCTTAAGTTGTCTACTGCAACTTTATTTCTACTGATTTCATAGATTTTCCATTTATTGTGCCTACTTCTTGATTGAGTTCATTGTTATAATCTATACAATAAATGCAATATTGCATTTTATAGAATTTCATTGACCACTTTAATGCATAGCATAGACCTAGTTATTTCAACTGAAAGTGACGTTATAGAGGCGTATCTCACAACCTTTGACCAAACACACCAAATATAGCCCAGACTCAATTTGAAAAATTATTGACATATTGCCAGTAGTTTTAGTACATCAAGGTATGCAGTAAAAACTCTTAGAGTTACTCCATTTCATGAATTATGTTGGCTATAGGTTGGGGATCTGAAGCTTTAATTCTATGGGAATGGAATAAAACAATCCCAATGGCAGAGGCATCCAGTATAAGCCACAATGCCATTAAGTGCATTTGGAAGTTGTTTATGTAACAGTATCAGGATGTACACAATGTGACTTGTCTGCCTTCCCCTCCTAGGGATATCCTTATGTAATTGTAGCATTTAAGGCTGCAAGAACTGAGAAATAAAGGATGCGAACTACTCACAACATATAAACAAAGGCTGAGTAAATATTCAATTAAGAAAGATTATGCAGGGCTAATCAAAGTACCGTAATTCTGATGTCCTTTTGCATGGCTATTTTAGCATTTGTTCTTTTTGCTTCCAATATATATTGTTCAGTCCTGGGTTCTCAGCTGGTCCAAAAGAGTTAGGAGTGACAGCAAATGTTTTCTAGCTTAAACATGTTGCTTCTATACAAGTTGATTATTTGGCTCTGTTAAATTAAAACCTCTAATATCTTTTTAGCAAGACAAAATGGAGGGAAAGGTATTTTCTCTAGACCAACAATGACAGTCTAAAATACTGTTTACTTCTCTTCAAAGTATACAGAATATTAAGATTAGCTCTTCAGATGTAAGAATTTTTTAATGGCTCTCAAAATATATCCATTACTGAATAGATTTCATTTTCAAAACTCCTCATGCCAGAGGGAATCCACTTTTGTGAGGTTTATTCCCACCACGAGGAAAATAGCTTTTCTCCTCTATTTGCCTCAGATATAGGTAGTCCTCAATTTATAACCGTAATTAAGTCTGGAATTCTGGTAGTAAGTCATTGCAGTTATTAAATGTGTCACTACATAACCAGACCTGAATTTATGATACGTTTTGTGGTTGTTGTTAAGCAGACACTGAAGTCATTAAGCAAATTCATTGTAACCAATGGACTTTTTTTGCCAGAAACTGGAAGTAAAGGCCGAAATCCAGCAATAACATTTAAAATTGCTGGCATGTGACAGCGGAATTCTTCAAACAGCCATAAAGGTGAGCCAGTTGCCAAGTGACGAAAATGAAATTGGTGTGTATGTGTGTGTGTGTGTGTGTGTGTGTATGAGAGAGAGAGAGAGGGAGGGAAGGAGGGTGGGGAGGGAGGGAGAGAGAGAGAGAGAGAGAGAGAGAGAGAGAGAGAGAATAAGTTCAAAATTCCTTTGTAACTTCGAATGGTTGTAAATTGAGGACTATCTCTACTCAGTCCCATTAGTGTCCAAAATCTGGGACCATTAGTCCCATATGATTGACATTTCAAAAATCTGCATATCATTTGCATTGGGAAAATTGTGACCATAGCAGCACTACAGCACCATTCTCCAATGGAGCCACACTGCCATGATCAGCTGCAGCCACATGATTTTTTTTACTTCAAAAAACTTAATAAAGCTATTTTTTTAAAAAAAATCTCGATCCAAAAACAGTGTTTGCTAAAATTAACAACATCTGAACTCAGTGTTCCAAATTTAGCAAACCTAATTGCTGTTGAATTGTTCATACCAGTGAGCACATGCCCTAAGAAGTATAAAGATCTGTTTGAGAAATCAATGAATCACAGCATGCTAAATAATCTTATGTTGATTATGCCATAAAAACACTTAGAGTTGCTCCAATGTATTTGATGAACTATGTTGGCTTGAAGAATCATAGATCACATATATTTGGGTTAGAAATGTATACATCATATATACTTTGTTTGAAGATTTTCAGCTTTAATTCTGTGGGAATGGAAGAAAAGAATCCCAATGACACAGGCATCCAGAACAAGCCACAATGCCATTATGTGCATTGTGAAATTGTCTATATCAGTGATGGCTAACCTTTTTGCCACTGCGTGCCAAAAGCGGGGGGAGCGCGGTGGAGTCACATGCACGCGTGCCCACGTCCATAATTCTATGTGCCCTGCCCCCCCCCGCTTTTGGTACGCAATGGCACGGTGGGCCCGTTTTTTGCTCTCCCCAGGCTCCAGAGCCTTTCTAGGAGCCTGGGGAGGGCAAAAATGGCCTTCCCCATCCCACCAGAGGCCCTCCGGAGGCCGGTAACAGTGTGTTTTCTGACTTCTGGTGGGCTCAGAAGGCCTGAAAATCAGCTGGCTGGTATACGCATGTGTGCCAGAGCTGAGCTTGCGTGCCCACCGATATGGCTCCGCGTGCCACCTGTGGCACCCGTGCCATAGGTTCGCCATCACGGGTCTATATAATAGTATCAGGATGTAGGACTAAGTCCAGGTGGTTGTAGATTAAAAGAGCTGGATAGTCATTTGTGGAATAATGGTCAAATCTCAGCAGACTCACTTGGAGCACGAGCTTCTGCAGTAAAAACTCTTGAAAAGCAGTAAATGATTGGCATAACCAGGAATCTTGCATCTGGCTGGTTAACCACAATGCCCATATATGTAACTAGAGTTCAGTTTGGAACATCACAACTTTAGCCTGTAAACAATACTGAGATCAGACACGATGCTGATGAAGGTTTTGAAGATATCTTCCAGGAGCATTATTCAATTCCTTGATGGACAATGTTGTAGTTTGGCTCTGTTTTTGTTGAGTGAACATCTTGCTTCTGCCAGACTCTACTAAGTTAGACCATAAACCTAACGCATCTGTAAACTGTAAGTATCATCAGAAAAGCAACAACATTGTATGCTTTCAGACACCTACTTAAATCTTCAGCTGTCATTACGCCAGTTATCAAGCGCCCAAATGTGACTGTGGGAACGCTGCTACAGTTGTGCGAGGATCGGTCTTTTAAGTTACTTTTTCCACTACTGTCATAACTTCAAACATTAAATGAATGATCATACGTTGAGGACTACCTGTGTTAGCTACATTACGACAGGAATTCTAAGACTTTGGTCCCTGCTGGTTAGGAATTCTCAAGAGCTATAAATTGAGCATAATAAGGGTGTCAAATTAGGGAAGGTTGTACTAGTTTCTTATTTCTTTAGCATTATTGTCACAGTCTTCCTTTCTGCTAGCTATGCATTTTACTTGATAATGTGAAATAAAATTCTCCAAAGAAGTTTCTGTTATATTTGAGATAACTGCAAATGCAATCGTTTCCAGTGGAGTGGCTTTCACACATTCAAATTCATCAAGTTATTCATATACATACAGAAACCCCTTCATAGTGTTCCCTTGCTAGAGTTTGAGATGTCAGGCAGCCTTTTGAATTATAATCTAGATGCAGAAATTCTTGTTAAAATAACGTGGAGTTGAAATTCAAAGACTCAGTTTGAAGGCAATTCGGTTGAACCTTATCTTCAGCTGAATCACCAAATCCAATTGTTGAATCAATTCTGTGTTTATAAGTTATCATGTGTGCAACTAAACACTTAACAAGAATTCAAAAATTCAAATTGAATTCATAATTGAATCAGTCATCTGAAACTTACTGATGATCCAGACTGGATCACAGATCACATGATTTGGACATTCTTAATACTTACCTGTATTGGAAATAAACTTCTTTTTAAAATGGTTTTTGAGAGAATCCCATAAATGATTTTACCCCCAGGCACCTTGTGAGTTTGGATGCATCTTTCTTGAATTCTTAACTATAGTAAAAATAAATAAACAAAAAAAAAAACCCCTTACTTATTACTTACCGTAGAAACAAGCAGCGCTGTCCAGGCATAGGCTGCTGAATCAGAAAGTAAAGTATTGTCTAAAGAGGTTGGATAGTTAATTAGATTTTAAAGATTTTCTTCTTGGACAAGATCTTAAGCTTTTTAAAGAAACAGAACATAAACGAATGAAAGAACACCTTTGCCTGAAGTTTCAGAAGTTGCATGTTGGATGTGAATATTTAATGTCATGTTTATCAGAAAAAACTACTATGAACATCTCCTGTCATTTGGTTTAGCCCAGTGATGTCCATGGTGTTGGTCACTGACTTCAAAATCATTGGCACAATTGGGTTATTAAGGCCCAGTTCCTTTTTTAAAACATGCATGACATGTTTTGCACACGTGTAAAAAAAGGCAGAGCTAGAATCACCCAGTTACATCTGCTATTTTGAAGCCAGTGGCCATTATTGTGGACAGCCTAGTTTAGCCAGAGAAATGTTTGCAATTTTTACCTGTAGCTTTCTTACAGATGTGTGCCTCTGTACGAAATGATATTATATTACCAATATTTGTTTTGCTAATTATTCAAAATAAAGTTTGTGTGAGTAAGCAACACTTTGAAGCCTGGAAATCTTACAATAGCTAAAAGCCTTCTAATTATCAAGGATAATAGATGTTTAACTTTTTACAGCTCTTCATTTTTTTCCTTAATAAATTCCTTTCAGTTAGCATCAATGCTCCTGTATAAGTTTTGAACAAATTTGAATAACATTTTTATCATGAGGGATTTTTTTATGATTGCTATGTCTGAGGAGAATCTTAAGTGGGACGCTTCCTTATCTTATTTTATTCTATGCCAATGCAATTTTTTCTCCATTGTTGTCTAGAGTACCTAGTAATCTAGTAATCAGACATGTGTGAGAGAACCCCAAATTCAAAAATGCTTCCTAAGCTTATTTTTAACTGAGTTTTACTACCTTGAAATAAACATTTTGATTCATCTAATTATTTACAAATTAAACTTTATTTTGGATAAACTTCACATTTGGAATCTAAATTGCCCCACAATCTCTCTCCCCCACGTATGAATACATCACCAGAATGTATTAAGTGATAAACTATGACTTATAAACCAAAATGACTGAATTCAGACAACATACAAAGTCATAACCAAACGAATTGTGATTTATGAGTATGTTCATTAGAATTAAATGTGAAAACAACATTTCCCATTCTTGTAATATTCTGTTGTTTTCTGGAACAGGCCAAGTAAAGCATTCTGGGTGGTTTAGCCCTAGAATAATGGTCCACAGAATTGTCCAATGGATTGTCCATTGAGACTGCTGAAGTCATTCTATGCTACTAATACGATGTTCCAAGTGATCATAAGAAATGTCCAGTGAGGTATTGTTGATAACATTTTTGACACTGGGTTACTTTTATTCACTTTAGCCAATATAACAACAATTATATCTACTCTAAATTTCTCCAAAATCATCCCTCTTCTAGTAATTACACATTTTATTTATAAAACTGTAATTGAAACAGGATTCATGCATAGCTTCAGAGTCAGAATCTGAGTCCAGAACCTGGACTTTATCTCCAGATAAAATGGATTCCTCTGTTTTCAGAGCAGTTCTTGTTGAGTCCTTGCACTTACGACCAAGTCCTCGCACTTACGACGGCCGGCTCTGATTGGTTAAGACGCATGGACTAGCCGGCGGGAGAATACTGTGTTTCCATTGGTTGCTTAGTTTGACAGCTACAGTATAAATAGCTGTCAAACGCCTAAGCCCTGTTCTGTTTTTCCTGTTCAGCTTCTACAGCTGTTGTTAGCAATAAAGAGTTCCTGTTTGACTTAACCTTGTCTCGCCTCAGTTAGTGGGACCCTGGGTCGCCCTACAGAGCACTGGCGACGAAGGTGGGATCTCGGGCGTGAGGAGACAGGTGGTCAGCAGCTGAAGTCAGTAGCGCTAAGCCAAGTCGCTAGCTGAGTCACTTAAACGACGAGACGTCGTTAAGAGCATTACTGACAGGAACAGAACCCGTCCTTGTAAGGATGGCACCTCCAACATTCACTCCCTTCAACCAAGCCACAGAAACTTGGAATTCTTATGAGGCACGGTTCGAGTGTTTCCTGGAGGCGAACGATTACACTGGGCTGACCAGCAGCCGAAAAAGGGCGCATTTCTTAAATGCCTGCGGTCCCGAGATGTTCGCAGTCGCGCTGGCCCTGCTAGCCCCTGTCCCTGTCCAGTCAGTACCATGGGAGGTCCTGAGGGAAAAACTCAAGCGCCATTATGAGCCCACACCATCACGCATCGCGCGCAGGTTCGTTTTTAGACAGATCCTGCAGGCAGAGGGAGAATCTGTCAATCACTACATTGCCTCCCTCAGGACTGCCGCCTTGAATTGTGAGTTTACCAAACTAGAAGACTCCTTACTGGAGCAGTTTGTCTGCGGTGTGAGAGACCTGAGGGTGCAACGCCACTTGCTAGAAAAGAAAGAGCTGACCCTTGCGACGGCCCTTGAGGAGGCTCAGGCTTGCGAACTATCAGGCAAGTCCACCTCAGAGATCCGTAAGTCACAAGCCGCTTTTCCCGCCACTAAGCCCAGCACCGTCCACTCTGAAGCGTTTGACCCTGAGGAAATTGAGGAAGAGGAGGACGAAGTCAGCCGCCTCAAAACCTTCAAGGGCAAAAGAAACACCGCAGACAAGGACTTCTCAGGGTCTCCTTGCCAGGGTTGTGGTGAAATGCACCCCAGAGCGGCTTGCCCTTTTAAAACCACTATATGCCGAAGATGTGGAAAAAAAGGGCACTTGGCAAGAGTCTGCCGGGCTAACCTGCAAGGCTCACAGCCAAAACCCCAGAGAAGACCGTATCACAAACCAAACAGATCAAACGATGACTGTTTTGCCATCTCGAGAAGCAACAACGTCCCTGCGGTGTCTGCCCGCCAGGCCAAAATTAGCTCCAACAAAAAAATTTATATAACTGTAACCATTGAAGGGGCACCATGCCGAATGGAGGTCGACACGGGATCTTCTAAATCCCTGATCTCCTGGTCCACCCTGAAGAAACTGGCGCCAAAATTACCAAAAAACTCACTTCAGCCATGCCAAGTACATCTCAGAGACTATCAAGGAAACGACATCTCTATCCTGGGTGGCGCCCAGCTCCTGGTGGAACACAAGACCTTCACTGGCAAACTACCCCTTCTCATCGTCCGAGATTCCCTGCCAAGCCTGCTAGGGCTCGACTGGTTTGGCGCCCTGGGACTTGGCATAACTGGCATCCACTCAACCAATCCAGATAACTTTGATGACATCATGGCCGAATTCGCAGACGTCTTCGACGATAAGTTGGGTAAATATAAGGGATCACCCATCTCCCTAAATTTGGAGCCCCAGGTGGCACCCATTAGGCTTAAGCCCAGGCGGGTACCTTTTGCACTCAGGCCCCTGGTTGAGAAAGAATTAGACAAACTCATAGCCCAGGGGGTACTAGAACCCACTGACCACGCCCCTTGGGAGACCCCTATAGTCCTCCCAATCAAGCCAGATGGGTCTTTGCGCATCTGCGCTGATTACAAGAGTACCCTAAATAAGGCGCTCCAAGCCCATCCTTACCCGGTGCCCGTAGTGCAACACCTGTTGCACTCATTAGGCACGGGCTCCATTTTTGCCAAGCTGGACATGGCACAAGCCTACCAGCAGCTCCCAGTTGATTCGGCCACAGCTGCAGCTCAAACCATTGTCACCCATAGGGGAGCATTCAAGTGCCGCCGCCTCCAATTTGGCATAAGTGTAGCCCCGGGCATCTTTCAGGGCCTTATGGAGCGACTCCTGCATGGTCTGCCAGGAGTCGTTCCATATTTTGATGACGTTCTCATCTCTGCCCTCAGTCAGTCTGACCTCAAAGACAAATTAAGAGCGGTCCTACGCCGTTTCCAAACGGCTGGGCTCAAACTCAAGCGGGCAAAGTGCAGAATAGGGGTACCCCAGGTGGAGTTTTTAGGTTACCTGATCGATGCCAATGGCATCCATCCCACACCTACGAAAGTGGCTGCCATAAAAAAAGCCCCCACCCCTGCTAACAAAACTGATTTACAAGCCTTCCTCGGCCTCTTAAATTTTTACTGCTCATTTTTGCCCCACAAGGCTTCTGTGGCAGAACCATTGCACCGCCTTTTAGATAAAGGCACACCTTGGCATTGGGGCCCCCGGGAAGCTGCTTCCTTCGCAGCTGTCAAATCCCTCCTAACCTCCGAGGCTGTCTTAGTGCAATACACTGACCGCCTTCCTTTAGTCCTTGTTGCAGACGCTTCCCCCTTTGGAATTGGAGCTGTCCTAAGTCACACCCTTCCTGATGGCACAGAGGCCCCCATCGCCTTCTATTCTAGGACGCTCTCCTCTACAGAGCGAAATTATGGCCAGATCGACAAGGAAGCGCTGGCTGCGGTGGCAGCCATCAAGCGCTTCCACGACTATCTGTACGGCCGTCCCTTCACCCTGGTCACTGACCACAAGCCCCTCTTGGGCATCCTGGCTGGCAACATACAAACGCCCCAGGTCCTTTCCCCCCGCATGTTACGGTGGGTCGAATTCCTAGCCGCCTACTCTTATTCCCTCATTCATCGGCCTGGCAAACATCTGGCCCATGCCGACGCCCTCAGCCGCTGCCCCTTACCCATCTCTGTCTATGACCCCTCTCCTGCAACCCAAGTCCTCCTCATTGAGGCCTTACAGTTACCCATCTCGGCCTCTGACGTGGCTGCCCACTCTGCCAAAGACCCTACCATTAGCACAGTTTTGGACTGGGTGCGCAGGGGATGGCCGCAAGGGCCGGTAAGCCCTGAGTTCAAACCATACCACATTAGGCAGCACGAGCTATCAGTACAGCGAGGGTGTTTACTGTGGGGGAATAGAGTGGTAGTGCCAGCCAAACTCCAGCAGCCAGTTTTGGAGTCTCTGCATGAGGGGCACCCGGGGATAGTTAGGATGAAATCGTTAGGACGCAGCTACGTCTGGTGGCCAAAGTTTGACCAAGCGGCCGCCCAGTGGGTAGCAGGGTGCCAGCCGTGCCAACTATCCCGACCTGTGGCCCCCGCGGCCCCAGTCAAAGAGTGGGAAATGCCAAAGTCGCCCTGGTCAAGACTCCATGTGGACTTTGCCGGCCCCTTTCATGGGCGAAACTTCCTGGTGGTGGTAGATGCCTACTCGAAGTGGGTGGCGGTTGTCACCATGGCATCTACCACAGCAGCAGCCCTAATCAGGGCACTACAGAGCCTATTTGCCACGCATGGGTTGCCCGATGTCATCGTCTCAGACAACGGCCCGCAACTGACTTCCGCGGCTTTTCAAGTTTTCCTGGCTGGCCACGGAATCCGGCATGCCAGGGTGGCACCATTTTGCCCGGCCAGTAATGGCCAAGCAGAGAGGGTAGTGAGGTCAGCCAAAGAGGCTCTCTCACGTTTTACCGATGGGGACTGGCCGGAGAGAGTGTCTCGCTACCTGTTGGCACAGCATGTAACTCCATGCCCTTCTACCAACAGGAGCCCAGCAGAACTTCTAATGGGCCGACGGCTCCGCACTGACCTCGACCGCCTGCACCCTTCCTATTCCCCGGAGAAGCCCCCAGACTCAACCAGCCGCTACCGCAGATTCAATATAGGGGACCCCGTCTATGCCCAGAACTTTGGGGGGGATCCGAGATGGCTTCCGGGGACTGTCGAACAACACACCGGTCCCTACTCCTACCAAATCCGGCTACCCGATGGCAGACTCTGGCACCGCCACCTAAACCAACTTAGGGGCCGAGTGACAGGCCTGTCAGGAAACACTGCTGACCCAGATGACCGCGCAACCGTTCCAGTCCCTGACTTCACACCAGAAGTTCCTGACTCAAACGCGCTACCGGAGCCCAACTTACCTGATGAACCGAGTCAGCTGCAGGACGATGAGGCCACTTCCGAAGTTCTAGACGAGTCGCCTGGAGTTCCGCCGGCACTACAGACACCTCCTACCTCTTCGACTGCCGCCCCCGAACTGCGTAGATCTAGTCGGACGCGCAGGCGCCCAGCATACTTAGCCGACTACGCCTGCTCCGTCCAAGGGGGAAGGGGTGTTGAGTCCTTGCACTTACGACCAAGTCCTCGCACTTACGACGGCCGGCTCTGATTGGTTAAGACGCATGGACTAGCCGGCGGGAGAACACTGTGTTTCCATTGGTTGCTTAGTTTGACAGCTACAGTATAAATAGCTGTCAAACGCCTAAGCCCTGTTCTGTTTTTCCTGTTCAGCTTCTACAGCTGTTGTTAGCAATAAAGAGTTCCTGTTTGACTTAACCTTGTCTCGCCTCAGTTAGTGGGACCCTGGGTCGCCCTACAGAGCAGTTCTGAAACATCTCCCAACATAAATTTGTTTTTAGTAGCGTTCTATCCAGCCATCTATTTCTCTTGAAAATGTTGATAATGAACAATATATTGAGGCTGTAACTAAGAACTTGTTGTAAAATTACTCTCTCGGACTAAGTCATGAAAATTGGAATTTTACTAGGAAGTGTTCTGACCTAGGCTTCCTTAGAAATTAAACAGCACAAACCTAGTCCTGGCAAACCTCTTTAATTCATACATCTTAAATTACTTTCATTTACAGTCTGCAAGGCTTGATAAACAATTTTTCAGAGGAAGGTTATCAACACCCACCTATCTCACGTGGAACGCTGCCAAAGAGCTAATTTCCAGACGCAGGGCAAGGCCAAACTTGGCACAGAGTCACAAACAGAATTTTCAAATCTTGAATCAGCCAGATGAACTAATTGCTTCCTGCAAAAGCTCATGTCCCGTTCGCGTCTCTTTTATGTCTTATGGGAGGGGCCAATCATCTTCAAGCCTTACTCCCAAGTCGACTCTGTTTCCTTAATTGTTCCCATCTCCTGGCAGCTCTGCACATGCGCACACTGGGAACAGGCTCACACTGTTCTTCTGCCTCGCTGATGTCAGACTCGAGACTCCGGAGGCAGCAAAGAACTACCAGATGGCCTTGGCTCCCTCTCTGCCTCAGACTCAGAGCCATCGTCCGAGCCTTACCCAAATTCCAGGACTGACCCACGTTCCTCCCCAACCTCCTCACTGTCTGAATCTGCTGCCAGCTCTGCTGGCCACTGGCGGGCCACAACAGGAAGAAGGTATAATCTTTGGATTATTCAATGCTGCAAAAAACAGGATTATCCCACAATTTTAACTTATTCCAGAATCTGAAACCAATGGGAAGAAATAACCCTGGTATATTTATTTGAATCAACCTCAAAAAATGAAGTATGAAGAATGACATCTTATTTTGACTTTTATGCAGAAGACATGGGAAGTAACTTTTCAACTAAGGAGAATTCCCTGGGTGGATTCATATATCATTTGAATACCTAATTTTCATTGTACATAACCATGGCATGATTAAGCCTCACATGATCACTGTAAATTAAATTTTAGGTAAGGCAAGAGTAGAGTAGGAATATGGACATCACAGGACTGAATGTTCAGACTTTGTCCTTACCTGAGGTTGGAGGATGTTATTTTTTTTAAAAAAAATCTATCAGAAGTTTCATGTACTTGTTTAACTTCTTTTTTTAAAAAAAAATTGCAGTGCCAGAGGCTTCTTTTGTTTTTGTTTTGTTTTTGTTTTGCAAGACATAAAAACAGAGCTGGAGGCTATACGCAGCCCATGGCAACAGAGCAAATATTGAATGTTAGGAAACTATTTTTTTTTTAACTTGGAGCCAATATAGTTAAAAGGCATAAGAACATCCCTAATAAAATAAAAACAAATGAAAAGTTTTAATAGAAGCTGTAACAGTAAGTTTAAATGGGCACTGTGGGTAAGATAACTACATCAGATGGTGTTATGAATTAAAAGTCTGAATTGTATTCTGTCATTTTCACTCCTGATCTTTACCCCTCTGGGATATAACTTGAGAACTTCAGTTTCGTGTAATGTTCTCTTTGGATAAGCAAAGTCTTGTTTTCAGTGTTACATTAGCAATACAGTAGTTATAAAGACTACTTTGCCGATTAAAGGATATGCTTAGGCCAGGGTTACTTCAGATGCTCAAAATACTTGTATTATTATTAGCATAGTTACAGTTCACATCTAATCTTCCTTGCTCAAAAGCAAGAACCATTGAGTTCAGTGCTGCAGACTTATCTCATTTTAAGGCCCACGAATAAGAGCAGAACTTACTTTTAAATAAACTATTTAACAAACCTCTGTAGGATTTAAGTGTTTGAAATCTGAGATGTGTTATTGTATATGTATTTCCCACCAAAAAGATCATTTGTAATTTTTCTATATATGACCGGGGCCATACTTTACATTAAGTCATAATGTGGTTTAGTTGATTTGGGGTTATTGTCATGTGAATCCTGCCATTTACTGATAATATACCTAACAGTGCAGTTATTTAGCTACTGACTTGGAACTAACTTACTGTTTGGGAATTAACTTACTTCTGATCTATGTGCATAGGATTGCTTTGTATAATAAGCAAGTGCTGTCCAAAAACAAAAAGAACCTCTGCCCACCAGTCTAAAAATAATATACAATGAATTATGGATGAAGTCAAAGGAAGGAAAGGAAAGCACAAAAAAAAAGAAATGCCAATGCCTTGAAATGCACAGCACAAATTACTCACTTCCTACCCTGTTTCCCCCAAAATAAGACATCCCCTGATAATAAGCCCAGTTGGGCTTTTGAGCGCATGGCAATAAGGCCAAGCGCTTATTTCAGGGTTCAGAAATATAAGACAGGGTCTTATTTTTGGGGAAACATGGTAGTTTCTCAGTCTCTGCCATGTTGTGGATAAAGACTTTGCTTTCAACTTTCAACTTGCTCCATTTTCATTATTGGTATGCTCCAGTTTTTTGGATGCCTGAGCCTAATTCATTCTTAAATTCAAACAATTCTGCTTTATTTGAATTTAGTAACTGCTAAATTACCCATGTTTCTAAGAATTTGTGAAGAAATGTCTAAAAATGAGACCACAGAAGAAGAAGAAATTTGAGGGGTGGAATTTGAAACAAATTCATCAGTACTGGATTCACATCATAACAAAAGAGGAAATACTGATGTTACCTTATTTATTACATGTAGATTATTTTTTCCACTACAGTGCAATTCAATGTATCCAAACTGAATCTGGACAATGTACAATAAAATCAAACAAAATAGAAAACATGATAGAATAGAGATAAAAAAGAGAGAGGAATAAAGAACAAGAACAGTGCAGCCAATAATTAAACACTGATTAAAAACATTACTGTGTTTAAAAAGTCAATAAAATAAAAATATATCAATAAAGAAGCATTGTCTATGTTCAGATGTTCTCTTCCTAAACCTAAACCTTCCAGCTCTTTCTGTGCATTCTGTGCTCAAACGGAAATGTGTTTGGGATGCTTTGGCCATAGAAGAATGAAATAAAGCTGTTTTGATCTGGATATGGCTTGAAACATGGTTATTCCAGGCAGAAGTGGCATGGGAAGAATAATAAGAGCAAGAAAAGGCAAACACTGAGGGCTTTGTGATGACAAGTATGGGTCCTTGGGAACAGCAGCAGCAGCAAATGAAGGGAGCAACGGTATCTACGAGACCACCTTCTGCCACCGATAGCCTCCCATCGACCAGTACGCTCCCACAAAGAGGGGCTCCTCCGGGTGCCGTCAGCTAGGCAATGTCGGCTGATGACACCCAGGGGGAAAGCATTCTCTGTGGGGGCCCCTACCCTGTGGAATGAGCTGCCCCCGGAGATTCATAAGATTCCCGACCTGCGTACCTTTCGTCGCGCCCTAAAAACATTACTATTCCAACAAGCAAGGCTGGCCTAAATAATAACAATATTTTACTATGTTAATGGGTTGTTTTATTAGAGTTTTCGGCCAATTCATTTAATTGTTTTAAATTGTTTTTAATTTTTATATTGTCATGGTTTTATTTCTGGCTGTACACCGCCCTGAGTCCTTCGGGAGAAAGGCGGTATAGAAATTTAATAAAATAAATAAATAAAATAAAGAGAAGATGCTGGATCGATGCCACACATTAGCAGCACTGATGACAGAAAGAAGAGAGAGGATGGAAGGAATGTGGTGGTAAGATTAGGGAGGGGTGCACCAATGGAATATGATGCACTGGGAAATTTGGTGGTAGAAGATTTCTGCAGGGAGAATGTTCCAGAGGGTAGGGGCTAAGGCACATAAAGCATGTCTCCTAATTTCTGAACAGTTAATATTCCTTGGCTGATGGGATTGTAACATACACAACTTGCTGGTCCAAGCTGAACAGGTAGAAGAAATTCCTGGGAGAAGATGGTGCCTTAGGTAGCCCAGTGTCATGGCCCAGGCTGTGGCCTCAGATTCTGATTCTGAAGCTGAAGAGGTTGCTCTAGCTTAGCCTCTGGAATGTCAGCCTCGTGAAGCATTAAGCTGGACATCACATGTGGCGGTGCAATCAAAAGCACCGTCTGTGCAGCTGGACCTGTCTAGTGAGGGTGACTTAAGAACTCCTGGTCCCCGCATCAAAAGGAGAGTAGAACAGAGGAAGTTTATTAGGCTACTTGCCGAGCAACAGAGTAAGCATTCCGATTAGTGACAGCAGGCTGCAGCTTATAAAAAAAGACTTGCTTTACCTCTGTTGTCTTCTTGGAAACAGTGCCTGACTTGAGGGGGGCTTCCATGAAGGAATTCTACTCTTGTACTTTAGACCTTGAGCTGGCTGACAACCAGCTTTTGAAACTTGGACCAACTTGGGATAATTCTTCTCCATATTCCTTTTTGAATGCAAGCTTCACAGGCAAGCCTTTGCTTTGTTTGACATTCCTTGCTATAGAGCTCACTCAATTGCCTGAAAATAAAATTGGTAATTTCCCAAGAAACCGTCTGTGTATCTGTGGCTGAAACCTGAACCAGGACACTATGGTCCCAAGCTATGGAGGGGTTTAAATGGGACAACCAGCACCTTAAATTGCACCCAGAAGCACAGTGGCAACCACTGTAGCTCATGCAACAGTACTGTAATGTGTACCAAATATCTGACAGATTTATTATTCATGCAGCTGCATTCTGCGGTAGTTGAAACCTCTCAATGCTTTTTCAAAGGCAGCCCAATGTAGAGTGCATTGCAGTAATCCAGAGGGAGATGTTGCTGAGAAGTCAAGAATATCAAGGATGGCCACACAGTCCCTATCCTGCTCCTGCCAGAGGTCATCTAACAGTGCAATCAATGCGTCTCTGTTCTGCAACCTGATCTGAACTTTGACTGAAAGAGCTCCCAATAAGGCAGGATACAAATACAGTAAAATAAAAATATATCTATACTTAGGAATCAGAGTTTTCAATTCAAACCCACTGCTCTTCCATACCATCCGTAAGAACTTTACATTCAAATAAACCTTTCTGTGCTATCTCCTGGTTAAGTGCTTATAGGGCTGCAGATTACAGTAATGTGTTTTTCTTTTAATGGCCAGTGAGGAGACTCTAAAGTGGCTTGAAGCACCAAATTATAATCTTACAGCAGGACACATTTTATGACTTCATCATTTTCTTTGCTACATGAAAATTTGTTCACACTATTTGTCTATCACTAAGTCCTCCCCTGTGTAGTGTCCAAGGGATGTTACACGGTGGTTCAATTTTGCAGAAATCTAATATAATAAATGAGAGACCATAAAAGAATACTTGCTGTAAGATGCTGTGCCTGTAGAATCTTCACAACTTCCTGAATTTTCTCTATACCTCTTGGTATGCCTTGAGTGTAAATAGTAGGAACACAATATGTAGTACTAGATTTTTTAAAAACTCAACAATAGTTCTATTGTACGTCCAGGGGTTCTGTGAGAATGTGGTGAGTTTCTCTGAGGGACTAGTAAAAAACAAACAAATGAAGTTAACAAGAACACAACTAATTTCCTATCACTGAAGTTCTGTCTTTTGATCAGAGTTTTGAGATTTCTTTCTTAAACTCACAATTTAATGGCCTGAAAAGAGTTGAAAGTCCCTCCCATAATGCACTGATTTTATAGCACTGTCTGTAAAATTCGGTGCTAATTTAACACCTTATCGAAGTGCTGATGCAGATGCTAGTCCAGAAACAAGTTTAAAAATTTAATTGTACTTATGGTGAGAAACACTCTGAAATCTTCCTCCTTCAGAGCAGTAGAGAAAGCCTTTTAGATTTATTTTGCTGAAATGTTGCTCTCCAGTGAGGTTAGCAAAAATGTCTTCAATTTCAACAAGTAGTATTGCTTGGCATGTAATTATGGATGAATGGTAACTTTTAAATCAGCACAAATCCTGACCATACCAGAATTTTAACTAGAAGAACCACAGGGTTCGCCCTTAGCTTCCCACTAGTTCAATGTTTGCATACACTGTAGTATATGGAACTGAACATGCTTTATGAAACTTGGGAGTGACACTTTCTTGTAATACTACTTTACCAAAGCTGTGCTTGAGTGCTGTTCACGTGTTTCCAAAATGTTTCTGATCAGTGTATTTTACACTGACAGATATTACACTGTGATCTTTTTGCCAGTAATCATTTAAACTGTATTTCTAGTGGCTTTGGTTTAGCATTATTAAAACGCTTCTCAAATTCATGCTGCTAGTACCGTGTTTCCCCGAAAATAAGACCCTGTCTTATATTTTTTTGAACCCTGAAATAAGCACTTGGCCTTATTGCCATGCGCTCAAAAGCCCAATTGGGCTTATTATCAGGGGATGTCTTATTTTGGGGGAAAGAGGGTAATTGGGAAAGCAACATCAGCATTCAACTGCTGGTAAGATTTTGCTATTCTGTTTTTGATATGAGCCCCATTGCAGGCCTTATTTACATGCAAGAGTTTGGCTACCCCTGGTTTAGTAATAAATTCTTCATCTGCAGTAGTTTCTCAACCTGGGTGATTCAATTGCTGGCTGGGGAATTCTGAAAGTTGGGTTCCCTTCATCTCAGAATTGCCAAAGTTGAGAAACGCTGATTTACAGCATTTACTACTGCACTCCTTTTAAAGTAATGGCTTGGTAGTTTATCTCAGCAAAGGGTTTGCTTTTCCTTTAACAACAGGTTCTCCGGATATATTTCATAGAAAATATTGTGTCGTTTCCAGCTAACAAAGAAAAGACTCTCGAGTCACAAGCTTGATGCTGCTCTCTTGAACCTTTTATAAGAACTACTGTAACTCTCAGGAGCCTCCAAGAGCAAAACACCTACAGGCAGCCCCAGGCAATCAAACCACAACCCCAGATCACAGGCATGCCTAATCAACCAACAACTACCCAGTATACTACAGTAAGGTAAGTTAACCAGAGAGTTACTGTAACGCTTATAGAAAATGTGGCTAGAATTTGAACAACACATTAGAACTGGCTTAATGCTGCCCTGACTCTTATCTAGTAAATTTATGTTCATATTGTAGGAAGCCTCCTCACCCCCACAAGAATGAAATATTCTGTGGAATATTAAAAGAGGAAATATATTATATTTCCCCAAAGGGGAATTGGAGAAAAAAAAAACCTTAACAAAGGCAGAAAGCACCCCTACAAGCCTCCAGCAGATGCCTGAAGTCTTTAGAGATGGATATTATGTGCCCATTAAGAAATCCAGGCCAGCCTATTGACAAACAAAATACCTTCGGCTCCAGATGATGGGATTAAAATTTACATGCCCCACTCAAACTCTAAGAACAGGACATGACCTTTAGAACATAAAAGCATTAACGCACCACCATTAGAATAGCAAAAGATACCAGGCTCACTACATTGCACAACCCCCTAGGAGCATCTCAGAACCCTATAAAAATCCATGTGCTCATCAAACCAATTTGCCAGCTGTCCCAGAACTACATGCTGTTGTTGGTTCTGCTCATCAATAAAGAGAGTCCTTCTTTCTAATCAGCCTCCATTTTATTTCCAGCACCTTTCTCCCAGCTTGGCACCAGACTGGATTTTTCTTCCAACAATACTTTGTATCTGCATTCATTTACGTAGCTGGAAGAAACTCCTATTTGCATTGTTAAGAAAGCTAAATAAACTAAACCAAGGAAAACAGAATAGATCTCAAGTGTCAGCCCCTATGGGGATGGCCTTTAATTTTCAATCCTGTCAGTACTGCATAGTTAACCAACCAATTAAATATCTATTACATTGCGTAACGCAGCATGCAAGGTTATTGTTTTAACCACATGGAGTCCAAACCTGAGTTCCAGTAGATAGTGGACATTTTACTTTCGTTATAACCGGGAGAAAGTTTATAATTTGTTGTATGAAATAAATCTACCCTTCCAATTTCTAGATAAAGATGGGACTCTGGATTTAATCAGACACGCTTTTTTTCTGTTCTATTTTATAATCAGCGTTGAATCTCTATGTTGGACAATGGTGACTTCATTTCCTTCCTGTCACCACAGTTTGTGTCATTGTGTTTAAAAAAACACAGTTTGAACTGTTCCTTTTTAAAAAACAGAAAGAAACAGCCAGGCAAACTCTGCAAAGCTGGTGGGTTGTTAATCAAAATGGCTGCACTCTAAAAAACAGATTGTCCTCCATTTGGCTAGGACTGGGTAATCTGGTTCCAGGTCTCTTGGTAAGTAATTTTTCCCTGGTTAAGTGTGTTATGCAAATACCTTCATTGGGTTTTGCATAATCCATAAACCAGTTGAGCACATTTCAACCCAGAATAAGAGTATCATGCAAAGACAGACATAACATGGTTGTTACAACTTTCTTCACAAGCCCCTTTCCCTCCAGTCTGTCTTCTTTTCACTGGGTCAGTATTTCTTCCCGTGATCAACAATGAATCATTTCAGTGAGTAAAAGTATCCGTCATGCCCACATGGGCAGAGGAATTGACAGGATTGTATTTCAAAGTAAGGAATCGGGCAGAGCTTTAGTTGTCAAACATGAAGCAATTTCAACAGCTATTAGCCGGATTCACACTTCTCGCTAAGCCATAACGAGGTTTATTTTTGGTGTGGTGTTATGAACTCAACAATTGTGCCTTGTGGCTTAATAGGCTGGGCAAATAAAGTCAGTTCTGGTTTACTCCCATTTAACTATGTGTGATGAGAAGCCAGTCCCTTGCTGAATCTACAAAATATAACAAATTGTAGCTTTGTCGAGGTGTGAATCCAGCTCTTATTTTTTTAGTTACCCTTAAAAACCACTAATTCTGAATTAATTTTTCATTCCCTATTTAAAAGGTAAAAACTTCTTTCAGTAGAGTTGACTCCTAACGGTTACATGGACATATCCATGCGGTTTCCTTGGCAGCATTACAATCTAATACCTATTCTTTCCCAATGCCTTTTGCATCTGCCATCAGGACCAGAAAAAATTGCAAGGGACATCAACATCTGCTGGATAAAGAAAACCCAAGCTGTCTTCTTTGGCAGCCATTCCTGGGACAGTGTTAATTCTAAAAGCTGCAGGAGGCCAGAGATTCAAAACTGAATAGCAATCAGAACATCTGAATATAGAAAGGGAGGGAAGGAGTAATAATTATTTCTACATGGTAATTCTTTTTTCTCTATTCTAAAAACCTTTTTCAAGTCATCTTTGCGCAGAAATGCCATTTAGCTCAGAGAAACTTATTCCTGGCTAGAAATGTGAAGACCTAAGAGAGTAAAAAAAAAAAAAATAGCAGTAAAATCCTTTTTCTGATATTTTTTGCTTTCTCTGAACAACTGGGAAAAAAAATGGATGAAATATTTCCTGCTAGTTTCTTTTTAAAACATAACAGCTGAAAGAAATTGGCCTATATTTGGAAATATTCATTCCAAATCAAATGAACATGTGAAAGAATAGAGAAAGTCGCCTCAATAGATGCAGGCCTTTGGTTTTTCAGATACATGCAAATGATAAAATAAGGGTCAAAGATTTAGAAATGTACTAATTAGTTAGCATAGTAATTATGTATTTGTGAATGATGCTAAAAAAAGAATTGTGTATATTCCATTTTCCCTTTGAAATCCAGTTTTTGCCCCAAAGAATTTTTTTCTTCAGGGCTTCCAAATTCCCGGAAATGTTGTATCTGTATTCCTAGGTAAGCATAGAAGGATTACCAACCAAAATATGTTGAAATATTAGCAAAGCTAATTTTACTGCATATGAACTACATATTAAACCAGCTTGGTCTAGTGGTTACGGCACCAGGCTAGAAAGGAGAAGTCTCTGAGTTCCAGTTCTCCCTTAGGCATGAAAGCCAGCTGGGTGACCTTGGACCAGTCGCTCTGTCTCAACCCAACATACCTCACAGGGTTGTTGTTGTGAGGAAAATAGGAGGAGGAAAGAGTATTAGATATGTTTGCCACCTTGAGTTATTTATAAAAATAGTGGTGGAAAAAAAATCTGCAAAAATAGCAACCACTTCAGTAGATTCTTTTGGATGTTTCCTTGTTTTTCTTTCTGTATCAACATCTTTTCCCACATTCTAAAAGGACTCAGTAAAGTGCACTGCACACTTCTATCGGTGGCACATATCACTTTTGTCTCCATTGTTTTGTCATCTTACTTGCCAATATATAGCATGCATATCAGAGGTGGGTTTCAGCGGGTTCTGACCAGTTCTGGAGAACCGGTAGCGGAAATTTTGAGTAGTCCGGAGAACTGGTAGTAAAAATTCTGACTGGCCCTGCCCCCATCTATTCTCTGCCTCCCAAGTCCCAGCTGATCAGGAGGAAATGGGGATTTTGCAGTAACCTTCCATTGGATTGGGGAGGGAATGGAGATTTTACAGTATCCTTCCCCTGCCATGCCCACCAAGCCACGCCCATCAAGCCATGCCATGCCCACCAAGCCACACCCAGAGAACCGGTAGTAAAAATTTTTGAAACCCACCACTGATGCATATTTGACTGGAGTTAAGTACAGGTAGTAAAGTTATAATGTGGTTTATTTTGTTTTAATATATTATCTTAGCCATTATGAGTTAGACACTATTCTGTCTCATTGAACAAATATTACTTAGCACAATGTGTGAACCCAGCTATAAATTGTGAACTATGAAAAGAATCCTGAAGATGTTGTGCAAATAAACCATATCAATAGAACCTCTAATAAAGTGACCAAGTACATGTAATATGGTAGACTTCTACCTTGCTGGTTTGTATACTATATTTATACATAGGTTTTCTGGTTTGTTTACATAATCTTGGATGACTTGTGGAACTAGGTCACAAAGTGTTTGGGTGTATATTGTTAGCCATAATGTGGTCTATTTGCTTTTGGCTTAAGTGTGATGCATGAACTTAGTTGTTAATAGTTCAGGATATTGGATCACTCCAGCCAATTATGCTGCTAACACAAATTACCATTAAGAAATCCATGGCTTACTGCAAGAGCCAGTTCATTGCTTCCCTATGGCCCCCAATAATAAGTGACAACGATCAATAAAGAGAGCCAATGAAAATTGGTTCCCTGAAGCATCCAAGTTAAAATACAAATGCAGGTAGTTCTTGACTTGCAACCATTCATTTAATGACCATTCAAAGTTACAACAGCAGTGAAAATAGTGCCTTATGACTGTTTTCCACAAACCACTGAAGCATCCCTGTGGTCATGTGATCAAAATTCTGATGCTTTGGCAACTGGCATGTATTCATACCAGGGTCATGTGATCACCTTATGTGATCTTCTCACAAGCAAAATCAATGAGGAAGCCAGATTCACTTAAGAACCATATTACTAACGTAACAACTACAGTGATTCACTTAATTGTGGCACGTTGTAAAATTGGGCAAAACACACTTAACTTTGTGGGAAGCCCCCCCTCCTAGAAGAATGAAATATTTTGGGAAATATTAAAAAGGCAGAATATTTTATATTTCCCTAGAGGAGAAATGGGGAAACATGCTCTTAAAGAAAAAGCAGCCCCTAAGTCTTTCTTAATAGCCCACATCAGATGCCAGCAGTTAAGAGATAAAGAGCTTATTGAAAGAGGAAGACAAGTATCTAGATAGCTCTATTCATAAGCAAAGCAAATGCTGCAGGCAGAAATCCATTCAAGACAGGATATTTCGAAACTCCTTGGCAGAATGGTAGGATTAGAAAGCAGCCCCTCACACAAGATCCAACACAGGACGAAAACCATTAGCCACAATAGGAACTGCCCAACACTCTTTCAGAACACAAGCCCGTTCATTGCACCATCCCAGAGCAGTTCAAAGTCACAGATGAAAGCTCAGATAAACAATAAGCCAGAGGTTGACCAGATTAGCTTGGACAAGAACCTAGGATTTGCATTTCCTTTTTTGCCTATAGAGCCAGCTATGACCCCCATATGACCCCATAGGAATCTGACAACAACCAATAGAATATTAAAGGACATGTTCTTGCACTGGAACAGGAAGCTCAAATACAAAGCCCAAAGAAGGTGAACCCCCCCCCCCCATTCTCAACTCCATTTTGACAGCTGTCCCCAAATCATATGTGGTTGGTGGTTTTGCTACATCCATAAACCCTTCTTTGCAATCAGCCTCCATGTTTCCAGTATCTTTCTCCCAGCTTGGAACTGAACCAGATAGATTTTCCTTTCCATAATTGTCTTGCTCAGCAATGGAAATTTTGGGTTCAATTGCAGTCGCAAGTCAAGGACTATCTGTAGCAACATGTAAACATTTACAGGATAATGGTAAATAGGTCTCAAATTACTGGTTGTCCACACATGCTGATTATGATCTTGCATAATCTTGCGTAATCAACCCCAAAATGAAGCCCTGATTAGGAGAAATAGTGAAAGCAGGACTTAATTACCGTATTTTTTGGAGTATAAGACGCACCTACCTTTTTTGGTGAGGAAAAGAAGAAAAAGAAATCTCCCTCTGCCTCTGCCCAATTTTGCCTCATTGCAGCAAACAGCAAACAGCCTGCTTTACTTTCATTTTCATTTTAAGCATAGCTTGATTAGCACAAGGGGAAAAAAAATCTGCTCCAGCAATTTACCTCTTTTTAGCAAGCAGCAGAGCCCTGCACAAAATAGCTGAGAGTAAATCAACTGAGAGTCGGGAGCGATCCAATCAACTTATGCTAACTAGGTTGTGCTGAAGCTGAAAGGAACGTTTTTTTCTTGCTGTTTGCTTGCAAGGAGGTAACTGCTGTGAGGCAGAGGCCAAAGGGTGGAGGCCAGTGGGTGGGCGAGGCTACATTCGGTGTAGAAGACGCACCTAAATTTTCACCCTCTTTTAGGGGAGGAAAAGGTGCGTCTTATACTCCGAAAAATACGGTATGTTAAGAGTTCCACTTGCTCCTAGCCTCTTTACCACTCAGGTGATCAAATTTGCCCTAGAAGTTGTGGTAATGGTTTGGAACATATTTATAAAATTAAATATTCAATTTTGGAGTAATTGGCATATAACTGAGTTTGAAACACCTCTAAAAATCGGGTGGAAAGGCATATACAAATGTAACCACAATGATTATCTCATGCCTTAAAATAACTCCCATATTTTTAAAGGGAAATTCAGGGATTTTTGATTCAGTGTTCCCTGCATTTTCCAAACCTTTACTTAGTATAGAGTCTGAGTAATACTGCATAAACCTTACCAGCTTGGGTCACAAATATGCTAATCACAAATAAGAAACTGTACGTTTGACTGAAGATGTGCTGGAAGTCTAACAAAAAGTGCAAAATCCTGTAGATAATTTACCCAATATTTACTATACCAAAGAAAAACAGGGCCTAGTGTAGATATGAAAGGGTTTCTCAGATCAAAATGAGCTGCTCTGAAAAGCATCTTTCTATGTAAATAAATGCAACTCGGAAGGAGATCCTGAATAAATGCCTTTGCCTCACTCAATATTCTAATGACCGAAACGCAGAACCCAAGGTCCGTCTTACCCCCCCCCCCCCCGCTTCCCCCGTGTATGCACATCCCATTTCCCTTGTCTTTACACCTTCCTAATCTTTTGAGGGCAAAAAAACCCCAAGCCCTCAGTCTTGTGGACTGAGCATGCCCGAGCCACCTCCGCGCATGCTCACTGAGAACAAAAGAGCTCGCCGATTTGATGGGGAGCAGAACCTAATAGAGCTCGGCAACCTTCGGTGTTTTCCGTTGGGGCCCGGCCGCCATTTTCTCGCTCCCTCTCTTTACTCGTTAGCTGCGCGGCTCCCTGCCCTGGTCGCCAGCGCTTTGTCCTGTTCGGCGATGGACGGGTGAGTGAGGGAGTGAATGAGGGACGGCGGCCGGGAATAAGAAAGGGAGGAGGGAGTTGTGTCGCCGCCGCCGCCGCCGCCACTTCTCCCGCCTTTCTTGTCTTCGCATCGTATCTGACGGGGGAGCTGGCCGCGCATCCCTTGTTGTGCTAGGCTTTTCCTCAGCCCCTTCATCCTCGGCCGGCTGGTTCGCGGTGTGCGAGCCAGGAGGTATCGGGATGAGAGGAAAAAGGGGTGTGTTTTTTGTTTTTTTTTTTTGGTGGGGAGGAGGAGGAGGCCGGGAAGGTGGACGGGAAGACGGCTTCCCCCCCTCCCCCTCCCCCTCCCGCCTCTGGTTCCTCTCAGGGACTGGGCCCGCAGCAGCAACTGAGGCGCTGACATGAGGCATCATCCTATGGCTGGTTCTTGAGATGCCGGGTTATCCAAGCCGGGGGAGGGGTGGCTGGGTGAACCAGAACAAGGCCTTCAATGCTGAAGGAGTGGATTTAACACACTTTATGACTCTTCCCCCTCCCCCTCCCGCCAGAGCGGCCCTCTTTTTCATTTGGGATTGGGGAAAGCTCGCGCCCCACAAGTCCCCGGCCCCCTTTTGTAGTAGCCACCCCCTTCCCCTCAGACGAGGGACCGGAGAGCAGCAGGAGGCAGACGCCTTGCTCTTTTGTTCCCCCGCTAGAGCTGCTCCGCGGCCTTCTTCGCCGCCCCCCCCCCCTTCCGAGACAGAAAAAGATGCCTTTGTATGCGTGGAAGGCCGCCTGTCAAAAGCCGAAGGGAGGAAACGGCTGTGGGGTGGTCCGCCATATGGAAACAACACACACCAGGGCTCTCCCATTGGCGGGAATGAGATATTTGGGTGGCTAAGTCTGTAGGCACAGACTCACGACCAGGCCCCCCCCCTTTTTTTTTTTAATTGGAGGCCAAGCAGCCCCAGCCATAGACATCTATCAAGAAAGATGATTTTTTTAATCACCCTTATAATTCTACAGTACTTAAATTTGCTTTGGGAATAAAGCTCTATACCACTTTAAACAGGAGGATGCGGGAGTATTTGAATGTGGGCCTTAGGGAATTCATGGTTGAGAACTGTCAGTGATTTAAAATTGGTTGGTCAAGGGGAAAATAATTAGGTACCTATAATATTATTATTATTATTATTATTATTATTATTATTATTATTATTATTACACACAATAATGTGAAATCACACCTGCCAGTTCTTTAGCTGGTGTTGGCCTTCATACATGTCAAGTTCTACCCAAGAATCTAATATGTCCTAATTTATTGGCATAGTACAGGGGTCTGCAACCTTAAACACTCGAAAGAGCCATTGGACCAGTTTCCCACAGAAAAGAAAACACCGGGAGCCACAAAACCCTTCCCGTGCCTGACTATTTCTCGAGCGGCCACCAAACTAGCATATGTAGTTGAATTAAACGTTCTGTTTTCTTCTGAAACTTTTATTTTCTTGGATTTATCCATGGTTGGCCTACTAGGGGTTGAAAAGCTCAATAAATCATGTGCTGGTGGTTATCGCACATTGGTGGTTGTGACACATATTTTGAGTGACAGGGAGCCGCAGCAGAGGGGTGAAAGAACCACATGTAGTTCCAGAGCCACAGGTTGCTGACCCCTGGAATAGTATATGTGCGGATCCAAGCAGCATGGCCTTTTGTAATTGACAGATGGAAATTGTATTAATGTGCAGGTTTTCTAAGTACCTTCTAAGATTTTTTTGGTATGGCACCCTATGTGCAAATAACAACTGGGACCACCAAGACCAATTTTTTTGCCACAATCTTTCAGTTTCAGATCTTGATACTCCCAATTCCTTACCTTTTATCCTACCATATTCCTGGTATTGCCACATCAATCTACACTTTCTTTTTTTCAACCACAGTTATTTCTGGTGTGTTATGAGCCAAGACTTTATCAGTTTGTATTCAGAAATGACACAACATTCATTTTTCAACTGTAAACTTCCATCAATTTTTCATTACTGGCATACACACACACACACACACACACACACACACACACACACACACAAATGTTCCAGTTTGAAACATTAATCTATTTTGGTGTCTGTTATGTTGTTGTTTATAATCAGTTTGTGTGATCTTGCATGAGCTGAGTATATGATCTACTGTTTCTTCTGCCTCCCTGCACAGTCTGTCCAGTTCTGGCTTTAATTGCATTAGCTTGAGTAGCTTGCTTTTGAGCAGCCAAAATCAAGCCTTCAGTTTCTTATTTTAATGTGCCAGTTGTAAGCCACTGCCAGATTTTATCTCTCTCTATTTTCCTCTTGATCTTTTATAGAAATTGATCATGCACTGCAATGCTTTCCTTGCCAGCATTCTATTCTTTTTTAAATAATTTGTACATTATTTCAATATACATGTTTTATTTCCTATACATTCAATAAGTTCCAATTTTGAAGTTGTTTTGATGCCTGTTGTTTGCTATCTTTTAAGATATGGTTTTCTTCTTTGATAGTTTGTTTGACTTGAAGTAAACCTCTGCTTCCATTTCTGTACTGCACATATATAATCTATCAATATTACTATGGGAATGTAATACATAGTGAATAGTCATTAGCTTTCTTGCTTTTCAGTCCAAGTTCAGTTGTTCAATCACAAGCTGTTCAGTTCAGCTTGTGTCCAGTTAATAATTCAAGCAGTGCATTGTATCATAGGTATGGGCCATTTATTGGTGACTTTTATGGTGTTCCCACTGTTAGTTTTCTCTTCAGCACTTTTCCCATACTTTGGATGTAATCTTTACTTATCACATTGTTAATTTGTCCCATGCTTGATATTATCCAACTGTAAAATGCTCAGATAATTGTAGTCTTCATTCTGATGGCTCCTGATGACTGGGCCATTCACTATTTCAGTACTACTGTTTGTGTTTTTATCCCAATTTATTATATTTTATAGCACATTTCTCTAGGCCAAATCTCATTGCTACATTTTGTGCTGAATATTCTTGCTCTACAGGTAGATTGTGACTTATGACCACAATTGAGTGCAACATTTCTATTGCTAAGCAAGACAGTTGTTAAGTGAGTTTTGCCCCATTTTATGACCCTTCTTGCCACAATTTTTAAGTGAACCATAGCAGTTGTTAAGTTAGTAATATGGTTGTTAAGTGAATCTGGCTTCCCCTTTGACTTTGTCAGAATATCATAAACTGTGATGCCAAATGTCATCAGTGTCATGATGCCAAGACACTGCAACTATCATAAATATAAGCCAGTTATTTGTTTATGAGTCATTTATTTAACAAATAAGTAAATATGAGCCAGTTGCCAAGTGTTGAAATTTTGATCACGTGACCTCAGGGATGCTGCAATGTTTATGTGAAAAATGATCATAAGTCACTTTTTTCAGTGCCATTATAACTTTGAGTGGTCACTAAACAAATGGTTGTAGGTTGAGGACTACCTGTATTTGTCAGTGACTGGATTTTGATTTTAGATTTTCAAATCATCCATATAAAGCAAACATGAGGTTTTATTAGCATTTTTGTAATATGGTAGCCAATATTTATTTTCTTCAAATATTGTAGCAGTGACAAATAATAAGGATGATACTAAGTCACCCTCTCAGATATTTGAGCCAAAAGCCATGCAATTGATAATTTCCAAGATATGTCCACTTCTTAATTTTTAATCATTTCTGCTGTAATTATTAGTTCTTTCATTTGATTTTACTAAATTCATCTTCAGATTATTTTATCCATTCAGCTTTTTTATTATAATCTATTGGGGTTTCTTACAGATCTTTCCAAAACTGGATTGTTTCCTTTTTGTTTGGTTTTCCACGTTCAGGATTTCTACTGCCATTTATTTTTAGAATTCCCTCTGGTCCTATGGCTGTTATGAACAAGATTCCTCTCTGTTTGGATCTTAAAGTCCCATAATAACTTAACCTGCTCATTTTTCAAAACCTCCTCTAAGTTTGATGGTACCAGTAGTTTTTACTATATTTAAATCCAAACTTCTGGCAATTCAGTCATGACACTGCTTGTAATTTGTAAAATTTTGCTCCTGCTGCAGCCAAAGAGCAAAAGGGCAATTGTTTCATACGTTTTACTACAAAGGTGACAATTGTTTGTTGCATGTTGTATTTTTACCATAATACAGTTAGTTGACAAAGTTTGTTCTTGAGTCACTAAAATAAAGCCTTCAGTTTCTTTGCTTAACAGTCTTGATTTTAACCAACTCCATATAGGGTTTTGAATCTATTTTCTTTAAGTATTGACAATGTATTGCCTTGTTCTTCCAATTAACAAATTGGTTTTCAATTGTTTCTTTTCTATAGTCAGTCTTCACCTTTGTTGTTTTCAAGAACTTTCCTTTGACTGACTTCCTTCAGCAAGGCTTTCTGGCTTTTCTTAATGTAGTCATTTGGGCCATACTTTTCTGGGGGATGACATCATCATGGCCAGCCGGAAATAACAAGTGGATTAACTGTTTAGATGCTGGTTGTAAATACTCAAGTGAATTAACTGTTTAGATGATGGTTGTAAATACTTAAGTGAATTAACTGTTTAGATGCTGGTTGTATCCTCCAGTTTGCTTCACTTGTAGGAATTCCATATTCCTCAACTCTTGCAAAATACAATTGATCAATGCCATTTTTGGGGTGCAAGGTTTGTGCATTGTCATTTTTTCTTGGCTTCCAATCCAAGTTATCAAGTTCCATTTGGGTCCAATCAATATAGAATAACGGACTGCTCAGGTATTAATTGCTTTAATGATAATCCTACCATTCAGCTTTAATTTCAATTTTTTCAAAATAATGTAAAAGAAAGCAAAGATAGTAGCAATAGCGATAGGCGATCTCAGATCATGAATAGCATCACTTGAACACCATCAATCAATTGTAAAAAAACAGCTTTATTTGGGACAGCTTACATGCTGCAATAATAACCTTCACACCATTAGACAACATCTACCTATCCTAGGCCCTTGGAAAGGACTTAATAGGTGGATAAAAATGCCAAATCCAGTCTAAATATATGACTGTGTGACCAACTACAATGGTAAAAATGAGCTAAAGTGGTATGCTCTAGTTTTGTTATTTTTGTTCAGCCCATTCTTGATAATGATGTATATAGTTATTACCTATAAAGCTTTGTGGGCTCTGGATAGCACTCCGGAGACTGCTTATTTGCAATAACAAGAATGGGCGCACTCCCAAGTCCTCTGCATTAAACACTCATCTTGTGGGACCTAGGAAGCGATTCTTTTCTGTTATGGCTCCCAACTTCTGGAATAAAATATCCCCTCCCCCCATGACAACTGCACTTTTCTAGGGTTCTGGAAAGTGTGGTCCCAGACCAGGCTTGATTCTTATGATATTTTTAAAGCCTTAGTTTTGTTTTGTTGATTTTATTGTTCAGATTATTTTACTCTGGACTGTGTGTTTGATTTTATGTTTTTAAGCTATTTTTTTTCCTCCTAGTATTGTACAATGCCGGAAATCCACCGGAGTTGGGCAGCCAATACATTTATATAAATAAATAATAAATGTTAACTTAATTTCCTTGATCATGGTCTTAGTTTGTTAGACCTTTTTTTTTAATTTGATTTATATGCCGCCCTTCTCCGGAGACTCAGGGCGGCTTACAATGCGTTAAGCAATAGCCTTCATACTTTTGTATATTTATACAAAGTCAGCTTATTGCCCCCACAAACTGGGTCCTCAATTTACCCACCTTAGAAAGGATGGAAGGCTGAGTCAACCTTGAGCCTGGTGGGATTTGAACTTGCAGTAAAAAAAAAAACGAAAAACAACCCAGTCTTGGTCAATATATCTCCCTTAAGTATATGATGAACCCCCCCCCCCCCCGGTTTTAAAGGAATTGGTTGGTTGTATTTAATTTCATATAAATTGAATTTAAGGGAACTCAAGATATTAGGTTTTACAGTATAATTACAGTGTTTAAAATATATTAATTTCAACCCCTTTTCTTATCATGATTCTGTTTTATATGTGTTTGTGGCATATAGGGTATTTTTTGTTCTGATGCTATTTACTGTGCCATGAATCAAAACACTTAAAAGTTAGCATTTTAATACAATAAGTGTAAAAAATAACTTGGTTTAGAGCAGTCTGTTTAATTGCACTTCTTAATCAACTAGGATTATAAGGACACCCTACTCAATATGACTCTGGGCAGATATAAAGGGCTATGAGGAAGAACATTGTGAGTTGAGAAGGAAGAGCCACAGCCTAGATAAAGGTTTGATCAATGAAAACAGTACAAAGCAGTATAGAATAACAGAGTTGGAAGGGACCTTGGAGGTCTTCAAGTCCAACACCCTGCTTAGGCAGGAAACCCTATACCATTTCAGTGATAGGATGGAGAAAACATCTCAGAAGATATCCTCCCTATTCCTCTGGAAAAGTAAAGGCAGAGGATTGCGAAAGTGCTTTTAGTTTTGCAATATTCTGTTATTGTAACCTGAGAATAAAGGTAATACCAAAACTCATAGTTTTGGTTTCCTGTCTGGACCACTTTATAGGGCCAACAGCAGCATACAACAATAAAAAACCCCATAAACCAATATCCCACATAACATTAAAAAAGATAAATATAAAATGCAGAAAAAAATGGTGACTGACCACCACAACAGAACAACTAAAGAGGGATCAATTCAACTGGGGTCCCTAATGCCTGGAAGAAAAGCCAGGTCTTAAATGCAAGCAGACTTGGGGCCAGTCAGACATCAGCTGGAAGATTGTTCAGAGAACAAGAGTAATTACAGAAAAGGTTGTAGATACTTATTCATATTTAAAAGAAGGAACCTAGAGCATACCCTCTCCATGTGAGCATGTGGGACAGGCAGATTTTCTTGGGAAAAGGCAGCCCCTCAAGTTTTCTCATTGTACCAATTTCAGTTGTATGGAAACCCCTTCTCTATGTAGCTAACCATAAATCCAATCTACTGTGGAGGATGGGGGCTACCACAACAGATTTTGAGAAACTCTGGAGAAAGTTCTGGAGAAAAAGCAGGGAAGAAGAAATGTGTTTCTTATTCAACACAATAATTTACCTTTAATATGAGAGTGGTGCTTTGAATCAGCGACATGGATGGCATATAAATTTAATTTATAATATAAATATAGTAATATGAAAATGAAAATGAAAATGTATTCCTATACTCAATTTCCCTACCATAGTTTTAAGTAAACAGGCAGTTAAATAGCAAATTGAATACTTGATTTTATGAAAAATATTTGCCTTGGTGGAGAAAAATACATTTCCTCTTCTAAAATCTGATTTTTTTTCTTTCCAGCATTGTTACTGATGTTGCAGTTGGTGTGAAGGTATGTAATCAATTTAAATTACAATGTTGAATAATGAAAGCATTGGTCTAAAAATATTTATTTCAAAATTTGTTTGGTATTATCTTGGTGATTGGTTGTCATTCTTTTATCTAGAAACTTCAAGCAACCTAGAAGTTAGTAGAAAACCCCCAAATTATTTATCATAAGCACCAGAATCTAAATGTAATTGCAGCCAGCTATAAAATGAATTAAAACATTGAAAAGCTTTCAGGAAATGAGATGATTGATAGGGAATTTTCACACTTCTAATCCAGGGTTTTTACAATAGTACTGGGGGGAAAAGAATCTCAAGCTAAGCAATATTAGCAACATTATCAAGGCCTTCTGTTTTTATTATTCTTAGAGGCCTTGTCTAGACATAGCCTTTGCAATTTTTATATCTCAAGTAATGGAATGGTGCTGTAAATATGTATACTCCTTCACCTGCACAATTTTTCTTGCCCTGTGCTTTTAATACTTAACAGTTCAAACATCTGTTGGTTTACACATTGCATTAAACCATGATTTGTCATGTTTGGTTTTGATGTGGAGTGTAAATCTAGTCAGTATGCTTTGTAATTCATGATTTATGTCTGAGAGTGTGGACACATGCCCCAAACAATTATATTTACTAAACAGCTTGGAATATTATTTTATGGACTTAACTTTGGTTTGCTTTTCCTTTTTCCTTGTCTTGATTGGTTAATTTAACCGGACTTTGTATCTTCTGCAAGCTGTTGGTAAACTTTTCTTTCAAAATTTCACTCTGAGTAAATTAGGATCAAATCCAAGAAATTGTATCACAGGCATGCATATTCCCCATTTTTGAAGACGTTTGTTCCTGAAATCAGAGTTTGAAATATAGTAGAAGCCAAATTGTAAAGATTATTTGTTAATAATACTATAATATTAATATTAGAACGGGTTTTTTTTTGTATCTAAATCAATAGAGTATAACGTAACAACATACCAAAGGAAAGAGGATTTGTAATTATTGAATACCTTCTAATGAGGCATAAATTGTTCGATTGGGTTCATATAGCATACAAAATCACAAATAAGTAAGCCACATTTTGATTTTATATGATATATGCATTTACCTTTATAAGTAGGGGCATTCTTGGAGAGTCAAGTATAATTAGAGTGCGAGTAATAACTTTTGTAATCTTGTTTACCTTGAATTAAGGAATTACAGGGTTGTAAAAAGGGAGTTTTTTAAATTTGGGCTACTGTAATTTTGATTTTTTTATAAAAAAAATACTGTCCTTAAACAATGTGTCTCTAAAATTAGAATTTAGGCTGTAGTAAGAAAATTTAGGCTTCCTATGTTGTATGAAAAAAGTGGCCTTCACACATTGCTTTCTTTTTCAGTTATATTACATGTGTATATCCATTTCTGACCTCCCCTTTAGGCTTACTTTGTTTCAGTAGAAACAGAGATGAGAAATGATTGTTATCTTAGAGAAATTGTAATCCTGGTCTACATATAACATAATCCTAATTTAAATAAAAGTTTGATTTGCACAGAATACTGAGCCAAAATATTTCATTGTTTTCTGAAACAAATCATATTGGTGTGATTTACTTATAAGTTTACTTGTGAGTTACTGAGAAAAAAAGAAAGCATCACATTATGTTAATACTGGTTGCAGATGAAAGTTTTACATGAGGCGCTAGATTTTTGAAATGAAAATTTTGCTTTTCTGGGGGATTATTCCATCATATTCAGAAGTCTTGAACTGGAAATAGAAACATTCATTGGGAAATCTATATATAAGAGAATGTTTGTAGCTCAGGGTTGAACTGTGGGGAATATCATCAGTGCTCTGTTGCCTAGTTTGGTAATGAAATGTCTGCAAGACAACAACCAAATTCAGAAGGCACCAAGGACCCCCACAAATCTAAATAATCTAAATATAAATCTAAATATATCTAAATAATGCTGTAGAACCTATTAGACACTTTTAAGTACAAATGAAAGAATTGTCAATTTTGCCATGTTCAGACAATTGTGAGTAGATAGTTTATTTTGTCAACATCACTGATAATCATACTGGTAATGAAAGATAGCCACTTTACTCCATAATCAACAGTAATTATGCAATTAACAGTAACTGTTAACTATAAATCATTTAACATACACGCAAAGTAATAATATTAGAAGAAAGCAAAACATTTTGGCTCCTTTGAAACTAAGAAAAAAATGAATTAATTGAATAATTCTAAGATGTTAAATAAGCAATCAAACTAAAAACAAGGGTTTTGGGCCCATGTATCTGTTATGGGTGGCTGTAGTACCTTTCTTCAAGGAAAATCATTTAGTTTAATCTTCTTTTTGAACTCCTCTAAGCAGAACCATTGGAAGAGTTTTCTGTGCTCCAATGAGTTAGATAAATGTGTAAAACATTTTACAGTAATCTGTGAAGTTTTCAGAGAATTGTGGCAGTAGTTCTTTAAGGATATAAATAAATGGGTGTTTGTAAAAAGGAATCAGTGTCAAAATGGTGGATGCAATGAAGTAGTGAAAGTCTCAGTTCTTTTTAATATAAATGTGATGTATTGAAGCACAGAGACAGGGTTTCAATCACTTGACCAAACATGCCATTTTGACTTTCTTGACACCCTGGTCTCATCCCCAAGACTGATGAGAGTATGGTAAATATAATCATCTAGAGTAAATGATCTCTAATCCTTCTTTTGGCCCTTTTTGGAATGAGGCAAACTCCTGGAGCTGACTATATATCTGATGTGACAAAGTCAGATAATAGGGGATGGTTGGATTGGTGTTGGTTGCAGGCTTGTTATTATCACATTTAGCCTAGAATTGTTACCAATCTCTTGCCCCCTTTTCCCATAATAAATTATCTAAGTTCTGCCTTACAAGTGCATGGCAAGTTTTCCTTATTTATCAGCATAGCAATTAGTGTATGAATGGTAGTTGATTATATGCTTTATATCATATTCCCCAATATTAAGTATTGTACAAATATGCAGAGATTCCATGTAATCATTGCTATAGATGAAGCCAGATACCTTTTAAAATCAATATTTGACTTTCATATTGATCTCAAGTTTACTTTCTATACAAATTAGTTGAAAACTGGAAAACATAATCTGCTTAATTTTAATATTTTTGTGGCATTGGAAAGAGTGGCAAGGAAAAAGTCTACAGTGTAGAAGTGTACACTAAAGGAAAATCAATAACTCAACTTTATTGCAAGAAGATTATTTAAAAGGTTTCCAAAAATGTTGGAAAGTTGTACTACAAAAGTTTTTACACTGTCCTTAAAAAGCATTTTAAGAGGCAGTTGTAATTGTCAATATAACCTTCTTTACATAGATAGAAACTATTTTAAAATATAATGGCAACTCAATATGTTCATGGAATTGAGGCTAACAAAAACAGTTTTACAGTTTTCTGTGAAGCTAAGTGAAATTTATCAAATATTCCTATCTTAAATTTTGAGTAAATCTTAATTAAACCTTCAAGATTTATTAAAAACATCTTTCAAACCAATTGTTGAATTCACATGAGGAAATATGCTCATATATGTAGCCTAATAAGTTGACTCTTGCATATGGAAACTGTTACATCTCTGATTCTATCCAGGTGTGGAAGTTCAGCAGAGTTGGACTTAGTAAAAGGATGGAAGACGGTTAGGGAATTGGGCTGAAGGCCTCATTGGGATGTCAAAAAACTTCCTAGACGAAAGCAACATTGAACTATTTCCATGTTGTAGTGAAGATAATTGTGCAAATATTCAGTTGCTCATGCAGAAGTTGAGCTCAACTGAAAGAATTCGTTAGTTTTCTTGTGAATTTAGCAAAGATTGAAAAATCAAATGTTACATATGAAATTAGCTTCCTGCTTTGTCCATCCTTTGATAAACCAGGGTTCAAAGACAGGCTATTACTACTTCTGATTCTTATTCTATGCTTTGCACAATTAATTACCCTGAAAAGGAGTGTGCATATTTACCAAAAGTAATTCAGTCAAGATAAAACAATTGCTATTGTCTAATAATAGCATATCAGGTCAGGGAAAATATATGAATCTCTTTTTCAACAACTTGGTGTCTCCTGTTAAATTAAGTAGCCCTAGCTTGTAGGGAAGGATGCTTTTGGATATGTCTTCATTGCACGATGTGCAAATGGAACCAATAAGTTGCTGTGCCTATTGTTCAGCTAAAGTGTTATTTTTTTAAATTTTTTAAATTTTTTAAATTATTAAATTTATATACCGCCCTACTCCCGAAGGACTCACGGTGGTGTACAGCCAAGATCATATAGTACATATATACATACATATAGTACAAACATTAAAAACATTTAAAATATATTAAATACCATGGCCCGAAAACAATTTAAAACACCACAATTTATAAGACCCCAATTTAAAATTTAAAACAATTTAAAAAGAGGTTAGGCCAGGCCAGCCTGCTGGAAAAGGAATGTTTTAAGGGCACGGCGGAAAGCACACAGATCCGGGATCCTCCGTATCTCCGGGGGAGCTCATTCCAGATGGTAGGTGCCCCCACAGAGAAGGCTCTCCCCCTGGGGGCCGCCAGTCGACACTGTTTGGCCGACGGCACTCTGAGAAGCCCCTCTCTATGGGAGCGTACTGGTCTTTGAGAGGCTACTGGTGGCAGTAGACGGTCTCGTAAATACCCTGGTCCTAAGCCATGGAGCGCTCTAAAGGTGGTAACCAAAACATTGAAGCGCACCCGGAAGATCACCGGGGGCCAGTGCAGCTCGCGCAGGAAGTGCGTCATATGGGAGTGCCACGTCGCTCCCATAACCACCCGCGCAGCCACATTCTGGACCAGCTGGAGCCTCCGGGTACTCCTCAAGGGGAGTCCCATGTAGAGAGCATTGCAGTAGTCCAGGCGGGAAGTGACGAGAGCATGAGTGACCGTACTTAACGAGTCCCGATCCAGAAAGGGCTGCAACTGGCGAATCAGGCGAACCTGATAAAAATGTTCATTTTTATGAACATGTTAAAAACGGTGCAATAAAATACAAGTGCGGAATATGGCAGTTAAGTGGGAATGAATATTAACATAATCCCAGCACTATCAATCAAGAATACAGGTTGTCTTCAATTTATGGTCACGATTGAACCGGAATTTCAATCACTAAGCATGGTCATTAAGCAAATATCATGTGACTGGATCCTTTTTACTTCAGTTAAGTGAATCACACAAATCCAGCTTCTCCAATTGACTTAGCTTGTCAAAAGTTGACTGGGTAGATCACAAATCATAATCACATAAGACACTGCAACCATCACAAATATGAGCCAGTTGCTGAGTGCCCAAATAGCAAACAGATGACCATAGAATCTATGTGATGATCAAAATTGAAGGATGGGTTGTAAGTCACTTTCTCTAAGGCTGTAGTTATAAGTTGAGGACTACCTGTCATGGAAGAGTCCTTTTATTTCAGTATTTTGTGTTACATATTGACCAACAGATTCTTTTGGAAGTTCACAATCATGAACAATGACAACCATGTGACTTTACAGTTCTCCAGTGTGCTGAGCAAAGAATGAGTTAACTCCGCCTTTCTGCCCAGCGACTGAGTCCTTTTAAACTTTGCAGCCCCGCCTCTCCTGACTGTGTCCCAGTTTTGACTCAGTCTGAGCCCAAGAGAGACGCGTTTTAGGAAGAGTCCTCACAGCAAAAAGGCAGTTAAATTCTTTGAATTCTCAACGGTTTTTCGGCAATGACAAGGTTCTTGGACGAGCAATACATACAGCTATTAATTTAATTATTAGTAATCCTATTCTTTACCCTGTTTGTTTCTTGTTGTTTTTAATGTTTTATTTTTAATGTTGCAAGCAGTTTGTAAATTTCCCAGTTACTGAGAATTAGGCAGTATATAAATTTAAATAATATTAATAATAAAAATCCTCCAGTGTTTTGATAGTTATCATCATGTTTTATGGCATCAACCTTTGTAGTTTAATAATGCATTTGGTAAAGAAATACTTCTTTTATCTGTTTCCACCTATATTTTGTTTTAGTGAGTTGTTTCTTGAAGAGAGGAAGAAAGCTCCTCTTTATTCATATTGTATATACAAATGTATGGTTTTATATCCCAGTATGATGATTCTTCTTTACTTTAGCTCCAAGATCAAAACACTAAAATGCTGTAGTCATTTCTGGAAGGGAAAACTGTTCTAACCTCCTAATCAGTTTTTATAACCAGTGCTTCATTTGGTCTTAGTTTGCTTTTGAGTCTTATTTATTTATTTTTCTGTATCCTGTCTTATTTTTACAAATAATTCAAGGCAGCAAACATATCCAACACACTCTCCTCTTCCTCCTACTTTCCCCACAATGAAAGCCCTGTGAGATGGGGTGGGCCAAGAGGGCAGTGCCTGGCCTATAGTTACCGGGGCTGTTTTTTATGGCTCAGGCAGGAATTGAATTCACAGCTCCTATTTTCTATCTGGTTCCTTAACCACTAGACTTTTTTTCTTGATTTTTGCAGCTTTAAATTGGAAATATGGAATCTCTATGGGTTAAATCTGACCTCAGTTCTTAACTCTTTCAAAATCTCTGCAAAATGGTAGTTATTAAAACTTCCTCCATTTTCCTTTGCCATGAAAATCAAAGGAAGATGAAGATACAGTGGTGCTTAAAAGTTTCAGAACCCTTTTGAATTTTCAATATTTTTGCATAAATATGATCTAAAATGTGAGAAGTTCTCCATACAAACCCTAAAACTAGATAGAGAACCCAATTAAAAATTGAATCAAAAATATTATACTTGTTCATTTACTTATTGAGGAAAATGATCCAAATCCACATATTTGCGTAGTGCAAAAAGTATGTGAAACTCTAGAATTACTTAAACTTTTTCTGAAGGAGATATTAGAGCCATCTGTTTCGATCACTTTTTCTGAAGGAGAAATTAGAGTCGTGTTTCAATCAATGGGATGATAATTGATTATGAATATGAGGTGCTTTAGAGCACTCTGAGCAGTTAATGCCAACATATTGCCCCCAACCGTCTGGGTCCTCATTTTACCAACCTTGGAAGGATGGGTCAGCTTTGAGCCGGTCAAGATCAAACTCCTGGCTGTGGGCAGAGTTTGTCTGCAATACTGTATTCTAACATTCTAACCACTGTACCACCACAGCTCAGTCTGATGTTCACAACACAGGTATTTGGAAGTGTGGCATGGCTCAAATAGAGGAAATTTTTTATTTTTTTTATTTTATTTCCAATTTATATACCACCCTTCTCCCTGAGGACTCAGGGCGGTGTACAGCCAGAAATAAAAACATAAAATGCAAATATTAAAACAGTTAATATATATATAAATTTGGCTCCAGAATTAAAACTAACAAACCAATTAAAATTTAAAATTTCTTCGTAAGCCAGCCCGGCTTGTTGGAAAAAATGTGTTTTAAGGGCACGGCGGAAGGCATTGAGGTCATGAATTTTCCTAATCTCCAGGGGCAACTGGTTCCAGAGGGTGGGTGCCCCCACATTGGGGTGCCCCCAATGCCTGTGGACTATGAAAAACAGTTATTAATACCCACCAGTTTAGAAAAGATTACAAAACTAACAAAAGGTTACAAAACTCCAAAAGAGTTTGAACTCCACCAGTATCCAAATGGAACATTGCTGCCCATCTATAGTTTATGAAAGACGAGAAGAAATATATCTTATGGTACACATATTAACAGCAGCAAAGTTGATATTTGCACAAAATTGGAAATGCAGAGAGAACCCACAGGAGGTAGAAATAATCAACAAAATATTGACCTGTGCAGAAATGGACAGGTTAACAATGGAGCTCAAAGATAAAGATGAATTGGAATTCTGTATAACCTGGAATACGTTATATAAATGGCTAGAGAAAAGGCAGAATGTGGGGATAGAGAATTAGAAACAGTGAAGAAAAAGGAAGAAAAATAAATAATATAAGAAATATTAGATAGGATTAAATTGGATTTGAATAGATACGAAGGGAATATGTATGTAACTGAAGTGTGATTGAATGTACAAAAAAGTATATATGGAATATGCATGATGTTATATTGTAATATACACGAAAGAAAAAGTGTTAGAAAAGTATGTACCAGACAAGTTGCACGAAGTCTAATGTTTTTAAAATGTATATTCAATAAAATTATTTTTTTTAAAAAAAAAAAGACAACTTGGATAAGCCTGAAAGCTATTGGAAGAATTTTCTGTGTCCGGATGAAACCAAAATAGAATTCTTGGGCTTGAATGAAAAGTTTTCTTTTTGGCGAAAGGCAAGCACTGCGTTCCAGTAGAAGAACCTTATCCCATCTGTGAAAAATGGTAGCATTATCATACTTTGGGACCTTCTTTGCTCCCTTTGGACCAGGACAGCTTGCCCTCATTAGTAGAACTATGAATTCTGAATTGTATTAGCAAGTTCTACAGGAAAGTGTCAGGGTATCTGTCTGTGAATTGATGCTTAAGAGAAACTGAATCTTTCCACAAGACAACCAAAAAATGGTTATAGCAGAAGAAATTCATTTTCACCATTTTCCTCAATAAATCGGTGAATAAGTATTCTCTTGACTCATTTGTTTAATTTGGTTCTCTCTCTGTCTAATTTTAGGACAAGTGTGAAGAACAAATAACCTTTTAAGACATATTTATGCAGAAATATTGAAAAATATTGAAATACTGAAAATTCAAAAGGGTTTGCAAACTTAAAAACACTGTATATCTATAGCTTCAAGGGCCTCCACTACTTTGAAAATACTGTCCTGATAATTTAGTTGCTTCTCATTTTTCAAATGGGATGTTTGTAATTTAGATCTCTTATCTGCTATTTTCATGGGGATTTGGATAAATAACTTTTGTTTTAGTCTCACCTGAAGAGATTATTGTAACTGAATAAAAAATAGATGTAAATAAGTTAATATCTTCTAAATGGATACCTGAAAGTTTAGTGCAAAAAAAGTGATAAGTCTCTAAATAGTTTCCTTGCTTTAGATTTTCACTTAATGTCATTTTGACATTATTAATACCAATTTTGTATTTTTAGATGGCAAACTGCTTATTGTTTCTTTCTTTCTTAGAGAGGATCTGACGAACTTCTTTCAGGCAGTGTACTCAATAGCCCGAACTCTAATATGAGCAGCATAGTAGTTACTGGTAAGTGATGCATTTTAAAGGATCGTTGTTATTTGAATAGCAAAATATATCCATCTTGCAGAATAGATTAAAATATATGGCAGAAAGATTGTTCATAATTCCATTTGAATAATGACACACTAAACTTTAAAAACAAAACAAAACCACCAATAAATGCCTGAACTAAACTCATGTGATGTGCTTGTGTGTGTATATGTGTATAAATAAATAAATTGGAAAAATCTTTTCATTCTGTATGTTTTAAGGCAGGATAACAAATGGAAGTTTCTTCAGCAATCTACCATATTTTTTGGAGTATAAGACGCACCGGAGTATAAGACACAGCTTAGTTTTTTGGGAGGAAAATAGGAAAAAAAATCTGCCTACCAGGTATTCATCTGACTAGCGTCCTTAGTTTGGTCAGCTTCATCACATTAGTTTGCTTGTTTTGAGCGTGCACACTTTTTATCCCCTGCTTGGGGATAAAAAACAGCTTCTAAAGCACAACTGATCTTTGGAGAGAGAAGCAATGAGAAAAGCAGGCAAAGCACGGAGATCGCTTCACTTGCTAACGCCTTGTTAAGGCTGAAAAAAAGCTAAAGCACAGCTGAGAATTGGAGGGAGCAGGCAAAGCACAGAAGATCGCTTCACTGAAAAAAAGCTAGCGCCTTGTTAAGGCTGAAAAAAAGCTAAAGCACAGACGAGATTCAGAGGGAGTAGGCAAAGCACGAAGGACTCACTAGCGCCTCGTTAGGGCTGAAAAAAAGCTTTGAAAAAGCTACATTTGGAGTATAAGACGCACCCAAATTTTCAGCCTCTTTTAGGGGGGAAAAGTGCGTCTTATACTCTGAAAAATACGGTACTTGAAATTATATTATCTTATTCTTCCTTTGCTACAGCCTGACCTACAGTTATTATTTAGCTACAATATTCAGGTAATCCTTGACTTACAGCAGTTCATTTAGTGACCATTTGAAGTTACAATGGCACTGAAAAAAGTGGCTTATGACTGTTTTTCACACTTAAGACCATTGCAGCATTCCCATGGTCATGTGATCAAAAGTCAGATGCTTGGTAACTGACTCATATTTATGGCAGTTGCCATGTCCCAGTGTGATGTGATAACCTTTTAAAACCCTCTGACAAGGAAAGTCAATGGGGAAGCCAGATTCATTTAACAATCCTTCTACTAATTTAATAACTGCAGTGATTCACTTAACAACTGTCAAGAATGGTTGTAAAATGGGATAAAATTCACTTAACAACAGAAATTTTGGGCCCAGTTGCAGTTGTAAGTCAAGAACTACCTGTATTACAGAAAATTAATACTGAATTTTTCCTATTTTCCTTCACCCTCTCCAGACCTGTTAGTCTTGTATCCCTTTTACTGCAGTATTTCTGTTCTACTTTTTCTGCACATACAAGAATATACTAAATGTGCAATAAAAAATGTATGCCTTATACTATGCCCTTGACTAATTATGTAAGTTTTGCAAATAATGTTAAAAGGACTAGTTCCCAGCCTTTTCATAGTTGGATAATCTCTTGCTTGTGCAATCAATGTGTTGAAACCTTAGTGTTGTCCTAAATTATGCATTAATTTCCTTAATTATACATTAAGGTATCCTTTCATTTTATTTGGTGCTTCTATTTATCCTAAATTTGACACATAGTATTAGAATTTCTTTTCGTTTTTAAGTTATCCTGAGACTTTTTGTGAGAAAGTGGTACAAATGTACAAATGAACTGAAACTAGAATGTAAAATTAGAGAAGATATTCTGGGATGGCATGCTTAAAATAAGTAGGTAGTCTTTGATTGATTGGTCAATGACCTGCGCAGGGATACCTGTTTCATTCTGGTTTTATATGTTGGGATTATGTGCTATTTTTGTATGTGTGTGTGTACTTTCAAGTCAGGGATGACCCCTGACGACTGCCTAGACAAGGCCCTGTAATTTTCTTGTCAAGATTTCAAAACTAGTTTGACATTGCCTGCTTCGTAAGACAGAGAGAGTGTGACTGGCCCAAGGTCACCCAGTTGGTGTCATGCCTAAGATAGAACGAGAACTCATAGTTCTCACCTAGTGGCTTAAGGCCTACACCAAACTGCCTCTCTAATATGCTAGCATTAGATTCTGTTAAAGTTGTATATTAATAGGAATCACCAATGCTCTTATTTAAGGATAAAAAACTGTCTGTTGGTAACAGACATATCAGATTTTGAGATATTTCACAAATGTACACAAAATAACTACTAGAGGAAGCATGATTTTCAAAACATGACTGCCAGAATAATCATGATCCAGAGGTATTTTACATTAAACTTTACATTACATTGAAATAACAACAGTGGACAGTAATATCATTACACAGACCCTAAATATATTTAATGGCATCCTGGTATCTGCTGCAAGTATGTAAGCTATAGGTTTCATTGTGGCTTCTTAGTTGATTTGTGTGTAATAAAGTTGTGAATAATAATAATAATAAAACCACACACACATGTATACCCATTGCTTTGATATGCATCTAATGTCTCAAATGATCAACACAATCAAAAGCTTTGGAGTAGTCTATAAAACAGAAGTTGTGTTCTTTTTGATATTTTCTTGCTGTTTCTGTCATCCACCTAATATTAAATTACATGATTTTGTTCTGCCATATTTTTCCCATTGTGAAAATATGGGAGAACAAAATTGGAAATGATATATTTCCCATACAATTGCCATTTTTCTCTCCCCATATAGGGCTTTAATCGTTTAGGATTTTCAACATTTTCTTGTTGGCATGTGGTATTAGGACTATTTTAATTAAAACGTTATTTTAAATCTGGCTTTGTATGGGTTAGGTGTAGGTAGATATTTTCCAGTCTTGGGTCCCTGTTGCTTTTTTTACATTGGTTTGCAAAAGTCTGTCATGACTTTTCACACTGGTCTCCTTTAAGAGCTTTATGGAGATTTGATCAGTCCTGGAGTTTTCCCATACAGGTAGTTCTCAGCAACTACAATCCCAATACTCCTTGCTGCCATTGTTTAACAAGAATTGTGGTTTGATAATTGGTGAGAGACCCAGATAAGGAGTGTGGGGTGCTTCAGGGCGTTGGGAGAGGCCCTGGCAGGCCATGAATGACTTGAGGGAGTGCTGCAGAATGGTGCAAATGCAGGGAGGGCAGCAAAAGAAGCTGCACCACCTTCTGAAAGCTTCAACCACCCCAGCAGTGTGCTCCAGAAAGCACCAAAAGCTCAGGAAACTTCCACAATGGAGTGTGAAACAGCTATCCCTAATAAAGTGCCAAGCAAGTAGGAAGCCTCCACAACTCAGCAAAAGGCACTGTATTCAGGGAAGTATCAATGCCTAAAAAGTCTTCATAATGGGGGGCAAAGCAGGTAATGCCAAACCCCAGGAAGCTCAACAGCATTGCTCCCTTCTTGTCTTCTTCGCTCACACAAATGCACTGGCTTCCTTCTCTCTTATGCCCTGTGTCTTCCTTCGCTCCTTTGCTGACACGGACCATGGCCTCCTTCTACCTTAGTACACTCATATGCTTTGTGCTTTGTTGCAGCTCTGGGAGGAATGAGAAAGCCTCATGAACAGCCAGCAGCTTCCAAACAGAGCTCTAAAGTGTACTAAAAGCACCCCTGCAGAGTCTCTGGAAGACACTCTAAAGCACGGGTTTGTGTCCTGTGACATATCGCGATGATTTTTGCCTTTGTGGAGCTGGGACAGGCGTACCCTGCACATGACACATCCGGCCCATGGGCCACCAGTTTGACACCCTTGCTCTAAAGAGAAAGGCAGGGAAGGAGAGTGCAATGTGAGTGAAGGAGGCAAGGAAGGTGCAGTTCATGAGTGACTTGTGTCCTCTCCTGCCAGCTTCCCCATTGACCTTATTCCTGGGAAGCCAGCAAGGAAAGTTGCAAATAGTGATCATGTGATTATGGGGTGTTTGGCAACTGGTTGTAAGTGGGAACAGGTTGCCAAACACCCAGATTGCAATAACATGAATGTAGAGGTGCTGCCACAGTTATTACTTTGGCCATAGATCATTGTTCAGCGCTGTTATAACTTTGAATGGTTGCTAAACAAACATAAGCCAAGGATTCGCTGTATGTTAGTTCTTTTATAGCCCATCTGACTTCATCTTCAAGTTCACCAAATTTTTGAATACAATCTCATCTGGGTTAGTCACCTTGTATAAGTTTTTCATGTTGTCCTTCTATGTACATCATCACATTAACAATTTAATGTGATAAAATCCTTTCCATTGTTCCTTATTAAATTGAAACAAGTTTGGAGTGTTCCGATGATTGCTATAATTTTCTATAAAATACCCTTTGTTCTTCCTTTCTTACTCTGTCTACCTCTCAGACATACCTTTCTTACCTGTTGTTGGAAATTTGCATTAAGCTTCCTAGTTTTCCCAAGATTTCCTCTGGCTTTTGCCAAATTTCAGCTTGAGGAACCATACTGTATCCTCAGTTAGTAGATAGTGGGATGACCAGATTAGCTATAGTATAAGTGGGGTTTAGGCCAAAGAATATGCAGTCACAGATCACTAGTGGCAGTGTCATTAGGATGTGATCTATGGAGAACAATGCAGTTCTACCAAATGCCCCAGAAATCCAGTGACAGCACTTTTAAAATTGCAGTCCATCTCCCTGACTGCAGGCAACAATGCATGTTGGCATAGACAGACCCAAGGTGAAATAAATCAGATGAGATTATGATCAAGCATCCACAAGTGAGGTCTCAGCAATTCTATCAACTGTGGCATCATGAGGAAGGGTAATAACACTATTTTAAGATCAGTTTCATAGTTTATCAAGTGTTAGAAAAGGAGGTGGGTCTTATTTCACTGTTAGTCTTCAGAGGGAAGTTAAATTGTATCTAACATCAGTATGCTTTAGTTCTAGATTTCTTCAAGAAGAGTTGGGACTAAGTAATTTACAGGTCCTGATTTATGTATTGGTTACACTAATTATTAAATACTAACAAAATGGTGATAACAAAATGGGTCTGTGCTTTTTGCTCTAGTATACTGTCAGAGAATTGAATATGTATTTTTGATAATTTCTATTGTGAAAAGAGCCAAGACCAAGATTCAGTTACTTATTTCAAAAGTTTACAGTGCTTGAACAATTCACATATTTTGTTATTCTGAAGAGTACTATAATTCCAGATGACAAATTATTTTTGAAGGGGCTCTCAGTCCAAAAAGAGTAATGCCTATGTCTCTTTTGAATTAAAGTTGATATACTAGAAATGACAGTAGTAATTTCTAATAGCAGAAAAACAGTTCAAATAGATTATGCTTGGATTTTTTGTGTGAAAAAAGAGAAGTTTATAAAAGTTAAAATTTTGCAACTTCTATCATCATGGAAGAGAGTTGAAGCTTCATGCAGCCTGGGCATATTGTTTTCTGGCAATTTATTTGCTATTTATAGTAAAACACTCTTCAGGTGTCACTTCAGCTTTTTTAATTCAATTGACAAATCTGTAGTTATTCTGGTAACAAGCAATCAGGAATAATACCAGATTTTTGCTGTTTTCCTTAATTTGCAACCTCATTTTTCACCCGTTTCCCTTCAGAGCATCAGAATATATTTTTAAAGGTTGTAATGTTTTCCCTTCTTACCTTGTTTGGAAGAGAACCAAGTAATCATTTCTATTTGAAAGTTAAATGTTGTGTGCATGTTTATATTTATGTTTGGTCTTTGTAAATATTTGTATCAAATTGTAATTAACTGGTATTGCAATAGAATGATAGAATCTACCGTACTGAGTGGACTGTAATTGGGATGGTTATTAGGGAGCTTGCAAAAAACGGTCTAAGAAGCCATCTGCTGCTGTATATTCAGGACATTATTGGAGAGGAGCTAAGAGGAGGAAGTCAGACCACTTTTTTATTTAATTTAGCAAATCTGCCAGGCCATTCAACTCCAACATGTTTCACAGATGGGAAAAGGTTTTTATGCTGGAATGCAATGTTTGCCTTTTGCCAAACACTTTTCATTCAAAGCCCCTAAGTTCTATTTTGGTCTCATCTGTCCACAGAGCATTCTTCCAATAGCCTTGTGGCTTATCAATTGGTCTTTTACAAATTGTAAATAGGAAGCAGTGTTCTTTTCAGAACATTGTATAATCATTATTTTCTCCTTTTTTCTGCTGGTATTGATTGTGAAAGAAGGAGTTGCAGAAGCTGGAGGCAGAATCAAAAGACGAATCAGCCTAGAATCTCTATGTAGCCACAAGTAAACTGCCCCTGAATTCCATGGGCTCTTATTTAGCTCCTAAGTGCTAACCCTTAGTTGAGAAGATTCCTGTGCATAAGCACAAGTAGTAATAAATCAGTTTAATTGGACCTTCATATGTGGACCTGATCATTTTGGTTGACATTAAATTTTCTTTGTATCTTATCAGAAAATAAGACTGATTAGGAAAATAATTTTACTGATTTACTAGTATTTTTGAATAATGCCCATAAACATTTCTTAGGGTCCACCAGACAATAATTTTAAAACTTGCTATCTGCCCTAGAAATTATTGGTTGTTCGTATAATTTTTGACCTGACAGTAGAGATCACCTGGCTTTTCCAATTTTCATAAAGACTTTGGGAATTGGCACTGCCAGGTTATAACAGCTGCCTAATTAGAAAATCTCTCTCTATTCTCCATTGTACTGGAAATAGCATCCAGGAATGGGTTGTCCTTGTCTGTTAGCCAATAGGACTGAGTCTGTCAAAACTGTGAGGACATGCCTAACCAATGGTCCCTAGCTTTTTTCTTTTTTTAAATTTGATTTATATGCCGCCCTTCTCTGGAGACTCAGGGCGGCTTACAATGCGTTAAGCAATAGCCTTCATACTTTTGTATATTTATACAAAGTCAGCTTATTGCACCCACAATCTGGGTCCTCATTTCACCTACCTTAGAAAGGATGGAAGGCTGAGTCAACCTTGAGCCTGGTGAGATTAGAACTTGCAGTAATTGCAGGCAGCTGAATGTTAATCAGTGCCTTAGTCTACTGTGCCACTCAGGCTTTTGACTCAGTCCTAACTAAAGATAGTCGTGCTTTTAATTAGGGCAACCTATTCCTAGATATCATTCTACTTCTTTGACAGCTATACCTCCAACATGTTAGCTCCTTTGAATTTGACAGCTGTACCATCAATTGATTCCAGCGTGAAGAGTTTTTAGTTCGAGCCCGGTGAGGGCTGCTCTGCAGCAGTCAGATTACCAGGAAGTGATCCTGAGAAGGGGACAAGTTGAGCATTGCTCGCAGAGCCAGCCAGGGCAGTAGCGGAGCAGACAGCGCTTCCGCACTTCGCAGTGGCAAGAGCTTCAGCACTCTGCCACTTACAGAGGGCAGCCGGCGGACTGGTAAGCCTTGGATTGTCATTTGACAGCCCCTGTCCCCCTGGACAGAGCCCCAAGGATAGAGTCCCTGCCCGACTGCTGGGCGTAATCTCTGTTGTTGCCTGCCGCCATCTCCTTCACAGCGGAGCCCTTGCGGCGTGTCTGCATGGCAGAAAATTCAAAATGGAAGCGCGGCTGTTCCTTTAAGCTGAGAAGCCACTTTGACAAGCAAAGGCCCGGGCAGGGCTAAGAAAGGCAGAGACGCTTTCGGGATCAAGGCCCGCAAGCCTGAAGGCAGCGGCAAAGCTCCTCAAAAACTCCAAGACCTTGGCTTGCATCTCCAAGGCTGCGGAGCAAGAGTCTACCAGGTGCCAGAAAGCCATCAAGAGAGAGTTAGCCAAGGCTTTAAAGGCTGCTGACCGCAGGAGAGAGTCTCAAGCCTCCAGTCAGGCCGTTTCCTGCCAAAATGCAGGGCAACCATTGGGACAGCCTGAGGCCTGTGACAGCCGACCTCCACAGGCTCTATTCCCGGATGGCGCTGGAGAGCAACATTTGCAGGCTGATTGCAATTTGCCCAGCAACAGTGAGTCACAGACTGGCTCACGTCCAGACCCTTTTTCTGCCTTATCTCCCTGGCAACAGCCTTCAAGGCAAAGGATTTCATCTGTTGAGACAAGCTTTACCCCAACTTCAGTGGGAAACCGCTCAGGGAAGCCTCAAGCATTCCAATTTCCTTTGAGCATGGAAGCCTTGATATCAGAGGCTACAAAGCAAGGAATGGCAACCAGCTTGCAGCAAAGCCAGAGAGCTGCTTCTGTCAGATCTGACCGTTCCTTACCTCTGGATCTCCCTCTAGGGCCCCAGGCTTCAAGGAAATTCCATATTCCCCTGCTTCCTCCAATTAACCTTCTGAGGAAGAGATGCCCAGGGAGTTAGACTTGTCAGAGGATGAGGGCTTAGCACCTAACCAACTGGCCTTCGCTGGCTGTTTCCGGCCAGCCTTGTTCAAATGCTTACTGTACAAGGCCAGAAACACGGCTCACCAAGCTGGCCACTTGCCGGCTCAGGAGCCACACCAAGCACATTGGCGCCTGTGGGGTCACTGTTTTCGGAACCGACAGCAAGGACCAAGGTGGTACCTTCGCCCAGATTATTTTTAGACGTGGTGCAGAGGCAGTAGGCCTCTCCTGGGGCGGGAGCAAATCCCAGCATCCTGGACAAACGATTCTACAATATGGACCCACACTTGTCCAAAGCACTGCAGGTGCCTGCAATGGATGCCCCGTTGACTGTGCCATCATAATGGCGGATTCACCTGAGTATAGTACAGACTGCAGAACAGTCCCTCAGGGAGGCCTACCAAGCCGCTGTTTGAGCTGTGAAAGTATGCACAGTGGCTTCCTTTTTTAATAGGGTGTCCTTAATTTGGTTGCGACATCTACAAGACAGACTTCCGGCGGCAGATGTACGGTCTGTCTGGAAGAGGTTTGCTGTGCGGCTACATGGTCCTCCCCGTCCCCTTTCATCAAGCACTATAAACTGAACAGCTACACCTCAGCTGAGGCTGCCTTTGATAGGCGGGTCTTCCAAAGGGTGCATGTGGATGGGGGGACCTCAGACCAGGTTGCAGCCCACCTGTGAGGACAAGACTACTTTGGTATGTCCCATTCCTGGATGCTATCTCCACTTCAATGGGGAAGGGGCATTGGTCTTACCTGATACACTTCTTCTTGTTGAGTGGAGATAGCATCCAGCCCCACCCTGATGCCGGGCTGGCCCTCGGTCCATCGGGGGAAGAACCTCTGATCATGGCACGTAGGATCGATCTCTATGCCTTCGCCAAAAGCTGGGGACCGTTGGGGTAGGCGTGTCCTCACAGCTTTCACAGACTCAGTCCTATTGGTTAGCAGACGAGGACAACCCATTCCTGGATGCTACCTCCACTCAATGAGAAGAGCGTATCAGGTAAGACCAATTCCCCTTTTCTCTCTTTTTTTGTTGATTACTTTTTGTTACCTTTTGAAACTGAACAAAAATGTCCCTAAAATCCTTCTTATTTGAATTTAGGTGAGGAAAGTGAAAGGATTGTCTGAGATTGATGATTGATGATAAGTTATCAGTAATAAATTCAAGCTCAAACTCAAAAAGACGATCTCACTAATAGGTGACCCCTTTGTTTTTCCTGAGATATAAAATAATCTGACCATTTTTGGCTAGATTTTGGAGACAGTGGGAAAAATACATACTAAAGTTAGATTCTGATAAATTAAATAGATCTAGAGAATTTCTTAATAGATAACGATTTAGAGTGGAGCCTGAGACCAGCAGTCATAATTCCCATTTTTTTAAAAAAGTAGAATAATTAAGCAAATTATAACTATAAATACAACTAGTCCTCGACTTACAACAGTTCATTTAGTGATTGTTTGAAGTTACAATGACACTGAAAAAAATTATGCTTACAACCATTGCAACATCTCCAGGGTCCTGTGGTCAAAATTTGGTTGCTTGGCAACTGACTCATATTTATACCAATTGTAGTGTCCTAGGGTCATGTTATCACCTTTTGTAACCTTCCACAAAGTCAATGGGGAAGCCAGATTCACTTAACAACCATGTTAATAACTTAACTGCAGTTATTCACTTAACAACTGTGACAAGAAAGGTGGTAAAATGGGGCAAAACTCACTTAACTGTCTCATTAGCAGCATAAATTTTGGATACAGTTGTGGTCCTAAGTCGAGGACAACTAGTACATTAGTTTGTTTATTACAGTTAGCTCTATGCTAGACATGTTGACTAAGATACAAAAGCATTACCTAGAACAAGAAAAGCAGAGGAGTAGGTAGAATTTGGAGAAACCGATCTGCTATCAACCAAGGCTTAACAATATTACATTTAATGGAGAAATACACTTGTCACTTCACAGTCTCCTTATATTTGGATTTTATAAGTTTTTAAATCGCCTTTTGATTCTATCTCTTGAATAAAACTGGGGAAACTGAAAGCAACCCTGATGGATTATCACCTATTACTTCCTATTTGAGCCTTTTATGATGTCTTTGAAAGTCAGAGGTAACCCCCAAAGCTATCTATCAAATGCTATGTCAACTTGAGAGGTAATCAAACAAGATTGTAAGTTAACTCTGCTTTTATTTAACTTTTGCATAAATGACATAGTAGGTTACTTAGATGGAACTTTTATTCTCCAAAGTTGATAGAGCCATTTATATCCATCCTTCTGTATGCATGTCTAGAAATCCCTATAAGTCTTAGAAGGATTCTACAAGTCCTTGAGAATCTTGCAGGGAGAATTATTTGTAAAGAAATAAGATAAAAGCTAAAAATATGAGTTTTGTTTGGAGTTTGGAGACCAAGGAATACTGCTGGCATATAAATGGGCATCCATGACAGACATATGCTGTCTGTACCTGTAATAGTAGGAAGACACATACATCACTACCAAGGGTGGGTTCTAAATTTTTTTACTACTGGTTCTGTGGGCGTGGCTTGGAGGTCATGTGACTGGGTGGGCGTGGCTAGCTGGTCATGTGACCGGGTGGCCATGGCTATGTGTATAGGGACTACTCAGAGGGCTGAAAGTCATTTCTGACAGGTCCTCGCACTTTTGACTGGTCCTCACACTTATGACCATCCTCACATTTATGCCTGTGCAGCATTCTTAACAACCATGTCACTCATTTCACAACTGCTTCTCTTCACCATGGTGATAAGATAGGGAAAAAAACGTAAAATGGTGAGGAGAGTCGTAAGTTTGAGGACTGGCCAAAAGTGCGAGGACCAGTCAAAAATAACTTTTTCAGCCCTCTGAGTAGTCCACATGCATAAAAGGATACAGCAATAGAGAGGGATGAAGGAAGGGAAGGGAAATTAGAGTAGGAGTGAGGGTAAGACAGGGAGGAAGAGAGGAGGAGAAGGAGAAAGGAAGAGGAAGTAGGGAGGAGAAGAAGGGGGGGAAGAGAAAGTAAAAAGGAAAGAAAAGAGAGAGGTGGTAGGTTTGAGGAGAAAGATTGCTGTACAATAAAAAAGATGAAAGAGAAGAAAGCCAATCCCAAACAAATATATATATTAAGATAAAGAATGAATTGTTAAACTTTAAAGAATAAAAGAGAACAAATATGAATAAATAGCAATAATTAGAAACGCACATACAAACATACAATGTATTTTCTTTGAACAGAGTATTTGGCTGGCTCATAAATTTAAACTGTGTTTAGTCATTTCAATTAAATTTACAATTTCTATATTTCCTTCTTGCCATATTTATTCCTCATCTATTTTTTAAAAAAAACTATTACCCTTCATCCTCATCTCTAATCTTAATCAAATTCAATTTCCCCCTTCTATTCTATATTATACTCCTTTCCATTGTCATCTATTTTTATATCTATCCTCACATTGGTTAATTATGTAATATTACAGTTGTTTAATACAAATTCAACATTTTAATATAAATCAATTAGTTATATAACTATCTTTTTTGTATATTAATCAATATGAACATGAATATTCCAACTATTTCCATGCAATCCAATTTCTTACAAATCCATTAATTATATTTACCAATAATAATAAACCAAATAATTTCCCCCATATATTCCTCCAAACCACAACTTAACCATTTCTGCTTTCAACACAATATACAATTAATAGTATCTCAATTATTACAATTCCCTAGTTAAATAGAGCTTTTTTTCTTTTGTGTTTTAAAATCTTGAACTCTCCTCTTTTGCCCTAAATTTCCCATGGTTTGCACCTACCTTTTTTGGTGAGCAAAAAGAAAAAGAAATCTCTCCTTGCCTCATTTTGTCACGTTGCAACAGAGCCTGCTTTACTTTCAGTTTCCTTTTTCCCTAGCATAGCTACTGATTTGTTTTCTTTTAACACTGATCAGCTGTAGGGCGGCCCTTTGAAGCCCCGCAGCAAGAGTTTAAACAGTTTTTTCCCCTCTAGCCATCAGCTGGGACTCAGGAGGCAGCAATAGATTGGGAGTGGGGCCAAATAAAAGGTAAGAATAACGTGGGTAGTGGTGGTGGTGGAGGGGCGGGGGGGGAGAATCGATTCGGTGACGTCATATCGTCACCGCTACCGGCTCGCGGGAACCAATGCGAACTGGGAGCAACCCACCACTGATCACTACTATTGTTGCTCAAAATGCTTTGAGAATTAGCACCATTCCTAAAATGTTTATACTCAAAATATGATAATTATTGTTGGAAAGGTTTTGAGTCTGATTGACGTATTTCAAATATGTTTTGGTTTATTGATTGGTAACAGAGGTGACATAAGCCTAAAGGGCCTCCCCCTTTGGAGTTCCCCTAATTATGCAAATTCTAATAACATTTAATCAATATAGCAAACAGATTTACGGGCTATGGCAAAATATATGTTAATGAGTTTCATATGGTGAAACAATGTATGGAAACTTTTGGAAAAAATGGAAACAAAGTTGACTGTCCATATTTAATCTTTAATTAAGATTGATCTTGGCCATAGAGTTTTATTGATGTCAAAAGTAAGTAGTGGCCTATATAGTTAGGTTAGAGAGCTAGAAGTTCTTGAAATTAGAAGAGTCTTCAGTCTGGTAATATTTTTCCTGTAGTTAACCTTGACAGAAGATACAGTATATGAGAATTTCTGTCCTGGAGTATCTGTGCCTTCAAGGTGACCATCAAACCCTTTCTTTTGATCATATTATGAAAACATCCAAAAATATCCCACCCTTCCCTTTAAAAGGCTGATTAGATAACACAGTTGCAAGAAAAAGTATGTGAACCCCTTGGGATTACATGGAGTTTTGCATGAATTGGTCATAAAATGTGCTCTGAATTTCATCTAAGTCACAACAATAGAAAAACACAGTCTGCTTAAAATAATACTACACAAACATTAGATGTTGCCATGGTTTAATTGAACATAACATGTAAACATTCACAGTGCAGGGAGGAAAAAGTATGTGAGCCCCTAGCCTAATGACTTCTCCAAGAGCTAATTGGAGCCAGGAGTGAGCCAACCTTGACTCCAATCAGTGTGATGATATTGGATGTGTTGCTGACAGCTGTCCTGCCCTTTAAAAACACACACCTGTTTTGGGTTTACTGGTTTCAAGAAGCACTGTCTGATGTGAACCATGCCTTGCAGAAAAGAGCTCTCAGAAGACTTACAATCAAGAATTGTTGACTTGCATGAAGCTGGAAAGGGTTACAAAAGTATCTCCAAAAGCCTTGATGTTCATGTGTCCACGGTAAGACAGACTGTCTACAAATGGAGAAAATTTAGCACTGTTGCTACTCTCTCTAGGCGTGGTCGTCCTGTAAAAATGACTGCAAGAGCACAGCGCAGAATGCTTCATGAGGTAAAGAAGAATCCTAGAGTGTCAGCTAAAGACCTACAGAAATCTCTGGTACATGCTAACATTTTTGTTGACACATCTACAATAAGGAAAACATTAAACAAAAATGGAGTACATGGGAGGACACCACGGAGGAAGCCATTGCTATCCAAAAAAAATATTGTAGCATGTTTGAAGTTTGCAAAAGAGCACCTGGATGTTCCACAGCACTACTGGCAAAATATGCTGTGGACAAATGAAACCAAAATTGAGTGGTTTGGGAAGAACACACAACACTATGTGTGGAGAAAAAAAGGCACAGCACACCAATATCAAAACCTCATCCCCACTGTAAAACATGGCGGAGGGAGCATCATGGTTTGGGGCTGCTTTGCTGCCTCAGGGCCTGAACGGATTGTTGTCATTGATGGGAAAATGAATTCCAGAGTTTATCAAGACATTTTGCAGGAAAACGTACATCTGTCCACCAACTGAAGCTCCACAGAGGATGGGTAATGCAACAGGACAATGACCCAAAGCATACAAGTAATTCAACAAAAAAATGGCTTCAACAGCACAGAATACGCCTTCTGGAGTGGCCCAGTCAGAGTCCTGACTTCAACCCAATTGAAATGCTGTGGCATGACCTTAAGAGAGCGATTCACACCAGACATCCCAAAAATATTGCTACAATGAAAGTTTTGTGAAGAGGAGTGGTCCAAAATTACTCCAGATCGTTGTGCAGGTCTGATCTGCAACTACAGGAAACGTTTGGTTGAGGTTATTGCTGCCAAAGGAGGGTCAACCAGTTATTAAGTCCAAAGGTTCACATACTTTTTCCTCCCTGCACTGTGAATGTTTACATGTTATGTTCAATTAAACCATGGCAACATCTAATGTTTGTGTAATATTATTTTAAGCAGACTGTCTATTTTCTATTGTTGTGACTTAGATGAAGTTCAGAGCACATTTTATAACCAATTCATGCAAAACTCCACGTAATCCCAAGGGGTTCACATACTTTTTCTTGCAACTGTACTGATAAATTTTATATCTTTGTACTTTTTTCTGGTTATAATTTTACTCTAGCATACAATATTTACAAGCTTGTAAATATGTTGGGAATTGACTGCTAATGAGAATTAAGATTTGTCAAAATCCTCAATTATATAATTGCATTGTTGTATTTCTGTCCCATTATGCTTTGTTTTCTACTCACCTTGTTTGGCAGTTTTAATGACAAAGCTTATTAGCATATTATATTAGCATTTCATTACTTTTTAAATTCTTTTTATAGCATGGAATACGTTAACGTATATTGTTACTTTTATAGTAACAAATTATTATTGATATTTTAATGCTGTACATAGTTTTAATATCAACTATACCTAATCATAATTTAGTTAATAGTTACTTCACATTCATCTTAGACTGAAAAAAATGATTTAAATGTTTTTATACTGTATTAAAATGTATATATATTGTAAATATACTGACACGTGTGCACGTGTACGTATGTGCATACACACACACTGAAAATAAGACTAGGTTTTATATTAATTTTTGTTCCAAATGACGCATTAAGGCTTATTTTCCTGTTAGGTCTTATTTTTGGGAAAATACAGTACTAAAATGTGTCTGTCTGGGTGGCGTTCTTAACTGGGGCTTATTTTTAGGGTAGGGCTTATATTACGAGCATCCGGAAAAATCATGCTAGGACTTATTTTCCGGTTGGGTCTTATTTTCGGGAAAATGTACATACATAATAGCTTTATTAAAAGAAAGTCACATTTCATTGTAGTTGTCCATGAATAACCTGATTACAAGCAAGTTGTTCATAGGATACATGTAACCTTAGGTGTGTGTAACTGAAGCCATGAACTTGTGTTTTAAGTTTGAAAAATTCATTTCTTGGTAGCAAGGGCACAGACTTTTTTGTCCACCTGCCAGTTTCCATGTTGTAGGTATATCATTAAAAAGAATGTCTATATCTGAGAGCATTAAACCTCATTTCAAAATCAAATCCATATATTTTATTTAAGAAATTTAGAGGCTGTCCATCTCACTCTCAGTGCAACTGTGGACAGTATATATGTGACTGCAACATCCCAGAACTTAGTTATTTTAGACCATTGAAACAGATATTTAATGAACTGTTATTCTGTTTGCATCTCTACCAACACAATGATTTACTTATTCCTTTTCTTTATAAATTTGTTAAAAGGTATTCCTATATTCTCAATTATTGGAAAAATAATTGAAATTGTACCTTTTTCAGAAGTGTCTTCGGAATTGAGGAAACCCACAAAAATTTACAAAACAGTCCATGAGTTTTTTAAAATATTTCCTGACTATGTACAAATGCAAAATATAAAAGATCCTGGGAATTACATTAATTTTTAGAGCATTTATCCTGTCTCAAAGGATATGTTTTAATCTCACAATTAGTGTCCAGATAAATCTCTTAATGCATCTTATACCCTTTCAGTAATTTTTATTTATTTATTTATTTATTATTTATTTATTCTTATTTAAGAAATAGTGCTTGAAATAAGGATACCTAAACAATTGAGGAATTAGGTACATACATAAAAATGATAATTATTTTATTTTATTCAGGAGAATTACTTAGTTGTGTGATTTTTAAATTTTTTATTAAAAATATTAATAATGAAATTTTCATAAAATTGCAGCAAATAAAATTATTTCTATAAAATAACCTTACTGATTTTGCTGTTGATTTATTTTTTAAAGAAATATGTCCTCATAATAGCAAAGAATAAAAATCATTTTCTGTTCATTCTTATTTTCATCAGAATTCGTCTCTATGCAGTCAAGCCACTGGACATATTCTCTGTATGATTAAACAGAAACATATTTGAAAGCTACCTTCAAGGCCAATAAAGCAAAGTGATGACAAATCCCCACAAACACCTCAAGCAGCCTCTGGCTGTAAATAGTCCAGCCCAGCACTGTGTATACAAGGCTGCACAGCAATAAATCTAGCAGGGCTAATCAAAGAGTTCAGGAAGCAAAGGATCCAGTTAATTAGGTCAGAAAGCCAGAAAGAATGCAAGGACTCTTGGACAGTTCAAACGTCAGCACTTAACACTTCAAGAACTCCGCATTTGTTCTCAACAAATGCCCTTCCCATAGCATCTCCTTAAGTCACATTCCCCAGGTGTGCCTTGTGATGATGGCCGGGGCACTCTTATCCCGAGTAGCCTGCTCAGTCTGCGCTGTTCTCGCCTTCTTTCCACACACTGTGCTGTCGGATTAGGAGGGAGTGGTCCTTGCTCCTCGCCTGAGCTCTGTCTCTCATGTTCACTCTACCCCTGTTCCTCCCTGTCTACAAGCTTTCTAATCCTGAGAGGCCCTGGCCTGACTGGCCCTGCCCTTTCCCATTTTCTTCCATTGGGCCAATGAAGCCGCCCCCTCAATCTCTGTTGGCTTAGGCTCCAGGTCGTCTTCCCCCACAGATTCAGGTTCTGACAGGGCATGACAGCTAGTGAGGGGAGTGCGGGGCAGCTCCACCCCCCCCCTCATTTCATGGCCGCGAGACCAGTGCGTCGCTCAGTTTCCTGCTCTGTTGTGGCCGCAAGCAGAATAAGCAGAATCCTTCTGGATTGGGTTGGTGGAGCTGTGGCGGCGAGGTGAGGCAGGTGTTGGGGCGTCGGTGACCTGGCTGTAAGGGCCCTGAGGTATACCAGTGCAGGATTAGTTCCAACCCCTGCCTTGCGGCGGCGGCAACACTGGTACACCACGCAACCTCCTGCCCTGCCGCGAGCAAGCAGAAGAATTGGGCCTCCTGTACATGGGGGGAAAATAAGACACCCCCTGAAAATAAGCCCTAGTACTTATTTTGGTGCCCAAAAGAAATTAAGACCCGGTCTTATTTTGGGGGAAACACAGGTAAGAAAAAAGAATGGATGAAAGAGTGGATGAAATGGTTTGGCCTGTAGACCTGTAGAATGCAATGGAATTTTCTGTGCAAGTGTTTTTCAAAAGTAATCTGGTACAATCAATAGGAACAGAAATGTATTTTTATTAAATAGAAAGTAAAAACCAATAAGCTTATAAACCTGAGTTCATCCTTTGTAAGGGAAGATAAATCCTGGAGGTGTTGCATTGCTTGTGCTCTTTGCCAACCTGGAAATTTGAAAAAAAAACAACAGAGCAGGATTCTGGTGACTGCTTTTGTTCAGGTATCCCGTTTCAGAGTAGTTTGCAGACACTCATTCTGAATTTTAGTTATTTTATTCCTGTGATACCAAGTTGAATTAGCACATGGTCATAAATATATCAGCTCAGGGATTCAGAAGACATATTGGGGGTTTTTTGAATTATTATTTTTTGAGAGCTATAACACTAACACTTTTGTCATTTGGATTGATACTCTTTTTGGACTGGAAGAGATTGTTGAAAATAAGCTCTTTTGCTTGATCCAGTTTCATATAATATATCTTTTTCCCCAATGCAGATTTAAAAGCAGGAGCCTCTCCTGGTTGTGCACTAAATGCACTAAATGAAACAAATCTTTCTTCCCATTTTTGAACATAGTCATATAATGTAGAAAACCAAAAAGAGACATATATCAAACCATGCTGCAAAATTTATATAATCATACTCCTTCAGAGGAAGAATATTTTGCAATATATCCATTACTTTAAAGGTGTGTAGCAGATCAGACCATAGGCTTATCAAGTCCAGCATTCTATTTCCTGCTGTGGTCAGTAAGATAACACTGGGTGGTCCACAGCAAAACATGGAAGTAATAGCTATTCTTCCTCCTCAGTTTAAATTTATGGGCATGCTGCTTTCTAGAGATAGCTTGCATGCAGCCATGAAGATTGATACTGTAAATGATGATACTTAATCATTACCCATTTGTTTTATTTCTTTTAAAATGTGATTAATTCTAAGGTGTGGCACAAATTTTAAAACCAAGTTATGGACAGGATTCTGGTTTTTATAGCATTATGATTATTTAACTTCAGTCAGCTTATTTTTGAGTAACATGCACACACACAGTGGTTGTGTATAGCATGTCAATTTTTGTCCCATTTTCTAATCAAAATATTTATTTCTTGTTGGCTTTTCTCTTTAGAATCACCAATATCACTTTCTAACAGCTATTGTTTTATTATAGATTTATAACAATTTTGTAATACTCATTAAGATAATTATGGGTTGTTTACAATAAAATATTGTCATAAAAATCCCACTAAAATAACCATCATTTGCCATAAAAACTATGGTTGAAATAATTAAATGTTACCCAATGACAATAGCTGACTGTTAATGCTGTTTTGAAAAGGTTTTCCATGCAGGTGATCCAGAATTCTGCTATAGTTAATGATATGATTAATTGTCACTAGCTCTGAGGAAGCCCAGCATGGCTTACTCTTTCCATCTAGTATGTCCAGACAAGGGGACTAGGTAGAAGTTGAGAGATGGCCTTTTCAAGGGAAAGCACACCGCTGTCTTTTTCATAGCAGTGTCATCACACTTTTCTTCAGTGAAATGTTAATCCTATCCTAAATCTAGAAAAATCTAGCGGGTCACATCCCCTAGGGCCGCGATTGCGAACCTATGGCACGGGTGCCAGAGGTGGCACGTGGAGCCATATCGGTGGGCACGCGAGCTCAGCTCCAGCACACATGCGTGCGCCGGCCAGCTGATTTTTGGGCCTTCTGGGCCCATCAGAAGTCAGGAAACACACTGTTTCTGGCCTCCGGAGGGCCTCTGGGCGGGTGGGGAAGGCTGTTTTCGCCCTTCCCAGGCTCCTAGAAAGGCTCTGGAGCCTGGGGAGAGAGAAAAACAAGCCTACCGGGCCCACCGGGCCATCGCGTGCCAAAAGTGGGAGGAGCACGGGGGGCGGGGCACATAGAATTATGGATGTGGGCACGTGTGCGTGTGACCCCACCATGCTCCCCCCACTTTTGGCACGTGCTGGCAAAAAGGTTAGCCATCACTGCCCTAGGGAGATACACCTGGTGGGACCCAGAAGAAGGGCCTTCTCCGTAGTGGCTCCCTCTCTCTGGAACATCATTCCCTCCACTCTCTTCCGTAAGGCACTGAAGACCTGGTTCTGTCAGTGGGCTTGGGGAACCCAGAGCAGGATGGAGCCAATTAAATGCCTTGTGTGAACTGCTGTCGCTGGGGTGGGGGGTGATTTTATTATATGATATTATTTGATTCCTTTTTATTAGTTTTGTTTTAAATGAGGTTTTATATTCTCCTGCAAGGTCCGAGGAGTGGCCAAGAATGGGTTGAATCGTCTTTCCTGTTGAGACCAAGCTGTCTGTTTCTTTTAGCCACGCCTCCTGCTTCCACTTTCCTGCCCCAGTTTCGGATCGGTCTTAACCTGAACGAGACATTTCAAAGCATTCCTGGTCACTTCTGATCTTCAGGATCATGAGCTTTATAAAAAATTTTCTCCTTTTCTATTTTTCTGCCTTCCTTTAAGGATTAGAGGCGGCAGTTGGCTTTTAAAGCTGCTGCTTTAAGGACTTTACAGTCCTTGAGGGCCCATTTTCCTCGCTGGAGCGAGAGGGAGTCCCTGCCTAGTTTTGGCTAGGCATACTCAGTGGCAGTGGCCTCAAGAGAGGCATGGAGTCCCTACTCAGCGGCTGCTGGGCATTCCTAAGAGCCACAGCCTCAGTGGAGGCCATTGGAGTCCCTGCTTAGACTCAGAATTCCCTGCTAGCCTGATTGGCTTTAAGTCCCTGCCTGGTCTCGGCTAGGTATACTGATTGCAGGAGGTTTTGGGCTACAGGAGTCTGCAAACAGTTTCTAACGGCTGCATTTTTCAAATTGCAAAATGAAGGGAAGAGCTACTGGGCATAGAGCCAAGAAGCAAGGTCCCGGTAATATTGCAATGCTTCCAGAGGCCACTCCCTTAACTGGGGCCCAAGGGAAGAATGTTTTGGAAAAAACATTCCAAAACTTCTGAAAAAGGTGCCAGCAGAAGACATAAGGCTCTGGAAAAACAATTTCACAGAGCAGAGAAGGATCAAACCCAACACGCCCATGCTAGGGCTGAACAGAGTACTTCTCGCCCAGCTTCTTCCTCTTCTTCCTCTGAGAGATTGCTGACTAATCAGCCTGTAATTGCTCCACCCTTGTCACCAGAGGGTGCAAGTGAGGCTTCCTTTAACTTGTCTCCTAATACTAATGATTCTTTTGTGCGAGATTCTGTTTTCTGCCCAGCTTCTGCGGCTGCTCCTATTGCTGCTGCTACTGCTGCTGCTGCAACTCAACATTCAGCTCCTCGAAGAGAAGTGTCAGCCACCTTCACACCGGCTGCAGCTGGTTTGAGACAAGGTGAGACCTATACTTCTGATTTACCTGCTGATCTCAAATTGCTCATTGTGCAAACTGTTTCTCAGGCAATTGTGGATAAATTGAGCAGTATTCCCAGGCCTGTAGCCCCTCCAGTTGAGGCTCTCACCAGTCTTCCCCATGGAGAGCATTTGGCAAGAGACCTGTTTTACAGGCAGGAGTCCCAATCTCAGGATGAATCTTCTGATGGTGAAGATTCACTTATAGAAAAAGGGAATCAAGGAGTGGTGGATTTATCGGAGGATGAAGGGTTAACACCCGATGTGCTGGCCTTTTCCGGCGTCTTTCCTCCTGCCATATTTAAATCTCTTCTGCACAAGGCACGTGTGACAGCGGGGATGGGGTTAGACCCCTCTCTCAGCTCACCAGGACCCACAAATCCCAGTGACCTCCTTTTCTCCAAGCTGGCCACTGTACAGAAGGATGTTCCGGCTCCACAATTGTTCATTGATATGGTGCAACAACAATGGGCACTACCAGCATCCTTCCCAACACCAGGCAATCTTGACCGTCGGTTTTACCAGCTGGCACCAGCATTGGAAAACCAACTGCTTTTGCCCACGGTAGATTCTCCAGTGGCATCTCTTGTCTCCTCCTCATTGGTATCTGGCAATATAGCGGAGGGGCTGAAACAGAGGATAAAAAAGTGGAATTGACATTGTGCAAGGCGCATCAGTCCTCAGCCTGGGCAATTAAGGCCGCATCTGCAGCCTCACTTTTAATCGCACTTTGTTACTGTGGTTCCAGCAGATGCAACAGAGGGTTCCACCCAGTGAAACCAGGCTCCACAGGACTTGAATAAATTGATTGCAGCAACACAATTTTCTGCAGATGCAACATTAGCTGCGGCTAAGTATGCTTCTCGATTTTTGGCCTCCTCCATCACATCAAGGAAGATACTCTGGCTCCGCAATTGGCAGGCGGATGCAAAGTCCAAATGGCAGTTGGCCTCGGCCCCTTATACAGTGGGCTCCCTCTTCAGGAAGGCTATGGAGCCTGTATTAGTTGAGAATAAGGACAAGAGGAAAGTCCTGCCATCCTCCCTTAAGAAGGGCGAGAGGCGCACGGTTCCTTATTATCATATCGGCCTGATTCCAGCTCTTCATTCTTTTTTCTTTTTTTTAAAATAATCTTTATTTACATTTTTGTTTACATAAATGACATACAAGACGACATAACAAATAACAAACATATCTGCAAGTAATATCTTAATAATTAAATATTCGGTATGATTTATCTATATTACATTCCGAGGGAGACAGGATGACTTATATCTCTTTGTATATCAATTAGGTCTATCCAACCACACTTTACTTGTATAGTATCAATTTCTCAATAAATACCTTTCCTCTTTTGGTTTGGGTTATGATTTTCTCTTTGCTAGCCAAGTATATAGTTTTTCCCAGGATAAACATGTTTGTGTTTGATCTCTATCTTTTATTTTTTTGTTTAATTTGTCTGCTTCCACACAGTCCAAAATCTTTTTTATAATTGCTTCCTCTGATGGGATATTTTGATTTTTCCAAAGTTGCGCATATGTCAGTCTCACCGCTGTGATAATATCTAAGGCCAAATACCATAAATCTTTTTTAATATTATCCGGTTTAGAGCCGAGCAAGCATGTCTCTGGTGGCCAATCAATCTTTTGGTGTAAAATCTCATTAAGCCATCTTTTTATTTTTCCCCAAAATTTTACTGCTTCCGGGCATGTCCACCATTGATGGTAATAGGTGCCTCGTTCCAGCCCACACTTCCAACATTCAGCCGATTGTCCAGTGAACATTTTAGCCAATCTATCAGGGGGGAGGTGCCACCTATATATCATCTTATAAATATTTTCTTTGTATGCCGTGGAAACTACTGACTTCATATTCTCCCACCAAATCCCTTGCCATTTGTCTAGGTGGATTGAGTAACCGAAATTTTTCCCCCAGGCAATCATTGTATCTTTATCTCATCACCTATCTCTAATCTCATTAGCAATTTATAACTTTTCAAAATCATACCTTTTTCTTGGCCCATCAGGATTTTATCTAATTCTTGTAGATCCACATGTATGCCTTTCCCATCTCTGTCTTTCTTAAATTTGGATTGAATCTGTAAATAGGTCCACCAATCCACTTGTAATCCTAAAGAATTCAATTCTTGTTTAGATTTTAATTTTCCCTGTGCATTCAATAGATCCTTGTATATTAATTTCTTTGTCGGGTTATAAAGTTTGGGGTATGTCAGTGCTTCCACAGGTGATAACCAGCACGGTGTTTTAATGTAATATTTTTTGCTGACCTTTTCCCAGTTTCGAATTAAAATATTTCTTATGTACTGTCTGGTGAACCATTTACTTTGTGCGGTACTATCTTGCCAGAGTGCCATGTGCCAGCCCTGTTGTAGGTCATAACCTTCTATTTTAAGAAGACGATTGTTACCCAAGGTAATCCATTCTTTTACCCACACTAACAGAGCTGCTGAGTAGTAGTACTCCCAACATGGTAAGCCCAGGCCTCCTCTTTCTTTTATCTCCTGCATCATCTTTTTTTTAATCCGTGGCTTTTTCCCCTGCCAGATAAATTTAGTTATTATTTGGTTTAATTCAAAAAAAATTTTTTGGATAGGTTCGCTGGGGCAGGTTGGAATAAGAAATTAAATTCCGGAAAAATGTAAGATTTAACTGTTGTTATTCGTCCCAGAAGTGAAAGTTATATTTTACCCCATTTGTCTAAATCTTTCCTTGTTTGGATTAATAATTTATTATAATTGTCTTCTTGTATGTGCGAGCATCTACCAGATAACCAAATTCCCAAGTATTTAATTTTGTTAACTATTTTCAGTCCAATCACTTCCTGTACGTTCTTCTTATCTTCCTCTGCAATATTCTTCGTTAATAAATTTGTTTTCTTGTTATTAATCAACAATCCTGCTACTGCCCCAAATTCCTCAATCAACTCTAATAAGTATGGGCAAGATTTTATAGGTTCTTCCAGGATGAAAACCATGTCATCTGCAAAGGCCTGGGTTTTGTATACCTGTTGTCCAATTCTAAGGCCTTTTATTCTTTCCTCATTCCTTATTTTTCGCAGTAGAGTTTCTAGTGTTAGAATAAAAAGTAAGGGAGACGGGGCAGCCCTGTCTTGTGCCTTTACTGATAGAAAATTCTTCTGTCAAATCCCCATTTATCAATAATCTGGCTGTTTGTTTGGAATAAATAGCTTTGATTGCATTTATAAATCTCTGTCCAAAACCCATATGTTCTAGCTGTAATAATATAAACTCCCAGTTGATCCTGTTAAATGCCTTCTGGGCGTCTATAAAAACTAGTGCGACCTGTTTGTCAGGATGATCTTCGTAATATTCCAGTACGTTTAGCATGACTCTCAGATTATCTCGTCATTGGCGTGATGACAAAAACCCATTTTGGTCTATATGTATAAATTCATTCAGGAAGCCTTTTAGTCTATTTGCTAAAATTGTTGTAAAAATTTTGTAATCAGAATTCAGAAGAGATATTGGTCTATAATTTTTTATATCTGTCGAGAGGGGGTCTTCTTTTGGAATTAAACTAATATTGGCCTCCCTCCATGAGTGGGGGATTTCTGCTTTTCCCAGAACTTCATTGAATAATTCTTTCATATGTTCTCCCATTACCTCAAACATTGTTTTATATAACTCCGCGGGGAGTTCATCTGTACCCGTATTTTCGCATTCCCTTGTTTCTTCACTGCTTTTTCAATCTCCATTAAGGTAATTTCCCCTTCTAATATTTCTTTCGTTAAATTAGGTATTTTAGGTAAGTCCAAATTCTCTATATAATTATTTGTCACACCTGCTAAGGTCTCTTCCTTTTTGTATAATTCTTTATAAAAGTCCACTGCAATTTTTCCCTTCCTCCTTTATCTTTTATTAAATTTCCCTCCTTGTCTTCTAACTGATCAATTCGTCTGTTTTGTTTTTCTTTTTGAGACTGTATGTAAGCCATCTTCCTAATTTATTAGCTGATTCAAAGTGTTTTTGCTTTGCTGCTTTTATCTTATCTTTCAATTTGTCCAATTCTAAAAGATTAAGCTGGTGTTTTAACAATATTATCTGTTCTTTCGCTTCTATAGATAGTGGGTTATCTTGTAGCTGTTTCTCAGCCTTTGTTAAATTATTTATTAAATCACCCCTTTCTTGCTCTTCTTTTTTATATTTGATGGCCATATGTTTTATAATAAGACCTCTTATAAAGGCTTTAGCAGCATCCCAAATTATTTGAAGTGGCATTCCTGGTGTCTTATTTTCTTGAAAAAAAAGGGTTATTTCTGTCTTAAGCTTTTGTGTGAATTCGGTTTCGTTTAAAATCTCTGATCTCATCATCCATCTCTTTCTATTTTCCCCCTCTTTCTTTAATACTACTAGAACTGGATTATGGTCCGCCCAATCATTCGGTAAGATTCTAATTTCTTCTACTTGGGAGTTAAGTTCTTGTGACATCCAAATCATTTCCAATCTGGACCACGATTTATGTCTGGGAGAGTAGTAAGTACCGTATTTATTGGCGTATAACACGCACTTTTTCCCCCTGAAAATAGGGGGCAAATGATGTGTGCGTGTTATACGCCAATATAATGTTAAGAAGCCATGTTTTTACAGTATTAACAAGTACTGGCAACCCGCGCCTTCCTCACGTCTAATTCTCGCGGCCGTCGGAGCGTAGTTTTACCTGAAATTTCCCTCTTAAAATGAAGGTGCGTGTTATATGCCTGTGCGTGTTATACGCCGATAAATACGGTAAATTGCTCCGCAATCCGATTGTACTCAGGCCAGGTGTCTTTCAGTCCTAATTGGTCTCTCATTTCCTTACAAATGGCTGGTAGGATCCTCTTATCTTGTCCTCTGTTTCCTTTCTGGGAGTTTCCTCCTGTTTTATAATCCTGTGTCCTATTAATAATTGCATTAAAGTCACCCATAAGATGTACTTGCTTGTATTCCAATTCTCGGATTTCTCTTCGTAGCCTTCGGAAGAATGATGTTTGTTTAGTACTGGGGGCGTAAATTCCAATCAATAGTACCTTATTTTGTAGTAATTCCACCTCTAATATTAGTATTCTTCCCTCTTCATCTGCAAATAATAGTTTCGGCGAGAGATGTTCTTTTACAAATATTGCTACTCCTCTTTTTCTCTCCTCTGAAGCCGCTACAAATAATTTCCCTGCTTTGGGGCATTTCAATAAATTTGTTTGTGACAATTTAATATGAGCCTCTTGTAAACATGTTATATCCGCTTCAGCTTTAACAATTTTAGATAAGATACATCTTCTTTTTGTTGGGGCATTGAGACCATTGACATTCACCGTCAGTAGTCTCGCTCCTTGATTCATTTCTATCTGTTAATCCCTTTAGTCTTAGCTGCTAAACGAGTCTCTACCCCGTATTCTTCTACTCCTCCTTCGTCCCCCTTCCTCCCGTTTCGTTTCCCCTTTCCATAATATGCTTGGGCTCCTCTCTCATTTCTCCACTCCTCTTTCTGATCTCTCTGACTCTCTTTAACTACTTCTTTATCTCTTTTACTGTCTCCAGGTCCGAAAAAGTTCTCACAAAAGAACTGGTTTAGCTCAGCAGACTAAAAGCATAGTGATTTAAACCAGCTGTCTGCAATTACTGTAAGTTCGAATCTTACCAGGCTCAAGGTTGACTCAGCCTTCCATCCTTTCTAAAGTAGGTTAAATGAGGACCCAGTTTGTGGGGGCAATAAGCTGACTTTGTATAAATATACAAAAGTATGAAGGCTATTGCTTAGCGCATTGTAAGCCGCCCTGAGTCTCCGGAGAAGGGCGGCATATAAATCAAATTTAAAAAAAAAAGTCCTGTGCATTGTATATGTTCTCAATTTTAATTTTCTGCTCTTGCCATGTCACTAAGAGTCCTTCGGGTAGTAACCATCGGTACGGCGCATTGTGTTTCCTCAATTGTGAGGTTATAAATTGATAGTTATGTCTCTGTTCTCTCACTCTTCTAGGGATCTGTTTTAGAATAGTAATCTGACGTCCTTTGTATGTAACACTGGTCCTTAGCCTTGTGGAGAGTTTCATCTCTTAGTGCCTTTTTAGTTAGCCTCACGTGTATTTCTCTGGGCAGGTTGTGATGTCTCGCGTAGTTGGTGTAGACCCGATATGCTTCATCTATATCGCCACAGACTTCTTTTTTTCTCCCCACTACCTCTGCGATTACTTCTCCCATGATTTCATCCAGCTGTTCCTCTTTGTCCTCTACCACATTTTGAAGACGTAAAAAAAAAGGCAGATTTCTCCATTTCTAAGAAAACTACTTCGTCCTCAAGTTTCCCCACCGCTTGAGCACATTTCCTTTCACATTTATCAATCTGGGTTTCAACTCTTTCGGTAGTTTTTTCCACCTCTGTCAATCACTCCTCGTGTTCCAAGATGGTTGTTCTCATTTCTTCCAAAGTCTCTTTTATTTGTATAATTTCTCCTCTTAGTCCGCTCATCTCAGTTTTCAACTCATCAAAATTTTTAGAAATTGATTCTTGGTTTTTTTCCATTAATTCTTGAATATTTTGAAACATCGCCTGCATTCCTTGCATCGTAATTGGTTTCTCTGCTATTGGTAAATTTTTGGCTGATTTCCTTAACCCTGGAGGAGTTGTTATTGGAGAAGATTTCATTGTAGAAGCTATGTGTTTCTTCGTCACTTTTGTAGATGTAACTGTAGTGGACATATTGGCTAATCAAAGAAAGTTTTTCCAAATTATCATGCACAGGTATTATTTAATCTGCTTAAATTAACACTCCCCTTTAATTAGACTCTTACTGTTATTCAATCTCAATTCTATATAATTATAAATCAGTTCTAATCTATCTTATCTATCTATAATTAAGTACAATCTAAGTGTGTGTGTGTGTGTGTGTATATATATGTAGTAATACATCAAATTATGCTAAATAGTAAATCAGAGAAGGAAAAACAAAACAAAAAAAGGGAAAAAATAAATAATTAGATAATGAATTATTTAATAATCACTATATATAATTACTGGATATTATAAATATTAAAAGAGTATATATAGGTTGTCAGTTAACTCTTCAGAAGGGTATTAATCTCCAGTCTCAATTTGATTAATTCAGTTCGTCAGCATGGTTAAATTAAACCGGAAAGGGCTCACTGTTGAGGCTCCTGGGAAGAAGAGGGGTCAGGAGAAGATTTATCCCCTAATCATTACCCACTTCATACGATTAGTAAATCCAAGTTTATTATTCTTTTATCTGTTGTAGTTCAGTAATCTAATTGAATCGTACTTCCGTTTCCTTCCAATTCCATAGCAGCAAGATGGTCGAAAAATTAATAAATAAAAGCTTCCTTCACTTGTGATCTAGGCTGCCGCTATTTTCTCAAGTCGCTACACTGTCCCTTTAATTTTCAAATCAATCTCCTTCTTCCCTGTCACGTTCCGTCTCATCTCCCCGTACCGGTCCAAAAACGCAGCGTCACTGGCTTCGAGGCCGCTGCTTCGTGGCCCTCTTCCTGCCTTCCAGATCCTCGGAGCTCATGCTTCGTTGCGGTGAGGGGTCGCACTCCCCCTCCTCGCCTCCAAAGAAAGCGCCTCTGCTCTCCCAACCTCTCCGGGGCCGAGAATGGCAAAGAAAAAGCCGCAGAGGGTCTGGAAACTCGTTCGGCCCTGCAGAGCTAATGCAGCGCCGATCTTTCCACCCTGACAGCTGCACCGGAAGTTCCTTCTTTATCGCAGGTCTTCATATCGGCCTGATTCCAGCTCTTCTTTCCAACAGTCTCAGTCTCAACAGCATTTTTTCTCAATGTTCCGACCGCCAAACGGATAGGATAGGGTTTTGCGCCCAGCCTAGGCAGACCCTTTCGTAGACCACGATGACTACATGCCAAGCGCACGCATTGGCGGCCGATTGGCTCTTTTTGCGTCCCAATGGGAGATGATCACGAGCGACCTCTGGGTCCTCAATACAGTGAGGCTTTGGCCTCAGCTTGGACTTCCTCTCCCTTCCTCCGTATCACTTTGTCAGCTGTTTGGTATCCTGAAGCAGCGGAAAAAAAAGTCTCCTGGAAGCCGCCATCCAACATTTGCTGGAAATTCAGGCAATCAAGGCAGTTCCGGAGGACCAGAGGGGTCGGGGGTTTTACTCCACCCTGTTTATGGTTCCAAAGACTTCGGGGGGATGGAGAGCAATTCTAAATCTAAAAAAATTAAATTTGTATCTGGTCTACAATAGGTTCAAAATGAATTCCCTAACCACCATCCTAGAGGGAATTCGGGAGGGCGACTTCCTAGCATTGATCAACCTTACGGAGGCTTACCTCCTTGTGCCAATCCTACCTGGCACATCGTCAGTATCTCCGCTTCTGCTTCAAGCAGTCTTGCTACCAATACAATGCCTTGCCCTTTGAACTAGCGTTGGCGTCCCTGGCCTTCACCAAGGTTCTGGCAGTGTTAGCGGCTTATCTGTGATCAATTCCTATTCGTCTACAATGCTATTTGGATGACATTCTTGTGCAAGTGTCCTTCGAGGAAACCAGGGAGGTGTTGCAGACAACAATCACCGTTTTACGACAGTACGGATTCTCTGTGAAGTTTCCAAAGAGTCAGCTGGTTCCGGCCACAAGACTCTTACACTTGGGGATGGAAATCGACACCAGGCTGGGACGGGTCTTCCTTTCCCAGGACCGCAAGGACAACCTGACATCCCTGCTCAGACAGGTAAGAGCAGAGCATCGGGTCCCCACTGCCCTATTAGCATGACTGTTAGGGATGTTTGTGTCATGCATCTCGATAGTGCCTTGGCCTCGGCTGCACGCAAGAACCTTTACTGGTTCCTGCTCCCATACCAACGGTCAGGCAACAGCAGCTCTCAGACCAAGGTATGTGTTCCCCCAGAGGTGTTGCTCTCCCTCAAGTGGTGGATGTCTCCAGTGCTGGATAAGGGCTCTCTCTTCTGGGAGCTCAGTCTCATCACGATAACATCAGATGCCAACCTCTTTGGCTGGGGAGGCTCATCTTCAGGGCCACATGGCTCAGGGCCACTGGACCCCAGCGGACCTGACCCACAACATCAATTGGCTGGAGCTTCGGGTGGCACACCTTGCCCTTCGCTACTTCAAGACCTTAGTACAGGGCCAACACGTTCTCATTCTTACGGACAACGTCATGGCCAAGGCACACATAAACTGTCAAGGAGGCACTCATTCCAGGAGCCTCATGATGGAAGCAGAGCTCCTGGGGAGGTGGGTGGAAAAGCATTTGCTTTCCCTCAATGTGGAGCATATCGTGGAGGCGGCAAACAGTCAGGCGGATTGCCTCAGCCGGTCCACAATTGACAACACAGAATGGCAGTTACACCCCGCGCTCTTCCTGGAACTGGTAATCAGATTCGGTCAGCCAGTAGTAGACCTGTTTGCCTCCCAAGAAAATGCTCAGCTTCCCAGGTATTTCACCAGTTCCCGTCACAAGGGGTAGAGGAGACCAACGCCTTACGCAGCCCTTGGCCAAGCGGCCTACTTTATGCCTTTCTACCTCTTCCGCTGATCCCAGGTGTTGTCAGGAAGGTAATTCAGGAAAGGGTGGAACTCCTCCTAGTTGCCCCTCACTTGACCAGGCGCCTGTGGTTTGCGGACCTGGTGGACCTCTTAGTCTCCCAGCCCTGGAGGATCCTTCAGGAACGGATATCACTCAGCCAACGTGCTTTGCAACATCCGGAGTCCCAGTGGCTCAACTTAACCGTCTGGCACTTGAGCGGGGAGTCCTGAGGAAGTGTGGGTTCTCTTCCAGGGTCATTGTAACCGTCCAGGCCTCTCGCAGACCTTCTACAAATCGTATTTATGATTCCACATGGGCAGCATTTATCTCCTGGTGTGGGGCTAGGGATCTCGACCCCACCTCTGCTACAGTTTCACATGTTTTAAAATTTTTGCAGGACGGATTGCACAAACGTCTGTCCCACAACATGCTCCGCAGGCAGATTGCAGCGCTGTCCACGGTCTTGTGGTGTGGGACCATGGACATCATTGTCCACGGTCCCAGTGGACCCAAGAGGACATCATTGGCCCATGAACTTATTCTTAGGCAGCTTATGAGGCAATTTATTAAGGGAGCTGCAAGCCTCCGGTGGTCCATCGCTACCCCACATGGGATTTATCTCGAGTTTTTCAGGCCCTTACATCAGCCCCATTCGAACCTTTGCGTACTGTGAGCTTGCGCCTCTTAACATTTAAGGTGGCGTTTTTGGTGGCTGTCACCTCTGTCAGGTGCATTTCCGAACTGGCTGCTCTTTCAGTACATCAGGATTTGTGTATTTTCCATCCTAATACGATTGTGCTCCGGATGGATCCTTCATTCATCCCTAAGGTGAACTCTTAAGTTCCATAGGGCTCAGGAGGTCATCTTGCCTGATTTCTGCCCAGGACCTTCCCACGTCCTGGAGTGACGATGGCAAACCTTAGATGTTACGAGGGCTCTTAAGGTTTATATTAAGAGAACATCACAGTCTCGCTGGATGGAAGCTCTTTTTGTATCTTTCCATCCCTCATCTACAGGTTCCAAGGTGACTCCATCTACCATAGGCCGTTGTCTGTGGGCTTGCATTGCAATGGCCTATCAGGTTCAAGCCTTACCATCCCCTAGGGGGATTATGGCCCATTCCACCCGTAGTGCTGCCACATCTGCAGCATAGGCTATGCAGGCCTCTATTGAGGACATATGCAGAGGCGCCACATGGGCTTCCCCTTCACCCTTTATTCGTCATTATAAGATTGATGTCTTTGCCTCAGCTGAGGCATTGTTTGGACCAAGGGTGTTACAACATGTTCATGGGGAGGTTTCAGGCTCTGGCCAAGCAGCTTCCCACTCGTGAATAGGGGGAGGCTTTGGTAAGTCCCATTCTTGGCCACTCCTGGGACCTTGCAGGAGAATGGGCATTGGTCTTACCATGATACGCCCTTTCTCTGCGTTGTCCCAGGAGTGGCCAAGCCCCACCCTGCTTCGCTTGGCCTTTGATCCGGGAACTAATGCATAGATGGTTTGAGTTGTCTTTACAACTATGTCCTCGCCAAAACTGGGGCAGGAAAGTGAAGGCAGGAGGCATGGCTAAAAGAAACAGACAGTTCGGTCTCAACAGGAAACAGACAATTCAACCCATTCTTGGTCACTCCTGGGACGATGCAGAGAAAGGGCGTATCACGGTAAGACCAACGCCCATTCTGTAAGCTGCCTTGAGTCGCCATGTGCGAATATATATATTTGCACATATATTTGCACATTTATATTCGCAATATAAATTCAATAAATAAATAAATAAATAAATAAAATATGTTGTATTTATCAATACTATGTAGGCTTAAAACTGCCTTTAAAACTTATGCCAGTCTTGGTAGCTTTTCATTCTCTTTATTTCCTATAGCTTCCCTGCAAAGCATGGAGTTGCTCAAGATCTGTGACAGGGAGAAGCCTCACAAGAATAATTTTATCCAGTGCTCCAGTTGTCTCTTTATAGCAGAGTCTGATCAAGTACAAGATGAAACTATCCACCAAATTGTCAGGAGATTGCCTGAATGCCTTCAGAAAACCATCAATGTTTATTTGCTGCCTAGAATGCATCCTGACCAAAAACGATCTGACAATAGCAAAGGATAGAAACATGTCAAAGTCCTCCATATGTAGATCCCATCTCATTTACTGTGAAATAGAAACTAAATCCAGTCCTTGCCTGTCTTCAGGAGTTACAGTCATGGGCGTAAATGTTGGCACCCCTGAAATTTTTCCAGAAAATGAAGTATTTCTCACAGAAAAGTATTGCAGTAACACATGTTTTGCTATACACGTGTTTATTCCAATACATACCCTTGTGTGTATTGGAACAAAACCAAAAAAGGAGGAAAAAAAGCAAATTGGACATAATGTCACACAAAACTCCAAAAATGGGCTGGACAAAATCATTGGCACCCTTTCAAAATTGTGGATAAATAAGATTGTTTCAAGCATGTGATGCTCCTTTAAACTCACCTGGGGCAAGTAACAGGTGTGGCAATATAAAACTCATACCTGAAAGCAGATAAAAAGGAGAGAAGTTCACTTAGTCTTTGCATTGTGTGTCTGTATGTGCCACACTAAGCATGGACAACAGAAAGAGGAGAAGAGAACTGTCTGAGGACTTGAGAACCAAAATTGTGGAAAAGTATCACCAATCTCAAGGTTACAAATCCATCTCCAGAGATCTAGATTTGCCTTTGTCCACAGTGCACAACTTTATCAGGAAGTTTGCAACCCATGGCACTGTAGCTAATCTCCCTGGGCGTGGACAGAAGGGACAAATTGATGAAAGGTGCCAACGCAGGATAGTCCAGATGGTGGATAAGCAGCCTCAAACAAGTTCCAAAGCAATTCAAGCTGTCCTGCAGGCTCAGGGAGCATCAGTGTCAGCGCGAACTATCCGTCGACATTTAAATGAAATGAAACGCTATGGCAGGAGACCCAGGAGGACCCCACTACTGACACAGAGACATAAAAAAGCAAGACTACAGTTTGCCAACATGTACTTGAGTAAGCCAAAATCCTTCTGTGCAAACGTCTTGTGGACAGATGAGACCAAGATAGAGCTTTTTGGTAAAGCACATCATTCTACTGTTTACCACAAATGGAATGAGGCCTACAAAGAAAAGAACACAGTACCTACAGTGAAATATGGTGGAGGTTCACTGATGTTTTGGGGTTGTTTTGCTGCCTCTGGCACTGGGTGCCTTGAATGTGTGCAAGGCATCATGAAATCTGAGGATTACCAATGGATTTTGAGTCGCACTGTAGAGCCCAGTGTCAGAAAGCTGGGTTTGCGTCGGAGATCTTGGGTCTTCCAGCAGTACAATGACCCCAAACATACGTCAAAAAGCACCCAGAAATAGATGACAACAAAGCGCTGGAGAGTTCTGAAGTGGCCAGCAATGAGTCCAGATCTCAATCCCATTGAACACCTGTGGAGAGATCTTAAAATTGCTGTTGGGAAGAGGCGCCCTTTCAATAAGAGAGACCTGGAGCAGTTTGCAAAGGAAGAGTGGTCCAAAATTCCGGGTGAGAGGTGTAAGAAGCTTATTGATGGTTATCGGAAGCAACTGATTTCAGTTATTTATTCCAAAGGGTGTGCAACCAAATATTAAGTAAAGGGTGCCAATGATTTTGTCCAGCCCATTTTTGGAGTTTTGTGTGACATTATGTCCAATTTGTTTTTTTTCCTTTCTTTTTTGGTTTTGTTCCAATACCCACAAAGGGAATAAACATGTGTATAGCAAAACATGTGTTACTGCAATACTTTTCTGTGAGAAATACTTCATTTTCTGGAAAAATTTCAGGGGTGCCAACATTTACGGCCATGACTGTATAGTCGAGTTTACCAACACCGGCCCATGGTTACAAGTAAGTCTGTGTAGAAATTAAAGAAGAGGATCTTCATGAACCATTCCCAGAGTGAGGGGAGAAGAAATGTGACTCAACCCAAAAACAATCTGAGGAGAGGAAGAAATAGCTCAGATTGATACTTCTTTAATTTGCCATGAGTTTTGGTGTAGGTGTGTAAAGCATAATCAGGCTTGCAAGATTCTGTTTCTATAACTAGTATAATAAAGTAACCTTCATTTGACATACTTTCACAGTCTGGTATACATAATGTGGTTGATAGACCATAAAATTGCAAACCAACCCAAAGCCAATTCTTAAGCATTGAGATTAAAATTCACCAGAACCGGAAGTCTAGCAGACGGTATGTAATAGAATGTGAGAATGATCTTGAGAGATTAGGAAAAGAGCCATAACCAGGAGAACAGTGAGATAAGAGAAAGTTTAGCTAGCAGAAGAAATATAACCATGGCAAATAATCTCAGAAGGACCGTTTAGGCCCTTACAGAAACTAGAGACTGTAACAGCAATGGGGGAGAAATTTATTTTGAGACTTGGCAAGATTTTGATAATGTAACCTTATAAAAGAGTAGAATGTATTCATCTGAGTATGGTTCTTGTCTGGACTATCTCACAAGATTAAACTCACAATTCAAAAATGTGGTCCATGATCTTCTGCAGATCATTTTGTACACCAGCTTTAACTCATGTTTATCCTTACAATCCATTTTCTCATACATACACATCCAATTATTTCCAAATGAGCATTGTTGGTTATTTCCCAAATTCTTATAACCTCCTGTCCTTCCTATCTGTAGCATTGTGACTTGTACAAGACCTGAAACTTGGTTGGACAAATAAATAAAAATTGCTCTCTGGATTGAACACTAAACTATCATCAGTAATTTGGTCATTTAGGTACAAGGCTGGAACAATGGTTTAGAAGGGATCTGCACTGTGGGTCTGTTTTTTAGTGGTCTACTGAAATCCCACCCACCCCCCGACTTAACTATGCCCAACATTGCTAAATATGGTCATTACTGTCCGTACCCAGTATCATTTTTCAGCACTGTGGCATCCCATTTGGCATCTGATAGCTTTTTATCCTGCACCTTTAGTGGCAGTATGCATAGTACATTTGCAAGCCCTTTAAGTCCAACCTATGCCACCATCAGTCTGCATCCACAATTCCATGGACATTCATTACATCCTAATTATGATCATGTTCTTTTTCTTAGTACATAAATCAAATAATCTCTTGAAAGTATGTTTTTTAATCTTGAGCAAAATTCTTAAACATCTGGCACAATCTAAGTGTCTGACTAAAACAACTGGTGTAATATGTTGGTTCTGTTGAGAAAGAAATAAGATTTTCATGGATTTAAATTGTATTTCCTGACTAAGTTTATGTATTTTTATATTTTGTAAGTGTTTCATGGCTGAATTGTTCCAGATTTTTCAAATTAAAATAGAACACAAATTTCACATTTATAGCCCAAGTGCTTTCCTCTATTTAATTAGTAGAATAGGCCAATAAATGGTAGTGACTCATGCAAAAACTCAGTAGGAGCTTTTATTTTTTTAAAAAATGCAATTATGTTGTGTGGAGTTTGGGCTGAGATGATCTAAATCACACTCCAAACAGGGATGGAGTATAACTACATATTCTGTGGAGCAGTGAATGCTGATTATAAGAAACATTTATAGCTGTAAATTATAAAGAAATCCTACAAGCAGCATTTCCTGCTAATGGGATGGGTAGATAATTTTGAGAGGTATACACTACGTTCATGACACATCAATATGACTTAACATATGAGAATTGTTTGATATCCAAATACAAAAAATAATTCACTCATTATAAACTGATTTTTGCTTTAGGTAATTAGTTATAGAAACTATGCAAGTATGTCTTCCCTTTTTCTGTATGCTGCCATGCTAGAGTTTTCTGATCTGTTTTGGTCTGCTTGGTAATTTATTAGATGTAATTTTTATTATCTTTTTAAACATTTAATTGAAAGATTTCAAATTCACTTTTCATATACTAATTTGAAAACGTGTGTGTATACTAAGTGTATTTTTCTCTGAATTTATAATAAATTTTAGATATGAAATTAATTCAAAAATGTTTTACAGCCAATGGTAACGACAACAAGAAATTCAAGGGTGAAGATAAAATGGATGGGGCTCCTTCTCGTGTTCTTCATATCAGGAAATTACCAGGAGAAGTGACAGAAACAGAAGTTATTGCTTTGGGCTTACCTTTTGGTAAGGTAACCAACATTCTCATGTTGAAAGGAAAAAATCAGGTATTTTCTCTTTTTGTCTTATTTTTTCAGTGTACAAAGTTTTTTTTTCCATCCCAAGACACTTACTGTAAGTTTTACACTTAAGATGTATGCATTTTTTCATAATATACCAATTATAGAAACTTTTTTTAATCCACTGAGACATGGAAAAGTATTTTAGGTTGTTAGGTGCAAAATCAAATACAATGTGACAGCAAAGATTTTTATGCATTTCCTTTATGAAAAATGGAGGGAGGGGGAAGCAGATCTTAAAAATGTTGTTCTAGTAAAATAGATCTCAGGCTAAATATCTGACTGTATATTGAAACCAAGAATGGTCCACAGTTGGTTTTTAGCTGTAAGCTATAGCACCAATTAACTGGAAAGTACAAGGAACAGGACACATTTCCTATGTTTTGTCGTATCATGTTCACACAGTGATATAGTTTTTTATAGGGGACTCTGTGTCTCCTTCCATGAATGTTTTAAAATGGGAGCAACGTAGCACTATGTGGTTCAGATGCAATCAATTCTAGATTGACTTGACAAGTTGTATCAAAATTACTTTGAGCTGGGTGAAACTGGAAATAATCAGCAAATAATGGTCTGCATAAAGTAGAAAAAAGACAAAACTTGTTTTGAGCTCTGGACAAATCTACTGACTTGCCTACATCCGAACAAAACTCTAAATACTTTGTTTCAAATAGAGCAAACTATTTTCTGTAAAAATAGAAAATAATAGGAACTTGAAAAAAATGCCCCACTCCTTCATTTTTGAAACGCAAAATTAGATGGGACAATTTGGTATGCAGGCTGACTTGCTTTTCATCCAACAGGTACAAAAGTTTGCAATGAGTGATTTTAAAAAAAATCCAATAGGCAACAATAGAACCAACAGCTTAAACACTGTTATTTTCCACAGCCTGCTTATACTCAAACAGCTGCTGAAATCTAGAAAAAAATAGCATGATTCACTTCAAACTGTGAACAATGACAAGTGCAACAAAAGTATTTTTACTGGCTTCTCTCTTAATGCATAAGCTCATATACCTTGGTTGTTCGAAGGGCGGCCTTAAAACAGGTATCTCCCTGGATTTGCACACAAACGTGGCCCTTGTGGACTCTCTTCCCCCTTATGCCCAGGCAAACTTGATACCTGTTGGGAAGCTCTCGCTCCTGGTGTTTAATGTCTACCTTCCTCCCGGGGGCTCTCACCGGGACTTGGATGAGCTGTGGGCCGGTCTGGAAGACTTTCTCGCTACCATCACACTTAGATTCCCTCATTCTCTGGTTCTTCTGGCGGGGGATCTAAATGCCCGCACTGTGGGGACTTGGGAAACTCTGGTTGCATCTCGTTGGTGGGCAGGCCCAACTAGGGATGACCACCCCCTGGATACCCTGAAAGGGAGAGCTTCCAAGGATCGGAAAGTTGACAAAGCGGGGACTTGTCTAGCTCTCCTTACTGTCAAACTATACCTCTTCCCCTTAATGGTAGATGTGCCCCAGATGTCCCCAGGGAATTTACCCACCTGGCCAAAAATGGCAACAGCACAATAGACTATACCTTGGTTTCGAGAGCCTTTTTGCCATACATTTCTTCCTTCAAGTGGACGACAGGATTTTCAGTGACCACCTTCCTCTCATTACGGTTGCACGGCTATATAGACCTCAAGACCATTCTGCTCACGTCTCAATAGACTCCAATCCCAGAGGCTCCCCGATGTTGCCGAAATGGGCAAAGTCTCTGGCCCTTTTCCACGCACACTTTTATCATCAAGAAGCAGCCAATACTTTGTCAGCTTTAATCGGCACCAAGGCTACACCCGATGTGCTACTGACCGCCTTCACTGAGTGTCTAAGTGGTCTTATAGCCTCCTTTCAGCCCCTCCCCCTCTTACCCCTGGTAGAGTTTCCCGGAGGAAGGGAGCCCCTTGGTTTAACTCACAGTGCAAACAAGCCAGGAACCATATGAGATTTATATATTCTGCCCACAAATGAACAGGCTCATCAACGCCCCCCCCCCCCGCCTATTTCGAGGCTAAGAAGGCATACAAGCTAGCCCTTTCAAGAGCCAAGCAAGACTGGCACCGGCTAAGGTGGAACGCATTACTAGAGGCCGCGAAATCCAGCAACCCTCGAGATTTCTGGAGTCTGTTAAACAGGAGGCCAACTAGTAGGCTCACTCATTCCATCGCTGCCACCACATAGAAACTCTTTCTACGCCGAGTCTTTTATGACACCGACGTGCCAGTTTCTTTGACTTCAGGCTCTTTCCCTTCCCACCTTCCCAGATGGCCTCCTGTGGAACCATCCACGATTGCCAAGCTAATTGGACAACTCAAACTTCGAAAAGCTCCCGGCCCGGATCTCATCCCAGCCGAAGCCATTCTAGCCCATAAGGACTGGTGGACCCCGGTTCTCACCGAGGTATTTAATGCGATCAACCAAATGGGCCTCATCCCCAAGCTCTGGAAGGATGCCATAATTATTCCAATACATAAAAAGGCGCCCATTCCGATCCCGGCAACTTCCGTAACATCAGTCTTCCTTCAATTTTGGGGAAACTCTATGCCCGCTATCTCCTGTCCAAACTGGAGTGCTGGGCTGAAGAGGCTGACCTGCTCGGATATGAGCAGGTGGGGTTCCATCCAGACCACTCTACAATTGACCATGCTCTGATCCTTCATCATCTTGCCATAAAATACTCCACCCCCAGGAAGGGTCATCTCTGCGTTGCCTTTATAGACCTAAAGGCTGCCTTCGACAGCATCCCTAGAGCTAAGCTGTGGGCCAAACTTTCCGCCTGGGGTATTGACAAAAGATTACTCTGGCTTATCTCCCAACTGCACGATGGAACAGAAGCAAAAGTGCGCCTTACCCCGCAGGGGGATCTCTCTAACGCTATCCCCGTTAATAAGGGGGTCAGGCAGGGATGTATACTGGCACCCTTTCTCTTTAACCTATATATCAGTAATTGGAGAAAGGCTTTTTCGGATCACATGGTCTCCATCCATGCCCCTAGATTAGCTGATTATAGATGTCCGCTCCTGCTCTACGCTGACGATGCCGCAATACTTTCATTTTCCCGGGTGGGCCTTCTTAGAGCCTTAAAAATCCTTTCTGCTTATTGCTCTGCTAACCAATTGCATATAAACCACTCTAAGTCTAAAATCATGATTTTTGCAAGAAGCAGGAAAATCTATCAATGGACCCTTGATGGCATCCCAGTGGAACAGGTCCACAGATTTCAATATCTAGGTATCCTCTTTCAATCTAATACCAATTGACCTGCGCCAGTAAGTGGCCTACTAAGTCTTTCTGTAATAAGGCTAAGATTTCCATCCATGCCCTCCTCCACTTTTTTCATACTGAGGGAGCCTTACCTCCGCCTTACCTCTCCATGTTACACTCTATCAAACACAGGCTCGCATTTATGAAGGCACGATTTAATGTGATCCCCTCGAATGTCCTCGACAGTAGGCTCTCGGGGGGTGGTGGTGGTAAAATCCATCTATTGTACATGTGACAGCCGATCCCCGGAATCCCTGTTCCATATTACATTCGTATGTCCCCACTACCGGGATATAAGATCAAGATTCATCTCTCCTATTTCCCAGAGATTCCCTGGTTCACCTGATATGTTCAGCCTTTATTTCCTACTCCAGGACGCAGACCCCAATATAACTTTAAAGGTGGCAAAAAAAATTTGCTGCAGTAGTGGCTAAAAAAAAATGGGGGAAGAGATGGGTAAGCCCTACGGCAGAAGATCACTAGTATTGACAGTACAGATTGTATTTGAGGCAGTAGATGGTGCACTGTCACATGATCTATCTACATTTGTAAAATATACTCCCTTTCTATGTGTATTTTAATTTGGTCTCCGACCACAATAAAAGCTTACTTACTTACCTTTCCATTTGACAGTCTACAAGCAAAACTCAACACGTGCAGCAAAAGCAACCTACTCTTAGAAGTTAACTTGCTGCCTGAAGACTAAGCATCAGCAAGAGTATGCACATAGCACACAACATGGCTCAACAAATAAATGAAAGCAACACAGTTTTAGTAAAACTTCTAATAAACATTGTATGGAAGAGACCTTCCCGTTTGCATAATGACCATCAGTAAAAGAAAGTATAAAACAGAATGCATTTCTAGGCCCACAAAAGAAAGCATAAACTTCCCAATAGCTAAGAAGTTTAAAGAAAAAAATACTAAATTTATCCCCATCTTACATCATACATTTGATCAGTGATATTGTCATCTGCCTCTTAAGCATGGGTTAAAATAATGTCATTTCCTCCTCCTACTCTTCCTCTTGCCTCCTAGTCTGGGCCAGTTATAACGCAGTGCAGCTACTGTTATTTTGATGGTTATGCTGTGGAAAAATATATATATTTAATTTATAATTAAATTACATAATTATACAAATTATATAACTATAAAATTATAATTTAATGTAAAAATGAGGTGATATCTTCAGGATTTCAGAATATGAATATTTGAAATGAGCTTATTCTGAGGGAAGGTGTTCTGAAATCACAGATTTATTCTGTGCTCAGACCACTTTAAAACAGTGTTTTGAGCTTAAAAGTTTACAAGTTTGGAATGTTTTAACATCACTACAAGTAGATGCTGTACCCATGATAAATAATAAAAAAATATAATGGCTGAGTGTGGGAAACACAAAACATAAGAACTTTTTAACTTTTTGCTACATTGAAATTATACTTAGAAGATGTATTTAAAATTTAAAAATCAAGAATATAGAAATTATTAATTTAATCAAATTTTTAAAGGTTTGTGCCTGTTTAGATTGCGCCTTTCAGTCTTTTTGGTTCCGTAGAGTTTTGTTGTTATTCTGAATGATGTCAGCAATCTCATTAATACTCTCAAGCTTAAGTTTGCTTCATGTGAATGTTCTTGAACTAAAATCACAGCTGTGATTTTATGATTACAGATATAATGATCTAAGAAATACTGATCATAAGAGAGAGGATAAATCTTTATTATGGTGGTGGACCAGCATAAAAGGAAAGCATATAGCATGTTATACAAGCCAGGGATGAGGGCATATATTGACTCAGTGCATGTGTATTCAAATATGAAGCAAATATTGTTCTTTATAAGTTGCATATTCTAAATCCAACCTAAATTCTAAATAAGTTTGGTAAATAGCTTTAATACTTTACCAAACTATAATTCTGAAACTAGGTGGGTGAATAGATGAATGCATGGACTGATGCATGTGATAGTAATTTCTTTTATGTATAGTTATGTGTATATATATATATTTTCTAGGCTTTTTTAGAGCTGGCAACAGAAGAAGCTGCTATTACTATGGTAAATTATTATTCTGCCGTGACACCTCATCTTCGCAATCAACCTATATATATTCAGTATTCAAATCATAAAGAATTAAAGACTGATAATACACTTAATCAGGTAACATTATTATAGTTTTTAATGATGTGACTAATCTATATATGTAGTTTTTCTCTATAACATGTTTAAGAATATTGGGAATTATTTTATAGTTATCTAGTAAATATGGCATTTATTAGTAGGATCTAAGCATGTTTATCGTTAGTAATCTTTCTGGCCCAAGAACTCAAGTTAACCTGTAAAAAAATAGTTACTTTGTTAACTAGATAATGGGAAACTATGTTTCTGGTATGTTTAAATAATTCATTCAAGTTTTGAAACTTAATCTCACCTTATTATGATCTGCTCTTCTAATAAATGAACTTATTGAAAAGACATTCATATTCACTGTGGGAATAACTTGAGTACATAGTTATTTGATTTTGAAGATATTTAAAATGTATTTTAGATCAAGACACTATTCATACTTCAACAGTAAAACTACAATTATGCAGGTACTAACTTCATGGACATTTTAAGTATATGATATTTCTTTTCTAATGAAGGAATGTAAAAGCAGCACTGACCCATGCTATATCAAATGGTAATAACTTCATCTTTGTTTTTTCTATTGCTTCATCATTCTGAACAATGGTTTAACAAACATTAAGAGTTTTTCTGTTCCAATCTTCTCTGTTAATCCTAGTCTAGAGACTTTTTTCATTTGAAATATAGAAGCAAATTTGTTTTCAATTGGATTTTTTTTCCATAGCAGCTATGTTGATCACAATAAACTGGTTCAATAGTAAGGGTGCCTCAGTGAATGGCAGCATCTTGCTGACCTTGGGTTATGTCAGAAACTAAGCAGGACCATCCCAGTTAGTACTTTGATGGGGCATTGCCTGAGAATTTCAAGACTATATGATTGATGATGAAGTTTAAAAAATGTCTTGGAATAAAGTACTGACAAATTTTTGTAGCATCCTCAAGAAGGCTACATTGATATACCGTATTTTTCGTAGTATAAGACACACTCCCCTCCCCCCCCAAGTGGGTGGGGTCTTATACAGTGAATGTTGCCGAAGCCCTGCCCACCCACCGGCCGTTTTCAGCCTACGTGTGCCATACTTTTGCCAGCTGGAACAGGCAAAAAACATGATGCGCAGAGGCCAAAAACAGGGTGTACGGAGGCCGAAAATGTGATGCGCAGAGATGGCAATCAGCAGCAATGGGCTGTGGTGATCCCCGCAGTCTGGAATAGCTGATTGGCAGTATTCTGGGAGGCCAATCCAACCGTCAGTCAGCTGCTTGTGCTGAATCAGGCTGCGATAACGTGCTGAAACTGACCAGGTTGTTTGCTGTTTGCTGCAAGGCCAGATGAATACTGTTTGCTGCTAGCCAGATGAATACTAATGGATGCTGGTAAGCAGAGGCAGAATTTTTTTTCTTGTTTTCCTCCCCAAAAACTAATGTGTGTCTTATACTCCAGAGCATCTTATACTCCGAAAAATATGGTAACGATCAGCAATTCATTTTAAAAAGTATTCAGAAGCTGTTTAAAAATTGTAAAATAATTTTAATTAAGGGGAAAATGCTCTGTTCTTGATTGTTTAGATTTTATTCATTAAAGACTGATTGGATTACATTTTTACCCAAATAGAAATGTGTTAAATTAATGCTGAAATGTATTTAAAAGGTGCTTCAATTGAAAAAATATAATTACCCTATTTATATAGGGTAAAATATTATGCCTTAATCCTGAAACCTGTTCTAAATTTGAGGGTTGGCTGCTGGTATAGGAAATACATATTCTCTAATGTGCTGCTTAGAGAATCCAAGCAAAGGTTCAATCCTATCGCCAGAGACTGAGTTGCTAGTATTTTCTTGGCCATGCCTCCCTTTGCCTGTCTTAGCTCCAGTTTTTCAACTCAGTCCAGCCGAGAGAAACATGGAAAAATTTGCTCCAGCAATTCAAGTCTCAGGACGATAGGATCTTGCTTGGATTCTTCAATATTTAAGCCAATTAGGGTGGAGAAGGAGAAACAAGAGGCTTTTGGCCGCCTTGGGTTTTTAGCTCACTGTGGGAGCCTGCATGCTACAGATGCGTGTGCTGGTCTACCTGGCAAGTCTGGAACGACCGCCACCACCCAGAAGAGGACAAATAGGAGGCAGCTTATACGGGGCCAACCCACATGTGGGGATCCTCCGTGAGTGCAGGAACCCGTTTCTCTGCCCAACAGCTGCTGGTGAGTGAGTGTGTTGGTTGGTCCAGTCAGCCGGCATAACCACCACTGTTTTTATTCTTCTCGATTGGAGATTCCAGAGTCACTGTCTGTCTTGAGGGACTTACTCAGTGTTTGACAACTTGCCTGATCCGCGCGGCTCTGGGAGAGCAGGTGATTATCTCTAGTGCCATTTAAAATCAGATGAGGCACGGAGGAGCGCTTGGAGCGGTAGTATTGCTGGCTTCCATACTCGATTTCCTTGCTGGGGGGCTTGCAATTTCAAATAAGAGCCTTGGATAGTACAGTGGTCTAAAGCCCTGTTATTAACATCAGCTGCCTGCAATTATTGCAGGTTCGAATCTCACCAAGGCTCAAGGTTGACTCAGCCTACCATCCTTTCTAAGGTAGGTAAATTGAGGACCCAGTTTGTGGGGGCAATAAGCTGACTTTATATAAATATACAAAAAGTATGAAGGCTATTGCTTAGCGCATTGTAAGCCACCCTGAGTCTCCGGAGAAGGGCGGCATATAAATCAAATTTTAAAAAAAATGACTCACGTGAAGCTCGGAGAGGAAGAATTCGCTCTCGCACCAATCACCAATCAGCTGTGAGGTGCAGAGGAGCTTTGGCACCTGCACATTCACTCCAGAAAGCAGCCAGCCTTTGGGCTTGTGTTTTGTCGCCATGAGGCGCTGGGAGAATGGAAAATTTCCACTCTCGCACTATTTGACTCCAGCTGAGAGGTGTGGCTAGCTATTTGGCACAATGACATTGCAGGGAGAGAGCGCTTCAAGGCCAGTGTTCTGCAGGGGTACTGGACTTCCCTGGTCTACCAAGTGGATCCACCACCTCCTTTCGACTTGCAGGAGACCAGATCCGGTGCAGGGGTGACTTTGGCCTGGTCTGTATAGCGTGGGCAGTAACAAGATGGTGGAGCGAGCTTTGTTCCCAAACAAGGGCCAATCAGATCCTCCCAGACTCTAGAGCTGGGGATTGCAGCCCTAGGCATACCAGGGCTTCTAGTAGAGGGGCATCTCAAAAGAAAAGTTCCAAAAGGCATCTAAGAAAGATACTGCTGCCTTGGAAAAAGATGCCAAGAGGCGCCACAAGGCTCTAGAAAAGCAATTTTCCAGAGCCCAACAGCAGCAGGCTCAGAATCCCATAGAGCCCAAGGTTTCTTTTGCAGAAGATATATTTCCTACATCAATTTGTCCCCTCAGATGTGGTGTTGTAGTCAGTGCAAATCACTACAACACCACATCTGCCATTGGCAGTCGACTACAATAATTTGCGATCCAATAGGAAATAACCACACCGATGCATGGGTCCTGCAGACAGTGCGATAGGGTCTCGCACTAGAATTCCTCTCCAATCCTCCAACTTATTCGTTGTCCAGTCCCAGTAAACATTGAGAAAAGAAATCTGTTGGAGATCAATGCCATCGATCCGGTTCCAGAAGGTCAGGAGGGACAAGGGTTTTACTCAATCCTCTTCTTGGTGATGAAAAGTTCGGGGGGCTGGAGGGAAATTCTGGATTTAAAAAAGCTCAACGCCCACGTGGTCTACTGACGTTTCAAGATGCAGTCCCTACAATCTATCTTGGGCTACATCAGGGAAGGCGACATATTAACATCAATAGACCTCAAGGAGGCCTATCTTCATGTGCCCATAGGACCTTGCCATTGCATGTTCCTGAGGTTTTCGTACGCAGGACGCCACTTCCAGTACCGGGCTCTGCCATTCGGTCTGTCGTCGGCTCCCAGAACCTTCATAAAGGTGTTGGCAGTGGTGGCAGCAAACATCAGGGCAATCCCTATAAGATTGCAATGCTACCTGGACAACATCTTAATCCAGTCGAGCTCAGCCTTGTGAGCAGAACAGGATCTCCAGACTGTAATACATACTCTTCAGGACCATGGCTTCACGGTCAACTTCAAAAAGAGCTATCTGGTTCCCTCCACCCGCCTTCTTCACCTAGGTGCGGTGATAGACTCCACATCTTGCCAAATATTCCTTTCACAGGACCGCCAGGAAAGTCTACAGTCCTTAGTAGACAAGATCATTGCTCTGAGGTCGGTGCCTTTGAATCTCCTCTCGCAGCTCCTGGAGAAGATGATTTTGTGTTTGGCGATAGTGCCAGGGCACTACAATGGTTTCTGTTACCACATCAGAGAGCCGGAAAAAGTGATTCAGGGACCAAAGTGAGACTTCCACTGAAGGTCCCTCCACTGGTGGACTTCTCCAGCCATACAACAGGGATGCGCCTTCAAGGAGGCCCAACGCATCACAATCACATCAGATGCAAGCCTCTTCAGTTGGAGTGCCCACCTCCATTCCCAGGTGATCCAGGGAAGGTGGTCTCTGACCGATCTCCAGAACAATATCAACTGGCTGGAGCTAAGGACGGTCCACCTTGCCTTATGTCATTTCCAAGAGGCAGTGACAGATCAGCATGTCCTCATACTGACAGACAATGTGGCTATCAAGGCTCACATAAATCGGGAACGGAGCACTCACTCCAAATCCCTCATGACAGAGGCAGAGAAACTGGGGCTCTGGACTGAGAGACATGTTCTATCCACCAGAGCATATTTCAGGGATTGTGAACGTGCAGGGGGATTGGCTGAGCAGGAAGATCCTAGACCATTCAGAGTGGCACCTGCATCCAGATCTCTTCAAAGAGCTGTGTGAGAGATTCGGTTGCCCAAAGTAGATCTAGTTGTTCATCCTTCAAATACCCAGTTGCTGAGGTTCTTCTCCAGGTTAGCAACCCCGAGAGCCAAAGGGGTCAATGCTCTCCACAGTCCCTGGCCTCAGGGTCTGCTCTACGCCTTTCCTCCAATTCCCCTCATTCCGAAGGTTATCAGAAAGGTGTTGGAGGAGAGGGTGGAAGTCCTTCTGCTTGCCCCACATTGGCCCAGGCGCCCCTGGTATGCAGATCTGGTCAACCTCTCAGGATTCCCCGCAGCAGGCTCTCCTTCAGCCAGGGGGTTATAGTTCATCCGGAGCCTCAGTGGCTCCAGATGACCGTCTGCCACTTGAGGGGAGCCTCCTGAGGAGAGACAAGCTTTCTGGCAAAGGGATTCAGACCATCCAGGCTTCCAGACAGCTTTCAAAAAATAAAATCTACGACGCCACTTGGTCGGCTTTTTGCCAATTGTGTTCTTTGGGACACATTGACCCTTTAGAAGCTTCGGTTCCGGAGATACTGGACTTTCTACAAACCAGATTGGACAGCGGACTGTCTCCCAGCACCCTTAGAAGACAGGTCGTAGCTTTAGCGACAGGGTTGACCTGTGAGAACCAGCACCCTCTTACTCACCATCCCAGAATACACAATTTTCTGAAAGGAGCTGCTAATTTGAGGTCCCTGGTGATACATCGTTATCCTACCTGGGACCTGGCCTTAGTGCTCCAGGCTCTTACTATTTGACCCTTAAAATGGTATTCCTCGTAGCAATAACATCAGCCAGGAGAATCTCTGAATTAACAGCATTATCAGTGTGTGAGGATCTTTGCATATTCCATGCAGATAGGGTGGTTCTTCGTTTGGATCCATCATTTCTGCCCAAGGTAAACTGGTTTCACAGGGCCCAGAAGCTCATTTTGCCTAATTTTTGCCCAGGATCCCATAATCCCGTGGAGGAACGATGGCATACACCTGCTGTCAGGCGGGCTGTTCGCAGATATATCAAACGGACTTCTTCCTTTCGGAGGAAAGAATCTTTCTTCATCTCCTTTCAGCCTTGGGCAGGAAGGTGACGTTGTCCACTATAGGTCTCTGCTTGAAAGCCTGTATAGCTAAGGCTTATGAGATGCAGGCTTGACCTGTTCCGGGACAAATTACAGCTCACTCCACTAGGAGTGCAGCCACTACAGCAGCATGGGCCACGCAAGCTCCCATTGAAGACATTTGCAGGGCGGCCACCTGGTCATCCCCGTCACGTTTTATTAGACATTATAAACTGGATGTGTATGCCTTGGCTGAGGAATCTTTTGGCCAAAGTGTTCTTCAGAGAGTACATTCCACTCTCCTGGTGGGGACCAGGGATCGGCTGGTCTCCCTCCCCTAGTTCTAAAGTTTGGGTACATCCCTTGCTTGGATTCTCCAAGCCGCGCACTGTAGAAAGGATGCTGGTCTTACCTGACACGTCTCTTCTCTGTGTGCTGCAGGAGAATCCAAGACCCATCCTTCCGACCGTCCTGGTCCGGGTGAATTTCCATCCTCTACAGATCCACATACACTGCACAGCCATGTCTGTGTTGAAAAACTGGAGCTCAGTCTCTGGCAATAGGATTGAAGTTAACCCTTGCTTGGATTCTCCCACAGCGCACTGAGAAGAGACGTGTCAGGTAAGACCAGCATCCTTTTTACATTATATCTTTATACTTTTATATCAGCTCTTCTCACCTGAGGTTCAATATATTGATTCAATAGTATTAGCATAGTATTATCGATGTGTACTTATTTTCGTAGACATAGTATCATCAACAAATATATTTGTCTTTTGCATGGAGGAACCTAAACTTTGCAGTCATTTGCTGCTGAAGCTAAAGTTAACTCTTCCTTGTTACAATTTAATAGGAGAATTAAAATCATTTATTTAACCAGGTCATTCAGTCTTTCAGTTGAGGTTTCCACATGGTTATTTGTAAAGTGCCTAAAGCCATAAGTAGGAATAGGCTTCATATGATTTTTTTAAAAAAATGAATACATTTTATTTTGTGCTTGGCATGACATTGTAACGAGATATTTATGTCCCTATAGTTAAACCAAAATTAAATTAGATTTAACATTTTTCTAACAAGATTTATTATTTTTGTCTTTGTTAATATGGTGATAACTATAGCTTTCCTCAATGAGGAAATGAGGTGTTTACATTACCTGAATTTCATATAATACAAAGTTTTAAGATTCCAAAATTTTTAAAAGATAAGAATCCAGAAAACAATTATATGCCTCAATCCTCCAAAGTTAATATCCTCAGGTTGGATAAGCCAAAATGTAGGACCAGATGGTGACATGTCTGCATCTATCTCTGATGGTTAAAACTGTCATATCCCTATAATTGTAAATGCAAATTACTTATATGAGAAATGCATTGCAAATTAGTAACAGCAATCCTTCAGCTGGTTTGCACAGCAGGATACCTTGGGTCCATGCACAAAAGGCTCTTTATCACACAAATTATCCACTAGCCAGCATTAGGGCATATGCAACAATGGAAACAAGTAATATTTTTTGTTATTTAGTCATGCTCATCATCATGTCATGCCACCTGCACTCTAGCTGTCAAACACCATCATTTAATTGTCTGCAGCTCTCAGGAATACCAGAGGAGCCAGAATGTCTTTGAATTGAAAACATTCAGATCCATCAGCTGTGTTTATCTAATGTGCTGATCCCTAGGTAACTGAACCATGATCTAATGAATGATCCCAATTCATTAGATACAGAACCAAAAATTAACTACACAGTGAGACACAGGTTATTTAAACATATTTTGTCCTAGCGCATTTGGCAAACAAAATCTTTGTATCAATATATCACAGCCTTGAGAAGATTGCAGCCTATAAGAAATTTAATGAGAGATCTTAGAAAATATCCATGGATTTTTAAGGGTAGACATTTATGTTTGGGTTTTCCATCAATTTGGAGTTTATGAGCCACGGTGGCAGAGTGGTTAGAGTGCAGTACTACTTCTGGTCACTGCCTGCAATTCAGTAGTTCAAATCTCACCAGGCTCAAGGTTGACTCAGCCTTCCATCCTTCTGAGGTGGGTAAAATGACCCAAATTGTTGGGGGCAATATGCTGACTCTGTAAACCTCTTAGAGAGGGCTGTAAAGCATTGTAAAGCGATATATAAGTCTAAGTGCTATTGCTATTGTTATTAATCACAGTCAAATAATGATTTTCTATGATAAATAAATAAATCACTGGCTTCAATAATTGAGACTAAACCTGTACAAAAATGAGGTCTAGTGAATAAATCCTGCTTCTGCTGAACTCAGAGTGATAAACACATAGTCGTAATATGGGCCATAGAATCCTGAGGTTTTCCTGAGGAACTTTATTATAATAGAATTAAAATCTCCTAAAATTCAGCAGTGGGTTGCATGACACATTTATGCAATCTCTGTCAGCTTCAAGTTCCTAACCAAATATATTGAACAAAACGCCATTCTTTCATTTAACTAAATTGGCTAGTCTACTTTTCTTGATACTGATTCAGAGATTCTTAAAGCATTTACTAATCATATCTTCAGGACGAATAGATTGCAACTGAACCATCAGTGCTACCAGGAATGTCCAGAAGGGTGAATGAAAAAAAGACATATCATTCACCTTTCTTCAGTTTGAAAATCTGTCTTTCCCTACTATAAAAGTCATTGCCCATAATAAAATGTATGACAAACATTTACTATACTTACTTGCAAAATAAGCCAAGAATTTTAGGTGCCCAAACACATCCTCAAAATTGCATTTGGCTTAACCACAGATGACCTTGTGTAAGGGAGAGGGTAATAATTTGTAAAGTACCTGTATATCTCGTATATACTTTTGCATAAGCAAATTCCCATATAAAATGACCCTCAATTTTTTTAAGCAAAATAGCATGAAAAATGAATAATCTGTGAAAAGTAAAACACAGATATTTTGATATCCATGGGTGGCATATTTTTTATGATATTTTGGTTCAAAATGTGAAGGGTCAGCTTATTCACAGGCTTATGTATTACTATAATATGGTGTGCTTTCTTTTTCCACCAAACCATTTGTTCACCTAACCACATTCTATCTTTAATACATCTTAAAGCTCTTAAAATATGACCCACTACTAATTTTTTATGGTAAATATAAGTAGCATTCCCAGTGTACTGCACATAGACACCAGTGCACTTATATGCCAGGCTCCTCCAGACGTCTTAAATTTTAAACAAAACTAAGTGGGAAACATATTACAAAGAAATTATTTACAATACTATTTAATTTATTATATTTTATTTAATTTAATAAATTTATTATAGCTATCCATTAGCTGACAAAATCCAGAAAACAAAATACATTTGGCAGCACAGATTAAAACAGCCATAGAAATGTGACAGGAGCCCCATAAATATATCAATATATACTTTAATCTCAGGCCTGGAAGCTTTAGATCTCTTTTGCCCCAAGGTGTTATCGGAAAGTAAAAACAATGAGTGACTACAGTCTACTATATCCTGAAGTAATTAAGTCCAGGGGGAGGGGATGAAGTAAAGTCAAGCTTGGATAGTTGGAATATTACAGACTAGAAAGGTTGAGGAAACATAACCAATTTTATGAGTATCTATGACATACAGTACTTTCAAAACATATTTACTTGCCATTTTTGTGTATTGCACATTCCAATTGTTGTCTTCTTAAACATATTATTTTCTTACAATAAAAGGGTGTTATAAAAATTGAGTTACTTTCTCACTCATCTAACTTACTTAGCAGTTCCTCCATTGTGAGAGATACCCCCCCCAACAGTTATTTTCCAATGTAGCTCCGGTTTGCAACACACTGCTCAAAGCTTTGCTTCTTTCAAAATCTTACCTCCTCTGCTGCTGCTTTCCTCCAAGAGCAAGCAGTTGTGGCTAGACATTTTAGAGCATATTTCTGTATATTTCTGCTGTTATGCATTACTAAACATTCAGCAAATATGAAGGCTGTCCAATTAAACTTAACACCCTTCCCTGTGTTTTTCTCTTTAAGAGCATGGGAGTTAAGGATTTTTTGGTGAATATAATAATTATAGATCCATATGAGTATGTCTTCACATCTCTTTTTTAAAAAAAATTAATCCAAAATTAAGCATTCACTGCTTGAGTTATTTTATCCTATGCTATCTTAGCGCTAACAAGAATGTAGAATTGGAAGAACAACAAGAAAAATAGAAATGTATGATTCCTATCTATATTTTAATAAGAGAGGTGCTACTATTTTTATACCAGGAACTAAGATCTAGCTTGACGATATATATTTTGAGCTATAGGTCAGGTTCTATAGCCAATTGGCTCTTTTTATTTATATTTCCATTATATTTGAAAATCAATTTTTTTCCTTGTAAGTCATTGGGAACAGTAACAGGTTTTATAATTGAGTTGAATAGATATGGATATTCATATTGCATACTAAACCAGAAAACTGGAAGTGATTTTTTTTTATTGAAGACTACTTTCAATGCCTTGTCTAAATTAAGCCGAGAAGCACATCACATGAATTGAAAAGTTGAAGGCTTCACCTTGATAGATGGCTACATTGATTGATACAACATTTCTGTTTTCTGTTGTAGCACCTGATTATAAGTTTTGAATATTTGTATAAACACACTATTGATTTCTTCTACAAAAGAAAGAGCACAATTAATGAGACTGGGGCAAGTGTCAGATTATTGTCAGATAAGCCCTTTGCATCCCAATTCTTATTTCTGAAGAAATGACTAAATTTTGTTCAGAACATTAAAAATTGTGACATTTTGATACAAATAAACAGGCAGCAACCACTACCCACTTCACTTGCACTGATGATATTATCTAATTGGGTAATGAAACATCTGCAAGCAAACGACCAAACTCATAGAACTTCAAAAACTACAGTTCAACCCTTAGCTACAGACATTCTTTTCTAAAGGAATAAATTATCCAAAATTCTTATCAAAACTAGAATAACTTGATCATACAACATATAGCTTACAAAAAAAGCCAGTTTGGCGTAGTCGTTAAGGTACTGGCCTAGAAACAGGAGACAGAGTTCTGGTCCCAGCTTAGGCATAAAAGCTGGCTGGATGACTTGACAAGTCTCCCTCAGCCCTATTCACTTTATCAGGTTGTTTTCTTGGAGAAAATAGGAGGAGGAAAGGAGTTTTTAAAACTTACATAAAAATGTAAGTTTGCTGCCTTGAATTACTTATATAATAAAGGCATGATAAAAAAATATAATAAAATAAGTTTAAAAAATTGCTTGAAATTACATATAGATTATTGGCAAATATTTGGATAATTATTAAGACTTCGGATGAAGCATGAATTGATCTTAAATTACTATCAACTGCTAAATATATAATAATATATACAGTATGCAGAGTATGGAGCATTGAGTCCAGCTCACAGTTATGTTCACAAGTCCTCTATAGAAGAGTAACATTTAATTAGCATAAGAGAGAGAAAAATTAAGACTTGAGGCTGGCCCAGATCGAGAACCGAGAACATGAATAGTACCTAAAGCAGTGTTGCTTTGCTACCCAAAACAGCTCTGTTAAACAAGTGAAGAGTTGAAGGAAACAAAACATATGTGTACCAGTATCTGAGTCACAGAGCTCATCATAGAATTCAGTAACAGCTACTACTGTTCTCCATATGTGAAAATGAAAGTTGAGGGACACAACCCCAGAAGTAGAAGAAAAGCCATCAAATCTGCAAAGCACTTTGAAATATAAAGGACTTTGAAGGCATGTCATTCATTTTCTGTTTTGAAATAGGCCTTCACTTTGATCTGCTTTGTTGAGATAATGGAAGTATCATTGAATTGAACTTCATTTCTTTCATTTCTTTGAACCTTTGCACAGTGTAATAAATTTTAGAGTTCTATTAATTTGTAATTGTTCTAGATTTTGTTTTTACAGTGACTTCCTGCATTAATGTTAGCTTTTGTTTAGAACTTTTTTTTTTAGTAAGGAGATTAAAATAAATTTGATTTATTTCTTTTTTGCCAAGTAGGATATCAGGAGTCCATGCACAAAAGGCTCTTTATCACACAAATTTTCCACTAGCCAGCATTAAGGCATATGCAATATTAGGGCAATATGCTGACTCCAAACCACTTAGAGAGGGCTGTAAAGCACTGTAAAGCAGTATATAAGTCTGAGTGCTATTGCTATTGCTATTAATCACAGTCAAATAATGATTGTCCATGACTTCAATAATTGAGTTTAAACCTGTACAAAAATGAGGTCTAGTGAATAAATCCTGCTTCTGCTGACCTCAGAGTGATACAGAGTAATACAACTATTACATAGTTGTAATAGAGGCCATAGAATCCTGAGGTTTTCCTGAGGAACTTTATCATAATAGAATTAAAATCTCCTAAAATTCAGCAGCGGATTGCATTATGCAATCTCTGTCAGCTTCATAATCATTCACCTTTCTTCAGTTTGAAAATCTACCTTTCCCTACTATAAAAGTCATTGCCCATAATAAAATGTATAACAAACATTTACTATACTTACTTGCAAAATAAGCCAAGAATTTTAGGTGCCCAAACACATCCTCAAAATTGCATTTGGCTTAACCACAGATGACCTTGTGTAGGGGAGAGGGTAATAATTTGTAAAGCACCGGCATATCTCGTATATACTTTTGCATAAGCAAATCCCCATAAAAGAGGACCCTCAATTTTTTAGTTCATCTGGTAAAAAATGAAGGATATTCATTCATAAAATTATTGTCAAAAATAAAATGTTCCAATGAAAAAGTGAATAAAAAAACAGATTTAACAAATGAAATTCTGTACTAAGGATTTATTCTCTATAAATATTTTCTTACAGCAAAATAGATTACTAAAAATTTAAAACTAAATTATTTATAGATTTTGAGAGTATTTTACAAAAAATGACAGTACTTTGCTTGTTTCTCTTCAGTTTCTTTACAGAATAGGTTGCAGAACAGTGGGTCTCATGCCCATGCGAAAAAATACAAACATCAAACATGCATGCTTGTATATCTACAATATGTCCTAGATTTTTTTTCTACTTACTAGTAGCTAACCCTTCAGTATAGTTCTAATTTATTATTTTTGAGCAACCAGACTTAATGCATAATTCACTTTTAGCTTCTCTTCAGCCAATGTGGGTGGTGATATTTCTTTGGTTAGCAATAGTCAGTTAAGAGTTGCTTCTTGTGATTAATTTATTTTTCAACATGGTTTGAGGCAATTACTGAATATATTGATCTCTAAACTTAATCCACATGCATTATTTTTTTCTTTTTTCTGTTTTTTTTTTTTGCATATAGCGAGCTCAAGCTGTCCTGCAAGCAGTAACTGCTGTACAGACAACAAATACTCCCATAAGTGGAACTACTGTTAGTGAGAGTGCAGTAACTCCAGCTCAGAGTCCAGTCCTTAGAATAATTATTGACAACATGTATTACCCAGTAACCCTTGATGTTCTTCACCAAGTAAGTTGCTTTAATGAGTAATTTTCATTCTCTTTTTTGCATGCTTCAGTGGCCAGAAAATGACAGTGCTAATATGATGATGAAGATGATGATTCCCAGTTTAGTGGCAAGCAAGCAAGATCAGGGCTTTTCCTCCTACCTGAGACCGATGGTTGCAGTGAAAGTACAACAAATAATCTGTGATGTGACATGAAGAAAGAGTCAAAGGATAGCGGCAGACCCAGTAGAAATGAAAGGATGATATTTCACCCCATTTTGCACCCAGTACATGGCCATTCAGGGAGCTCAGTTCAATCCTTCTGCTACTTCAATACAATTTTGTTTCCACTAACAGTTTGAACTTTGATGTTGGGCCTTTTAATAAAGCATGGTATGCTTTATGTATAGATTTATTGAATATATGAATATTCATTTACTTTTTTCCCCTCCAACAGATATTCTCTAAATTTGGTGCAGTCTTGAAAATAATTACTTTCACAAAAAACAACCAGTTTCAAGCATTGTTACAATATGGTGATCCTGTAAATGCCCAGCAAGCAAAGCTTGTAAGTATGATTTCAAATACTTTTTAGCCTATATAAATAAGTATAGTATATATGTTTCTATTGACAGTACTTTTGCAAAATTTTGTTTTGTTGGATACAATGGACACAACTTTAAATTATAAATAAGTCATCCTATATAGACTTTATTTTAAATGCAGATTTTGGTGACTTCTTAATTATTATATTGGATCAAAACAGATAGTACACTGTTTTCAAAGCAGTTTTTATTTCTCTCATATCAAGGTAAGCCATTATTTTGCTTTGTTGAAGAATAGTTGATGAAATATTATGAACAATTTGTCATAGTCCTTAGTTTGAATATATCTATTACAGTGTGCTGTGTGGATTCTTTAAGATACTTTATGTGAGCTCCACCCTTGAAAATTGAAAGTTACAGTTAATCCAGAATACAGTAAAAGGAATAATAATGAGCATATCCTATCTTTTCCATGTAGCACCACTGATTTGTACTGTTCTGGCTTTTGGATGTGTAATTCAAACTGAAATTTGTCATTTTGTGGCACACCTACCTTTACAATTCTCACCTACCTGTTTCCCCCATCTATGCCCTTTTGGATACTCTACACTCTGCCACCCCTATCACCCCACCCACATTGACCTTTGCCATCTTCTTTGCAACAGCTGCCTATCCCCCCCCCCCCAATCTCTGCTTTTTGGAGGCCTTGCAAAGGATCAGCTGCTTCAGTCGAGCACCCCTCAGTAGTAAGAGAAAGAAGATCAGCTGGAGTTGATGAGGGTGATAGGCAGGATGGGAATGTTGAAGGGGTGGTGGTTAAAGCAGAGGTGAGTGCAGCACAGCAGGAGAAACATGAGATCCTCACCTAAAGGATAAGTCCTTGCCTAATGACCACAACCAGAACTTCCATTGATAAGAGGTGCGGTCACAGGATATTTTTGGCTGATGACTCCTTCTCTTAGCAATGGAAATCTTGGTCCCAATCAGGATTATTAAATGAAGACTCTAGTGTTAGGAAATAATATAATAGGCTATATTTAAGATGACTGGAGAAAAGACACTGCTTTGAATTTTGCAAGCATATACTGTATGTTACTTCTCCGAAAGTTAAATAATGAAAATTAAAAGTCTTAATACAGATTTCAAGAGAGGATTTTATAATTCTAATTTACATAGTTATGTAGTATCTGCGGCATAGCAGTGATTCTTGAATAACACTTTCTCATTTTTAAATTATTTCATAACATAATGAATAACTCTGGAGTACTGTACATAACATAGTCAAAATTAAATGATTGGGATGGCTACTTGTACTGGACAATCTTTTAACTGGTTAAAATTTCACAGGAAAATAACTTTTGAATAATATACATGTAAGATCTAGTTCTAACAAAAATTCAGATGCAGCCAACCTAATGCTAGCCCAGTTTGTTACATAATAAGGAACAGATGGAAATTGTTTTTCCTTCCAAAAAAGAGAAGCTTCAAGCTTTTGGCATACTTTGGATGGGAGAAAGAAAGCAAAATAATTTGGATTTTGATACCACTTGAAATAATGTTTACATTTTACTGTAGCCATTACTATAAACAATAGCTTCATTTATTTTTTGCAATTAATTTTTCAGAGATAATTCATATTTACTGCCTATTTGTGCCACTTTCATTTCTAGGATTTGCTGATGCAATCCTGAGAATATATTTTATATTACACGTGGATTTACCATCAATCAGTAGACTATTATCTTTAGTACAATATTGCAGTAATATATATGATTCTTGTAAACCTCTTTATACCCTTATAAAGAGTATAAAATAAGCTGCCCAGAGTCACCATGAGTAAGGTGGGTGGTCATATATATTTTCTTAATAAATAAGTAAAATAAAAATGAAATATCAACAGTTGACAGGGGTCAAGTATAACACAGATGAGAAATCATCAAATGTGTTCACTGGTTTCTTACTTATAAAGATTAATAGCAAAAATTATTTTGTACATAATCCATATAAGGAATCAGAATGTGGACTTCAGAGGTGTTTAAAATTTAAAAAGAAAAATTTAAAAGAGCATTTTCTGAAAAGTCTGATGAAAATAACTTTGTTGTCAACTTCCTGCTATAAAGTACTGGTTATCTTTAGCAGGTTACTCAGGTGGCAAAGGTGAATATTGGCACCTATTATTCTATTTTTGTCTTACAATGACTCCCTCCCTCCATTATTATATTAGTTTATGAGAGTGTGTGTGTATTTATATCATAAATTACTCTTTAAAAATTACATTGCAAAGAAGGATTTATCATTAGTTTGTATGAGCCACCAAAACAAATAGATTAGTTTCATTTTCTAAAATTAATCAGAGTATAATAAAATCATCTCAGGTTAAACTTTGTGTATCTGTAGGGAACAAAAACGTGGATATCAGGAATAGATTTGCCTTTTTTCACTTCAATTTTCCTCCAGACGTAACTTTCTGTGAGGTTTGAGTGAGGTGGATAATGGTTGTTTTTGACTTTCATATCTGTAGCAGTGAGGCTGGAAAAGCCTCTCTGCATGAGGAGGGATAAAGGACAAAAATTCCTGTCAGAAGATTCCTGGTCCCTTTGAGTTTTAATCCAGAATTAAGGAAACACTTCCTTAATTTCTTGTGAGTAAACATGCATGCATGTTTTAACCTTGGAAAGAAATGTTATTCATTGTCTTTGAGTGTTTTTACCATTATGCTTGTCTATGTTAAATGATATTTTATTGTCTTAAAATAGACAGATTATTTTAATGTGTTTTATAATTTGTTGAAGAATAGATTTTAAGGTTTTTAGTGTATGTTGAATAGCTGTGTATATATGAGAGCCACTTGTGACCTTCCTGAGGCAACAGGACCAATTTGGATGGTCCAATTCTGGTGTCTAATGGAATTTAATTGTTTCCAGGAGTAATTAGGAAACGAATTGTACCTCATCTCTGGCAGATGGTTCAGTTTAATGCTTGGTAAACCATTGTCAATGCGGGGCAAGCTGGACACTGAATTAAATCTCCCCAAGTTGTCTCTTCCTAGGGGCCAGTCTCTAGAATACATATACTATATCAACATGGTAATGTGTTATTCCTATCAATATCAGCTCCAACCCTTTGATATTACTAAAATTGAAATGTGCTCAAGGGATCTCAAGGGAACAAATTCAACCTTTGAAAAATAATTTCTTGTGACCCTACAAATAGTGATGATTGTAAGATTTTTCCTTCCTCACACTTCTCAAATGTCTCTTAACTTTCTCTCATATTCAGCATTGTTTTGGCTATAACATAATCAAGAAAGTATTTTGTATAGACCCACACACATGCATACATATGAATACATACACACAAACACACACCTCAATAGAAAATCAATACATATCTGGAGAGCAAACTCAGCACCATCAGGCCAAGGTTGTAAGCCTGGAATAGTGCTGTTTTTCATTTTAACAAAATAATCTTTGGTATCCATGGTCAATAAATACAGTTGAACATCATTTTTAAATCCCATTCCTCTTCCCCAAACCATATAACTGAGCCTTGATGCTGCAGTGGTCAGAATGCAGTATTGCAGGCTAACTCTGCCCACAGTTTGGAGTTCGATCCTGAGGGGGCTTGAGGTTGAGTCAACCTTCCATCCTTCCAAAGTTGGTAAAATGTGGGTCCAGATTGTTGGGGCCAATATGCTGATTGTGTAAACTGCTTAGAGAGGACTGTAAAGCACTATGAGGTGGCATATAAGTCTAAGTGCTATTGCTACATTAAAAAATTTAGGAATATCAAACCAAATAATATGATAATAGGCAATCCCATAGCAAAGGTGTAATTATTCCAATTCTCATTTTGTCCTTGCAGCATAACAAAGATGACAAATTTTTCTTTAATATTCTTATGTTGTCTGGAAAAATGGTTTGAGACAATCTTATTTTAAAATCATAAAAAACATATATAATATTTAAAATCTTTAACCTAACTGCTTTCTAATATGGAATATTCCAAAATTAATGTAAATAATTTATATCACTTTTTGTAATACTCTAAATGTCTGTTGAAAAAGATTTGGAGCAAAGGCAATATCAGAAGTTTTTATTGATATATTCTGTATTGTACACCTCCACATAATCCAAATTTCTCTTGCAGTTTAAGTGGTGTAAAAATTAAATTGCCAGTAAGGAGGTCTAAAATCTTTTCCCCTTATGGCTCCTTTTTGACCTTGGATTGCTGGACATCCTTCTCTCCAGGTCCCATTACCATATATGGATTTGAGACAGTAACATGTATTTTCTTATATCAGTGACAATACAGATAGTCCCTGTAAACTATCGTTTGTTCTGTGACCATTTGAAGTTATAAGGGTGCTGAATGAGTGGTACTTTTTTTTCCAATTTTTTTTCCAATTTTTTTAAAACACACATACTACATCCTTTCGGAACAGAGCATTGATCCAGTCTAAAATTTATACAACTTTTTGTTCATCTTTATCAAAATTTAACATATTCTATTTTTGCACTTATCACATATCTCAACTATTATCATCTTATAGAAAGCTAACTCATATTAACTTGATCAAAATAATTACCCTTCTATTAATCCACCTTAAACCTTGATTCAATTAATACCTCGTAATACATTTCACAAATTCTTAACCCAAATAGTCACTATTAAAAATACAGTTCAAATACATTTATATTTCTAAATCTTATTTCCATTTCTAGAACTTCCTTACATTTTATTATTACTTCATATAATATTCATTAAATCTTTAATTATTACTTCATCAAATTTAAATCTTATCTCTACTCTTGAAAATATACCAATTTAACATTTAAACAAAGTTCTTAATTCAAATAACACAACATAATACAATTCATTATTTCCCTAAATTCTGTCTATTTAACAGTACCATTTATATAAAAGTCAACTTAAATGAGTCTTATTTGGTAAATCATAATCTTATATCATTTCAATTTTCTTTTCTTTTTGCTTAAATAAATGTATTATTGAACATTTTCAAATTATTGCAGTTGTTATAGGTATTTAAACAATATCACAATTATTATAGCCATAAATTTTCTCAGATATTATTATCCAACATCTCAATAAAAATCAATTCATTATATCCATTGATATATTTTCTTTTTACATAATCTAATTTTCATATATTTTAGCTTCAATCCTTATTTCAAGTCTAGGTATCTATAACATATTCTTCTCTCATTTCTATCTTCCTTTTTCTATCCCCTATTTTACCCACTGTTAATCCCAGTGTAATCATCTTTATTTTTTTTCACTGTTAATCCCAGCGCAATCTCTAAAAATAACCATCAATTTTCTCTAATAGTACCATCCAACATCTCAATAAAAATTAATTCGTTATATCCATTGTTCATATATTTTAACTTCAATCCATATTTCAATTCTAAATATCTATAAGATATTCTTCTCTCATTTCTATCTTCCTTTCTCTCTCCCTTATTTTGCCCTATCTGTCCTGTTGTTTCCCCTCTCTTTTCTCTTTCTCTCATTTTACTATTATTAATCTCAATATAATCATTAAATCGAAGTCCTGGACTCTTCTATTTTACTCCCTGGTATTTTCCAACCTTTTCTTTTATCATTCCACTGTTAATCCCAGTGTAATCATCTTTTTCACTGTTAATCCCAGTGTAATCTCTTAAAACCTCCTTTTTATTATTATTATCCACATGTTCAGTAACTTCTTCATATTTATATTGTCTTTGTCTTCTTTATTTTCAATCTATGTCTTACTTCTCCGTCTTCATTTTCTTGTCTGCTTACATATGCTCCATTTCAGCTTTTATGTCCTCAAATTTTAGTCTTCCATGTAACATAATTATTTCTCTCATTCTGCACCATTTTATTCTTTTTGAGTTTATATTATTCCAAATATAAAAGTTCCATTGTATTCCGCTTTTTTCTCCCCTCCCAAATCAAGCCGCTTGCAGACAGAGAAATTCTCCCCCAAAAGTTCTCACGGCATTTATCTGTAAAGCTTACAAGTTTCCAAAACAAAGACCAAGTTGCAATTATTCCTTTTTACTCCTGAAGGTGTCTCTCTGCAATCCACAATTACCAACTGTCAAACAAGTATCCATTTTGTTTTTGGCTTTTAAAAATATCAAATCAATTTTATAGTCCAGTCCAAATTTATACAGCTCTTCTCACTCCTTTTTTTCTTTTATCTATATGACACTTCTGATTTTAAAGCTTATTATCCATTCTCTTTGGGTTTTTTTGAAGTTCGAAAAAGAAAGGATCTATTTATTTATTTCCGATCCTTTTACTAATCTTGGTGTAAATTCTCTTGTTATTTAAAATTTCCAAATAGTTTTATTCAAAAGTCAATTTTCCATCTGGTTTTTATTCCTTTAAAATTACATTTCAAAATCTTCCCCCCCCCCCCCCCCGGCACATTAGCCGCTATTTCATTGTTAGGGGTCTTAAAGTTACAAAGGTGTTTTCCTTATTGTTGTTTCAAACCATGGGTTGGCTGTCACTCACCTGGCTTCCAAAAACTCCATTCCATTCATCACTCCTGCTCAATGCTTAATCCGGTTGCCCCAGCTTCGTGGCAGCCGCAGTGGCTGCCATTCCCCACTGCCGAGTCATAGAGAGATTCCTCTGACCTTCGGGGAACTTGCCTGTTCCTCTTGGTCTTCCGAGGTGCCTCTCCTTCTTTCCTGTACCTGCAGGACGGTTCTGGTCCAAAGACCAGCAGCGGTTCGTCAGTCCGGGTTTTCGCAGAGCTCATCAGAGCCCGCTAATTCTCCGACTTTCTCGCCGCGGCGTCAACCCAGAAGTCTCCAATGAATGGTACTTTTGACCAGTCCTCAAAGCTCTATCTATCTCAGCACCCCACAGTTATCTGATCATGATCTGGGCACTTGGCAACTAGCTCACAATTAAGACAGTTGCAGCATCTCATGCTATTACAATCATTCATAACCTTCTTCACTTGATGTCAGCTTACGACCTGCATTATTTAGTGATGGAAATTCTGATCCCAGTTACTATTGTTAACCAAGGACTACTTAATTTGCAATATTATATACTTTGCTTTTCTGTAATCCTGTAACCCCCTTGGCATGGACCATGGCTCCCCTGTTACATGTTTTTCATCTGTAGCCCCTTCAAAATATCCTAGGCCCCCCAGGGGGTCAAATGGCCAATGATTAGGAACCAGACTAGAATATTGATATCCCTATTAGCCCATAAATATAAAAAGTGGGGGAGGGAAATGATTTACCTGTGATTTTCAAGCTGGAGCTATCTCAGAATGCGATAATATTATGGCTGGTTGCCTATTCAGCCAGATGTTTAGACTGGATGGATTTCTGGGCTGTATGTTGTGCAGATCTGCTTTAATATATCTATGAAAACTTTCACAGTGTGCGTGCGTGCACACATACACACACACTATGAATTTGGGGAGTGCAATGGAAAGTGTGGATGGGTGTGTGTTGAGGGACAAGGAGAAGAGATCCACCTAGGAAACAATCAGACAAGAGAGGCAGGAGTCCCCAGTGACTTAACGGTCAGAGGAAGAAACTTAGGAAGGACCCTTTGTACTTTGACTTGCCACTTTCTGTTAGTATAGCTTTATAATAAAGTAAAATTAGGTCATCTAGTTGCATTTTCTGTCTAATTTACCTAGGAGAGCTGACCGATACTCACTCTTTCCCAGACTAATTTTGAATGGTTCATATTTATGACAGTTGCATGTCCCAGGGTCATGTGATCATCTTTTGCAACTTTCTGATAAGCAGTCAATAGGAAAGCCAAATTCACTTAACAACTGTGTTTCTAACTTAAAAATTCCAGTGATTCACTTAATATCTATGGAAGAAAGGTTGTAAAATGGGTAAAAACTCACTTAACAGCTGTCTCACTTATCAACAGAAATTTTGGGTTCAATTGTGGTCGTAAGTCGAGGACTATCAGTATGTCTGTAATAAGGTTGAATACCAGATCTTCATAATTTATTTTGGATCTAGAAAGATGTAATCCAGGATATTTTTTTAATTATTGCTGATTAAATGTTCTGACAGCTGTATGCATTTTTAATTACTCTAGCTCTACCAAAGACTACCCAGGTATTTTATAAGGGTGCTTTATACTTTTTTCTATTCTAATGGTGGATTAGTTAATGGCTAAAATTTTAATAAAATTTTAGATCCTCTGTAAGGTTGTCATGGTACTCTAACTAAGCATAATTCTTGTACATGGAAAAAATTACAAGCTTGTTTATAGAGTTTAACTGGATGAATTATAATGACTTTAAATCCCTCATAATAAAAATATCATTTTTGCTCAGTTGCATACCAGATCTGTTTTCATATCTTGACCTTTAGTTCATTTGTTAGATAATTGCAATATAGTTTCTGTTGTAAGATACAGTCAAGTTCTAATAACATTATCAATTATTCCTAAGGAAAAAAAAAGTGTGGTTCATCTAAAATAATATTTAAATTCACTAGTATTAAAAGAAATGTATAAAACAGATGAAACAAGGCTTCAGATAGGTTTTAACTATTGCTTTTTGCAAAATTCTGAGGATTGTCAGGGTTGCTGTCCCAGAAATAGGCAGATGGGAGAGACTACTTGGGACGCTAGGTCTTAGGGATCAGTTGGGATTGCTGTTGTTGACCAGCCTCCCTACTGTTTTTCTGCCTGTGCTGGTTGATGCATTTTCTTGGTTGCCATTTGTGGTCTCCAGGCTTATGACCATAGGGATTTCAACATATCCTCCCTGGGTACAGATTCAGAGGCACTTTTTGAACTACCACCATGGCAGCTATGGCAACCAGCAACTTAATTTATAGCAAGCTTGACTCATTAGGTAAGATGCAGAGGTGTCACACACTAGACCTGGTTTTTGCTTGGGGTAGTGGTGATGTGATTTGGAATTGTAGGACGTCACCATCAAGGACAGATGTACATCTTTCTTAATGAAGACCATAAAACCCCAACTTCAGCTGCTCTGTGATATTATCCATTTATTTATATCCATAAATGTCTAAATTTATTTTTTGGTTCTGATATATTACAATAACTGATACTTTCTCAATATTTTGGATAGTGTAGAATACCACCTTACGTTGTTTCTCTGGCATTTTTATTTCTACATACTATCTGAGCTTTCAAAACTTTAAATTATCTTCAAGCATCCTGAACTGATTATTCCTTTTATCTATAGTTTTCAATTCTAAGAAGCTGGTTAAATATTAAAATGTGTTGAATTTAATAATACCAAAGTCATTGTTCAACAAAAATATTCTTTTTGCACCAGATGCTAAACATTTCAAAATAAATTCTTCATTGCTTTTCTTTGTCTGTAGGAACTTCGCAGTCATTCCAAGACACCTTAATTTCTTATATCTAGAAATATTATGCATCAGTTGAAACTAGAATAGTTATCTAATAAATTGAGGGTAGTTGAAGTCACCTATTATTACTATATTTTCTCCTATTTCAGTTGCTTTTCAAGATTGCAGAGTATATTCTCACTATATTATTTTGGGATTAGACATGATTAGAAAAAATAAAGATGAGAATAAAGTAATTAAAATATGTTTTGATTTCAGATTTAGGCAATCTTAATGGACTGCTACGTTCCATGTCTACAACTGCCATTTTAGGAGTTATGATTTCTTTTACATTCCTTATTTGTTAAGGATTTGGAATCTATTACCAGTTGCTGTTTTATAAAAATAAATACCCAGAATACAAATGTTTTATAGTTTTAATTTTCTTAAACTACAGTATAGTAACAACTATAGGATAATATGAATTTTAACTTTTGTATTGTCTTATTTTCTCCTTTTGGGGCAAATGATAAGATATCTGTCCATCTTCTATCTATTACAATAAAATTACATGCCCAGCCAGTCTCTTTTGATGTTTATAAATTTGGTAATAACGGAAAAGAAAAGAATCTGTCATGAGCAGTAACAGCTCTTGTGATATTGACTCTTTTTGTTTGGTTTCTGAAATTGCTCCAACTATTTGACTACCGTATTTTCCGGCGTATAAGACGACTGGGAGTATAACACGACCCCCAACATTTCCTGTTAAAATATAGGGTTTGGGCTATACTCGCCGTATAAGACTACCTCTCTCCCAATGCACACCAAATAAAAATTTAAAAACATCAACTGGCTCACCCACAATGTAAAAGCAGCTGTGCTAGACCCAAAATGGCCCCTGCAACAAGCAGGAACCTCACACAGCCACAAAAAGCCCAAAAAAATAACTTTCACACTTTACACACACACAATACAACACAACTGGCTCACCCACAATGTAAAAGCAGCTGTGCTAGACCCAAATTGGCCCCTGTAATAAGCAGGAACCTCACACAGCCACAAAAAGCCCAAAAAAACAACTTTCACATTTTACACACACAAAATTCCACATACAGCGTTGTGAGATTTTGTTGTTTGTGTAGTTAGAGTGAAACACTACAGAAACACACTAAATCTCAAAAAGCTGCACAAATATTATTTTATTTTATTTTTATTTTTATATGAAAGCTAAATTTAAAACTTCCTAAAGCTCCCAAAGGGGAAAAAAACTTACCCAATAGAACAGGGGTCTCCAAGCTTGGCAACTTTAAAACTTGTACACTTCAACTCCCAGAATTCCTCAGCCAGCTTTGCTTTGCTGGCTGAGGAATTCTGGGAGTTGAAGTCCACAACTCCCTGCCTGCTTGGTTGCTCAGCTGGGATCGCCAGAGCCATTTCTAAGGGAAAAACTTTTTTCCTTTTACTCTGACGATCCAAGCCAGTCGCCTGATTAGCAGGCAACTCAGCTGGGATCGCCAGAGCCATTTAAGGCTCGCCAGAGCCTTTCAGGCTGGTCCGTCTGGTTACAGGAGAAGGACACCGGGGTATAAGACAACCTCTGACTTTTGAGAAGATTTTCATGTGTTAAAAAGTCATCTTATACACCGGAAAATACGGTATTCTATCCTGATTTCTTAAACATCTAACAATAAGGCTATAAAATGTTATGGTTATGTAGTTATATCAGTAGATCTGTATAAATAATTTATAATTTATTTTCAGATAGTTAACTTTCTTTAGCCTTGTTCTTAGCCAGCTCCAAGTGGCTAGATTGCTAGAAATACTGAAGCACATATTTCTTTCTTTAGTAGGAATTAACTTTGCTTCTGCCCACTTATCCTAGAAACCAAGTTGGCTCCTTATGAAATCCTTCATTCCAACTTCTGCCAAACATTTAAAAATGACATTGAAATTTACTATATATTGTTCAATGTCTCTGGAAAATGAGAGTAAAATAATTATTGAGATAAGACTTTTCTACTAAATTGGGAGGGAAAGGTATTAAAGGAGGATATGGAAAAATTCTATGAGTACAAACGCTAGTAATACCATATAATGCAGATTGGGAAAAGAATAGCTGAAAACAGTCTGGTAAAGCTGCAATTGTATCAGTTGGAACTTCATATCACAAGAGCAAATGTCACTTGCCAGTTTGGAGACAAAGAAAGCAAGATCTAGTTGATATAAACATTTTTAAATATTTTGAGATTAATTTCAGTGGACATTTAATTTTCTTTTATAAATTTTGCTGTATCATCTTATTCCATATTTCTGGTTTTCCAGGCATTAGATGGTCAGAATATTTATAATGCTTGCTGTACCTTACGGATTGATTTTTCCAAATTGGTCAACTTGAATGTAAAGTATAATAATGATAAAAGTAGAGATTACACTCGTCCTGACCTTCCATCTGGTGATGGTCAACCAGCTTTGGATCCAGCTATTGCTGCTGCATTTGCAAAGGAGACTTCACTTCTAGGTATGATTTTGTTTATTCCTCTTTCTTAGTTGTTTGTACTAGATATACAGTAGTGCTTTATAAACTAGATGTCATTTGTGGTTTATGTTCACACACATACACACAAACACATGAATGAGCTTATTGAATTAATTGGTTCCTAAGAATAACATTATTTGATTACTATTCTCACTGCTTTTTCTTTTCTTTCTTAAGCAATTACTTAATTTATATCATTTCAAGTCTTTTCAATCTGAGTACCTGCTTCTGATATTCAGGTAATAAGTTTCCCATTTTGGAAGGTACTTTTATTAACATTGCATTAATTTAATACATCATCCAGAATCTGTTGAAATGAATGTTAATACATATCCTATTCTACGTGGTCCCTTGTATTTTCATCGGCCAATTCATTATCTATGTATGAAAAAAAAATTGGCCATGAAAATTGGCCAGTTTTATTATCTATGTATGATTTTAAAATATAGGATAAAAATAAGCACTCACTTTTGAATTAAATTATCTAATTCACTGAAAATCAAAACAAGAGTAATACTAAAGTTGGCTTTTCTTAGAAAAGAAAGTATTCTAGATTTCCTTCTTCCCTAATTCTTGATAGATTAGTGAAACAGGTTGAAAATGAAATTTGGAAAGCATTAATATTCTGCAGTGTTTTCGTTTAAAAAATGCACATATTTTAGTATCTAGTTTACATTAATATTTGGGGGGGAAATATCTTAGGATTGTAGAGTCTAAGCCAGCAATATCTCATGGCCAATCATGATATAGTTCCTAAATCATGAGACATAGGATCAGGAATCATAAATTCCTAAATCATAGGAATGCTCCATTCTGCATGTGTCATGTTCCACCCCAAAAATGATACATCATGCTTTAGAAAATACAATATTCAGACAAATTGGATGCATCTAGAGAAGGGCAGCAAGCATGTGTGAACAGGGAATCAGAAACTACATTTTGTAAGAAACAATGAATGGAACTGAAAATGTTCAGCTTTAAGAAAAGAATACTAAGGTGGAATATAATAGCACTCATTAAGAATTTGAAGGGATGTCACATAGAAGACAACCGCCGCCTGTTGTCTGTCATCCCACAGTACAGTACATAGCAAAGCAGAACCTAATTGCATGTTAAGAAAAATCTCCTGAGAGTAAGAGTAATTTGACAAAGAGTCAGTTATTTAGAGAGATAATGGGCTGTCTTTTTGTGGTTGTGTTCAAGTGGTAGCATAGCCACATATTCAAAACTTATTTTATTCATTTTAATTCCTGCACTAAATGAAAGGTTTAATTCAATAGACTAAATTGTCATTTTCAATTCAGAATCTCTGATCTATATAATAAAATCATATTCTCGCAGTGATATAATCCAGAAATGATACAGATGAAGCTGTATTGTTAATGTAGGGCATATGAACTGAGATAGTACAAATGCTGAATGAGGAACTGCATATATCAATAAATAATATTAGCAATTTTATGGTAACTTGTCTCAAAAGATTTTATATTAGGGATCAAAAAGGTCTTACAGACTTGCAACTATTTTAGAGCATGTAAGTGAAAATAAAAGTTCAAGTTCACTCTGACTCTTTATCAAATTAGCAAGCTAATTTTAGGCTCTCCAACTAAATATTGGCATAACAAATCTAATGGAATAGATTGTTTTCAGTTGATGTGATACAGGGCAAATTCATTGGTCACAAAAATAAAGAAAAAATCTTAGTGCTATCTTTCTCTTTTCCCTTTCCCTTTTCCTTTCTGTCCTTTGAAACTGCTGTTCCTGGCATTGATGACATAACCATTTGAAAAAACAGCTTTTATTCTAAAGATGTATATCATTTACTGATATGAACCAGGCCTTATATAATTGAACAGATTATTCCAGCAGAAATTGTTTCCAGTCAAACAGTCTGAAGAAATGTGAAAGATTTATGTAAGACACCTAAGCACCTTTAAGTATAAGCTGCTTGTCTAGCTTATAATTAAAACTATTAAATAAAAAGAATAAAAAATAACACTAGATAGTTATATCAACTATTAAACATGCTGAAATGGCTGGTGTGATTTTCTCCTACAATTTTAACATAATTTCTCAGGTAAGTTTCTGTGGAGATGGGATTCCAGATGTAAGATGTCATGATGAGAAAGCTTTCTGTCTGATCATCAACCACAGAGCATTGTAGTAGAAAGTGATAACATTTGTATAGAACTGTGTGTAATTTGACAAAACCTTCAGGTAGCTAAGCACATCCTTTAGGTACCATGTTATGAATAACAGCGCTTCAAAATGAATTAGCAATCAGACAGTTCTAGTCTTGCATTGTTGACTAGACTGCTTTTTGTATTATTGTTTTCCAAAAAATTTTTAAAGTTTTGTGTTCCTGCAAGAGATGAGAGCTATTACTTGTTTCCCTCTTCCTTTTACTTCTCTGTCAGTTGTATATATGGTTGGGATAGGAGAATCTCATTGCTTACAATCATTCAAATTCGGTCAGTATCTTCACTGGAGCAATAAATTGTATTGTCAAAAGGCAATTAAATATACTTTTTGCTTTGTGCTGATAAATATTGCTTCAAGGGAAAACACAGTAAACTGTGAGTATGGCTATAGGTTATTCTGCATGAAATCTAATTATATTTATTGCATTTATTTGTCAAAACCTGTTTAATATAAAAGCAAAAATGGTCTTTTGATGAGTATGTCAGTATACATGAGCCCTGTACATTGATCTATCCAACCACCTGAGATTTAGCATTAATGATACTGAAGTAAATAAAGAAATGGTTAGGGGCTGTGTTATCCATGTCTGCTGGTTTCTAATATAAAGTTTGGGGCTAAAACAAGAGCATCACTGTCCATGCAGAACTTAATTTTTTGAGATTTGTAATGCATGTAAGGTATATGTAGCTCATAGTATTTCTGATTTTCAGTTTAAAACTGTAAATGTTACTTCATGGTCTTTGTTCATATATATTTCTATGGTCTGTTCTTTCATTTATTGTAAATTGGAAACAATTTCAATCTGCTTTTTTATGTTTTTGTAGGGGAAAAATCTCTTCAACAAATAGAAAAGCTTGCTTTGTGGTTTTGTTAGGAAGAGTTCTAGATTCTTTTACTGACATACATTTTGTATTTTATGAAAAAAAATCACACGGAGGAAAACTGACTGTGTGACACTGTATTAGTTCTCTGCTTGTAACTTAAGAACAATAGCATTTTGATAGTGCCATAATTTAGTCTTGAGGGGGAAAAGTGTTTAAAAGTTTGCCCATTCAGAACTAAAAGTAAATTTAAATCTTTGCAAGGTGCATTTGGATACTTTTATCACATTTATATTTTACATGAATACATTTCTTCTGGTCCAACTGCTGTAAGAGTCCATGTAGTGCAGGTAGTGTTTAGTTGAGATAAAGAATACTATTGAATCTGCCTGAGTAAGTGATTTGGAAATTATACGTGTAGGACAAGAATATCTTTTCCATTAGGACTATAGAATTAGAGGATAAATAAGCATTTGATCTATTAGTGTAGACAAATAAATTATGCCATTTTTCTGATGAGTTGAGATTCTTCTGTGTAATTAGGCAAAAGAAATTCACATGCTTAGTAATAAAAAATTAGAGAGATAGTAAAAGTCATTTAACAATTGACATTTATTTCCACGGGAGGATAGAACTGTACCATTAGGGGTTGAATTACAAAAGTAACTAAAGATTACAGTCTTGAACAAGTAACAAAAAACTCATTAATTATCACTTAAACAGCTATTTTAATAATGCCTCCTTCTCAATGCATTCAACATAGACTGTATGCAATTGTTGCCACAATTTTTCATGACACTTTATGACTATTAGGTTTTTAATTTGTTAATCTGTTTTCTTCAATGACTTTTATTATCTAAGCCTCTGCTGAAATCTGCCCCGAGATCCTATTTAGAGATAGAAGGGCATTCTGATGAAGTTTAACCCTCCCATCTAATTTTGGAGATGGGATTGTTTTATGTTAATCTGGTAAATTGCTATGTGGATTTGAGCTGGAAAAGTTTAGGTTTAGGTTTAGGTGAGGATAGATAACAAAAACCATCCCAGAAACAGCAATAACTTGAGGTCAACATGTTCTCACTTCATAAATACTGTCTATATGTCATTAACCCAATACAATGTGCAGAAAGCAGAGAGCCTGCCCATAAATTGGGGCAGGGACAGAAACTTTTTTCATCTCTTAATACGGTTTGAACTACAGGCAGTCCTCGACTTATGACCATAATTGAGCCCAACATTTCTGTTGCTAAGAGAAATAGTTGTTAAGTGAATTTTGCCTCATTTTATTACTTTTCTTGCCACAGTTGTTAAGTGAACCACTGCAGTTGTTAAGTTAGTCATATGGTTGTTAAGTGAATCTGGCTTCCCCATTGACTTTGCTTGTCAGAAGATCGCAAAACATGGTCACATGACCCTGGGACACTGCAACTGTCATAAATATGAGTCAGTTGCCAAGCAACTGAATTTTGATCACATGGCCATGGAAATGCTGCAACAGTCATAAGTGTTAAAAACAATCATAAGTCACTTTTTTCAGTGCCATTGTAATTTCAAATGGTCACTAAATGAACTGTTGTAAGTCGAGAACTACCTGTAGTGTCTATGAAACTACAAACTGAATCTCAAGTTTGCAGTATAGAAAGTCAAGAGTCTCATATAATGTCTAGGAGTCACATACCTACTGAGTGTATTTACTAAAAAGGAAATTTGGTATTTTTGCCCTGTGGAAATCCCAGTCAATTTAATATTACATTAAACTGATAAAGAAGAACCTTTGCTTTACACATGAGATCATTTAGCTTTTAAGATTAGTGTCCACTAGTGTACCCAAAAGCAAAGAAGGAACAGAGATATTTCTAATTTCTTAATGAATTCTTAACATAATATCTTGAGCAAGGAGACATTGCTGTTGTTAGCTTCCTCATTTTTCCAGAATATACAAAATAGTTATCTCCTAAGTATAGCCATGTTTCAATAATAAGTAAAGTTGTTAAGTGCCATTTTGAATAGAAAAGAATTCTTGGGTGTAGAAAGTGAATTCCATTATCTGTTTCTTAACAGAGAGGAAGGACTGGTTATAAGGACACTGCAGTATTAGTTCTTATATCACCTTCCCCCCCCCCACCCCAAACAATTTCCCAGCCTAGTTAAGGCAGTTACACAAATGGCATTTGAGGCAGCTGGTATTCCTTCAGGTTTACTTGGATTGGATAAATGTTCTATAAAGGCAAAGCCCCAAATCAGGCAATATCGTTTTAGAATTGTCATATGCTTGTGAGGAAGAAAAATAACAATCCTATTTCTAGTTAGCAATGAATCTATATTTCATTAAGGCTAGTTGCTGGTCAAATGTGTTGCTTTGAGTAAAAATGTAGAGGTCTCCTTGTAGTAGCTCTTCTATTACTTTAAGTCTATGAAATAAGGAGTTTGGAAACCTTCTGTTCACCAGCTTTTACATTATTGCTTCTGACCAATGTGAAGATTCAACTTGCATTCTTGAACTCTTTTCAGGTGTATTATGATTTCAGCATCTTTTTTCAAGAGATCAACTCTTAGTCCATTTTCTACCCCTACAGTACCCTCACTGAAGGATTATAGGAACATTTTTAGTTCTTTCTTCATCCCATTTGGTCGCCAAGTATTAGAGTTTAATGTTCATATTACTTGTTAGAGTGGCATTTTTGAAATGAGTGGGTTTTTTGTTAGGTTAATTTACTTTTGTTTGCTTTAGTCTGAGCTAGAGTTATATTTATAGGATGCAATAGACCAGCTTTGCAAATGTAATGCCCTCTGTATATATTTCCCAAGAAAAAAGATGGTTTCATCATTCATCCTAGAGACTCTTACTTATTCCATGAACTTTCTAAAAATATGATGATATATAATAGATCTTCATGGGAAATTATAGGGTTTTATTGAGTGTTCAACTATGACATTTTAATATATTTACTTTATTTTGATTCTTTCATCCAAGCATTATATCTAAAATCATGTTGGACTACTGAATCTCATATTGTTCAATGGCCAAAGCAAGAACTTGGGGTGTGTCATGATCGTGACATATTTAGTAAAGATAATAATATGGCAGTGGATTTTAGTATTCTGTATCAATGAAGGATTTTTGTAATTTGTGACATGCAGATCTCTGATTCAATATCTTGTATAATATCTTGTATTATTAGTCAAATAACTATTTCTGCAATTATAGTCTTGGACCTTCAATCACTGAATTATATGGCCCGTTTAATAGTATATAAATCTGTTGGGGGGGGGAGAGATGGATTTATAAAGAAATGTTGCTTATAAATCTAGTCATGTTCAGAAATTCTATTATGGTTCCAAAATACATTCATTATGGATTCTTTTTGATCTTTATACTAAGTATGCATATTTTCTTTTTGTTTTTGTGCATAGTCTTACACAAAAGGTAATCATATGTAAAGATAGCTTTCCGTGGCTCTTTTCTAATTGTCTGCCCATTAATCTCAGCACAAATAAAAATTCTGGTACTAATCAAATATTAAGTTTTTAAAATTCTTTGCATCATCGTGTATATTTGAACCCAAAATTTTCTGGCTTTTTTTACACATCCACCACACATGATACAGTGACCTTTTGTGTTGTCCACATTTCCAGTATAAATTTGAAGTACCTTTATACAATTTTTCTGAAGTCATGTAGCAATCATTTTATCTTTTCTATGTTAAAACAAATATGTCTAACAAAAAGTAAATTTTATACCTTTTAACCACATTTTTTCTCACACTTTATCAATACACTATGTCCAAAGTTCTTTATCATGCACTCTTTCACGTATTCTTTTGTTTTACAGTTGAATAAAAGTTTATATATTTTAGCAATTACATGTTCATCTTTTTACAGAATTTAACTACAAATTCTGCCTTCTGTTTTTCAGTTCTAAATGTCATATCTATCTTAAATCTTTTTCTTCATTGTATATACAAAAACCATTGAAAACTAAATCCCTGTAGAGGCTTTTAATTTCATCTTATATTCTCCATGCTCTTGTCTTAAAAACCTCTCAATAGGTTAGCCTATTTGCTTGCTGTTCTTTTTTCTCCTATAAAATACTTCTTGTCCTGAGATCCCTGAAGACATTTTGGGCACAGTCTGGGTTTATATCTATTCCACAATCTCAGTGTGATGGTTCTAATATAATTATTCTTAAAATCTACATTAACCTTAAGTTTTATCGTACCAAAAAAGAAACCCATGCCATCCAAATCTCAGATTGTGTTCTTCTAATTTTAAAATTCTCTTATATCTCAGGAGAACCTACTCTCATCCAAATCAAATAGCAGGTTGCAAAATACAAAGTCAAGTTAGGTGATTTGACTCTTCCTTGTTCCTTTGGGTCTGTGCTGCTCCATTTCACACACATACAGCAAGAGTTCTATAAAGGAGTTTATTCAACACCAAACAGGTCCTCAGAAAGCACCCACAATGTGCAGGTTTGGATTCCAAGCTCAGCATGGCAAGAGTCACTGGGTAAACAGAGTCGATCGGTTTACACACAAAGTCCAACGAAACAATCCACAAGTCAAATGGGTCAGGATGCATGGCACGAACACATAAGGCACAGAACTGGGCACACTGCCACAACATTCAAGTCCTTGGGATGGGATTAAGTAGGTGACACTAGTGCGGCCCTTCACGAGGTTGCGTCCTCACAAATAATCTAGCTGACTGGCATTGTGCCTGTCTCCTTTCTGCCCTACGTGACCTTGGATTAGGAGGAGGTATGGACTTCCCTTCTCCCCTGTTGCTAATGGGTGGCAGCTGCTCCCGGTCCTTACCTGGATCCTCCTGACCATCTAACTGCAGCTGTGGCTTGCCTCGCTTAACCTCAGCCTGTTGCTCATCCAATCCATCCAAGCTAGCATTCTCTGAGCCCCAATCTGGACCATCGCTCAGCTCTGTGCTGTCCTCTGCTCAAACCTCCCCCTCCAAACTTGCGTCTGGAGAGGGGTCCAAAAGCAGATCCATGACAGCATCTGGAAGTATTTTATATTTAACCTTTTTTAAAAATTTCATTGCCATATAAACTTGGAAAGATCTTTCTGCCATTGCTTAAATGATATATAAAATGTCAAAATATGTAGTGTTTGAAAAAAAAAACATCATTCTTGGCAAAGGATTCAGCTTTATAACAGGAATTTTATAAACCAAAATTACAAAAAATAGTTGTAATGTTATCTTATTAAAAATCTTAGCATTCATAGGGAAGTTACAAAACTATATGATCAGGGCTTGATAAATTGACACATATCTGGAGAAATGAAGGCTGCTGCTGAGGCCCCACCATGATACTTCCTATCCTGTGGTAGGCCTGCCCCTGCACTTTGAACGTTGGCATAAAATTTTCCTCCTTTACCTCTCTGGCTCCAAAAGATGTCACTTGGAAGCATCTGTTGTACTTCCAGGCAGCGGAAAGAAAGTGTTCTGCCATTGGATGCTGGTGGGTGAGAAGGCTGTGTAAGGGTTCAGGGGAGGGAGCTGGACTTTACTGCCACTGCAGCACATCCCAGCAATCTCATCCTGCCACTTCAGGGCACGGCACCAGGCACAGGTTAACTGGGGTCCGAGATCAACAACCTTTTCCCTGGAGTAATCAATCTGGGATTCATATTTAAAACCAGACAAATACTTATTAGTCCAAGGCATTGATCTGATTTGTGATACCTTTTCATTGTATTTAGCTGTAGCTGCCCGATTAATGTAGGGGTTATTAGATGCATACTTTTTTACAGCCTCTCTATTGACTTCGGGATGACTTTGACAATATTTTTTTGCAGCTTCCCTTACTTGTGTTTTCCTAATTGCATCTGTAAATCTTTTCCTGCATTTTTTCCCTCTTTTCCCTTTAACTGGTGTTACGGTAGAAGGAATAGATTTGTATGAACTGAGGAGGCCAGTGTAAGTAGTGATTTGGGGCTGGGACACTATGCAGGAGAAATTAGGTTCACAATCCATTGACTCAGTGGTGGTCGGTGATTGAAACTCATAAGGGAATATCTCTCGCCGCCTTGAGTTCGAAAGTAGTTCCATAGGTGGAAGGCATAGACGTTTTGGTGAGGTAGCAACATTTAGTACTACAAAGAGCCCCAGACCCCTCCTGAATGAAGATGTGGAACGTCTGCCAGTTTGAACTGGGGTAACAGAATGTGAGGCAACTGGCAGTTGGAACAGAGTTCTTTTCAGGTGGGGAGGGGTTAATATAAGGCAACTGGCAGTTAGAACAGAGTTCTTTTCAGGTGGGGAGTGGGAGTAGAATGTCTAACTCCTTAGCATCAGAGTATGTGAATATAATATTGTATATGAAATACTAATGATCTGATGGTCATTCTGAAAAATCCTTTCTTAGCAAGCACCTAGAAGCCAAGAGGAACATACGTGCCAAATTTCAAGTTTGTAGGCTTTACCATTCTGGAGATTTTGGGATGAGTGAATGGTATTTGGCTTTTATATATATAGATTTGAGGAGGGAGTTGTTGCTTTTAAATTGGGGGAGGGAGTAGGCTATGGCACTCTGTCTAGTAATACTAGGTACAAGTAATACTCACTAGTCCATTATCACCAGACTTTGATACTATTTGCAAGTAGTTTTTTCACTCAATACCAAAGGATAAACAGCACAGGCACATTTTTATGTTAATCTCTGTAATATTGAATCATAGTTTTTTACAAGGTACTAATACAGATTGATTTCACACTTAGAACAGGTAATTGTGAATAAACTATTCTGAAGAAAATCGTGAATAAACTATTCTGAAGAAAATTGTGAATAAACTATTCTAGAGAAATACTGTCATAAAATATAGTTTGTAATCCTTAGATAGAGAATTTTTCTTTAGAAGGACGGACAGTGGCAATGATGACTTCAAAATTAGGAAGGGTGATTGTGTATGTCCATTGTAGAGTTTGATACTGATATATCTATAAGCTTTCCATCACTTCTGATAGATAATTTGCAGTATATTAGGGGCAGTTTGCAGATTAAGAAATTAATTTTATTAAATTCTGAGGAATGGTGAAATACAAAAATGTGTACTCTTTTCCGTTTGTTACTTTTGTTACTTTTTTCCAATAGATTATGTAGGTAAAAATGCTTCAAACTCAAATTGATTAGAGGTTTTTTTTCTCTCCTTTGCTAGAAGGGATTTTTTTTTTAATTAAAAAAGCCTTAATCTGGAATTTGTTGTAAAAGAAATAACATCATTTGCTTCGATTTATATTAGTCAGTTGAAGAGCATGCTGGCTGGATGATTCTGCGAGTTGAAGTCCACACATCTTATAGATGCCAAGGTTGAGAACACTGCCATAGAGTCTCTTTATCATAAAGAATTGGTTTCAGCAATGGGAGCATTAATTAGGCTATATAGAGCGACTTGTGTGTGTTTCGTAAAATATGCTTTATTTTAAAATTAGGGCTTCCTGTTGCAGCTGTTCCAGGAGCGCTGAGTCCTTTGGGGATTCCAAATGCGGCGGCGGCAGCAGCGGCGGCGGCAGCTGGCCGTGTGGGTATGCCTGGAGTTTCAACTGGTGGCAATACAGTCCTTTTGGTTAGCAATTTAAATGAAGAGGTTAGTGTATCTACTCTCTCTTCAGCATTCTTTTTTCTTTAATCATGCTTCATTCTTTTTCAAATTCTTATGTACCCTTCTTATTTTGAGCTTGCTTCCATATCTCAAGATCGACTTTTAATTTATTCATGTTACTTCAGATTGCGTTATGGCTGGATTCCAACATGTTCTGTACTGTTAAATACTTTTGATTTTGGAGGTAGCTAGCCTTTTTAAAATAACCCTTTCCCACTTGGCTACCTACGTTTCATATTAAAAAAAAAAAACTAGAGAGAGTAAACACTGCATGTTCTGGCTATTTTTTTTTTTAGCTTATTTTTGTAACTGAGCGTGTTCCATTTTGAAATATAGAATTTAATAAAACTGCTATTTTGTTGTTATAGTTGTTCCTTTGCTTATTCATTTCATGCTTACACATCTTTGCTCTTTTTGTTGTATTAATGTATGTGAACAACTCTAACTAATTTTTCTTTGAAGGTTCCTCCCAGCGATTTGATCCAGCACTCTTCAATCTCTCTTAGTAATTTTTCTTTTCTTTTGCAGTTGCTATTCATTTTGTCTCCTTTTTAGAAAACCTTTGTTTTATTATTTCCTTAACTCTGAAGTCTGAGTTACTTTTAGTTTTGCATTTTATTGCCTTGGATCTTTACTTTGACTTGCTGTGGAAGCTGGTATGAAATGTGGGATAGTTTGTATCAGTTTGTCTACTTTGACTATGTGTTCCATTTGACTGGCCTCTGTTTTAATATTGAACCATTATACTTCTCTCATTTTCGTCATTCATAGTCTTGCGTGTTAAAATGCTTGAATCAGAGTGCCATTTGAAAGACTTCTCCCTGCATTTCATAACCAGACATGCTTATGCAGTTAAAGTTTAGAGGATTTTTTTTCTTTAAGTTTCTATTGCATGTTTTTTCATGTTCTATTGAAATGTAATTTACTGTATGATATGGATGTACTTTACCCATATTTTGTCTTGGGTGACTACATTTTACTCAGTTTTTCTTGTACAATACATAAACCAACCATTTTCTGACCAAATTCCTGCATTTCCTATGTACTGACCTATATTTTATTTTTTTTTTGTTCCCCACTTCCTTATTTTTCTTCTGCATTGCTGTTTCCCTTCCCCATTTCATCTTCTCCCTATGTGCTCACCTACCCTTTCCCTGTCTCTTCCCAAATTCCCACACCCTCCCCTATCCTATCCTTTGCATTCCTTGTCTACACCCCTGTCTCCATCCCCTATGTTCATGCTTCTGTGCTTGAACAAAATGTTCCTCGGACCAACTTGCCCCAATTAACCGCCTTGAACCATGATCCATGACCACCTCACCATTCTGCGGGAACCACCCTTCGTTATGGATGATCTGTTCATCTCCGCTCTTCCTCGACTCTTCTCTCTTCTTGTCTTATGCTGCTTGCTCTTCTCTCCTTCTAAAGATGGTTACGCCCCAAAGTCTGTTTACCCTCTTCGGTATGTTATCGTTAGCACTATACTTTTATTATTGATTTAATTATTTGTTTCACCTTAATTCTTATTTATAGCTAGCAGTTTGGCTTAAAGTTGAATAGTAAATCTTTTGCTATTTTTCTTTTGCTATTTTTAAACTCCATAGATGCAAACTTTTCTTTTAATGCATGTGATTTTATTTTGCATGGTCTTTTATTTAAAACCATTCTCATAGCTTTGAGGGTATATCAAAAATGTCTTCCTTTTTTCAAAATCCACCTATTCAAAATCTTGTTCTTCTTATTCATTTGCGTGAATGCTGGAAGAAGTGAAAGATCTGTCCGAATGTTTCATTGATGTTTCAAAGTATTCTATTTAGCTATATTTAAAATACTATTTCTTTTGGGTTACTTTTTTAATCCTAAAAAGGTGTTTATGGGGATGTACAACGAGTGAAGATTTTATACAATAAGAAAGACAGTGCTCTTATACAGATGGCTGATGGAAACCAGTCACAGCTTGGTGAGATTAACATGTTTTTTTTCTTCTTCCATTTCATTCTTGGTTTTCAGTATTTCTTAAAATTATTTGGGAAATTGTTCATATTTCACAGTTTATAAAACCACAGGATTCTGTAGGGGTGAATAAAGTCTGTAAAGTTGCCTAATATGTTCTGCAGATAGATAATTGTTTTCAGAACATGAGGCTGTTCAATCGAACAGTACAATGTCAGGATTCAAATTTACTTTTCAGTAGGTGCAGCTACAGACTTTTTTTCTGGATGTTTGTTTTTCTTAGATCTCAGCCCTCTGTACCTGTGAGATAATTTATTAATTGCAAAGTTGCACCTGTGATGGGTGAATAGTTAAATAACAGAATATTGCAGATTCATGCTCTTTTCTTCCAAGGTTGCATTAAAAATAATTTTATCTTTAAGGAAGGGAATGAGACTAATGAGGGTAATTCATTAACTTGCCTACTTATGTTAAACATAATCTTATTTATAAGAAATGGAAGGAGAGTAATTTTTTATGTACATGGCACATTATATAATTCTTTTAGATTATGCTCCAAAATGCACCAATTTACAAAAATGCACTATTGTTTACTGTTTGAATAAAATAAAGTTCTGCTGAAACATGTCTTTTTAGATATGTATCATAAAATTGATCTGCCTAATTACCGGTAAAAATTAAATCATCTGATTAGTACATTAAATAAGCCATTATTTTCCTTTGTTTTTCCTCTTGCTTTACTGAATACACAGTGATGTGAATGAAACTTAAAAATTAATTTTAATTTTAAGTAGAAATTCATCGAAATTCAGTAGTAATTCAATAAAAAAGAATTCTAGACAGCCCTGGAAAATTTGGAATGGAAAATGACAGAGACATCAACCTTCTTGCCTGCAGGGTCTTGCTTATTGAATGCCCTTTCCAAATAGGAAAGCCAGGCTTCATTGTTAGTCTCTTTTCAGTACCAGGCATTTTAAGACATTCCTTTTTTCCAAGGCTTTCAATATTATGCTACTTAGATTGAGATTAGATGTCTACTATGCACTGGAATCATAAATAGTAAATTTATTTATTTTATTTTAGAATTCATGGGCAGACTAGACACATGGAAGATAGATAGATAGATAGATAGATAGATAGATAGATAGATAGATAGA
>WNWU01000004.1:46421793-46438146 GCA_012654045.1 Ptyas mucosa | reverse complement strand
AGATAGATAGATAGATAGATAGATAGATAGATAGATAGATAGATAGATAGGATATACTATGCTTTATTTTTCATGCTATTTTTTTATTATTTAGATTGTTTTTCTGTTTGTTTTTTAAAATTTAAAAAAACTCTTCTTTGAGAAACCTCCAGTATTTCAAATAACTTTGATATTGGGCAGAAAAAAAATTACATCTTTTTTCATATCTTCATTTAATAAAACAAATTGCCACCAGAGACTCTTTTTAAAACAATAACTATATCAAAAAATTATATTGTTAAATTGATATAAGGACTGAAGCAAATAATCTTCATTATTTTTGTTTAGCTATGAGCCATCTTAATGGGCAGAAAATGTATGGCAAGATTATTCGTGTCACTCTTTCCAAACATCAAACAGTTCAGCTACCTCGAGAAGGTCTCGATGACCAAGGCTTAACAAAAGATTTTGGCAATTCACCTCTTCATCGTTTCAAGAAGCCTGGTTCAAAAAACTTTCAAAATATTTTTCCTCCATCTGCAACTCTTCATTTATCTAATATTCCGTAAGTCTTGGCTAGCAAATTCCTTAAAAAATTCATGTAAAAGCCAAATGTAGATTTTAATCCTTTCCTGTTCTCTTCTCTCTTTTACTTCTTTTTGTAGACCATCAGTATCGGAAGATGACCTGCGCATGTTGTTTGGTAATACTGGAGGCACTGTGAAAGCATTTAAATTTTTTCAGTAAGCACATTTTCTTTGAAACTTCATTTAAAATGAGGGAGCAGCTGTCTTTGGTAAGAATAGGTTTTATATTAAAACTTTCTTGTATTGTTTTCGTATCTAATTTCATTGCTTTGTTCCAGAAGAGATCACAAGATGGCCCTTCTTCAGATGTCAACAGTAGAAGAAGCTATCCAGGCTTTGATTGATCTGCATAATTACAATCTTGGAGAAAATCATCATCTGAGAGTTTCTTTTTCCAAATCAACCATTTGAAGTGAGATATCAAAATAATAAGGTTGTATCACATTGTTTAGTGTTGTCATCTTTGACTGTTCGGGAAAGCGGGGACCAGAGATGGACATCTGTTTTTCATGCTGTTATCATTCCTTGATTGTTTATGTATAAATGAAATGAAAAAGGATTTGCAAGGAAGAAGCAGTGATATTATCTGCTGGTTTTGCATATGTTTATGAAACCATTTTGTTTAAAGGGGATTCTGAGGAAATCCCATAGTTTTTCAACTTAGTTAACATACGTGCCTTAAAGAAGGAAAACTTAGAGTTGCATTTACTAGTTAAAAATTTGGTTGTTTGGGGCACATTATATGGGAATTAATAGGTGCAGTCCAGTGAACGTTAGGCATGCATTTATTCCATTGAAATCCAAGAATTAGAACATTGATTTCAGGGGGAATTTGTTGCACCTAACTTCTGCAGGATTATGCCAAATATGTATTAGGCAAGAGTGTGTAAAAAGGGTTAAGCTTTTTTTTCTGTTTGGGATTTATCAGTTTTCCATGAAACATTTTTAAAACAAAATCAGTTGCTCTTCTCAAAAGAGAAACTCGGCATATTATTTTTTCTCTCAGTAAAAATGGCCTTTGTATTTCAGATTTAGTTTAGTTGAAAATATAGGCTTTAGTCAGAACTACAAAGATGCAAAGAGTTAATTTCTTTAAAAGTCTGAAAGTGATTCTTCTGTTTTTTGTTAGATCCTGTGGCTTTTAGCCTCAGTGAAAAAAGAGTTGTATAAAGTCTTAACCTTTTTGTAAACACACTCTGGGGCGAATCATATAAATGTTGGCACTAAGTAATGTCTTGTTTGTGGCTGAATATTTTTTGTAGATGTTTTTTGAAGTTGACATAACTTACATGCATTTAAATATATATTGCCATTTTTAGTTAGTAATTACAATTTGAAATATGGTTGTGGATTTCTGAGCATGTTCAGACTGGTCTAGCTAGTTCAGGAGTTGGTGCATGTATTTCAAGGATGAAGAAAATGTATTGCAAACTTTTGCAGAAAGATTAATAATTTTTTTGGCAGTTTTCTTTATAAAAAAACAAAAACAAAACTGACAACCAGGTGGGACCAAAGTTTATGTGCCTTTAGTCTTAATTTACCTTGCATTGTAATATTCAGTTTTAATAAATCTCTTCAAAATATTTTATAACTAGAAATGGATCTGCCTTTACTATAAACATGGCTCAGAATCTACAGGAAAAAAAATTCATTTGGAAACAGTTCCTCTATCAATCTGGGCTGTTTTACTGATTCTGTTCAAATGACCAATACTTTTTGCAATTGATGTATTTAGTTCCAAAAGTCATAGATTATGTTATCTATGTAGAAAAAGGTCATGTATATTTTCTATTAGTTGAGTTTTTACATCTTTAGAAATGTAATATTTCAGTATAGTTTGAAAGCGGCACAATTAAAAATTAATTTTCTAACAAAGTTGGGAGGTTTGATGGTTGTTTAATTTCTTCTTATGTGTACGCTGCTTGCTTCTGTAGCATGCTCAATAAACACTTCTGTAGCTCTGTATTCACCTCTTCTGTCTTTCTCTGCTGCCTTTTCTCTCTTTTCTTCTTTTCCCCCCACTTCCACTGTGCTTTTGAATTCATGTTTATTCTCTGTCAGGGTGGGAAAAGCATAATAATCTGATTTTTTTAACTTCTGGATTTATGCTATATAAAAACCAAATGCTGTGGAAAGAAATAATACTTTGGACAGCATACATACTTTATACATTTGGAAGTCTAACTACTTCACTTACAGAAATGGATATTAAACATTTCCCACCCTGTTATATAATCTATAGCTTTAAAGACATAACTTTTTATCGTAGCTTGTAAATTCTATCTTTTTTGTTTTTAAAATAGATTTATGCACTAATTAACTTTTCAGATTTGCCATGCTTCTGCTGCAGTTTCATCTTCCATTTTCTGTGTCTGCTAAAAAAGCCTTTCCACTAATCACAGGTATTATGTGGGTTAAACAAAACTGTCAAATTGCTCAATGGAGGGAGGGGAAGGAGGAGAAAAAACGGAAGACAAACCTTGTCAGCTGCTAAATACAACTAAAAGGTGCTGAATATGTTATCCTACTAGTTTTACACTAGTACATATACATCCCCAATTATTTTTACAAGAACTATATTTAACACTATTTTAAAGCTTGATTTTTGCCCTTTTATCTGATCTAAATCTCAGTACACAATCATGTATGATTGGGATGTATTAATTTCACTGGAGTTTAGTTTACAATTTTATACTAAAAAATGAAACAAATCCATGTTTACATAACGGTATATCAATGACTTGTTTGAGGCTCTTCTGGAAACTTGAACTAATAATTTAAATTCAAACATCATTTTAATGAATCATTTTACATGAACACAAAGACAATATCAAGGACTTTTAAACATAATTATTCCCTAGGTACATGCCAGAACTCATTCACTTGTGTAGGAAGATATAATCCCAATTAATAACTTAGCCAGTCTTCATATGTGCCTGTGAACAGAATTTGAGGAACAGGGGGAAAAAATAATAAATTCTCTTTACCAAAAATGATGCAATATTTGCAGTTAAATATCTACATTAAAAGTGTTGTGTACTTCAATTTTTTTTTTTTACCTTTCAAAAACAAGATTAGGTGATTTATAATAAAAAGCAGGCATTAATGTAAACTGTACATGATGTTCAAAGAATGTAGTATAAAAGGCATCTTTTGTCATTTAACGTATTTGAAAAAACAGCTCTCTCACATGACAAACTGCTTTGTATTATGTAGTAGACTGACTTGATTGCTTATAGGAGAAAAGACGAGTGGTGTACTGCAGAGTCACTTAGCTTTGCAAAGTGGATGTGGATGTGGAGTGAACCCATTGCATTCATTCTGCGGTATTCCTCTTAGGTGTACACTCTGCAAAAGTGCCCAAAGCTGTAAAATCTGGAGATGGATTTCTGAGGTAAAAAGCCCACAGTATATATGATTTCTGTTACCTTCCACTTTTTATTCCTGCTGTTTCAGCATTTTTACTGGACTGTGTTCTTTTATAAAAATATGAGTTTTATATTTATATTTATCTTCCTTGAAACATAAAAATAAAATAGATAAGCATATGAAACTAGGATTTTGCAATTTAACAGAAGACGTAAATGTGCCAAGAATGTCCCTCCCAGGGAGTCCCTGATTCATCTTGCTGAAAACTTTTGCTTTCAGAAGGTTTAAACAAAAAGGATTCGATTCAATTCTAACCAATAGGAAGAACCCCTAATAAAAGAAATGGAAGTAGCTGGAACAGTTGAAGGAAAATTAAAACTGAATGTGGCCCAATATATTACATAATATACAAGTTTATGTGCCCTGAACTGATGGGAGTTCCTAAAAAATTACCAATCGCAGTAGCAAATCATTTCAATGAAGAAGAAAAAAATGAAGACAGTAGGAAAAGTTAAAGGTTTAATAAAAGTTTTGAAAGCAAAGGGTGTATAGAAGAAGGGTCAACAAATCATTAAGGGGAAGTATATACAAGAAGCCAAGAATTATAGAAAATAATGATACAATAGTTACAATTGTCAGTGGAAGCCAAGAACAATGGTCATATAACAAAATGTTATCAGAAATGTTCAGAATATAATTAAAAATAGTAAGTATAATGTACATTGCCTAAACTTTATATTCAAAAACCTGAATATTTACATGGAGATTCCATTTGAAAATTTATTTACCATATTCAAAGTTTTACTCTTTAACTTGGCTGTTTGGTTGCCTAAAATAGTCTGTGGTTCCTGCAGTTAATGGAATGAGAAAATGAGTAAAAGAAAGAAGTGTTTCTGTCCAAGAAAGAGACTGGGTTAAGGAAATATACAGTGTCTTCCAATTCTGGCTGTTTTTTCATTTATATTCTAAAATATTGAGGAGAAAACAAAAACACTGCCATTATTTCTCATTCTCATTTGAATTCCCAAAGGGAACTGTACTAAAGAGACAAACCAATATGTTTGAATATGTCTTTCTTATACAATGAACCATGGACTAAATAACTGCACAAGCATTTTGAAATTTTACCATGTTATCTGAAGATGCAGTTTGAAGGGCAAGATATGTTCTACCTGGCAACCATTGCTCAATCTGTGCAGATTTTAGTGTTGGCTGTCCAAAACTGGAGAACCAAAAGCTTTACTCTGCCTTACTAAGCTAACAAAAGGAACCTGTCTCTTCCACTGGCCAAATCAATACACTAGTCGGTGTAGAAGCTCAGTAGCTTGGACTCCGGACTCTTATCTACTGCTGGGAATGAAATGTCCATCAGATGATACTAATGCTTGCTCTACATTTAAGGACTTTGGTCAATGCATAACTCCACTGTAAATTTGAGCTCCCAAGGCTTTTTGAATGCCGCTTCTCCTGGGGTTCATCCAAGATCTTTTCTAAGAAAAGAACAAATTGCAGAACTCAGCCTATTAAGGCAGACTCTGATGCCAAGAATGGCTGAAGTATAGAATCTGCCTTGACCATGCTTCTCCACTTCTGGGGATTGAAGAGCCACATTGAGTGCCTTGCCATGTTGGATAGGTGGAGTTCCACTATGTAAGGACTGCCAGGGCAATCAAATGCAACTTGATTCATGCTCGATATGTTTCATTCACACACTCAATATGTGCCTATGTCAGTACTAACACATGGTCTGATTCCTCTTGGTCACCATTACCATCCAGTTTGGATTCCAATAGTGTAGCACAAGAGGCAGATCCTTTTCCTCCTGACTTTTACTTTCAGCCTCCTGGATTCTAACAGCGAGCAGAAATAAGTGCCATTTAGCACCATTAGCTCCTCCAAACGCTGCTAAAAGAAGAGCATCCGGAAACTCCAGTTGGTGCAAAATGCAGCGGCCCACATGGTTTTGTGCAGACCCCGGTGTGCACAATATCACCTCTCCTGCGGGAGCTGCATTGGTTGCTGGTTTGCTTCCAGGTGCAATTCAAGGTGCTGGTTGTCACCTTTAAAGCCCTTCATGGCTTGGGACCAGGTTATCTGAGGGACCGTCTCTTGCCGGTCACATCTATCCAACCCATCAGAGTGGGGAGGCAGGGAATATGGGGTCCCATCCTTGAGGGAGATAAATCTGGTGGGGCCCAGAAGAAGGGCCTTCTCCGTGGTGGCTCCCTCTCTCTGGAACATCATTCCCCCAGAGATTAGAATGGCCCCCACTCTAATACTCTTCCGGAAGGCGCTGAAGACCTGGTTCTGCCAGTGGGCCTGGGGAACCCAGAGTGGGATGGAGCCCATTAAATGGCTCGTGTGATCTGCTATCGCTGGGGCGGGTGGTGGGAGGTGGGGGATGATTTTGTTATATTGTACTATATTAATTTATTTGATTCTTTTTATTTTTATTGTTTCAAATGTGGTTTTATATTCTGTAAGCCGCCTTGAGTCACCATGGGCGAATAGGCAGCAATATAAATTAAATAAATACATAATAAATAAAAGCCCTTCCCCAAATACCGAGCCATTCTTCCACCTCACCAACATAATAATTGGGGTCACCATAGCTGCTGCAGGAAGGCTAGGTCAATTATTGCATTCAGTAGTCATTAATTGCAAGAGACTAGACCATAATGATGTAATAACATTTTCTGAAACAAAACAAAATACTTAAAACAGCATGCTTTGTTTCATTTTCAAAACAAAATATATAAAATGTGGATTTTGGATCACAAAGCACTCAAAATGCTTTCATATTTTAATTATTTTGCACACACCTCTTCCAGTTGCTCCCCATCACTTGATAAATGTAAAATAGTAGAAAGTTACACTTTAAGAAATGTGGATTACGTGGTGGAGAATTGGACTCATTGGCCTAAATAGTCTCTCTTAACACTGATTCTATCGGTCAAAGGTACTCATACTGAATACACAAATAAAAGGTTACTAAATGTAACTTATTTACATACACAGCTACCAATCACAGTATTCTCTTTCATAGTGTAATAAACTTTATGGAAAAAAGACATAGTAACACTACCACCACCCCGCTGTAGAGATAAACTGTTAGGAAATCTGACTTAAACCCTTTCTGTACAGTAATATCCTTGCAAGGCACTCTAGCTTCCAAATCTATGCACTGATTCGCACATTACATTCTGCATCTCTTTTTGACAATCTTGTCACTCCATCCAAAAGCAACTTATTATGTTTATTTTGCAGTTTGATCCTTATTGTTCTTTATTCACCATCTTATTCTTCACCCAATCTGTTCTTGTTTTACCATCAAGACTTACTAATCCATTCCCACTATATTCAAGTTTCCTTCCTTACAGCAATTTTCCCTTCTTTCAACATTGCTATGCAATGGACTACGTACTACCTTCTTTCTTTCTCCAGCTTCCCATCTTTAGCAACCATTGTAGCAAGATATACATTACTTATCCCTCCTTGTTACAAGAGTTAGAAACCAATAGTGTATTTTCTTTAGCATTTTGGCTATTGACATTGAGTGACTCCTTTCTAAATTTTATTCATTATAAATTCATTACAAAAAATTCAAAATAAATAAGAATTGTATCCTAGTGTTGTCAGGTGACATGCAAATGATATGAATATTACTTGCAATGCCAGGTGAGCCTTTTAAAAATGTAAATAACTTCAGATACCTTGGCTTTAGTTGATGAAGAGCAAATGTAATGCTGAATGATTTATTAGAATCATTTTTACTGATTAGTAATTGCATCACACTTTTAATTTTTGAATTGCACATTATTTGGATGATTCTCCAACCGCCCCCCTTTCCCCTAGCAACAGCTTTCTGAACATCCATCTTATTTCTGATTAGCACTCAAAAGTTATTAACTGTATGTCTTTGGCATCTTCTAAAAATCTAATTGGTAGAATCCTATTTTTCATGCTTAAACCTGTCCTTCCAGAGATGGCTTCATATTTGGCCTCAAGTGTAGGTCATTTTCTTGACATTGAAGTTACTGAAATACACACTGTATCAATGTGACTTTCCTTCTCTGAAGGTAAAGTTGCTTTCTTCCAATTATTCTTCATGATTTCAATCTTTTTTCTTCTTTTTAAAATCAATATCCTAAGGTAAACTATTCACCACCATTTACGTGGGATGCACGCTTTTGTTGTGTCTCTGTACAAATATGTATTTCATATTAGGCTGTTGCTGCAAAATTAACTCGTGTAAGAAGTAGCATTATAATGTGTGTTTCCCTTTCATTCCTCCTTCGGCATGTGTAGAAATGCTAATTTTAATACTGTAGTAAAGATAAAAGATAAGTTTTTCCTTTCAGAAGCGTCCATATGTTATTTATAGTGTTTTGCCCTTTCATTCACTTTTTAAATAAAATTAAAGGATGCTATACTCAGTGGAACTGATTATTGAACAAAATTTTTAAATGTAAGCTTTTTAAAAGCCAACAGAAGAACTACAGAAGAATCTCTTTTCAAAATAATTGCTAAAGGTAAGTAAATTATTTGTTTGCCATATACAGTTCTTCCAATGAAATGCCACATCATCATCATGACCTTTCAGAACTTTATTGCTGGCAGGGATTTTTGCAATTATTGGAAGCCATTGAAAATAATAACTTAAAGCACAATATTTTAGTATGTAGCCTAGATTTGATTCCATTTTTGTACTTGGACAATATGAGCTAGTATCACCTTATTGCTTGCATGAAATCTTAACAGCTTTCACCGAACAAAGTAAGCAACCTTATTCCATTCTGTGGAAATTAGATAGACCTTACAGTATATCCTATTCTGGAAAAAAATACATATTTTTAGCATTAGTAAAAATAGTAAATACCAAAGATGCATTTGCCTTAGGAAGTTATAGTAAAATGCTTTACTTAGATTTCAAAACAACTTGAAAGAGGCTTGAACATTAAAGAAAAAATTATGCTGTATCAGACCAAAGGCTTACCTAACCCAGAATTTTGTTCCTACACAGCCAACGACTTTATTTATTTTTTATCCTTAAAGAAAAGGAAATAGGTTCCTACAACAGACAAGTATATAAAGCTATAAAACTCCCATTAACTTATTACATATATATGTATCCTGAATCTAGGCTATTTACAAATTAAGATTAGAATTGCATGTTGCACTAGCATGAAGGATAAACTACTTATTCAAGAGAAGGTGCAAAGAAAAGAGTAATGGGTATCATCAGTTGGAGTTTGTTTTATCATGGAAATTTAATGATGGGAAGAACTGATTTCTGCCTGGCAGTAAAAGACAAAAAATAAAAGTTTGAACAAGTCTCTTCATAGTTAGCTTAATTCTTTTGCTATAAAAAAAAGTTACTGTTCTAAATTGTTCCTTTGGCATATCATCACATATGAGCAGCACTCTGAATATATTAGCTGTTTTTTATTTTCTTCAAAAGAGAGATGGCCAAAATTGGGTTTTTTATAGATGTCACATAGGCAATGACTGATTTATTCAAGTGAAGCTCTGATCACTTACTGATAAAAATAAATGATAATTACTATTAATGGAATTTACTACTCATTCTTTGCATAGAAAAGTCTTGTTTTGTCTTGGTTATACATTGTTATTATTTCATTACTAAAATGGGCAATAAAATTTCTGCAGGTTATGGCTTGGCAGTCCAAATTACATTCTAGTAATCCTGTACATATTGTAAATTTACGCAGAACCTAAAGCAACAATAAAACGTAGCTTGAAGAGGACAAAAGGCTGCTAATTAACACTTCTAGAAGAAAAAATGCATAGCTCATTATACATATGTACACCTATTAACATGAGAAGAGGGTACATTGTGAATACACATAATGTCTTTATAATTGTATACAGTTGTATACAGAAGACTATCCAACAAGCACTAATGTGATTGTTCCACATTTTTAGTAGCTAAAATACAATAGCTATTGTATTGCTTGCAGTTTAAACAAGCAAATTATGTTTGCCAATGTGATGCATAGATACATCTCAGAGATGTACGTTAAATATACATGGCTATCCCCTTCCAAGCACTTTCTTCAACAGTAAGCAAGTGCTTATTGCCTCTGTATTCAGACAACACCCCTCATAATAGATGAATTTTTTCAGTTGCAATGACAAAATACAGTTTATGAATTAGACAAAGAAGGATCTAAGATCATCCGTAACTCCACTAGCAAAAATTAAAGCAATGGTATCTCCCAGTTTATGTCTGGAGGAAGTGAAATAGACAACCTGATGTGGAGAGTCGGCTTTATTTGATGTCTGTGACATCTTACATATTAGCAAGGTAATGGTTGCCAAACTTGAAGACCTAGTTTTAAGGCAACAGTTATCTTTGCCTGAGGATCCCCAAAGTCATGATTCACTGTCTAATCTCCAGCACTCAGAAGTATTATTATAAATCCCCCATCAGTTGATCTTACACCTACTTGGGAGACCCAGGAGTCAATGCCACATGGCTCTAAGAAAAACTCAATTTTGGAACAGGTACTTCAGGCTTTTGACCCCATTGAGAAAATCATCAGGATAAGATACAGCACCTGTTTTCTATCTTTATGCCACTACTGTCTCCTCAAGCCCATTTCCATGCTTCCAAGACTATAACTCTACCCTATTATTAGGTGGAATGAAGCGCACTGCAAACGTCATATCTGATATTCCATTTGCATGTGATATCCCTCATATTACAATTAATGTAATTCTAAAAAAAAATGTCCTGAAGTTTCTCAGAAGTCGTCGTCTTCTAAAGAGAGTTCTGCTTTTCTATCCTATTTTCAGTATGATTGAGTGTATATTTTAAATTTCTAGTGCTGATGGTTTTGAGCTTTCATATCTGGAAATAGTGGAAGATGCTACTGCTACTAGTGATGTTTTCTGCTACACAGCCTTCCTGGCTGTCCAGATTTTTAAAAGGTCAATGGAGGCAGTTATTTTGTGATGCCACCCCTTGATAATATAGTTAGAACAATTAACAATATTAAAAATCTGCCTTTCTCTTTCAATGTTTGGAACAAGTGAGAGAACACAGTCACTTTCTGGAGCTGCCAATTGTAATCCAGATCTTTGCCCTTTCCCTTTTGAAGCTATGAATTATCACTGGCCCAGTGGTGAAATCCAATTTTTTTTACTACCGGTTCTGTGGCCTGGCTTGGTGGGAGTGGCAGGAGAAGGATACTGCAAAATCTCCATTCCCACTCCAAGGGAAGGATACTGCAAAATCTCCATTCCCACCCCACTCCAGGGGAAGGATACTGCAAAATGCCCATTCCCTCCCCACTCCTGGAGGAAGAATATTGCAAAATCTACATTCACAAAACAACGTCTATGTTTCCTTTTTTAAAAACAAAGTAATACATTCCCCTAATACATTAGGGGAAATACATCTCCCCTAATAGTGCAGTGGTTCTTTTACCCTCAAAAATGTTCCATGAAAATCATGAAAGTTGATACAGATTTGGAGATACTGGAAGAAAGACTGCCACTGAAAATGTTATCTTTTCATTCACAGAATCACAAATATTCCTAACTTAGATTATTTCCCCTGGCTACCACTTCCTATACATACAATGTTGGTTTCACACCTATGAACCCACTCATCCTGCTCAGAAATCTGTAGTCTTGAGTGTTCTTGGTCAGTAAAAATCAGCTAATCTTGCTATTTATATTTAGAGGGTAACCCAATATTTGTTTGGCAATCCACTTATCTAATAAATAGTACTTAAGATGCAAAAGTACTTGCCACTGACATCAGAAAATGTCAAGCTCATCAGGCACGCTAAAGAAAAGAAAGAAAACTATTAAATACAAATGACAATTTAAATCATGTGACACATCTGTGGAAGCTGCTTTTTGTGTCTTTAAAGTTTCAAATTTAATATAGATTAATATTGATAGTTGCGAATAGCAACCAAATAACTTTTTCATTGATTGTGCAGAATTGTGTAGACTTTATTCCCTAGAAGAGAGATTGGAAGGACAAGTAGCGGAAAGGAAAATAGAAGCAATATATTGTTTAAAAACCAACAATCTGGCGTTAGCTTTCAGTCATCCACTCCCTTCTTAACCATAAAACACTTGCCATTCTGTAAACAAATGCAGCCAAAATCCTCAACTATGATAGCAAATACAGTGGCCAGATATAAATTGTAAACATTCATTTCTGAAGTGAGACATTGTAACAGAATGTCAAGCCTTTGAATAATTTTTTTTAAATGATTCAGCCTAAAACAATACCATATATACTCGAGTATAAGCCGACCCGAATATAAGCCCCCATATATTCTTCCAAACCACAACTTAACCATTTCTGCTTTCAACACAATATACAATTAATAGTATCTCAATTATTACAATTCCCTAGTTAAATAGAGCTTTTTCTTTTGTGTTTTAAAATCTTGAACTCTCCTCTTTTGCCATTTGACATGAATTTCCCATTGTTTACACCTACTTTTTTTGATGAAGAAAAAGAAATCTGTCTTTCCAACATTGCAAGCAAAAGAAAAAGAAATCTCTCTCTGCCTCATTTTGTCACGTTGCAGCAAAGACCCTGCTTTAGTTTCAGTTTCGCTTTTTTAGCATAGCTGGGAGGGGGAGGGAAAATGCTCCAGCAATTTACCTCTTTGCAGCTAGCTAGGAACAGAACCCCGGTAAAACAGCTGAGAGCATATCAGTTGAGAGTCGGGAAGCTCTTCAAATCAACTTATGGTAATTAATCTATACTGAGGCTGAAAGGGGCTGTTTTTTCTATTTTTGCAGACGGGGTTTACTTTTTCTTTTTAAAAGGCATTTTTTTTCGTGACTCGAATATAAGCCAAGGGGGGCTTTTTCAGCCTGAAAAACGTGCTGAAAAACTCGGCTTATATTCGAGTATATACGGTATATGAAAATAGTAATAATTGTCAAACTATATCCAGTGAACGCAGAGCTGAGTTTTGCACCTGTTTTAAGTCAACTTTGTCTTATAAGTAAACTCATACATTCATGCTAGCCCAATAAAATCTCTTGGGTTTGATATGAACCCAGAGTTTAAAATTCTGCAGAAGGATGACACTAAAGATACTGGACAGGTCTACATATCCATGAGTATGCTGATCCTTTTTTCTTTTCCCAACAGACTGCTTTTAAATGATGTGGCTGTTAAATGTTTGTACCACTGAGTAAAGTGTGCTTCAGTTTTCAAGTATTATAGATTATAAGTAGCAGCTGCATCTCCTTCGACTATCAGAGAAGAGTGTGATGCCGCTAAGCAGGAAAACATTTTTTTAAAAAAGGAAAGAAATACATTCAACCAGCAATGGTTTGAATTCTAAATATTGCTAGAAAGTCAATGGCCCTGTTTCAAGTTGAGTAGGAGAAGGGATTTATAGGCAGAACGTTAGCAATGAAGTTTGTTCATTATGTTATTTTTCACCATGCACCTATAAGCAGATGCAGAAATTCTCATGAAAGGAACAGAATTCAAAAAAGCCACTGAACTGGCAGCAGTGTTAAATGGAGTAAAAACCACTGACCTTTTAACATCTCTTTCTGTCCTTCACACTTTGCACTGGTGTATGGATCATTCTTATACCGTAGATATTACAGACACCACCTTGCAATTTTTCTGATTTCTCTGAAAATAATTAATAATAATTAAATAATTAAATAATAATTAAAATAACACCTGCCACTATAGTGCCTCCCCCATGAACGAGGTTACAGCAGAGATCCTATCAATTTCTGACCAGGAGTCCCCATTGTGAGTCTAAACAGTCAGGAATCGTGTTTTCTAAAACAGAAGATCAGAGCACAAGTATTACAGGATTGGCAAAGAGTTTTTGCATGCATTTATATTGGACCAGAGAAGTTTGTTACAAAATATTGCCCTAAGATGTATCTGCTGAAGCAAAGTGTCATGGTCAAGAGAAATTCTCATTATTCTCTAATATGCATTTGTCAGATCATATACCCGGACTGAGCACTACATTTTAAGAAAGACTTGAGAAGCTGAGTTTTTCTGGATGGGAACAACCAGCATAGTCAGTGTCCAGAAGGAAGGAAAACTCCTTAGTTGGAAGTGCTACATATGTTTAGTCTGCAAAAGAGAAGACTGCAGAGAAATATATTTGTCTTCAAAACAGGTCATTCTCAACTTATGACCGCAATTGAGCCCCAAATTTTCATTGCTGAGAAAGAAAGTTGCTAAGCGAGTTTTGCCCCATTGTATTATCTTTCTTCCTAAGTGAATCACTACAGTTGTTAAATTAGTAACGCAGTTGTTAAGGAAAACTGGCTTCCCCCATTGACTTTGCTTGTCAGACGGTCACAGTGGGTGGATCATATGGTCCCAGAACACTGCAACTGTCAGTTGCCAAGCGTTTGGATTTCGATCACATGACCATGGGGATGCTGCAATAATCAAATGAAAAATGGCCATAAGTCACTTTTTTCAGTGCTGTTATAACTTCGAACGGTCATTAAACAAACTGTTGTAAATTGAGGATTACCTGAATTTAAAGGAATGCTATGAAAATGGAGCAGGATTATTTCAGAAGGATTGAAATTGAAAGAAAATGGATTTTGGTTGGACATCAGGAAAAAGTTCCTAAGAGTAAGAATTGTTATGGACTGTTCCAGGGTGGTGGAGTCTCCTTGCAGGAGACAGATCTGTTGGGAATGTTATATCGATGAATTTGGACTAAATGGAACTACAATACCTCTTCCATCCCTTCTATTTTATTGTTCTGCTTTTTGTGATAGGAAATTCACTATTTTCATGATTACCACTAGTGGTATCTGATGCTAAAGCATTATTCATTCTCATTTCTGTTCGTTTCCACTACCGGTATCATGTGCAATTGGGTCCATACACTATTGCAAGCTATTTAATCTATCTTCTGCAGTTCATTTTCCTTTCATTAATAAAACAATGACCTCTGCAAATAAAAATCAAATCAGTGTGAAAGTCTCATTTGATCACAGTTATTGTTAATGGTTACTTTGAAAATGAGTTCTTATTCCAAGTGCCTGATTAATGGATCTAAGAATTAATCAATTACAGATTCCTGATTATTTTTGCCAGGGAGTTAATAGACCATTGATTTACCTAGTGTTGGGTGCATAAGAACGGTGTGCAGATACATTGGTTCACCCCAAGCAAGGGCACTACAAGAATGCAAATAGTATATATCAGCTTATGTGAATCTTAGAGCCACTGGAGTGTTACTACTATATTGTCTTGCCATCTCACAGGAACACTTGATATACAAAATATTCAAGGTGCACATTTTAATTCTTACAGTTTGACTTAATAGGTAGGGAATACATTTTAACTGATGAATGTGAATATGAGCTACTTGCTTACAGGAACCAGAAGATGCCTTAGACCAGGCCAGATTTATTGATGTGCATTGATCTGAAGGGATAAAGAGAAAAGCATTAAGATTGATTTTGGAACATGATGGCTGCATGATTCTTAATTTTAATTTTTAATATTAAAGAGTGAATAAGGCATTGTCAGGCACAAAAGATTAGGTCCACACATGACTTTAAAGCACTCTTCCCTGACCTGTTACCTTCCAGATGACGGTATTCAACCTGTATTTAGCACAACACATCTATGCAGTGCTAGGCTAAAGAAGACCCATAGTAAAATGAAATTATTGTGAAAATGACCTCACTACAATTGATTACTTCCAAAAGGTCATGATGACTTAATTTAAGACATTTGGGGGGGAGGGGGGAGTCCTGAGAACAAAATTATACCTAGGATTTATTTATTTATTTTTATTTTATTCAATTTATAAACCGTCCTTCTCCTGCTGGACTCAGGGCAGTGTACAGCCAGAAATAAAAACAGTCAATACAAAATTTAAAATTTAAAAGAATTATAAATTTTGGGCATAAATTTAAAAAACTCATAATTAAAACCCAATTTGGACAATTTAAAAATCTAAAATCTTAAAAAGGGGGAGGGGTGGTTTATGCCAGCCCTGCTTGTTGGAAGAGAAAAGTTTTTAGGGCACGGCAAAAAACCCGGAGATCTGATACCCTGCGTATCTCCGGAGGCAGGTTGTTCCAGAGGGCGGGTGCTGCCACAGAGAAGGCCCTCCCCCTGGGGGTCGCCAGCCGACATTGCCTGGCTGACGGCACCTTGAAGAGTTCCTCTCTGCGAGCGTGTGTGTGTGTGTGTGTGTGTGTGTGTGTGTGTGTGTATATATATATATTTCTGAGGTTTTCGCGGGTATTTGTATGTAGGTCTTTGGTTATTCGGGTTTTCTCCCACGTAAAATTGGAAGTGTCTTGGCAACATTTCGACGAAGTCTCATTCGTCATCTTCAGGCTGGTGTTCTCGGCTTCGTGCTTCCAGTTTGCTCCTCAGAAAACACACACACACACA
>WNWU01000004.1:46395156-46421393 GCA_012654045.1 Ptyas mucosa | reverse complement strand
CCGGTAGGAAAACTTTTTAAATTTCTATTCTGCCGGCGTGTCCTTACTTTTCTCTCATGGCTCCACCCACCCGCCCCATTCCCCAACTCCTACTGCCCACTTTTCTCCTGCAGCTGGCTGTCAGGGAAGGCAAGCACCCAAAAGGTACCAGAGTCGCTCACTCTCCTTGAATGAGCCGCTCTGGTCCACGCGCCGGCTGTGCAAGCACACACTGTTTATTTAATTCAGAGGCAGGTTGGATGTGTGCTTGTGCAGCTGGCTCATGGACCAGAGCAGTTCATTCAAGAAGAAGAGTGAGCGACTCCGGTACCTTTTGGGCGCTTGCCTTCCCTGACAGCCAGCTGCGGGAGAAAGATGAGCAGTAGGAGTCAGGGAATGGTGCATTCCCCGACTCCGGGGAATGGGGCAGGTGGGTGGGTGGGCGGAGCCTCCAGCTTCCATTGCTACCGGTTCTCCGAACCACCGGCCATCATCGCTACCTACTCGCCCGAGCCGGTCTGAACCGGGAGAATTTCACCCCTGCTCCTATCCCACCAACCTAATTCACTTTGCCACTTTCCTCTGCCATTTTAGCTTTCCAGAAGGCCATCAAGACCTGGCTTTTTTACACAGGTGATGGGATAGAAATAGTAGGCACTATTCATTTAATGACCACCTTGCTTAGCAACAGAAGTTTCAAACCTAATTATGGTCATAAGCTGAGGACCAACTGTATCTGAAGTTGCCTGTAGGACATCCCAAGCGAGTGACCATGGCATTGTTTTTTTTGTGTGTGTGTGGTTTATAATTTTATAGTTATTTAGTTTTATTTTTGCAAGCCATCCAAAAATGCATTTGAAAGGAGCAGCCATACAAATCTTTTAAATAAATACGTGCTTATAGGGATTACTGGACCCTGTTTTAAAAGACTTGGTGCAGTTGTTACATATGAATGCTGGCTGAGGAATTCTAGGAGTTGAAGTCCAGAGACATCTTAAAATTGTCTACTTTGAGAAACACTGCTAAGTGAATGCTGCATATTTAGAAAAGTGGACGCTTTCCTATAATTTAGAGATTAAATCATGTAGAATTGGTTCAGCGTTCAAGAAAAAGTTGCTTTAATTTTCGATAGGTTATGAGTTATTAAAACATAAAACATAAATATCCATTTGAAGCCCGTCTTCTTAATTTTGCAAGGTGAAACCATATTCTACTTTATCCCTTGTTTTGCTACATAATATATATCTAGCTTTTTTTAAAAAAAAAATTAAGTGTGGGCTGGACATTAGCCAAGACATTATTGCAATAGAAACTAGTTTAAGGAAGTATTTTGATGCTAATTAGAGGTTTTTCCTACCTGCCTGCCTGCGTCTTTTCAGTTCTTTTTGTCAGAATAAAGCAGAGCTCACCCAGGTTCAGGAATGCAAGGCTATTAAAAATCTTCACTTTCAGAAGCAAGATTTTCTTAGCAATCCCCAAATCCCCAAATACCTATGTAGAAATCTCAGATAGCATGTAATTTTCGAGAAAGAAAGACATGTAGTTCCCCCTTTTATACATTCTGCTAAATTTGGACTTACCATTTTTTCACCCTAACTCAAAGAGTGATTTAGTCTTCCTTAATTCACTTGAGAGATAAGAGATTCAGGAATTGAATGTAGGCTTTTAAAGTACAGTGCCTTCAGCTGGTAATATGTTGATGTTAGTAAAATACTTACACATCTAAGGAAAGGAATTCAATATTCTGTCTTGAAGCTTTTGCAGTAGAATATTACTTATTCTGGCTTGATGGAGACACAATGCTGAATAGAAATCACAAGATTTGGTTCAGATTCTGAGTTTGCCAGTAGATATAATATATACTGAGAGTGGGAGTTGTGATGTCATGAAAGTAAACAATAAACAACACATGTGATATAGACATTACTAGGTCATGAAGCTTATCAGGCATGACCTGTGACCTAATCCCATCGGGATAGGCCACTTGGTAGCCTTAATGTTAGTGATTGACATAACCCTCCACTTGATTGCATTGGCCTTTGATCACTCTACAGTTTGATTTTATTAAAATCCCACATTTTGAAGCAAATCTCATTTCATTTGAATACCTAAAGTCCAAATACAGTTTTACTTTTGTAAAGTGTTTAAAATCAACATCTTAAATTCTAGGGGGGGGGGGAAACATTTTCAAGCTACAAGTCTGTTTTTCTATCATTTTTGAAAACTAAACACACACACATCGTGTTTCCCTGAAAATAGGAACAACCCCCCAAAATAAGCCCTAGCCTGATTTTTATGCCTGAGCCTAATATAAGGCCTACCCCAAAAATAAACCCTAGTGAGGGGAATTGGGCATGGCCAGCATAGGCAGTGAGCATTTGTAGGCCAATGGTGTTTGTCAGTAGTCACAGCCCACACAGCACAGGTGAGCAGTACCTGTGCAAGACGGTAGCAGAGGCAGAGGGGAGGCAGGGGATCCAGACGTGCCACATAGGCCATCGGAAAGCTGAGCAGTGGTGCGCCAGAGCGACAGACGGCCATGGGAATGCTCATCTTCATGTCTCTCAGCTTGCCTGCAGTCCACACAGCATGGCAAGATCACCTGCCTTCCACTCTGTGCCTTCCACTCTGCACAGCCCCAGAGTGCACCAACCATGGGACTGGCAGACTGCAGCTACTGATGGATACTGTTGGTCCCTGCACAATTGCTGGCTCTTGTGTGCGTGCTGGGGGGGGGGGCAGGTACCCAGCCAGGCTGATCACCCTGAAATCATGTTTCCTTGAAAATAAGCCCTCTTATTTTGAGTTTTATTGAAGGAAAATAAAAGCTACCAAAAAGAACTTCAAATTCTGTGTGCCAAGGTTTGATTACAAGTATGTAATTTTGCTGTAACATAACCCCACAATGATGACTGCCATGTTCAAAGCACGTCCTCAAAAAGGTTCATTAACTAAGTTATTGAGTAACTACTGGACAGATGCACAGAGCATCATCTGCAAGGGTAAATGTGTATCACCACATGCTTTTGTGGGAGGCTGACTCAACCTTGAGCTGGTGAGAATCGAACTGCCAAACTGCTGGCAGCCGGCAGTCAGCAAAAGCAAACTGCAATACTGCATTCTAACCACAGTAGCTGGGGGGGGGGGGAGCAATCTCTTAGAGATTTTCTGCATTCCCATGAAGTCTTCACCAGTAGACCCATTTACTGTATCTCTTCCAAAGTGAGATGAAATAAAGTAACATGATTGCTTCATCTTTGGAAGCAGGAGGAGAACTTCTTTTATTGATTGATTGACTGACTGAGATGGCTGCCCGCCTCACAAATGTGACTCCAGGCAGCCAATAACACATAATTTAAAACAATATCAAAAAACATTATCAGCAAAAGCATAAAAATCTACAATGGTCATCAAAAGAGCCTTGGATAGTACAGTGGTCTAAAACCCTGTTATTAACATCAGCTGCCTGCAATTATTGCAGGTTCGAATCTCACCAAGGCTCAAGGTTGACTCAGCCTTCCATCCTTTCTAAGGTAGGTAAATTGAGGACCCAGTTTGTGGGGGCAATAAGCTGACTTTGTATAAATATACAAAAGTATGAAGGCTATTGCTTAGTGCATTGTAAGCTGCCCTGAGTCTCCGGAGAAGGGCGGCATATAAATCAATTTTTTTTTAAAAAGGCTTGGTGGCACAGCAGATTAAAGTACTGTTAAGTAACACCAGCTGCCTGCAATTACTGCAAGTTCGAATCTCACCAGGCTCAAGGTTGACTCAGCCTTCCATCCTTTCGTAGGTAAAATGAGGACCCGGATTGTGGGGGCAATAAAGTGACTTTGTATAAAAAAGAACACCGCTTGGGGGGGGGCAAAAGCCCTACTAAGCAGGTATATACAAAAGTATGAAGGCTATTGCTTAACGCATTGTAAGCCACCCTGAGTCTCCAGAGAAGGGCGGCATATAAATCGAACCAATAAATAAATAAATAAATAAATAAATAAATAAATAAATAAATAAATAAAAGCAAACCCAATAAATGCTCAGCATTAAAAGTAACATCTCAATGGACATCTAACCTCCTGACCTGCATGACTTACAGCAAAACTAGATAATCAGCAATTTGCAAAAGGCTGACATGATCAGGAGTAATTTAATCTTAGGGAGGGGCATGTAGTCTTCCAGAGGGCCAGTGGTGTGACAGAAAGGCCCAGCTTCCTACCGTCCCCTTAGATGGCATTTTTTTTAAATTGTCAGGATTTAATAACTGACCCTCCTCTTGGACCTGGTGAAAAGGACAGAAAAGTGGTCTTTCAAATTACCCAGCTACATAAAATGTTTCAAAAGAGACAACCAGCATACTGAATTCCACTTTGAATTCTTGTCAAGCCAGGGCCACACACAGGGTAGAGTGTAACCTGTACATATCAAGGTTTACCTATAACTGCACACCCCACTGCATTCAGATATAGCTTCCAGGTGGTCTTCAAACACAACCCCATATAGAGTTCTTTGCAGTAATCCACTCAGGAGGTGACTAAACTATGAATGACTGTAAGCATGAGCTCATAGAAGTCATGAATCCTGAAGGATCTCTGGAGGGTGTACTGCACGGGTGAAATGCTCCTGGTTCAGACCGGATCACCCGATCCGGTAGCGATGGAGGCGGGTGGCTCAGAGAACCGATAGCAAAAATCCCTGCCCCCTCCCCATGCCCAGCTGAGCCGCACAATCATCAGAGGCTTTTTTTTAACTTTTAAAAGCATTTTTTCTACAACCTCTTCGGCCTAAAAAATGCTTTTAAAAGTAAAAAAAAAAAGCCTCTGATGATCGCGCAGCTCAGCTGGGATTGTCAAAGGCTTTTAAAAGAAAAATACCCTTTTTTTTCTTTTAAATGCCTCTGACAATCCCAGCTGAGTTGCCTGATCGTCAGAGGCTTTTTAAAAAAGCCTCTGCTGATCAGGCAACTCAGCTGGGATCTTCAGAGCCTTTTGAAAGCATTTTTGTAGAAAAAATGGTTTTAAAAGTAAAAAAAAAATGGCCACATTACCCTACCACCACCACCACCAAGCCACACCCACAGAACCGGTAGTAACACATTTTAGATTTCACCACTGGTGTACTGGTTCTGTTTGCAATATTGCAACCCCATTTAGAACTAAAAATGAAAACAACTTTGGATTCTGGCGGCTCTAAAATACAAAGCCATTCGGTTTTGCCAGGGTTGAGATGAAGATTATTCTTCTCCATCCAGCTTCTAAGATACTAGGACAGAACCTCCATGGTGTCGCTTGGTTGGCCTAGAGCAGAAATGGGATACCTCACTTTGTGCTGTTGGATGATCTCTTCCAGGACTTAATGTAGATGTAGATAAATAGGACTTGGGGGGGGGGGGGCATTGAGTTATATTATGGTTTACAGATGATTTCAAAGAGACAATTAGCCCTGAAGCAAAGTATCTCCTTGAACTTTTGTAGAGCTGTAAGAGTGGTTGTTTTCTAAAGTCATCCAGAACTGATAGAACGGATTCCAAAATTATCTTAGAATGAGTGCTTGCTGTCAAAGCACATTTGAGAGAGAGAGGGGGGGGGGGGGGAGGGAGAGGGAGATTGATTTTCAATCAGCTTTCCAAACGTGTGTTAATGTGTCTTTGAGAAAGATCATTTATCACAAGTGCAATGCTTTCATATACTTTACAATGCAGTGCCATACTAATGACCGTTACGTACCCAGGTGTTCATATTTGCATTGCACCTAAAGTTTGAATAACTCATTAAGTTTTTCCTAAAGTACAGAAAAAGATCATTAAACATTTTGATTTAAGCAGCTGAGAACTTAACTTTATGAAATGCTGGGAAAAAAAAATATTTGATCACTATGGGATCATGGGAATTGTGGGTACGAAACAGCTACAGACTATGGTCCAAAATATATGCAAAAGAAGAAAAAGCAGAAGCTGAGAAGGCTATAAATATTCAGCCTTGAGAGCAGTGTAATTATCCAACCTTATTCACATCTAGAATGTACCTCTTTAGCTTAAAATTAGCATCAATCGCTTGGAATTCTTAAACATGCTATTAAGGAATTACCATATTATTAGGGAATAGTTATGTTGCTCCAAGTTTACTCTTGGCATAAAGATGCCAGCACATACACAATATCCCTACTAAAAAATAAAAAAAAGGAACAAAGGAAGGCTTTACTACATTCAGGGGCTTCTGTGTGCCATCCTTGAACCCATGAAGAAAAGAGACCAGACTTCTGAAGGAGTCAAATGCTTTATTCCCCCAAATCTTTCAAAGTTCTCTCTACCCCTTGGGGTATGTCTATATGCTTATTAATAAAACATTAAAAAACAAAGAATGTTTAGAAAGACAAATATTGAAATAGAAAGGAAAAAGGGGGGGGGGAAAGGTAACACAAAAAAGTCTACTACACTTAAATTCAAAAGAAAACCATAGTAAGAAATGGCGGGGGGACCCCAAATCAAAATCAAATGAAATGAAATTGCATTCTCTCCTTCCCTTCCATTTATATCTGCAATCACAGGGTACAATTTTAAGACTTAAACTTTGCAGCTAATATTTGTAATTGTTTCTAGTATCTATTTGAGTTCTAAAAAAAGTTCCACATATATATATGTGTGTGTGTGTGTGTCTTGCTCTGTAATATATTGTAAATAAGAGTGTTATTCTTGCTTGAACTTAGACAGGCTTTTCGATAACAGACAGCTGGACAGAGATAAATACAGCACTGATCCCTTGGAGGAACTGAATGAAAAACTGCTCTAAAATTTCTTCATGCAGAGAAAGCTTTTGACAATTTAAATTGAACTTTTCTGTTTAAAATTTTCAAAGGCACAGACTTGGGAAAGAACTTTATTAGAGGGGTAAAGTAGATATATAGTTCACAAAATGTCACAAAGATTTGTGAATGTGGAAATTGACTAATTCCTGTGAAAAACAGAAAAGAATAAAGCAAAGATGCCTATTTTCACCACTACTATTCATTCTGGGCCTTAAAGTTTGAATAAAGACATAAAACGAATGAAAGAATTGCTGGGGTGAAAGTTAAAAAAGAAGTGCATACACTAAGAACCTTCACCAATGACTTGGTTTTAATTCTGGAGGACTCTCTCAAAGGGATAGATGTATTAATGGCAAAAGTAAGAGCATTTAGGGCATTGGCTGGATTTAAAATTAATGAGAAAACAAAGATGTTGCTAAAGAACATGAAGATGGAAGATCAAAATGAACTGTCTGTAAAAAGTGGGTTTCGGATTGGGAAAAAAAGGAAACATTTCAGTATTATAACTAGCATGAATTTGTTTGCAATTTCAAAATAATTTTCATAAAGTATGGAATGTATGTATGTATGTATGTATGTATGTATGTATTTATTTATTTATTTATTTATTTAATTTATTTGCCACCTATCTTGCCATAGTGGTATTTTAAGTGGCTTACAACAATAAAAGGGGAAAAAATGAAAAGTGCATAAACAGAAGTAAAATCCTAGAACAATAAAATAAATAATGAAAAAGAACACAACGAGAATAGATCAATATGATCACAGAAAGATGGACAGGTGGACAGCAAAAGGAGAGGTGGAGTCCACAATCCATCCAACCGCTACCTCCATCTGGATCCTAATCCAGTTGGCAAAGTTAAGTCTTCAGGCTCTTGTGGAAGGATGGGGGGGGGGGGGGCAGATCTTACTATACAAGGTAAGATGTTCCAAAAGGCGGGTGCTGCAGCAGAGAAGACTCTTCTTCTGTGAAAAACTACAACTATCGTTGGTAAGAATTTCTGTGGTTAAAATGAATGTATTACCTAGATTCTTGTTTTCCTTTCAGACAGTATCTGTGCTGAGAAATGATGCCCCCTTTAAACAGTGGCAAAAAGACATAACTAGATTTATTGGGCATAGACAGAAACCAAGAGGCTCCAACTGGCGCAGAGTGCAGCCACGCGGGTGGTTATGGGAGCGACATGGCTTTCCTGTGTGACACCTCTCCTGCGTGAGCTGCACTGGCTCCCGGTGGTCTTCCAGGTGCGCTTCAAGGTTTTGGTTACCACCTTTAGAGCGCTCCATGGCTTAGGACCTGGCTATTTACAAGACCGCCTGCTGCCACCAGTAGCCTCCCATCGGCTGGTACGCTGTCATAGAGAGGGGCTCCTCCGGGTGCTGTCAGCCAAACAATGTCGACTGGCGGCCCCCAGGGGGAGAGCCTTCTCTGTGGGGGCACCTACTATCTGGAATGAGCTCCCCCTGGAGATACAGAGGATCCCGGACCTATGCACCTTCCGCTGCGCTCTTAAAACCTTTTTATTCCATCAGGCTGGCCTGGCCTAATTTCCCTCTTTTTAATAATATGAATTTTAATTTGTCTTAAATTATTGGGGTTTTTTAAAATTTGTACACGGCCAAATTATTTAATTCGATTTTAGTCTGTTTAAATGCTGTATTATGTATTTTAATTCATGGCTGTTCACTGCTCTGAGTCCTTCGGGAGTAGGGCGGTATATAAATCAAATAAACTCTAAACTCTAACTCTAGATAAAATTCTCCAAAGTGCAAAAGAAAAATGAGGACTGGGGTTGTCTAATTTTAAATTCTACTTTGCTGCCTGCTGTTTGGCTTGAATGAAGGAATGGCTGTTGTTAAAAAACAAGACACTCTTAGAATTAGAAATACATGGTCTGAGGTTTGGGTGGCATGACTTTTTATGGTATGATAAAATTTAAAAAAATGTAGATTTTAAAAACATTAGGAATATTTTGAAAATGGAGCAGATATAGACCCAGATCATGCCTGAAAATACTTCTGTTGGTCTTCCCCCAAGGAGCATTTAATAGAAAACAAATAAGTTTACATATCAATATATTTGTGTATGTCAGTGGACATATCTGGACTTCCTTGATAGAAAGTAAAAGAGCTTTATAGACCCTAATAACAACTCCAATTGTTCTTTGAATAAGTTCTTGAAAACATTTTGCATGGATTCTGGATTTTTAGTCGCCAAACTTCCTTTGAGGTCAATGTGTCCATACACTAGAAGAGTTTTCTTGGAAGCTTTCATCTTTTTCCCCCTTGAGTATATTTATCTAAATTCAGATCTACCACTTCATTCATATCTCCCACAATAAGTATTTCTGCCTCTGCATCTTCTATTAAAATATGAAAAAAAAATCATAAAACTGTTCTTTGTTTAGCATGTAGATTGATGCAAATGTTAACTTTACCCTCTTTTTTTCTTAATTTCAAGATTAGAATCCTTCAGTCTTTGTTCTTTAGCTGTTCTAATACTTCCAGAGTGGCAATTTTAGATAGATTATTGTTTCTTTGTTGGCTTGTTTTATTTTTTCCAAGCACTGTTCTTGACCTATCTATTTATGTTTAGTAAACTTGTGCAGTCTGTTTTATCTGCCTCTTATAAACAAACAATATCAGTGTTATGTGTTCAGAGCTTGTTAAAATTGCCACTAAAAATAAAATTAAACCAGAACCAGAATGTATAAAGCAACATTAATCACATTAAATGAAAATGGACCCAATTTATTCTTAGCCACTTTCTCTGTATTATTTGTTCATCGATGGCCGGGACCTTATCTTTCTAGATTCTGATTAGAGAGATGTTCTTTGCCCAAGCGATAAGCATATCATATCAACATGCTGATTAAGAATGAACATTTACCCAGGCCATTATTTCATGTCTTCAGAAATAGCCAGATGCATCCTGGATGTTCATAACATTCTTTCAATGTTGCTCCTCAGAACTTGATTTGATAGCACCCTGTCTTCAATTACAGAGATGGAATACAACCATCTCAGCAAGGCACCATTGACAGCTTATCTTCTAGGGATCTAATTTCTTTTGTCACCTGTCCCATTTGATGGTAATGGATTGCATCACAGGTTAATTGTGAGTTATAGGAGTACCTGGTTTTACTGGTCCTGAATTCTCCTGCTTTTAGTTTCAGTAGAGACTCTGAGCTCTAATATTGTGCAGAGAGGGATGAAATCGTTTCTCTATTGACATTTTGCACAACATGCCTGACTTTATATGTTTCAATCATGTTCTCCATTTCTTTCTAATCTAAAAAGCTCCAAATGCTTTGGTCTTCCATTGAAGAAGAATTGCTTTGGTGCCTTAAACATTTTGGTTTTGCTTTCAATTTCTACAATAATGTTCTCGGAGCGATGACCAAAACTGTATAAAATATTGTATAGCACGCCTGCGTCTTCAGTTTATAAATGGGCATTACTGTGTTGGCAGTTTTATTTTCAATTTCTTTGCCGATGACTCTACTGTACAATTTTTGTTTTTGTTTTGTTTTTGTTTTTTTGTTTTACAGTTGTCATATATGAACTGACATTTACATTCAGTTGTTCACTAGAGATCTAAAATCCTTTTTCTAGTTAATCACTGGTAGCTTAGAGGATCCTTTTAATTTATATGAAGTTTTGGACTGTTTTCTCGAACTCGCACACTTTGCACTCATGTTCTCGTGTTTAAAGATTGTCCATTTATTTCTATTCTCTTGTTTTCTGTTCTTGAGTACTATACTAATCCACGAGAGAGTCTTACATAGTATAGCCTTTGTTGTCATTGTACATCATGTATACAATGAAATTGGTTACTTTCTTTTTGTCATGGTTGCTGATTTTTCCCAAGAGTTTGTGGTAATGAGTTTTATGAAAGGCTTTTTGAAAATCAAGGACATACTCAGTAATGTACTGAAGCCAGCTTGTATCAACTCACAAGAGCCAACTGTTAAATTTACTTGGAGGCCTAGCAGACCAACCAGCTGTTTGATGGCTCGTGCAGCAATTCAGTGTCAGCAATGAAACTGGCAGAGTTGGGTATTTTACATTTATCAGCACACCACTGTATATAATTCAAAAAGGACTTCTATCTATATGGTTGCTGAAACCCTCAAAAAAGTTTAGATGTGTGAGCATGAGTTAGATGTTAGCCCCCGCAAGGTACTCCAGACAAGAAGCATAACGATGAGTACTACTTCTGTTGTTATTGTAAGGTTAAATTAACAGAATCTTGCAAGACTGAATGCATTTCTCTTTCCTCTCCTTTTACTCCCTGGAAAACTACAAACTTCCCTTCTGAAATGTTTCTCATGCCCCCTCTGCTTCTATAGGCTGAGATATTTTTTACGTGCAAGTCTATGGCTCTTCTTCCTGTATCCCAAGGTCATTCTCACATACCATTATAGTAGGGCTTCTGATCTGTCAAGAAATTATTATTAGCACCCTGACAATCAGTTGATATTATAATTGACTTCCTTCCTTCCCTTCCTTCCTTCCTTCCTTCCTTCCTTCCTTCCTCCCTCCCTCCCTCCCTCCCTCCCTCCCTCCCTCCCTCCCTGTTGCTTTGAGTAAAATAGCAATAACATTGATATTGTCCGAATAGCTTGATTGTACAGTACTTCTTTAACTAGGAAAGGTGGCCTCTGGAATCTGTAAGAGAGAATGAAGCTCGTTCACCGCCTTCTCTCCCTTTAGTACAATCCTTTAACATGCCAAGAACCCCAAATGCAGAAATCTTGGAATGCCATCATCCACAATTTTACATGAACATACTGTCAAGGAAATGCCAAAAAACAAATATTTTATTTTTTGATAGATGAAGAAATGGTATGTGTTTTTGTTTAACTGGCAGTAAAGATGCAGCACAGCTGGCCTTCATTAGACTGCTGGAGGGCTGATAGTTTCCTGCACATAAACAAGTCTGTTGTCCTAATATCCTGATTTTCTAAGAAGATTGTAAATGAACAGTCCAGAGGAATATCTCCTAGGCTTTTAATTGGAATTGGAAAGTTTTGCAGATGAAACTCTTCATCATCTGGAACTGCCTTCACACTTACAGAAATGATGGTTTTTCTTCATTTGTTTGAAGATTTTCTTTCCAGGAACTCATTCTGCCAAACTAGTCTAAAACTTCCTTATCATCCAGTTAACTCTTTTCAGAAATTGAAATCACATTAACTCTTTTTCAGGCCTTGGAGATAGTTGCTGATTTTGGAGGGCATTTCACACTTTTTAAAGAATCACTGGGACTCAGTAGTTCTTTTTGGCAACAAGGTCTATAACCGTGATGGCAAACCTATGGCATGCGTGCCATATGTGGCACGCAGAGCCTCCTCTGCTGGCACACGCGACATCACCCCAGGTCAGATCTCCATGGCGTTTCTTTCGGGAGCTTCCGTTTCCCTGCAAACAACGAAATAGAAGCTCACGAAAGAAAAAGATCTTACCTCTTGCCACGCTGCCTGTGTTGGGATGCCCTGCCTCCCACTGGTCTTTGGGTCTCTGCTGTGCATGCACGCATGTCCATGCATGCATTCATGCATGTCTGTGCATGTGTGTGCACACGTCCGTGCATGTCCACGAGGACCCAGATTGTTGGGGTCAGATATATGCTGACTCTTAGACTCTTATATGCTTAGAGAGGGCTGTAAAGGAACTATGAAGCGGTATATAAGTCTAAGTGCTATTGCTATTGTTATGCCCATGCATGCGCGCTCGCATGTCCATACATGTGCGCGTTCACATGCACCTTTCATTTTGGGCATGCGTGCACGCAATTTGGGCGCTCAGTGTCTAAAATGTTCGCCGTCACTGGTCTATAACATTGTCTCCATTCTTAGAATCCTGCTTCTGAAACAGTTTGTTCAGATGCAGAAGACAGAGGCTTTATATCCTCAGCTGCGAAGATAGATCAAATAATTCATTGAATTTCTCTGCAATTTCCTTACCACCATTTAGGTCATCTTTAGGTCATCTTTGCAATTTCCTTACTCTCCTTTAGGTCATTTTTATCCTATGACTCATTGGTCGCACCACCTCTGTGTTCAGTGGCCTGCTTTAAATATAGTTAAAATGCTTTTTTTAAAAAAAACATCATTCATGCTTTATTTTGCTTTGTTTTTGCATCCTTGGCAGTTCGCTTGCATCTTTTTCTTTGTAAAAAGGTACCTCTCTCGTTCTTTCAATCTCTGGCAAAATTTCCATTCACTGTGTTTAGCTTTTTTGTATGCCAACCAGAGTCACTTTTGGTGAGATTGGTAGTTTATAACAAACAAACAAACAAACTTCTTTGATCTGTCTCATTAACCATTAAAAGCTCTTTAATTTGGTATCATATTTCTTGAGTTGAGGTGTGCTTTCTAGATAGGTTTTCTTCATTACAATTCCTCATTTAACATTTGTATTGAGTTATAAGATAAAATCAGATACAAAATATGAAAGTAAATAGGAAAGCAGTGGGGAGGAAGAGGTGGAAGAAAAGTGAGAAAGGATTAGGAAAAAGAAAAAGAAGCATTGACTTCTGACTCCCTCTTTTGCAGTAAAATAAGGCATTAACATCCAATCACAACTTTTTGTTTTTTCTTCTTCATTACAGTTCCTAAATAATACAGAGGAACTTAGTACATGTGATTCCCTCTAAAACATTCTTTATACCATCATCTTATTTGCAGTCAGATATGACTGTTTTGGACATTTTGAGCAATTATGTTAAATTCAGTAGCATTATGGTCAATGTTTACAAGTTTTTCAATAATATCCAGAGAAAAGGTTCCTTACCTAGGATTAAACCCAAGATGATTTTCCAGCTGGTTGACTGCTGATGAAATATTCTAGGGCATAGATATGTAACTATCTAGAAATTTTGCCTGTTTGACACAACATGAATATGTATTTTCACTGTCTGTATAAGGGTGATTGAGCTAACCGCTCAGTGTGTTCCTCTTTAAATGCCTATGTGATTTCATCTTTCATCAGAAGACAGTCAAGAGAATAATAGCATGTCCCCAATACTAATTTTCTTTTTTTCTTGAGCTACATGGCTAACTTCAGTAGTTTGATGTCATTTCACCCCTTAATTTAAACCGAGGAAGAAACGAATAACCTGATTGTGTTTTACTGATTATAAGTCTATCTTCAGTTTTCTTCACATCTCATTTTCTTTAAAAAAAAAAAACACCTCACTGGGGCTGTGACAACTCCATCAGCATCATTTCACAAAGGAGCAGTAGTAAGTATTGAGTGTGAACTTACAACATTATGCCTTACTCATCCGTTGGTCTGCCAATTTGATGACCACATCTATTAATTTACCGGAAATAGTTTGTTCTTTGGTTGAGCAGTAAAAGCTACAGAATAATGATTAAGGCATAAAACACAGGCACTGAGATTATTCATTCACAGCAGGAAATGGATGCACAACTGAGGAGGTATATAGGTCATCCTGTAATAGTCTTTCCCACCTTGCTAAAATATATATGTATCATGTATTATTTCCAAAACTCTTAGTATTCTAAGTTCTCTGGTTGATGAAGATCATCATCATCATCATCATCGTCATGTAAAAAGCAAACTAAAACTTGCAAGAGCATTGTCTATAAAAAAAAAAAACTTGCAAGAGCACATATAAGTACCAAATGTCAAACAAGCAGCAGATGGCAGCATGACAAGAGAGTCGATGTCTACAAGAAGCAGCAAGAATTAAAAAACAAAAATTCTGACCTTAGGATTTATTTATCGAGGGTATGATTTGGCCTGTCTGCATCAGGAAACTAATATATGCCTTTGATCTTTTGTTAAGTATAACCCTGCATCCAGAATAATAGACTTTGATTCTCATATTCATTTTTTTTCTCGCGAACAATCTAATCCCTGCATTCTGAAGAAACTTTGAATCCAAGGGTTAGTCTACACAGTGTAGACAAGAAATCAAGATGATGCTGGCAACAGTGCAATCAAAGCTCCATCTGGGTTTGGTGGATGGTGTATAATTGCCATCTTGACTTTTTACCATATCCCTTAGGGACCTGCCCGGAATGATCTTTTTTGCCCTAAACTTCTCAAATTAATTAGGGATGCCTGGAAATTGAAATTGAACATGTATGGAAGGCAAGTTGTAAAAAAAGAAGCCTGGACTAAGCCCTGTTTTGACTGAGTAAGGTTGTATTTGTCCTTTAAATATTTGTCCTCCTCAAAATAGATGGGGCCAAGATAACACACACGCACATGCACACGCACACATGTGTGTGTGTTTCAGTGGTAGGTTGCCCCCGGTTGAGACCAGTTCCTAAGAACTGGTAGTAAAACCAGCAGGAGGCTCCGCCCACTGACCCGGACATCATCATAAGTGATCTGCGCATGTGCAGAAGAGCACATGCATGCACTGCGCACCAGTAGTAAAGGTAAGTAGAACCCACTTCTGATGTGTATATATGTGTATGAGTGTTATTCATTTACATATTTAATAATTTTATATGTATTGAATTAAGCAACAATATTTAGAGGATCACCAAGGTTTTCAGAGGCATACCTGCTTAATTTGATGCACCCACATTATTAAGGGTATGACCAAATAGGCAAATGGGATAAACAGGGATTGTAAGGATGATTCTCCCTATATGAAGATCTATCACAGGTCACTGGTTGTCTGAAGTTCTCCATGGGGCAAGACACAAGGTATGAGATTATCCTAGGAATGGTTCTGCATATGTTCTTCTCATTTGGATGAAGGTCTCTTTGTAGCTGCTTCCCATCCTATATTTATAAACCCAGGTGGGAAAAAATTGTAAGCACCAATCTCATTTTAAAAATTAATAAAAAGACAGCCTTAATTGTTCTAAAAACAATTACATTCTAGAGAATGGGGAAGGGAAGAAAGAAGGATTTTGCCTTCTTTTCAATCAGGATAATTCTATTTTTTTTAGTTTTCAGCTCCAAATTATACTTCAGAGCTGCATCCTTCAGGGTTTCACTGTAAGAACACGACTGATGCTCATATGTTGGCTAGCTTATCTCTAACCTGCAGGGCTCTGTGTATGGAGAGGTAGTAATAACATTTATTTTATGTCATACATTGATGGAAAGTAATTCTTTTGGAAACTTTTTTAGAGACCAGGGTGGGGTTCTGCAAAAAAAACCCCAAACACAAAGATGATTGTGATTTTTTTTTTCCTTCCAGTGTTTTTAAAACAGGTCAACCAGGGTATTTGTTTTTTAAATAAGCCATAACATTCAGATTTATATTTTTCAGTGCTTTCCATTTCAAATGCTATAGAAATCTAGTACAATTCTTGAGGTAGCATTTCAACGTTCCTGCAGTGATGGATCTCATCAATCATGCAGTGTCAGCCTCAGACAAGTTTCAAAAACCATTGGAGCTGAATGTTGAGTATTAAACCAGACAGGAGTGTTTTAGCGGAATTAGCATGATCAATATTGATTAGTATTTCAATGTTAGCATCTCTCCATTTGCTGATATAAGCTGTCTTAACTTATCCCTAGTTCTTGCATATGTCAAAAGACAATAGCAGACATTTTTCTCTTCAAAGAACTGCTGTATACCTGGATTAATTAAGACCTACAAATTCTGTACAGGAGACAGTGAACGTTGAAATCCACATTATAAAACAATAAGGTTAAATACATTTCTGTGAAAACAGTGTTTTGCTCAAGCACAATTCAAAGCTCTGAATTGCGAGTGGGTTAACACTTTTCTAAATGCAGTCCCAAAGCCCATAGCTCTAGAGTCATTCTGGAAGTAGTAAAACCTATCCAATACACCTGCACTATGTGAGTCCCCTTCTGAGATTGTGATGGTTGATATTTCTCCCCAAATGCCCTCTGGACTATGAAGCAAGGCTAGAGATGATGCTACTATGAATAGAAGAACATTCGCAGCTCTGCAAGAACTCAGTTGTGGCTCTTGTTAACAGATTATCTGTTAATAACAGATTGTGCATTTTGGAACTGCCATCCTTCTTGATAGAACCTTCTAAAAACCTTCTTGATTCTAAAAGATGGCAGGGCAGAATAATAGAAAAATGGATCCTGAAGCAGAATAGAAGAGGAAGAGCTGAGAGAAATTGAGCATCTTATCTCCTAACATTTAAAAATCAGAAACAGGCGCGTGAGTTTGAATATCAGATTGCACAAAGCACTCCTTCTCTGCCTCCTTCATAGTATTATCCGTGATTCTAAAGCAGGGGTGTCAAACTCGCAGCCTGTGGGCCAGATGTGTCATGCTCTGATCACTCCCACCCTCGTTTTAGCAAAGGGGAAAAAAGTTACGATACATCATATGATGAGAATGTGACGCCGTGAGTTTGACACCCCTGCTCAAAAGACTTAAAGCAGATAGCCTTTGCATAAGTCCAATCAAGCTAGACATCCAAACAATTATTTCTTTATGTTTTCTTCTTTATTCTTCCCTAGGGGTTGATGACCTCTTGCAGCCCAACACAGGAAAGATTCTGCAGGCCTTTGATGGAGCCAAAGTCAAAATGGGTGGAGTTCCAGAACTAAAGCTTCCAAAACAAGTGACAGCATCAATTAAATACATCTGCCCCTGCATTAACTGCTCAAAAACAACACCTGCTGGAAAATAACAATAGACTTATATACAGCTTCATAATGCTTTACAGGAGTCTCTAAGTAGTTTACAGAGTCAGCATATTTCACCCAACAATTTGAGTCCTTATTTTACCCACCCTGGAAGAATGGATGACTGAATCAACCTTGAGCCGGTGAGAATTGAACTGCTGACAGTCAGCAGAATTAGCCTGCCATACTGCATTCTAACTACTGCACCACCACGGAAAAGCTGCATAATAGTCTGTGCATGCTCGGAGTTATCGTGACGTTGCAGCACTTCACCTGTTTTGTACTTGTGTTACAACATTACCTGCCAGAAAGTAAAGGGTGGAGCTTGTATTGTGATGTCAGGATAGGTTTCATCAGTTGTATTAAATTTTTGTTGCTCCATATCCATACCTGTTCAGAAATAAATCTCATTAAATTCAAGTCAGTTTATTTTCAGGGAAGCATCTATCTATTTAAACATTCATCCATGCCAGAACACAATTCCTTCATTTCCATTTTTACCTTGGGCGAAGCCAACTGTGAAAGTATTTTATTTATTTGTGTATGAGTATTGTTGTAGGCACAATTTAGTGCTTTGTCTATCTGAAGTGAGCCCAAATGAGTTCAACAAGGTTTATTCCCAGTAAGAGCATTGAAGGCTGTAGATAATTCAGAGACCTACCCAGTATTGACTTCCTATAACAATTTCTGCAAAAAAGAAAACATTTTCATCCCTCTGCAATCTTCGTAACCATATAAACAAAACATCATCAGAAAAACACATTTATGATTTGTGCTTCACAGTGTATGCATCAGGTCTTTACTCCAAATAGCTAGGCTAAATATTCCCTTCCTAGTGAGGGCCACATAGGATGGACTTTGTAATATTTGAAATATCAGGTTTGTAGTACTGTTGCACTGGCAAACTAGCATCACTTTAATTTCTTTAATTTAGCTGACAGTAGCTATTGCTCAAGCAAAGAATTATAAACTCTGAAATTGCTGTAGATCGGGAACGAACATCTTTTAGCTTCTACCAGATGTGGCATTCACATTAGTAAGCATGCCCAAAAGAAAAGCCCTCAGAGCAGTAAAAAGATCAGCATCAAGCAACTCAAAGAAAGGTTATTACAACTACAACTACAAGAAAAGTTATTGGTTTCAGGTCTGGGGAGGATCTGATATTTTTCCAGGATGAAGCCTTTCTGCGGGACCACACCCAGTGGTGGGCTGCTGCCTGTTAGGATTGGTTCTAGCGAACTGGTAGTTCCAACCATCAACTAGCCCCGCCCACCTGCCCCCGCCCTATCCTGTCCTATATTTTGCTTTCTGGCTCAGCTGATTCACGCAGCACAGCTGATTTCTGTGCCTCCGCTGTTCTACCGACCGGGGCTGCCTTAGAAGGTAAGCAGCTGAGCTTCAAATTGCTGTATTTTGAACGCTGCACACAAGCGCGTTAGGCGCTAAGCATGCACTCACAAAATTGGTTGTTAAACCAGTTGCAGCCCACCACTGACCACACCTTGAAAAGCACGAAGGTCCTGGGAGCTGAGAGGTATAAATAGGCTGAAAAGAGCAGGAGGGTGGGAGAGTTGTCAGTGACGCTACTTTCTGAGTGCAGGAATTATGCCATAGCGCCGTGATGGCGAACCTATGGCACACGTGCCATAGATGGCACATGGAGCCATGTCACCTGGCACGCCAGCTCAGCCTCTCTAGAAGTCTCTGGAGGCTATGGACAACAAAAAATATCACTTCCTGTCCAGCCAGAAGTTGGGAAACGGCCATTTTGGGCCTCTGAGAGGGTAGGGAAGGCTGTTTTTGCCCTCCCCAGATGTATAGAGAGGATCTGGAGCCAGATGAGAAAGAAAAACGGGCCATTGTGTGCCAGGAGCGGGGGGCGGGGAGGGGGGCTCATGCATGCATGTGCAGGGTGGAGCGCATAGAATTATGGTTGTGGGCATGTGCACGCTCGCAAACCTCCCCCGCCCCCCCTTCCTGGCATGCGATGGCAAAAAGGTTAGCCGTCAGTGCCATAGTGTATGGTCTTCTCTGTCACCCCTGTGTTATAAGATTCAACCAGGGAGGCCAGATGATCTGCTGCCTCCAACACAATTGAATGTTTTACCACAACTCAGACTACTTCTTTCCTTCTCAGAGGAGTAGAGGAGATGAATCGGTGAAATTGTTGCAAGACCATTCAGTCTCAGCTAGGAAAGAGGGATTTTCCAAACCCTTTTCTTTTATTAACTCAGTCAATAGGCTTGCAGGCAAGAGGAGGTAGTTAATATAACAATGGTTTTTCATGTTTGTAAGGTTGTGGGTATCTGGCTTCTGAACTTTTCAAGGTTATTTATGCATTGCTGTGTAGGACACACCCAGCCTAAAGCTTTCCAGAAAGGGTGCTGCCTAGACTCCTTTGACAAAAACCCACATAAATAGGCACAGAAAATATTGTGATCCTTGAGTGGTACTTTTTAATACAAGGATATCTATTTATACTAAATCACTTTTCCCTTTCTAATTCTTCATTTGATTCCCGTTTGTATTATTAGGGGTAGGACTGCACTTGTATCAGTTCATCTGATGCTGCTATGATATATTGGAGATACAAGCCTGAATATTCCCACAGGTTTCCAGAGGATCTTTCAAGACATTGGTCCTGTCAGCTCAGTACAAGGTTTGCCTAAGGCATTTTGTGCCAAGTGACACCTGAAGCACACCAAATCAAAGAACAGGGTACTCCTAAGTCTGCTCAGAATGGTTTTAAAGGAATATTTTATTTCAGAACGAAAGATCAAACCATTTCAGCCAGTGCTATTGTGCAACTGCCTGCTCTTCGTATACTAGGACTTACCAGATCGAGACTGCAAAAATATAGACAGCCATTAGATGGCAATAAAGATATATGGAAATGGCCTGTTTCCCTCTGGTGATCAATCATGTTTTTGCAATCTTAAACTGCTATTGTGGATCTCTCTATACAGCCGATTCTATCGGTTCCTAGACCCTTTGAAATTTAAAGAGAGGAAAATACATGATTTGCCTTCCTATCCCCCCCTCTTTTTAAAAAAAATATGGGGAAATCACTCAGACTGCTTAGAAGGAATTATAAAGGTGGACTGTGTAAATAAATAATTAACTGATCTTCGGGAAGGTAGGCGAAAGCTGGTAATAGCGAAAGGAAGGAACAAACTGTTGGGGAGAACTTGCAGATAAGTTTACCCAATTCTGAGGTAGAAGGCAGTATGAAAAAGAAACTCAAAAGAAACTCACCTTGGTTTTGTTTAGTATCAGGTGGGACAGAGAGAATCTTGAAGAGGCTTTTCAAGAGTTTGCCATTCTATCTTAAGAATAGGAGAACAGAATAAGGATTCCAGGAATCCATACCATGCCTGTTTCTTGATTGGGCCTACCTCCAAGGCCTCAATCTTGGAAGCCTCACTTAGACAGACATTAAACCTTGCTTTTAGAAGTTGAAAATAATGGCAGATCCTCCAGGCATCTTGCTGTCCACAAAAACAGTGACCAAGGCATTGTTACAGATTCAGCAGCAAGTGAAATGAAGCTGCAGAGTGTCTTGATACAACTAAGACAGCAATTGGGGAAAAGCCTACCTCAACCATCTCCCAGAGTTGCTAGACCCTCTCTGTCTTCAGAAAACCTCTTGATTGCCTTAACTCCATAGAAATGAATTCCTTGGAGCCATTTTACACATCAACAGAAGACCTTTAGGATAGCTGTCGGGAGAGAGCCACAGAGATGATTTTGGGGAAATGACATGCAGACAATGATTATGAAGCATAATCAAAAGCATGTTTAAATCCAGGAAACCATCAAAGCATAAGAAAAATGCTCAGCTGGCACAGGTTTTCAACACTGATGATCAAGCCTTGAGGTAGGACAGATAAGGAAATGGACGCCACTAGTTAGAGTGGAAATATATTTTACAGATATGTTATTGCAACAGAAGCTTAATAAGCCTGACTGTGTTTTCCATTCCTCATAATCCCAGTGGATTACGTTCCTATATTTAAAGCATGTTTTTGTTTATGTAACTGTTGTGATTTCTACCAAATTTCCACAAAGTTTTCTCAGGCTCATTTTATTCAGATGAGTATTTTGTCCATCAAGTTTGGTCAAGTCACTTCCCTGAAAGTTCTTAACACTCAGTAGTGGTATTCACTTACCTTTGCTACCGGTTCACAAATGTGAGTGTGCGCGCCACCTCTGCGCATGCACAGAGCATCCATGACGATGTCTGGGTGGGTGGGCGGAGCCTTCCGCCACCGCTACTGGTTCGCCTAAACCGGATAGAACCGGTAGAATCCTACCACTGTCTAACACTGGTTTCTTTTCTATATGTGACAGGAAAACTGGTCATATAGTAATGCCTGACAACATAGACTAAGTAAAAGCAACACAGATAAGAAACTAAATATATCAGGTATGGCGTCCAAAAATAAATAAGGAAATGAAAAGATCGATTTTAAAAATAGAAGGACTTCCTTTTAAAGTGTCTTTGGAGATTTTCAGTCATCTGAGACATGGTTGTCCCAAAGGTGCTTTTTCAAGAGGCAACTGGACTTTCTTGTTTTTCTTTGAAGACATTTCACTTCTCATCCAAGAAGCTTCTTCAGCTCTGACTGGATGGTGGGGAATGGAACGATTTCTTCCGGTCTTTCCACCATCCCTTCAAAGCTGAAGGAGCTTCTTGGATGAGAAGTGAAGCATCTTCAAAGAAAAACAAGGAAGTCCAGTTGCCTCTTGAAAAAATTGGGATTCCTTTTAAAGTCTAATCACCAAGCTCTCAACTCTATAGAAGACAAACAGCTGGCAAACTCAATCCTCTTCCTTGCCTTTTTCCTCTGCTGCCTCTGTGTGTCCCCACCCCACATCCACCACCTGGGAAAGATACATATCAGAGAGGATCTGGCAGCACTGAAAGAGATGAAAACTATGTTAAGTGAAATAAACAAAGAATGTTGTGGTTGGAGACTGAAAGGCAACGGGGCATTTGAAGCGTTTGTGTTTGCCGGGCGGTCACCCTGATCTGAGTCTCTTTCTCTCTCTGCGTACTGTGTCAGGAGAAGGGTTATCTCTTCTGGCCCTTTATTGCAGCACAACATGGAATTGGTTTCATTAATCAGTCTGATTGCTAGGAGAGGCTGACTCAGGCAGAGATGGTAGTCTATGCTTCCTGTAATTTTCCTTCCATGCAGACCACGGAATTGTTAAAAGGCTATTTTTAGGAGGTGCTGAAGTACAGTGACCCGTGGTTGCTCCTTTTGCAATGAAAAGAAGGGGGGGGACGACGAGCGGATCTCACCTCAAAGAATATAAAACGAGAAACACTCTCAAGTCTTTGAATGTGCTTGAAAATTATTTGCCTTCTGCAGAGGTGATTTTATTTAGAAGGGAGCTTGAAACCTACAAAGTTTTCAATGCACAGTATCACATAATCTTTTTCAAGCTAATGACCAAAGTATTAAGTTGGATGGTTATATATATATATATATATATATATATATATATATATATATATTCCACACCTTGTTAAAAACACACACACACTATGCCATTTTTTGACAGTGAGATCAGACACACATTTCAATTGCTTTGTCTCCTTCTTTTTAATGTACCATATTTTCCGGCGTATAAGATGACTGGGCGTATAAGACGACCCCCTACTTTTCCTATTAAAATATAGGGTTTGGGCTATACTCGCCGTATAAGACTATGTTGTTGGCGCTCCCGTAGCATCATCGGTCAGCACTGGCAACTCAGATTCGGGAAGCTATGCCAATCTCGTCAAGGCTGCATGCCGCTGAATGCTGGACCCCGCTGGTTGCTGCGCGGAGCTTCCCCCACTGTCCCAGGCATCCAGGTGGAAATTACCGATGCTCCGACTTCACCAGACAGCTGAGGCTCACCATCACTGGGGATCAGCTGGAGAAGTCGAAGCGTTGGTAGGCCTATACCTGGCGTATAACACGACCCCTGACTTTTGAGAGGATTTTCCTGTGTTAAAAAGTAGTCTTATACGCCAGAAAATACGGTAATGCTTTCTTATCCCAAATGAAACCCAGTAAGAGTTGATAACCATCAATAATACCTCTTTCACCTTGGCAGATGACAAAAAAGCTAGATGGGCTACTCACCTAATTTCCATTTGTCAATTCTCTTGGTTCTTTAAGGGAAGCCACACTTGGGTGCTGCCTTGAGACACTTTGAATTATGAGCAAAAATTAGTTCACAATAATGGAAACAATATATTATGGATAGTGGTTTTAAGAATGACTATTCTGATTGATGATGGAGCTGGCATGGCTTTAAAATTGGGGTGTTGTAGACAATTGACTTAGAAGATTGACATACACTAAGGATATATTGCTGAGTAAACATGTATAGGACTTTCTTATAATTTAAGATCTATTATTAATTCTGTATGCCAGAGGTTAGAAATTTTCTGTATTCAAAGCAAATATTCTCCTACTAAGCTAAACAATTCATTGATAAGGTAAAAGCCTCTCCCATTATGCATACCCTCCTCCTCCTTTCTTGCTCTTAATTGCAAGCCATGCTTAACATACTAGTCTCCCAAATAGCTTTCTAGTTTAGATGACTGTTTATTGTACAAATCATGTAGGGCACTTTACGGGACCTTTTGATAAATAAAGTAATTTATATCAAAACTCTTCCTACACATTGAGACATAAAATGCTGCAAAATTCTTCCTGCTGTTGACCCTCTTGAGCTTACTAAGAGGGTGGCCTCTCAGGAATTATATATAGTCACTTAGTGGCTGCTTGAAACTTTGAACAAAGATCCACGAAAACCATTTCAGCATCTTAGGGTAGTTGAAGAACTTAGTTTATTACTCAGGTTGTCTCAAAAGTAAAGGGAAGGAAAGAGGTATGGTTTTCTTCTGCTTACCATTCTTTTTTTTCCTTTTCTTTCCATTTGCAACCAACAATCTGGACATATTGCAAGCAGATTTTAGGGTGATGCTATATTCCAATTGTATTACTGGGGCTAAGTGAAAGGAACTAAAAGAGGGCTATTTCCAAACATAAAACAATTGGTGATGTGTTTATGAGTGTGTATTTTGGCATTTATCATTCTAACCCAAGAAAAAACAGGATTGCAGCTATTGCAGTTAGCAGTTATGTAGTAAATATCTTGTTATTAATGTAGAAGCTCCTACTACAGATTATTGGCGGACGTCATAGGCAAGTTTTATAACAAATTGCTAGAACTGTTAAATGCAATATCCCAGAAAGGATGTACTACTAATAATGGATGATTGGAATGCAGAAGTTGGAAAAGTGGAGGAAGAGAAAGATTTGAATTAAATTGAATCAATTAGGCAGGACATAGGTTAATAGAGTTTGAAAACAGAATTGCTAACACCTGCTTTGAGTAGCACAAGCACAGATTCTGTGCATGGCTATCACCAGATGCACCTCTTCAGAATAAAACTAGTCATATAGCAAGAGACAGAAGATGGAGGAATACAATTAATTCAGCCAGGACACTTCAAGATGCAGATTGTAGAATCAGCTAGGAGTTATTGGTCTTGAATATATATGAGTTAAATTTTAAAAATTAAAGTCGCTCCAGCAAGATCTGACCTGTAGGCCGTATAGTCAGAATATAAGGTCAACATAAAAATCAGAGATGTAGTCCACTTACGATATACAGAAAAGAAGTTGAGATACTATGGAAAGAGATTAAAAAAACTAAGAAACCAACATTTCAAAAAAGAAAAGATCCATACGCGTCAGAGTCTGTTGCAGCATACACAAGCAGACTATTACGCAGGATTCAAAACGTCTTTATATACATAACAACACATAAGGCATACAATACCCTTGTAGGTTTTTCCACGTTGTAGAGAAGAGAAATAGCAAGTACAAACACAGCACAAAATTGAAGCACAAAATGAAGAAGGCAAAATGGAGGAGAGAGAAACTAGTGCCCTCAAGCTTATATACAGAACAATTAAGCCACGCCCAGACTCCAAACTGTCTCTTATGGCCCAATATAACAAATACTATGTTTCAGTTACCAAACAGTCCCCATTGGCTGACCTATTACATGTCTATCCAAACAGTCTCCATTGGCTGACCTGTTGCTATATTCCAGTCTATGAATATTGATACTCTGACAATACAGCTTTCTGATCAAGCTATATGAGGTCCAGAATAAGATGGAGGATGAAAGATGCACAGGAAGTAAACACCGCTTTCCAGCATCAAGCAAGAAAGGATAAACAGAGGCATGTCAATCCAGAATGCTAACAAACAGAAGGAAATACCAAAAGAAAAGAGTCTTTTCAGTAGATCAAAGAAATCACAAGGAAATTTAAATAAGGTAAGACCATTCAAGATTAATCAAAGGAGAGATTTAAGAGAAGTAAAGGAGGTTAAAGGAGGATGGGAGGCCTAGAATGACAGATACATTTGTGGAAAGAGAATACATTGAGGATCCCCCCCCCATGAGTGAGGTACAGGAGGCAATAGACAAGCACTATAGATGCAGATAAAAAGAAACACTGAATTGTTTAAAGCTGCAGGAGGAGAAACGATTCATGCTAACATCTCTGCACCAACGAATATGGAACAAGACTTGCTGGTCCAGAGACTGCCAGTTACCAAACCATTGCACTAATTCTTCATGCATGCAAAGATGTGCTTCCAATCTTATGAAGAAAAACAAAACCACACATGGGGAGGGGGAATATTGAATGAATAGGCAGGTTTCCAAAAGAAAGAGATACGAATCAAGCAGACACTATAAGATGGACAATGGAGAGAGAGAGAGAGAGAGAGAGAGAGAGAGAGAGAGAGAGAGAGAGA
>WNWU01000004.1:46364747-46395146 GCA_012654045.1 Ptyas mucosa | reverse complement strand
GAGAAGGAGAACGTGAGATTTTAAGAAGGAAGTTTATTTCTGCTTTATTGACTGTAGCCAGGCCAGAACAGCTGATAATTCTCCTGAATTATTTTTATAGTGAATAACAAGCTACTATAAGAATTGAATGTGCTGAAACAGAAAGAATCACAATAGAAATGGAGTGAGGGAAGAATGCATATTGTCCTCATATCCGTTGACTATAAACAGTGAATATAATATAATATAAGAATGACAGCTGGATTCAAAACTGAAGGCTGAAGGCTGAAATGATAACAATTTGAGAGATGCAGACAATATCACCACTACCATTGCAATGGCACTTAACTATTTACTGTTTTCATAGCATAATTCCATGAGTATACAGGTAGTTCTCCACTTACAACAGTTCATTTAGTGACTGTTCAAAGTTACAACGGCGTTGAAAAAAGTGACTTATTTTTCACACTTACAACTGTTGCAGCATCCCCATGGTCATATGATCAAAATTCATGTGCATCATATTTACGATGCCTATGATGGTCCCGGGGTCAATTGATCAACTTTTGTGATCTTTTGACAAGCAAAGTCAATGGGGAAGCCAGATTCACTTAACAACCGTTCTACTAACTTAACAACTGCCCTAATTCACTTAACCACTATGGCAAGAAAGGTCATAAAATGGGGCACAATTCACTTAACAAATGTCTCACTTAACAACATAAAATTTTGGCTCAATTGTGGTCGTAAGTCGAGGACTATCTGTACCTTGCAATACAGGTAACATAAGCAAAAGACAAACCTTGCCCTAAACTGAATTTTGAGAACATACAAGATTATAGAGGGAGAGAGTGAAAGAATGGGAGATTATATAGAATCTTTACAGTAATGCAGCTAGACCAGGGGTGTCAAACTCGATTTCATTGAGGGCCACATCTGTTGTGGCCCGCCAGCAGCCTGCGCGGATTGTTGCTGATCCCGACGACGAGGAGGCTGGTGTGGTGTCGCGCCAGCAGCCTGTGCAGCTGGCGCTTGAGTCAGACAGTGAAGAGGCTGAAGAAGATGTGGTGCGAGAGGCAGGGATTCAGCCAGGGCCTTCAGAACCTCCAGAGGCTCCTTTACGTGAAGAGGATGAAGTGGAGGAGCCTCTTCTCAATGCATGAATACGCAGAGCTGCCAAAAGGCAGGAGTGGTTACTCAGGAGGAGGTCTCCTCGAGAGTAAGACTTGAGGCTAATTGGCCACTCCCTTAGCCTATTTAAGTTTGCACACAGCTTGTAAAAAGCTGCAGGAAACAACATTTGTTCGTCCATTCATTCGCTGATCATTGAGTTTGAATTTTCTCTGCAAACCTGACTTCTAGGCTTTCTGCCAACTCTAGTAAGACTCTATTTTTCTGTGGAATTTCTGGCAGGTTGTTAAGAAAGTTTTATTAACAGCCTGCATTTGCAGAAGACTGTTTTGAAGTAAACTGAGTTTTGTTTGGAGTTTGTGTGTGCTACATTCTTTGGGATCAGTAGCTGGAGCAGAACAACATCAGAGTTGTATTTGACCTTGGGGGGCAGGGGTGGACATGGCCGGGGTGGACATGGCCAGCTCGACATCACTCCTGTCAGGGGCGCCTGTGGTGGCCTAAGTGCTCTGCCAGCGAAAATGGGCTCCTGAGCTCTATTTCCAGCTGCAACGGCCTCCTGCAACCCTCTGCCAGCGAAAACAAAGCTCAGGAAAGTTGCATGCAACTCTCCTGAGCTCCGTTTCGGCAGAAGCACAGCGAGCCGGTCCTTTGCTGTTTCCAGGGTGGCCCTGTGGGCCAGATCTAAGCACCCTACAGGCCGGATCCGGCCTCCGGGCCTTTTGTTTGACACCCCTGAGCTAGACCATATAATAGGTGGCAGTACTGTAGCATCTGTTGCAGCCATATTTTTTGCCTTGTGTACATCTCTGGCTGTCTTATTATCTTCATGTACATAGCAAAGGCAAGGCAGCTGGAGTATATCCAGAAGGTGCATTGGTTTGGGTGAGACCAGCAGGATCATGGGATTTTCTCCAGTGTCTTCACCAGAAACAAGTAGGGTTGCTTTCTGACTATTTCTATTGATTGGGTTTCTGTGTATGTGTCTCCCCGCCTTACTAATGTTCATTTACATGAGGGCAGTGGGTGTTTATATGAGTATGTCTCAATGAATGAGAATATTTGAAGCTCAGGGTTGAAATGAGGGGTCTTTGGTACTCTCTTAGTTTGGTTGTTTTCTTGCAGACATTTGATTACTTAAACTAGGTAACATTGTCAGTGTTCTGACGACGTTACCCAGTTGGGTAATGAGATGTCTGCAAGAAAACAACCAAACTAAGAGAGTACCAAAGACCCTTCTTTCTGTGTCTGGCTGATTCTTTTGATAAAGCCAATGAAATAGAAAGCTGGAATGTATCAGAACAAACAGCAGAACATTAGTGGATTTGAAACTGCCTGGAGAAAGTAGAAAAGAGCAAACTCATAACTTTGGTTTTTAGTCTGTAGTTTATATTCGCATTATTACAACTATGACAATCATTTTGTTAAAGCACCCATCCCACAAAATTGCATTACGTACCTGTACCTTTGTGATACCAATCAGAAAACTCATGTAGGAGATGACCAGGCTAAGTCCAAGGGAAGGATCAAATACATCCTGAGTCATGGGTTCCTGCAAGCCTGCAAGAGATCTAAGTCCAGCCCACCTTGAATGCCTTCTTAATTCCCGCTCATTCCCGCTTGACAGTTAGTAGCTCAGATTTTTGTAGAGAGCTTAAGCTTGCAATAAATCTTCATACTCTGAAAACTGCCTGAATCTCCTAATTTCCCTGGTGCTTGACAACATGGCTTGTTCTACATTAGCATGAAGGAAATCTCTACAGGTGAGCAAGAGAAAGGAGGTGGGAATATATTTAATAGGAGGAAGTACAGTAGCTGAAAAAGTTAGAACTTTATCTAAGGTTTGTCAGAGTTGATAAAGAGAGGCACTTACCTCAGGCATCAGACCTGAGAAAAGCAGAGCTGTCTATCACATAACCTGCTCTTGTCCACTAAGATAGCTCGCTTCTTTCAGATAAAATGGAGAACATGCTCCATTTCCAGTTTTCCAGAAAAAAAAATCAATGCCAATCCTATTTATAGTTGGAATGGGAGGGGGAACCAAATTGCCTTTATTTCAGACAGCGAAATATTTTTGGCTGGCTGGCCCTATAATGGACAGAAAGCAAAGGATTAAATATGTCTTTATTATCTTAGGGTCAAACTCCAGAGTAGAGGGAGGCATGCTGCTGAATTTAGTACATTGTTTAAAAGTGTGTAAGAAATGTACAGGTTCAGGTTCAAGACCTCACGAAACTTGGACAATTTCTAAATATATAAAGATCAGAAAGGAAGCTCTATTTCTACCAGTCTAATGTCTTTTTAAAAATTCACATGTTGCTGGGCAGAGGACATTAGTAATGCTCACCAATGTAAATGTGGATCCCTAGATTATTATTTCTTAGATCCATTCAGTCAACACTGAATGTCAGCTGCCACCTTATGCTTGCTTGTGCTTCACTGCTATGCAGTGACAGACTGCCATGAGCTGTCAGGAGGGGGAACGAAGGAAGGGATGCTTGGGGAAATGAAAATAAGTTCCTGTGCCTACTTGAGACACTACCTCAAGGTCACCCAGATGGAAGAAGGAGGGAGATGCATACCAAACTGCACTTGGACCAGGGGTGAAATCCAGCAGGTTCGGATAGGTTCTAGAGAACCGGTAGCGGAAATTTTGAGTAGTTCAGCAAATATGACCTCTAGCTGGTCCCAGAATGGGGTGGGAATAGGGATTTTGCAGTATCTTTCCCCTGGAGTGGGGTGGGAATGGAGATTTTGCAATATCCTTCCCCTGAGTGGGGTGGAAATTGAGATTTTGCAGTATCCTTCCCCTGCCATGCCCACCAAGTCACACCCACCAAACCACACCATGCCCACCAAGTCATGCCCACAGAACTGGTAGTAAAAAAAATTTGAATTTCACCACTGCCTTGGACTAACAGTTACGAAAACATCTTGCCTGAACCTGATTGGTTACACTGAGGTGGGCAGTGATAGGCAGCTAAGGGAAGGAAAAGTAGAACTTAGGGATCTTGGTGCGTAATTCTCAGTTCTGGCTTTGCAATACTGTAACATATTTGACCTCTAATAAAACTATTCCTTTCTCAACCAATGGAGCCAAGGATCATTTCTATTTAGAAGTTTAAGTTGTGGCAGGTCTGACATTGAATGTGATCCAGGCCATCTTCCATCATCTTCAGAAGTTTGATAATTAAGTATGTGGCTAGCATATACTGCTCTACTATGTTCCCTTTCAGGCCTCCAATTACTTGCACACATTTGGTAAGAAAGATAAGACCATTGGGGTTTTTTCCTCCAAGATTTACATGTTTGATGCCTTCATTTAATGGTTTGTTTGCTTCGAAAAATACTAAATTGTCCAAAGGTGGCTTTAATTTTATATGCTAATGAGAAATGGCTGAATAGATAGATTGTGTTTATAATAGACAGTCCACACGGAGTTAGTTGATGAACAATTAAAGAAAAAAAACATGAGTGGATGGTTCAAGATATAGTAGTAAATAATATATAGTCCAAAATCTGATAATTGATCATTCCAAACATGTCTATCTCTAATCCATGTCTAGGTTCATTGTGCCATAAACAATGGTTTACAAATCATGATGTTCAGTTTCACATAACTGTGGAATTTTTGCTGCTCTCTGAGCTCGGTTGCTTGCTTGCAAGATATTTTATTACCAGTCTGGGTGGCATATTCAGTGGCAGAGGGGAATGGGTTTGCTCAGTAGTGGGATTCAAATAATTTAATAACCGGTTCTCTGCCCTAATGATTTATTCCAACAACCAGTTCACCAAACTGCTCAGAAAGTTAACAACTGGTTCTCCCGAAGTGGTGCGAACTGGCTGAATCCCACCATTGGGTTTGCTCTTATATATAGTAGCTTTCCCTATCGGTATAATAATCAGTGTTATTTTCTCTTTGGTTATTCCTTGATTAAGCTGTTGTTTATTTAATTTCACATACACTTTATGCTAAAAGTAATGCTTTACATTTACTTTAGCAAAATGGTTGAATTGGGTTAGGGACATATGTAATTATATGATATAGAGCAGTGATGGCTAACCTTTTTGCCATCGTGTGCCAAAAGTGGGGGGAGCGTGGAGGGAGTTGCACACGTGCGTGCCCACACCCATAATTCTATGCACCCCACCCTTGCGCATGTGACCCCCGTGCTCCCCCCACTTTTGGCACGTGATGGCATTGTGGGCCTGGTAGGCTCATTGTTTACTCTCCCCAGGCTCCAGAGCCTTTCTAGGAGCTTGGGGAGGGCGAAAACAGCCTTTCCCACTCCCCGGAGAACCTCCGGAAGTTGGAAACGGCCCGTTTGCCAACTTCTGGTGGGACCTTGCGTGCCCACTGATATGGCTCCACGTGCCACCTGTGGCACTCGTGCCATAGGTTCGCCATCACAGATATAGAGAAATAGTAGAACTCTCTCTATATATATATATCATATAAAGCCATGGGTTAGACCTGCAATTCTAGGTCTAGGATAGATTCTTTTGTTTGAAAAATCTTCGTTTGAAATAATCAATATATCTAAACCAGGAGTATTGTTTCAGAGTTTTGCCATTCAAACTGGATCTCTTCAGTTCTGGAGGCCTTCGGAGGTCTTTGTCAAATACCTAATTTAGTGTGGTGTTCATTCAGAACTTAACTTATGAGCTCTTGGCTGGTAGAAACAAATGGATAATTTTTTTTATTGAGTCCGACATAGCTGGTGGGAAAGAATAAAAAAAGAAGAAGGGGAGAAGTACAATATCTGTTTCCAAATTGCTGGTAAATGCTCAGTCAACCACACAGTGTTTGCACTCATTTGAATCACCATTCAGTGTTTAAATCTGTTTATTTGATTCAGTTGATATTTCACAGCCATTTGTCTCGTTCATACTAGAGAGGCTATGAGTAAAAGCAAATTAAGAAAAATTTAGATTGATATGGTAATTGCTATTAAGTTTCCAAATCCATAAAACTGCAGCCTCTTTCCAAATTACTTTCGGCTAATGTTTTCTGCCGAAGAATTCCAAAAGAAAAAAAAATTGTGCTGTGCTGCCATGATCATGTCTCACTTTTCAATTATCTAAGAAAGTTTGTCAAACTACAAACATCTGCCAACTTAGAAAAGAAAGATAGGTGGATTTGTTGTTAAAGCTGTGGGAAATATAGGGCTGGATTTCATGTGACTACCCAGCCCATAAATGTGCTTTTGTGTTGCCTTGGATCACATTTTACATAAGGAATGCTATAGTGCCATGATGGCGAACCTATGGCACGGGTGCCACAGGTGGCACGCGGAGCCATATTGGTGGGCATGCGAGTGTTGCCCTAGCTCAGCTCCAGCGTGCATGCACGCACCAGCCAACTGATTTTCAGGCCTTCTGGTCCCACCAGAAGTCAGGAAACTGGCTGTTTCCGGCCTCCGGAAGGCTTCCGGGGGGATGGGGAAGGCTGTTTTTGCCCTCCCCAGACTCCTAGAAAGCCTCTGGAGCCTGGGGTGGCGGAAAAACGGGCCTACCGGGCCCACTGTGCCATCGCGTGCCTAAAGCAGGGGGAAGTGTGTGGGGGTCACATGCGCATGCACGGGAGGGCGGGGCACATTGAATTATGGATGTGGGCACGTGCACCCGCAACCCCCCATGCTCCCCCCGCTTTTGGCACGTGATGGCAAAAAGGTTAGCCATCACTGCTATAGTGAAAGGCTAGAAGATTAAGTCTGAACCCTAAAGTTAGAGCTCCTAAAACTATGGGACTGCAGGCAGGGACCCATAATTTTTTATTCTTTCTCTAAATCTGTCTTCTTCCTTGTGATTGAGGAGTGTAAGTGGGTGGAGAGTTGATCTATTATCAAAAGTAGTAAAAACTTGAATGTCCTCAAGCCTGGGTGAAAATTGGAAGATTGATTCTCTTCCTTTGCTATTTTCTGTACACATCAGAAAGACGTGGAAAGAGGTATGGTCTTATTCCACTCCAAATGGAGTGAAGAATTACTTGAGCAGGTTTGAAAACGTCTTTGTGAAAGGCAACTGGGGTGTATGTATTTAAAGTTAACAGACGAAAAACACGTTGGCAATGACCTCAACAATATCAAATCTCCTAGAACGTTCCTCAGATGGGTTTCCAACCTTGGATTTGAAGGCAGAAAGACAACATATTGAAGGATCTCCTTTCCTCTCTACTCCATTTCTGCCTTAAGGTAAATGTAAAGGTTCCCCCACACATGCATGCTAGTCTTTTCCGGATCTAGGGGTAGGTGCTCATCTATGTTTCTAAGCCAAGGAGCCAGCGCTGTCTGAAGACGTCTCCTTGGTCATGTGGCCAGCATGACTAAATGGCGAAGGCTCACGGAGCTGTTACATTCCCACCAAAGTGGTCCCTATTTTTTACTTGCATTTTTTATGTGCTTTCGAACTGTTAGGTTGGCAGAAGCTGGGACTAGTAACGGGAGCTCACTCCATTACGCGGTGCTAGGGATTCGAACAGCTGAACTGCTGACCTTCTGATCGACAAACTCAGTGTCTTAGCCACTGCCTTAATCTCCATTATTTATTTAAAAAATATTAATTTGATTCCTTTTATAAATGTTGTCAAAATGACTCTGCAATTCTAAATCTTTTACCCAGTAGTCACAGATTTGGCCTGAAAAGATCTTTCTATCACAAAGAAGTGGATCTTTTTGTTGAAAAGGATTTGAGAAAACTCTCTTATGGTTGAGTGTTATATGAAAGAAAATTTTCTTTTTTTTTTTGTCCAAGCTGGTCTCCCTGGTTCTAAAAACCCACATGTGAACAGATTTTATTTTTATGATTGTTGGGTGGTGGTTCGCTGGTTTAAGAGATGATGGATGACTTTTTAAAAAAACTCTCAGTAATTTTCATTTAAAATAGCCTGTTTGATTTACTGATTCTAAAGTCTAGCCCTAAAAAGTGAAAAATAAAAGCCAGAAATATTTTGGTTTGACCATTGGTTACATTTGTTACATAAATCAGTGTAGAAAGTTAAGGCAAAAATCACCTGCAGAATTTAAAATATGTATATATTTGTCCATATATGGATGTCAGTAGAGATCTCAGAATGAATGCCAACTGATTTCTGCATTCCTCAGCAACCTGATGTGCTCAAATGATCAGGTAAAATTTTACACAGTATATAAATTGACTTTATTGTCCAATAGCATTTTCACACAAATACAAATGCAACAGGAGCAATCATAAAAATTGAGGATTGCAAATAGAGTTTTGCAAAATAAAAAAGAAAGTAATTTATGGATTTGATGTTAGAAAGGGCAGATTATAGAAAGAGGGAAATTATGATTCAATCTTAGAAGAGGTAAAACATAAATGTACTTCATAACTGCTGTTAAGAAGATCAGAAACCATTTATTTTTAAAAAATGTTTCTTTTTCTTTCTTCTCCTTCTTTTCCTTTCTTTCATTTTCACTTCTTATTACTTTTCCCTATTCTTTTCTTCAGTTCAAAATTTGTATTGTTTTTTGAAAACATCTTTAATTTAAAAAAAAAAAATCCTAGCAGTCTACCCATAGGTTAAAACAACCTTCCCTGTTGGTTATAATTAAAAATGGGCAGGAAAGGCCAGGGTTAGCTTTTCTGGTTGTAAATGACCTTAACTTCAGCAAAGGAATGTTGCTGAAAATAAAAATAGGGGCAGTTTGTCATAATAAAACTGGAAAAATAATGCAGCAGGGGTTTTTGTAAATGTGCTTTTCATTAAATTCTGAGAACCGATCAAAAGCCTTTAATAGAGATCCTTTCACACAATGATCATTTGAAGTGGGTTAGACTGAAGTAGTTAGTCTACCTCAGAGAAAGCTATCCAATATAGATAGTCCTCGACTTACAACAGTTCATTTAGTGACCGTTCAAAGTTACAACAGAACTGAAAAAACCCTATATGACTTATGCTATGACCGTTTTTCACACTTATGACTGTTGCAGCATCCTCGTGGTCAGATGATCAAAATTCAGATGCTTGAATGGCAACTAACTCATATTTATAACAGTTGCAGTCACTGCTTCTGTGACTTTCCAACAAAGTCAATGTTGAAAACCAGATTCACTTAACAGTGGTATTACTAATTTAACAATTGCAGTGATTCTCTTACCAAATGTGGCAAGAAAAGTTGTAAAATGGGGCAAAATGTAACCAATTTCTCACTTAGGAGCAGAAATGTTGGGCGCAACTGTGATTTTAAGTTGAGGACTACCTGTATGTTTCTGTGACTGAAGATGGACTTGGCCCTGAGACTTCCTTAGCCTAGTTTATATCAGAATGAAAATAGCAAATTAAATCTAAATAGCATTAAAGGTAAAGGTAAAGGTTCCCCTCGCACATATGTACTAGTCGTTCCCGACTCTAGGGGGCGGTGCTCATCTCTGTTTCAAAGCCAAAGAGCCAGCACTGTCCGAAGACGTCTCCATGGTCATGTGGCCAGCATGACTAAACACCAAAGGCACATGGAATGCTTTTACCTTCCCACCAAAGGTGGTCCCAATTTTTCTAGTTGCATTTTTTACGTGCTTTCAAACTGCTAGGTTAGCAGAAGCTGGGACAAGTAACGGGAGCTCCCCTTGTTACGCGGCAATAGGGATCCGAACTGCTGAACTGCCAACCTTTTGATCGAGAAGCTCAGTGTCTTAGCCACTTAGCCACCGCATCCCCTAAATAGCATTATTTGCTGATAATTCAGGGAAGGGAGGGAGGGAGGGAGGGAGGGAGGGAGGGAGGGAGGGAGGGAGGAAGGAAGGAAGGAAGGAAGGAAGGAAGGAAGGAAGGAAGGAAGGAAGGAAGGAAAGAAAATGGCCTTGATACTATATGATGTGTGTCTTACCCAGTAAGGGATGCAAACTACTACAAACTTAAGAAGGAACAGGGATCACTTGGCCTGAAACTTTCATTTCTCATACATTAAAACCATGGTTGATTTCCAGGAAATGGATGGTAGTACTAAAAACCCACTCCACATTCTAATAATATAGCCTTCAATGTGTTAATCTTCTAAGATACTCACTGCAGCTCTCTACCACCTTCTCTTCCCCATGTCTGCTGGATAATGATAGGACTGGTGTTCCCATTGTATTAATATACTCATTTCTATTGTAATGTTCGTCACTCAGTTGTAAATGGGACATCACTGAAATGGTGCATAAGGCAAGCAAGATGGAAACCAAATATTCATAAACCTAATACAACTGCTATACAAACATCTGGCTTTGCAAGGAGAAGAAAGGAATGGCCCAAATCTATTAATTTGAAAGGAAGGGAGCTGAAGGCCTGGGATGTAAACTTTATAGCTGGCATACACAGAGAGTTTTGTGTCGTGTGTGCAACAGGCAGATCCTTTACATGCACATGACTTCTTTCTTTTCTACAGTAACACAACATACCTAACCACATCCAGTTTGCGAAACTTCTGCTATTAGCTAGTTGCTGACAGCTGAGCAGTGTCTCAAGAATATATGTTTTCTGATGCGAAGTCTGACAGCCTGGAATTGCAAGGTTAATCCAAATTTAGTGATACTTAAAAATAATACTTGGAATTTTATTTAGCCATGAGTAACTTGTTCCATTGCTTTGACTGGATGATTATGAATGGATGAAACAAGTTTCTAGGAAACAAAAATAAAATAGATTAAGGCGATAAAAGAATGCCTTGGCTGAGATTGTTTCCTATTTTTGGAATGTCCTGATGAATATTAAAATGTTGGGATGTGGCACTTATTATTCTTTGAAATGTGAGAGCATTCAGAATACATCTGTAACTTTGTGGGAAAATACAAAATTTTATCTGAAGATCTAAAATAGATATTTTCTTTTAAAATGTTTTGTTTCTGAAGTATTATAAAAACTATGCAGTTTTGGTCTACCCTAGAGCATGAAGCTGAAATGGACGTTTCTTGAGTTTGACATTACAGGTTGGATATATAGATATATGAGCCGAGGTGGCGCAGTGGTTAGAGTGCAGTACTGCAGCTACTTCAGCTGACTGCTAGTTCAGCAGATCAGCGGATCAAATCTCACCGGCTCAAGGTTGACTCAGCCTTCCATCCTTCCGAGGTGGGTAAAATGAGGACCCAGATTGCTGGGGGCAATATGCTATTTAGTATACTGTCTTTGGTGTAAGCCGCCCAGAGTCCTCGGAGAGTGGGTGGCATAGAAATATGACTAATAAAATAAATAAATATGAATAATCATATAATATCTACCTTGTGCACATGCTCCAAGATTAATATGCTTTGGCATAAACTTTGGTCTTTCATCAGTTTAAATATAGGTCTTAATCCCACAGTCGCTCATTTTCTAAAGTGAATGTTGAAGAGCCCAAAGAGAAATATAGCTTTATTTCTTGATATTACCAAATTGTTAATAGGTAAATATGACGTCAAAAGTGGACCCGTCTGTGGTTTATTAACTGAGGCAATACAGCCAATAACATCTCCCAGACATACAACTAAGAAGCATACGTGGCATCTGACAAGTTAGTTTTTTCTGTGATACTAGCAGTGTAATACAACTCACAATGTTTGCTGCCCTTTTATGGCATACAAAAATCGGTCACCTCAACATAGCCACTTTTTTCATCCTGCCTTTATTATTTTGATAAATAACTCAAGCTGGTGAACATACCTAACACTTCTTTCTCCTCCTGTTTTCTCCACAACAACAACCCTGCGAGATGAGTTGAGCTGAGAGAAAATGTCTGGCCCAAAGTCACCCTGCTGGCTTTCATGCCTAAGGTGGGACTAGATCTCAGAGACTCTTAGTTTGTAGCCTGGTGCCTTAATCACTAGACCAAACTGGCTCTTCTTTTCCTATGATCAAAGGATAGAGTCATGGAATCATTAAAAACTGGTAATATGCTAAGATAAAACATTTAACTTAAGCATTTTACTACTTGGGTTATTTGATCCTGATGCAACTACAGCTTCTGAAATTTATTTGTTTGTTTGTTTAAAATATTTATATAGCTACCCGTCTTTCAGCCAACCAATTCCACAGTGGTTAGCAATTCTGGAGGAATTAGTTACGGCTCTTAAACCAGTAACTCTTAAATGCAATCCAACAGTAGTTAAAGTGTGGTAGTGTAGTAGTAGTTAAAATATTGGACTCAGAAGTTTTGGGAGTCCACTCTCAGCAACAGAAGCTCACAGACCTTTGTGTGGTCACTTTTTCAGCCCAATTCACCTCATGGAATTCTTACTGAGGTGAAAAATTGGAAGAAGTAGTCCCACATATGTATACACTTGGAGTTCCTCAGATAAGACAGGCTGTAAGGTTAACATTTCATAATAAAAAATAAATGGAATGTGACATTCAAATAAGGCGATGAAATGGATATCGGTTATTCATGTAATATTTGGAATAAAGAGCATGAATAGTAAACAAACAGAGGTTTGCCTCAAACAAGATGCATCTGATTTTCTTAAGATGAGGTTAACATAATATATTTATTGCATATTTATTGCATGTATACTAAATACTTCCAAGGCTGATTAAGGTTGGTTGAACTCATTCTGCTCTTGTAGATGTAGTTTGGGAGTTGGAACGTTAATTCATATGGGTTGGTTTTATCCTATTATTGGTGAACTTTGTTCTGACATCAACAAGATTGCTAATATTACTCTGAATCACTTACTGTATACCAAAGACTCACATATTCTTTTAGACTATTTCCCTAGCATTAGAACTCTATCAAGAAATGTGAATTTTTCAGGGCATGGGGAAGTGAGTTAAAGAATTATACTACTATCCTGGGAGATGAAATCTATACCTGATTTGCAACTGTAGATTATTAATATGGAATGTTTATCCACATTTGAATTAATCCTTTATTGACAAACGGGGAGAAAAAATTATTTTTAGTAATACGGTAAAAACCTTTGGAGCAGTTTTGGGTATAACTTTTCTTAGACTTTTCCTTCCACACACTACTTCTTTTTTAAAAAAGGCAATTGTATTGATTCTTTCAAGCTCTTGTATCCATTTGTACTTTTGTTGATTAGCTTAGTACAATAAAATGGTGGTAATGATAAGAAAAAAATAGTTTAAGATTCTACACTATAAGGAAACAAATTATCTTTGTGATAGGTTGAGATCATTTAAACGCTCTCACAAGCATGCAACTGTCGGTTTTTTTTTTTCAAATTTACATATGAATTAATAAGAGGTGCGCCTATTCAGGTTACTTTTATATGAGTAAATCAGTGTGTAATCTTATAATAGGATTAATTTATTACGAAGGGGAAAGAGAAACATTGTAACGACAATTAGAGTGAAATAGTATCATAAGACAGATACCGTGACATTGGAGGGTGTACATATAATAGTCAGAAAAGGGCTTCTGATAATTAAATGTTGCGCTTATTGGTACAATCTTGAGTGTCTGCAGAACTAGCTTACCAAGGTTTATTCTGTAAGTGTATTTTACTTCAAATAGTCTTCGTGAAAAGCTCCAGCATCCAACAATGTCCATCCTCAGCTGGAAAAGCCCATTTCTGATATTAATATTCTTTAAGATGAAAAGTTAAATGAAACTCAGAGGAATTTGTCCAGAGGTATCACAGGTTTCAACACAAGGGAGAATAAAAGAAATTACCTTCTGTCTTACTATTGCCTGTTATTCTTCTTTCAGTAGTTATAGATTGCTACAATAGAGCACTAAACATGTTCAGAGGGAGAAAAGAAGTACATTAAAAAACAAAATTGCTCATGATTCTCATATTAGTAACCCTGGCAGAGTGCCTTCCTTGATTGTAAAAGGAAATTGTGCGTTTAATTATTTAATTATGTTTCTAAAGTAACCGGGCTTCAAATGAGAAACTTAGGTTTTAAAGGATATTTCTGTCATTGATGATGTCTACGTCTCTTTTAAAAATGCATTCCCATCTCACTTTTGAAAAGGGCAAGAAGTTTAGTTGCTGCCTAGGAAAATATATATATATATATCGTTTAGTCCTTCAACTATCCATTTAGAATGAGCTCCTCCAGTTTGCTCAAATAGTGCATAAATAGAGCTGACAAATCTCTCCATTCAGGTCACGGAGATGAGGAAATAACCTGAATGATATGCGGGACTATATTCTGATGGGCTTTAAACTGAAATAGCGCAATTTGAAGTCAATTAAGCCACACAGCTTCTTGGCTGCATAATGGAAAGGAAGTCATTTTAATAAAATTAACACCGGAAAAGAGGAAAAGATTGTGGCCAAGACAGCAGTGAAGTTCAACCATAATAGAAAGTTCAGGGGAATAAGACTGCCAAAGAAGGTGCAGATTCATTCCTGGTGTAAATTTAAACGGCTTGAAATGGATTCTCTTTTTCATTGTGGCTTGCAAAGGACTTGAAGGTTCTGTCGAAGATTGCAAATGATCTCTAAGTCTGGCAGGAGAGATGCTGAGAACAAATGTTACTGCTGCTGTTGTTACGGCCTATGGGTGAAATGCACCGTTCAAGGATGCCCATGGATTAGCATCCCAAACTACATTAGACAGATGCACTGATTTTCTTGTCTGCTGGAATTGTGCCAGAAATATAGGTAGTCTTCATTTAGTGACCGCAATTGAGAACAGCCATTGATCATTAAGTGAAACAGTTGCTAAGCGAAACCAGAACTGTGCTTATGATCTTATTTCGGCTTTCTTTTGCTTTACCGATCTGCAAAGATCATTAATGAAAGAACTGCTCACAAGGTTAATGCCGTAACTATGAGTGGTCACTAAACAAGGAAGTTGCTAAGCAAGGACTATTTGTTCAGCCCAGTGGAACCCCTTTTGGGGTGTCCAGAGAAAATGGTCTCTTTCAAAATTTCTCCCCTTTCTATTTTTGGACTTTGTGGGCAGTATAAGGAATAAAATGGATGTCTTAAACTCTTATAAAACCCCATCCCATTACCAAATCATGTCCATTTTGGATTTTGAACCTCTTGTACACTTTTGGGATGCAGTTCTGAACACCTGGATAGAGTCAAGACAGCCAAAAGACAAAGCTCTTTAAGTGGGGAATGGCCAAGAGCCAGCAATGCAACTGTGGTGCGCCGGAATAAACTATAATACATATAGTTCAAGAATGTTCCCTCAGGAAATTTGAAGGCACCTGGGATCTCATCACAGCCATATCAGAAGCAGTTAGATGTTTAGTTTCCTTAGATGTCAATCTATCCCATTAAAATTCTATGGCTCCATATTATGGGGATTATATTATGGTTTTATTTTATTTTATTATCCCCTATATTGTATTGTCCATAAGAGAGAGAGAGAGAGAGAGAGAGAGAGGGAGGGAGGGAGGGAGGGAGGGAGGGAGGGAGGGAGAGAGAGAGAGAGAGAGAGAGGGAGAGAGAGAGAGAAAAGATAGATAGAGAGAGAGACAGACAGACAGACAGACAGATAGATAAAAGATAGATGATAGATAGATAGATAGATAGATAGATAGATAGATAGATAGATAGATAGATAGATAGATAGACTGACTGATGCTTTATTTAAATTACATTTGTATATCAAAGATTGCATGACCACTGTGGATGCCATATGCTAAATAAATAAATAACTGCTTGAAAATTTGATAAACCTCATTCTTATTCTCTCTTGACCACATTAACCTTTTCCTGACACCTTCTTCTTTTTCTTTCATACAATTAGAAGGAAATTTCACTTCCAGCCATGCTCAACTCCTGCACAAATAACTTTTTTGGCAGCAGGAGAAGTGGTTTGCCCCATCTTCTTCTGCGGTTTTCCTTTGACATCTGAGACTAGCCTACAGCTCTGCTCTTGCTTCTAGGTCTGAGCAGTTGTTCTGCATTTCACAAGATCTCTCTGTCAACTCGCAAAGCATCCCTGGCCTGCTCTTGAGTTGCCATAGGCAAGAGGGATGGGAAATCGACAAAGCAGCATGGCATCCAAATACAAAAGCACATTCCAGACATATCTTTCTCAAGGCTGTCTCCCAGGGTTACCCATAGCAGCCGAAGGGGAGTGATCTCCACAACCCGTGAAATTGCTCCGTTTGCGAATATGATTGATGATATACCCTGGGGGAAGGGGGAAACCAGGGTCATGATTGAGGCATAAATTACATGGGATCAGAGTTGGCTTCACTTGGAATGTGTCGACATGAAGCTCCTAATAAATAACTGGATTTCTTTTGAAGCTTGGCTCGAGGCTCATGATTTAATTCGGGCATTCGTCAGAACCCTGACAGCCTCTGCAGAAATAAATGATTTTCCAGAAGGGAGCAGCTGGAGAACCCTTTAAAAAGGTCCTCTTGGTTCTAGATATGGCACTAACAAGTCAATGGGACAGGCTTTGTGATGGCATAATTTGGGATCCTCTTGGCATTGAGAAAGGGTAGTAATGGTGGTTGAATACTTGACTAAATCTTCCTAGTGAGAACTTTCTGATGACTGAACCTAACTCTGAAGCAAGACAAAGTCCTGACATTTTTCAAGTAAGTTGTAACAGATGTGTCCAGATGTGTGAGTCAAGAAAGAACTGAAACCAGATTGCACCAGTAAAAACAGATGCATTACTAAACCACAGTATCTTCAGTCCTCCCTCTCTGTCAAATGGTTTCTAGAAAATTGGTATCTCTCCCATCTCTGGCAATCCTTCAAGATTTATATTTTAATACTCAGAATGAAACAGAACTACAACTCTTCGCTCTATGTGTCAATAATGGTTTGGAAACCAAAAGCAGAATATTAAAGCTTTCATACTCGAATTGCAAATATTTGTGTCTCTTCCTTGTACCCCAGCTTATACATCTAGGGCATAAAATACATTCTTAGCCATAGCTAAGGTGTTTTGATCTGCATGATGAAAGGGCTAGGTTAATTACTAAATAACAGAAAATCCATTAAAATGTTTCTGCTATATGTAGGTTTGATCAAGGTTAAAAGAGGTGGATAATTAAGACTTCATATTTCAAAAATGTGTATATTACATATTGATGTATACATTTCTCTTGAAAAAAGAGCAACCATTTCGTAAAATACATCTCCATGCACAATTTAGTATTTGTTTTTATTAAAACATTATGAAACAGGAACTAAGAAGTTACCTTGAATAGCACAGAGTCTCCAAATAGGTGTCTTTTCCACTGCTGAAGCCACTTCAAGTGAGAGTGGATAAGTTGTTTTCTGAAGGTATATATTGCATCTTGGTTTATTGAAGTGTCCAAAGGTTTATAAGATCTTCAACTCAAGTTTTGATTGTTTTAGGTAACTACTGTCACTTCTTATCAGTCTTAAAGGCAGGGATCAAAGTGAGCTACTCAGGAGACCAATACAGACTTTCTAACTTACAGAGCAGCTAATTTCTGTCACTGTGTACAATTTGCTCTCTCAAAGCCTGATCGAGGTTGAGATATAAGGATGCCCTGTATTGTTGTTATTATTATGGTTGGTCACACAGTCAGTCAGATGGATTTGGCATTTTTACCCACCTCCCTGGTCCTTCTTTGGGACCTGGAATAGGCAGATATTCCTGCTTGATGATGTTAAAGGTATCATGGCAGAAAGTAAGCTGTTCCAAGTGAAGCTGCCTTTTGCAATTGACTGGTGGTGGTTTTGTCAATGCCACTTGATATTCAATGGTGCTCCAGATGTTTTAGGATTGGTTACTATTATTATTTACAAATAAATAATAAATCCCGTCTGGACTACTGTAACGCTGTCTACATGGGGCTCCCCTTGGAGTGCACCCGGAGGCTCCAACTGGTGCAGAATGCGGTTGCATGGGGGATTATGGGAGCGATGGGGCACTCCCATGTGACTCCTCTCCTGCGCGAGCTGCATTGGCTCCCGGTGGACTTCCGGATGCGCTACAAGGTGTTGGTGGTCACCTTTAAAGCGCTCCATGGCTTAGGGCCAGGGTATCTACGGGACCGCCTTCTGCCACCAATTGCCTCCCACCGGCCAGTTCGCTCCCACAGAGAGGGCCTCCTCAGGGTGCCGTCAGCCAGACAATGCTGGCTGGCGACCCCCAGGGGGAGAGCCTTATCTTTGGTGGAACCCACCCTCTGGAATGACCTACCCCCAGAAATACGGGTGATCCCAGACCTCCGGACTTTTCGTTCGGGCCCTAAAAACTCACCTTTTTCAGTTAGCCAGGCTGGCCTGATTTTATCTTGGTTTTAAAATTGATATTGATTTTAAATCGAAATATTTTAAATTAATGGGACAAATTCTATTTAATTTATTTTAAAATTATTTTTAACTTTTATGTATAAATGTTTTTATTCTGGCTGTTCACCGCCCTGAATCCAAAAGGAGAAGGGTGGTATAAAAGTTTAATAAATAAAATAAATAAATAAATAAATAAAATGTGAGGTATAATGAATCAGGACAACAGATGAGACAGTTTGTGAATGATGTACCTGCAAAGGAATGTCATTCTGGGATTCAATTGTTTCATGCAATGGCCTGATTGACCTAAACCAGAGGTGTCAAACTCACATCATCAGGGCAGTGTCACATGATATATCGGAACTCCCCCCCCCTTCAGTAAACCAGGCATGAGCGTGGCCAGCGTGTGACGCATCTGGCCCGTGGGCTGGGATTTTCACAGCCCTACCCTAGATGTTTGCTGGACTCAGGCTTCTGGCATCAGCAAGAATTACTCTGTGTTCATCATCTGTGGATCCTTCAAACTTCCCGCATTTCCCCCAACATTGTAAGGTGGAGATGAGATAAAGGTTTTCTCCTCACCCCATCATAACTCAACAGCTACTGGCATTTTGTCTAACATCCCCCACCTCTATCCTCAGGGGCCACCACTGAACAACAGAGAGCACCCATCAGTAATAATTTCATTGGTTTTCAATGCACAGAAGAGTAGATGAAGAAGACAAAAGTAATAGAATAACAGAGTTGGAAGGGACCACGGAGGCCTTCTAGCCCAAATGCCTGCTCAGGCAGGAAACTCTATAACATGAGTGTCAAACTCACCACGTCACATTGCCATCACATGACGTTTTGTGACATTTCCCCCATTTGCGGAGCTAGGGTGAGCGTGGCCTGTGTATGATGCATCCGGTCCTTGGGCTGCCAGTTTGACACCCCGGCTTTATACCATTTCAACCAAATGGTTGTCCAATCTCTTCTTAACAACCTCCAGTGTTGAAGCACCCAGAACTTCTGAAGGCAAGTCATTCCACTGATTAATTGTTCTCACTGTTAGGAAATTTCTCTTTAGTTCTAGGTTGCTTCTCTCCTTGATTAGTTCCCATCCATTGTTTCTTGTTTTACCTTCAAATGCTTTGGAGAATAGCTTAACTCCCTCTTCTTTGTGGCAACCCCTGAGATATTGGAACACTGCTATCATGGGTCCCCTAGTCCTTCTTTTCATTAAAGACTGCCACTGCGTTTTTTAATTTGCCAGCTGTGCTTGAACTCTGCCACTTGCTGTAGATGCTCAGAACTCTTATCTCTTTAAGCTAACTGCGCATCCTCCACATTCCTTTACGTCATCTTTCTTTTGTTCTTCTTGCCAAGAGGTCCAGCAGGAACGCTGCCAAAATGTAACTAATTAGCCAGTAAGAGTTTTTTTATTTTCTTTACAATAAAATGAGTTTCTTAGAATATATCTTGGATTTATTTTGCTTATCAAGTATGCTTCAAGGGAATTGCCTCGATCCACCTCTAATTACCCCAGGAGGGGAACAGGGTTTGAATGCCACCCTGACATAGACATACTCAGTTCCTGCAACCATTCTTCATATGTTTTAGCCTTCAGTCCCCTAATCATCTTTGTTGCTTTTCTCTGTACTTTTTCTAGAGTCTCAACATCTTTTTTTATATTGTGGCAACCAAAACTGGATGCAGTATTCCAAGTGTGGTCTTACCAAGGCATTATAAAGCGGTACTAACACTTCACATGGTCTTGATTCTCTCTCTCTGTTAATGAAAAAAAACAAGCAAACAAAGAGCTGGGCTAAAGAGTCCCTCGATCTGATATGGTATGTGCCAAAGTATTACAAAGCAAAAGGTGAAATAAATAGCAGTGGAGTCTTAAGAAATTTGGGTTAAAATCAAAGGAATTTCAACTGAAGAAATATATAAACGGATGTGGGGAAAAAAACTTAGCTTTTTAAAACCGCAGTATATGCCTTGGTAGCCATTTTGCTGCTTCTTTGCACAATACCCTTTTCTGCATTTGTAGACTGGATTTACATTCTACACGGCTTTTTTTTTAAAAAAAAAATCTGTTTACCCAACAAATTCTTCTACAGAGCCTTTGGCTTTGCTGATTTTTCCAAGTATATACAATTTGCAGACCTGGTGACATTATTTTCTACTTCTATTTAAAGTTGATCTGATCCATTTTACAATGTTCTGCAGGATATGCAGAATCACTTTATATAAGTGCTAGAAAAATGTGGCCTTTTAACCATCGTATCAGTTTATTAGGTTTTTAAAAATGTATTTGCTTTACTATCAACAACAGTAAGTAGGAGGGAGGGAGGCAAAACGACAGAAAATCCATTTGAGAGAGTAAATGGACTCTCTCTACGTGCACGTATACGAGTGAATGTATATATGGAAAGTAATGTTAGGAGCACAGATTAGAAGAGGCACCTTTTAGCATTAGAATGACAAATCATAAAAGATGACACACTTTTAAAAAGATGATGTGCACTGGAGACTTTATTATTTCGTACCCAAAGCAAATAGAAAATTGGCTTCAGCTGGAGAATCCAGGGGGCTTGAGATCTGAATGCAAAATTTAGTTGTCGCTCTGCAGTAAGTCAGAAAGAATTCAAAGCTGAGATGTGGGCTGAGGGAAGACAAAGTTGTGGTTTGGTTTGTTGTTTTAAAGAAAAAGTCTGACACACTTGCCAATCTTCTATCAATACTTGGAGTGACCTAAATCCAGAGGTAGTATTCAGCTGGTTCAGACGGTAGCGGAGTTCACGAGTGGGCCCGCCCACCTGCTATGCTGTCCTATTTAGCCACGTTTTTGAGCATGGGCTCAGGCACGGAAGGTGTGCAGGTGAGCGAAGTGAGTGTGTGCACGGGTGGCGAACCTGTGATAAAAATAAGTGAAACCCACCTCTGCCTAAATCCACTCTTAGTGAAGATCAATACTGTCTGCACTGGCTATCAGTAGTTACCAGGTTTGGACAGCTCTTCCCATATGGAACCATCAATGAGTTCCTACCGTAATTGATTAAGTATTACAGCTTGACAATGCATTTTATTTCACCCATCTGCATGAAAACTGACTTGGTGTCATCCCCAGATCACGATGTAAGTACCCTTTTGTTTTATCTACTCTTTTGGCTGCCACAAAGCAGCAGCCAGGCCTAAAATACAGAGAACAGGGAAGACACCCAGGATCATGATATAGGTAGTCCTTGACTTATGACTACAATTGAGCCCAACATTTCTGTTGCTAAGTGAGACAGTTGTTAAATGAGCTTCCCCCCCATTTTACAACATGTTAAGTGAACCACTGCAGTTGTTACCTTGTTAAGTTAGTAATGCAGATGTTAAATGAATCTGACTTCTGCATTGATTTTGCTTGCCAGCGGGTTGCAAAAAGTGATCACATGACCCCAGGAAACTGCAATTGTCACAAATACATGCCAGTTGGCAAGCATCTGAATTTTGATCACATGACCCCGGGGAAGGCTGCAATGGTTGTCAAGTGTGAAAAACGGTTATAAGTCACTTTTTTCAGTGCCGTTGCAATTGGAATGGTCACTGAATAAATAGTTGTAAATCAAGGATTACCTGTATAACCCAGATTCTCCTAAGAATTGCTAATGAAAGACTTTGGAACTGGGATATGCAAAGCATCTGTACCCCTCGTTCATGATATTAAATTGCAGGAGATCAATCTGTAAACAATCCATGATCGTTGGAGATCTAGCTGTGGTTAGAAAAGCAGAATTCCACCACTATCAAGAAGAGGTTCCTGCAGATTTCCTCAATTAGCAACTAGGTTTGACCCAAAGGTTCCTGAAGGATCTGAAGCTTTCATCAACATGACAAAAGCTGCATCTGTTGTGGTTCACCAGCAGCCCGCGGAGCTAGCAGCAGAATCAGACAGTGAGGAGGCTGGGGAGGACCATGGGCCAGTCGTGGAGTCTGGGGAAAGCCCGGATGAGGGCTCTGCGTCAGAGGCAGAGATGGGGCTAAGGCTATCTGGGAGTGATGTGTGGACTCCGGAGCCTCCAGAGGCAGACAGCAGAGGGGCAGAGGAAGAGGAGGAGCCTGTTCCTAGTGCACACATGCACAGAGCTGCCAGAAGGCAAGAGCAGCTAAAGCAAAAAGGACGACTTGGCAGTAACGCCAGGAGATGATTGGCCCCTCCCATAAGTCCTAAAAGAGCAGCAAAGGCTCTTGGGCTCTTTGTAGGAAAGCAACGTTGCTAAATCTGTTTTCCAGTCGGCGTCTCTTGTTTCTGAACTTCATGGGGCTTTGCCAAGAAAGGCCTTTGGCAGGGTGCCAAATAAGATAAAGGTTTGTGATAAACCCGAAGGACTTTTTCTGAAGGACTTGTTTTGGAATTAATTTGGACTAAGCTGGGAATGAAGTAATTCTCAGCTGTTATAATAAAATAGTTTTGTTTGAGACTAATTGTGTCCTGTAATAACTAAGTGAACCTAGGTCACAAGAGTATCACACCACTGAGATCCTAGCTTCCTCCTTTTTATTTTGGGTCTGATGTCACAACACACAGACAAAAAGGCTGGAGCTTGTATTAGGACAACATGATGCTGCTCTTATCATTTGCTTCTCCTTGATACCCCCTCCTTGTACCGATGCCTCTGTTCTGATATCAAAGCTTTAATAGGCACAACTAAATATTACTTGGCTATCTCTGGGCTGTCGTGCCACAACTATTCTCCTTGCCATCCTATTCTTTATTGAACTCAAAGCTCAGTGGGGCAAAATTTAATATACAACCTGCACCCATTTAATCACTGACATTGTTTTGATAATGTTGTTCTGTCCCAGAGATTCTCTTTCTAGCATTATTGCAGAGCTGGTGAAGATAGCAAAATGCCTAATTAGAGCCTAATGGTAATCCGGGGGAAAAGAAGCATTAAAAAAGAAAAAGAAAAAAGCAATCCTTGGCCTTAATCTGGCTTGACTAAGGCTTGAAATCAGAAGAGATCAGATTGTCTCCATTGCTTTTGATGTAGGTCAGTACCTCACTGCGTCAGCTTTCAGAGGAATATATTTAAAATATTGGTACGTGAGCAACTTTCTTTGGCTTTGACCTCCGTTACAAAAATGTTAGTTTCTTTCCACTTCAGTCTTGGCAGATAATGATGCGTTCAGGGATGAACCTCTGTCCCTTTTTGACATTTTTGGAATGCTAAATGTTGTATTTTTGATGGTAATGCATTCTGAAAAGAGGACAACTTGGCTCATTTAATAATGCAGCCTTCATTTCCAGTTTGGAGTTTGTAGCCAGCTTCTGGTGAAGCGATCTCGCCTAGCCAAATGCTTATCTATGTGGAGTACTAACTTTATTTTGCAATAGAAGGGAGAAAACAGAACCAGCTGAATGATACACTCAGAATGATTCATGATGAGGACATAGGATGCATTGCAGATGGGAGAATATTTGTGCATTATTTAACAGCAATAATGCTTGAGTTCATACATTATGCAGATATCTTTATAATCAGGGAAAGGGGAAAAAAAAAACCCAGGACGGCTGCAGCTTTTTTAGATCTGCCATTAGCTACTTATTTGTGTGTAACATTTAATCTGACACAGCGCCTCTGCCTGTCAATTGAGAAGGTTATCATCAGGAATTAATGAGGGCAGCAAAATATAAATAAAAAAAGGTGATGAATCAGATTGTGACTGGGAGAGCAGTCTTCTGGAAAGAAATTGGCAACAAGTGCGAAGGGGCCTTGTGGCAACCGATGCCCGTTTTTTCTTTTTCTTCTTTGAATTACACCAGCTTCCTCATTTGGCCTTTCTGATACCTACCCAGGACCAGAGCAGAAAATGTGACTTGAACCAGTAGCTTCCCATCGCATACTCCAATTATAATATCAGCAGATTTGCACGCAAGCAGTCAGTGAAATCACTCAGCCAGTCTTAAAACATTCACCTCTTGTCTCTTTACAGAAATGATACTTTGTTTTAGTCTAAAAACATAGCCATTAAAATCTTCAGCAGTTGTCAGGCGTGAAAGACCAGGACAACACGTGAAGTTCCAATTAAACTGATTTATCGCTCATGCCTGTGCATAGGAATCTATTCGATGAATGATTAGGGAGTTGTACTTAGTCCATTTGTGGCTACATAGAGACTATAGGCTGATTCCTCTTTTGTCTCTGCCTCCAGGTTCCGCCACTGTCCCCCCCCCCCTTGTAATCAATCTCTACCTACCTACCTATCTATTATATTTTTGCAGTCATTCAATGCACAAAAATGAAACTCAACTAAAAACAGAATTACAACTTTTTAAAAAAATGAAAGAACAGCAACCAAATCCATAGTTAAAGCTCACCAAGCTATATTACATCATGCAGGATGGGCTTACCTGATATCTTAGCCCAAATGTCCACAGGAACGCCCAGGTCTTTAAACTCTCCCTGAAGACTTACAAGGTTTGGTTTAGTTCTTCTCTTCCTCTTCATTTCATTTCATTGTAAAAGAAATGAAACTTTAATTTTGGCATTTGACAATCAAAACTATTTATGATTTTGAAAAAAAAAAGGATTATAGTTAATCTTAAGTAAGAGTTTACTGTATGCTATAGTTGTAGCTATACCCAAGAAAGTCACAAGTTACTGGTACTTCTTTTTATTTATTTTTTTCCCCTTTGGTTTTCCTTTTCTGCACCCCTAACAGTGTTTCCTTCTTTCGTATTTCTTTATTTTTTTCTGTTTTTATCTATTTTACTCTTCATTGTAAGATAACAAATTCTTATATAAAAATGCTTTTGTCTTTTGCTTTACTGTTTCTGCCACTTTATATCATTTATGTATCCCTTCAATTTATTGTATTGGTTTGATAAGTTCTATCTGAGCAGGTGACAACACCTGCCTTGACCTTGAAAGACTGAAGCTCAACAAAGTTAGGCCTCAGAGACTACCAAGGAATACCCAGGACTCTGGGCAAGCTTGACAAGTTCTTCTTATCAAAAGAAGATGTTAGCAGAAAATTGCTACACCGTTATTACATTTTCTACACACCGATACCTACACTATTGTTTGTATGTTGTCTTTTGAGCATCACAATTCTGGGGGGGGGGGGATTAAATTGAAAAGCAGTTTTTAAATTCAACCTGAGCAAGGATTGTATAAACTGAAACTCCCATGATTGAAGCACTTTGGCTGAGAAGAAAGTGTTTCCAAAGAGACAGAGAAAAACAGCTCAGAGAAGACCTGAAATCTGAAAATCATTACGTTGAGCACAGTTAAATTAAATTAAAATGGTGAGACTCAGGAGCTTGAATGGAAATTTAGGGAATGCACCTGCCATTAACCTGACTTCAGATGGAACTGAAACACAAATCCTCTTTAGACATTTTCCTTGCATATAATTGTACCTGCAAAAAAGGCACAATGAGAAATATGCTAGCTCCCTCCATCCCTTCCTCTTTATCCTGGCCATCCTTGTGTGTAGAAAGCAGCTTCTGTGGGGTCAGGAAATCAGCCCTTCCTTCCATCAATGCTAGCTTCAGAGGGGTGAGGATTCTTTATAGTAATCCATCATTGCACATCTTATCAATATATGACAGGGTTTCCCCCCCCTCCCCGAGAATCCATAATTAATTCAGAGTCTGATAAAATAGTTATTTGTATTTTGCTTCAACTTCAATTGAAAGGTATTTCAAGCTATTTCACCAGGTGTTCAGCTGTATAACTGCTATGGTGAGGTGGTGACTAAAAACTTGCTGCCAATTTCTTTGTGTTTTAATTAGCAACGCTCGTTTTAGCATAGCATGCAGGCATTGGTTCCAAGAAAAGTGTTGCAAGAATGATGGGTTCATAAAGATCTGGTACCCGTTTTTAAAAGCCATCTTCCCCTTCTTATAGTTTGCCCTGATATTTGGCCCCTGTCCCTACGCCTTCCTTGCCTTGACACTATCTGCCTTAATACATGGACATATTTGATGATATTCTTACCCTATTTGATGCCAGCATAGCGATAGACTGAAGAAGGTCATCAAGATGGTAAGATGGTTGCTGAACAAAGGATCAGAATGTAAACAAACTCTTGGAAGTTGGTAAGCAGGAGTGTGATAGTGTAAATAATAAATTCATTATTGACAGCCTGGGGACAGGAAATTCCCTTTCTATCACCACATCTTTTTCATGCTGAGTGACAGCATTCAAAGCTGTTGGTTCAATGTGTCTTTCTTCTATATTCCTAAGGAATGACTAGAACCCTACACAAAGTTATGCATGCTTAAGCTGATTACTGCAAACATTGTCCTCCTAAATATGTTTTAACTTTAAGTAGGAAAGAAATAGTGCCTCATAACGAGGTGAGCTCCCGTTACTTGTCCCAGCTTCTGACAACCCAGCAGTTCGAAAGCAAGTAAAAAATGCAAGTAGACAAATAGGGACCACCTTGGTGGGAAGGTAACAGTGTTCTGTCTGCCTTTGGCATTTAGTCATGCTAGTCACATGACCACGGAGATGTCTTCGGACAACACTGGCTCTTTGGCTTTGAAACGGAGATGAGCACTGCACCCTAGAGTCAGGAATGACTAGCACATATGTGCGAGGGGAAGCCTTATCTTTACCTTTAGGGAAGAAAAGGTTCTTCATAATTTAATTGGCTCTTCCTTTGCCTAATCCCACCCTCAACAGTGTCATTAATATCTTGCCGATATTTGTCAGTTGTCAGCATGGAAGGCAGTGGGAATATATTCAGTAGATTATCCTTTCCACCAGCAATGCTTCGTCTCAGTGCCAGAATTGACCTTCTGAAGCAGGAATGTGACTGGATCATCAGTAGGATATTTTGGAGGGTAAAGTCAGGAAGCCTGTTAAGACATGGTCCTCTGTAACTTGGAAAGTCTACATTTATAGGGAAATTTGTGGGCAATGAGACAAATGCAGTGCTGTTTTTATTTTATACCTGTAATGGGCTGTGAGAATAACCTCGGGAGACCGAAGGAAGGGCTGCAGCCTAGGCAATGGCCTGATAAGAGCTGTCTGAATGCAAAGCAGGAATGGGGAAGGAGAAAGTATCTCAGAATTGACCCCTCCTAATCAGGAGTGGGTTTCACATATTGTTGCCACTGCGCCCATGCACACTCGCTTCACTCGCTTGTGTGCACCTTCTGCACATGCACCCGGCCTTGAAAACATGGCTAAATAGGATGGTATTACGTCCAGGCGAGTGGGCCCGCCCACCCACAGTCGCTGCTACCAGTTTGCCTGAACCGGTCCGAACCGGCTGAATACCACCTCTGCTTCTAATTCTCTGGAACATAAAGGCAGGGAGGCGGGAAGCGCTTTCAAACTTACAAGATTCTGTTACTGTAAACTTACTGAGGAGGAGGAGGAGGAGGAGGAGGAGGAGGAGGAGGTGGTTATCCATTCAGTCATTTCCAACTCTTGATGATTCTATGGGCCAGGTCTCTCCACATCTTCCAATCTTGCACTACTTCTTTGAGTTGTTCTTTGCTCTGACTGATGTTAGCTTTGATGGTGCCAACCTTACAATAAGATTGCGCTAGTATTCTTTGTTTTGGTTTCCTGATCTGGACTACCTTAAAAGGCTGACAACAGCTCCCGGATGAAAAAGGGGAGAATACAAAGAGATGTAGGATTGTAATACTGTTTTTAAAAGGCCACACAATATTTAACATCTGCAGAGAGATGTCATACATATGAAGCAAGGGTCTGTACTTGCAATTATTCTTTGGATGATTCTTACCAGCAAAACTCAGCTGATGCAGAGGTGAGTGGAAGAGTACTTCTGCCACCCACTCTCTGCTTTATTGTGGCTTTGTCTCCAAGTGTACAGCAATAGCACTTAAACTTATATACCGCTTCACAGTGCTTTACAGCCCTCTCTAAGTGGTTTACAGGTCAGCATATTACCCCCAGCAATCTGGGGTCCTCATTTTACTGACCTTGGAAGGGTAGAAAGCTGAGTCAACCTTGAGCTGGTGAGACTCAAACTGTCGAACTGTTGCCAGCCTGCAGTCAGCAAAAGTAGCTTGAAGTACTGGATTCTAACCATGGTGTCACCATGGCTCCTATGAAGTTAAGCACCTGTTTTCATTGAACTCTGCTCACCCTTAGGAAAAATGTGAAGACCTGGCCTTTCCCCCAAGCATTAGGGGCCAGGGGAGTGAGTTACCTTTTGGCTCTTATGTTATGTTACTTAGTTATCATTTTATATTTTTATATTGTTATATGTTCAAATTTATATGGTAGTGCAGGTGGTAGTTTATTGTTTGTTTTTTTAATGTTATACACCACCCAGAATCACACTGTTAGAGTTGGGTAGTCCCATCAACCTTATTAATAAATAATAAATAATGAAGTAAATGGATGCTCTTGAATATACATCAGGCTAGGAATAAACATGCTTTTATATTCCACTCACAAGGAATTCAAAATGCTCCTCTCCCTGTAATATAAATATAAAATGGTGACCAAGCAACATAACAGAAGAGCTATATAGTTCTATTACTGCTTTCATTTCATTATAATTCTTAAAAGAACCAAATATGCTTGGCTTTTCCAAGTAAAGTTGGTCCTCAACTTATAACTACTGGTAGTCCTTGACTTACGAACACAACTGAGCCAAAATTTTCTATTGTTAAGTGAGACATTTGATAAGTGAGTGTTGCCCCATTTTATGACCTTTCTTGCCACAGTTGTTAAGTGAATCACTGTAGTTGAAAAGTTGGTAATCTGGTTGTTAAGTGAATCTGGCTTCCCCGTTGACTTTGCTCGTCAGAAGGTCACAAAAGGGGGACATGGCAATAATGACACAGCAAAGGTCATAAATATGAACCAGTGGCCAAGCATCTAAATTTTGATTATATGACCATGGGGAGGCTGTGAAGGTGATAACTGTGAAAAGGTGTTATAAGTTATATTGCTCCAATTTTCCCAAATGCTCCTACGTTTCTGGCAAGTCCCAGAGCAAAGTGATCACACACACACATACCTCAAGCAGCCTCTGGCTGAAAATAGTCCAGCCCAATGCTGTGAACACCATGGCTGCAAAGCAAGAAATCCAGTAGGGCAAGTTGAGGAGTCTAGGAAGCAAGGGAGCAAGACAAGTAATCCAGAAAGAATGCAAGGAATCTAGGAAAGTTCAAACGTTGGCATTCAACACTCCATGAATTCAGTGTTTGTTCTCGACAAATGCCCCTCCCCACAGTATCTCCTTAAATCTCAGTCCCCAGGTGTGCCTTGTGAAGAGTAGGCGGGTCAGTCTGCACTGTTCTAGCCTACTCTCCACTCTCCGTGCTTGAGGATCAGGAGGAGGTGGTCCTTGCTCATCGACTGGGCTCTGTCTCTCATGTTCACTGCTTAGCCTCTCTTGATCATCCTTCCCCCCTTCCTCTCTGCCTACAAGCCGTACCAATCCTAAAAGGCCCTGGTCAGACTGGGCCTGCTCCTCACCATTTTCCTCCCAAGCCAGCAAAGCCGCCCCCTCAATCTCCGTCAGCTCCAGTTCCGGATCATCTTCCTCTGCAGATTCAGGCTCCGATGAGGGCATGACAACCGGCTTGGTATGTACAACTTTCTCAGAATCTTGAGGTCATGTGATCACAAATCTGCACCCTTCCCAGATGGCTTCTGACAAGCAAAGTCAATGAGGGAAGCAGTGTTTTTCTTAATGACTGTGTGATTCACTTAACAACTGCAAGGATTCACTTGACAACCATAATTTCAAAAAAAGTTTCCAACTGTGATTGTAAGTCAAGCTCTTCCTCTATAAATATTTCAGGCATTGGATTAGCTCGTGCTTTCATAAATGTAAGAAATCGCCCTGCTCTTCCTTTGATCCATAAATGTACAAAATTCAGATCCATGGATATGTATTTGCTTGCTTAATCAAACACACGCGAAGAACCTTAATAACTTAAAACAATTCTCTTAATACAAAACGAGCCATGCTGTTTTTAATGGGGCTAATGACAAGGCCTATAGCGACAGTAAAGAAGTAAAGGCCTATTAAACTTAATGCTGCTAAAGATAGGTGCACTTGAAACTGGGGAATTAATTGACAATATTTTTCTTCCAGTATGAAAAATAGTAAAGTAGCAAATGTGAAGAAAGAAAGAAAGAAAGAAAGAAAGAAAGAAAGAAAGAAAGAAAG
>WNWU01000004.1:46341417-46364737 GCA_012654045.1 Ptyas mucosa | reverse complement strand
AGAAAGAAAGAAAGAAAGAAAGAAAGAAAGAAAGAAAGAAAGAAAGAGACCAACTGCCTATTGATATTAAAGATATACATTACTAGCTATCACTGGATCATTTTCCACAGCATGAATAACTATATACACTTACATTGTGTCTGCTCCCATTTTTCTAAGCTACAAAGCTTACAGATGTTACTGTTCATCATAGAAAAATTGCTCAAGCTTCTTGATCATTTTGTCGGGTCATTTCGGCACTCTTTCCAAGTTTGCTGTGTCGTTTTTGAGGTGACATGGCTGAAACAGATAGATTCATCGGTTAAGATATTGGCAATCTTCTTTTCTTTTCTTTTCTTTTCCTTTCTTAATAATCCTCAGAACAGACTTGGTCTTTTTATAGCAGTAAACTCTCTGAGGTCAGCCTTTTCACTGAGCTGTCCACCATGTCTTCAAGAGCACTCTTCTGATCAGTCATCTTCAGCATGGGTGCAAATTTTAAAATATTGCTTTGGTTGCGCCATTGTATTCTTGTTTATCCTGCATTGCATTTGCCATTTTAATACCCATTTCTCAAATTTGGACAACTCCTGCTAGAGCTTGGAGATTTCTTGGTTGATTTGTTTTCTCAAACTTCCTAAATAACTTGATATCATCTATATCTGGAGCAAAGCACTGCTCGCCTCTGAATCCAGGAGTGAATAATTCATTTTCTGTGAAAACCATTTAATTTTAATTTTGTTTTTTTCCTCTTTACTAACCTACATAACCTGAAATTCCTAATTTTGTCCCAAAATTTTTGATAAAGATCATGTAAATCAGTGTTTGTTGACATTGTTAAAGTTTGGTGTGAGAATTTCTACAATAGCCATATTAAGGCCCTTCTTCAAGAAGACTTATTTATGTGCTTATTGTTAATAATATTCTCCCCTAATACATGCAGAATATAAATTAAACTAATTTCTCATAATTCCTCTTAAATTGGTTTTACACTTCATATTTCCCAGCCCTCTGATGCTTTTCTTAGGGACATACTACATATTTTTGTTTAATGGCCTTCTGTTTCACATTTTGCTTCTTTGAAGAACATGTGACTTGGTTATTTCCAGTTTGATAAAATGTAAATCATAATCGGCCAACAATGCATCATCACAGAAATTCTGCAGCAAAATGGCTGGTTTGTTTATTTATTTAAGGAATTTATAAGGCCACCCAACTCTATAATATGTCTGGAGAATGTAGTTGAAAAACCAATCAGGCAATACAATTTGAACAACAACAAAACATCACCCACACACCAAAAGAAAAAGCATCCAGTAAAAAACACACAAATACACCACCAACTCTAACCCAAGGGCTGGAGGAAGAAAAGGAGATGGCCTTTCAGAGGGCACATGTTGCGATAGAGAAGGGAGATTTCTGTCTGCAAGTTTTGGGGTGGGTTTTTGTGTGTGTGTGGGTTGTGTGAGAGGGAGAAGATGCACGTTAAATTGAGGGTGAAAATTTAGGTGCTCCATTTTTGCTAGTTTGATTTAAACTATAAGACACTGTGGCTTTCATATATTTTAACATTCTATTTCATTGATATTTTCAAATATTATAACCAAAATTCTTGGCTTATTTAACCATACAAGTATTTTCAACTGCGATAGAACCCAGAATTATAGTTGTTAAATTGTATGATCATTAAATGAATCATGATGTGACCATGCACAATTTTGTGACCTTTTTGTCTGATCATCAAGCAAACATATTCAGATATCCTTTCTATATGATAATTCAGGGCTATTTCATGCCTATTATTTTTGAAACCCACAAAGACCAAAAGAAGTTTAGATCCTATCATCTTGAATCACTAAGAATGTCCCAGCAGGACCTCATGAGGAAAATAGTCAAAGAGGAGAAGGCAGTCCATAGCCTGAAAAAATGTTGCCTGCTCTTATCCTAATACTGAAAAGAGGGAAGACTGATGGTGTCACCAAAAGTGCTTCTCTCCAAGCTTGTGTTACTTTCTGAAGCTTCTTAAAGCAGGGGTCTCCAACCTTGGCAACTTTAAGACTTGTGGATTTCAGCTCCCAGAGTTCTGGGAGTTGAAGTACACAAGTCTTAAAGTTGCCAAGGTTGGAGACCCCTGTCTTAAAGGGCTACTCAGACAACTTTGAAGGAACTTGAAGTGAAACTCGTTTCGTGGAGACAACCTCCTTGATGGAACTGTCTTGAAACAAGAGTCGTACACTCAGAAAAAGAATGAATTGAAAATATACTGGGGATTCAGACATGATTGGTTGGTTGGTTCCATCTTCCTCTTGCCTGGTTACAAGCCAATACAGGAGTTTAGGTGCATAAGTCTCGCTGCATTTAATTGCTGATTGTGACTGGCTTGTAAATTGCCTTTTCCTGGATAGCCTGGTTTAGGATCCAATTTGCCAGCGGTTGTTTACAAATTCCGGCAATATTAATGGATGATTGTTTTTTGGTCAGCATTACCTGGTAAATAATATAGAATCCCAGCAATATTTTCTTTAAAAATATGATTTTGTGGTTGGATAAATTAATTTTTTTCTATCTTTACTCCATAACATAACTTCGCCAAGAAGAAGTGCCAGGATGCTTAATTCTATCTCCATAGCAATGACATTGTTCTATCTTACAGGGCAGTTTTTAGAACCTGAGAAATAACTAGGATGAGTCATGCTCCTTCCCTATTCAAGTGGATGCATAGGAAGTTGATGCTTCCTATGTATCTAATATAAGGAAATGAATTTTTTAGTGTTATTAGAGTAGAGCTTCAAAGAAGCACAAAAAGTGAATGGGGAAATCAAAGCTTCTTCTTTGATTGTTCTCCATCTACAAATTTCCTCTGCAACTAATTTGATAACATTGTATTTTTGTCTTCTTTAATATCCTTCAGGATTTTGGAAGGCATGTTTTTAACTGAACATCTCTAGTACTTCTAAACTGCTTAGGTCTTTTCTTCAAGGAGCTTACAACCTCCTGCTCTCTCTTCCTTCCAGCTCTTTTGGTATAGAATAATAGAGTTGGAATGGATTTTGGAGGTCTTCTAGCTGAGCCCCCTGTTCAAGCAGAATGTTCTCAACATCAGCAAGAACACAGTTTTCTTCATTGGCTGCACTGTTCGGCCCTTGCTATTCAGGTTTCTGCAGCCTGTAATTTGGCTTTTATTGAACAGCATTTTTTAGTTTACAAGTTAACTGAAGAAACTGTGAGTTTTCTTCTTCTGTACTATTGGAGTTGGGGGGGGGGGGAGAGCAGCTCCCAGCTTTTGGGCTTTGGATGATTGATTTGCTCTTTCCCTTTGGCCTGTATCTCTCTCTTGGTCCTTATTTAAGCTAGGCAATCCCTCAATTTTTATCTGTAAGTCTGGGCTATTGGTCCTGCTATGATCCTTTTGGACCCTACACAACAAAAGCTAAGCCTTCTTCCATTGCAACTGGTGAGCTTATACTGATGGGAAGGTTATGCTCTCCTGCTCCAGAATCAAGACGACTCCTATGAACTCTACAGTTCCCAACCATTTGGGACATTTTCTTTTAGAATTCTACCTTGACTTCCCTTCCCTCCAGAGCTTCCCAGTTAAGAGAAGACCAACTTTTTTCTGATACCCAGCACTGCATTAAGATAACCCCACCAGCAGTTGGTTTCCAATATTCTTACCACCGGTTCGCAGCACATGTGCATGCTCGCTTTGCTCGTACACGCTCCTTCCACGCATGCGCCCAGCCTCGAAAACATGTCTAAATAGGACAGCATAGAGCCGGGGTGGGTGGGCAGCTGGGCGGGCCCACCTGTGATTTCCGCTACCGGTTCGCCTGAATTGGTACGAACCGGCTGAATCCCACCTCTGAATCCCACCCCCAAATAAATTAGGCTGGAGAAGGTCTGGCCAGTCCAGCTTAGACATGTGTTGCCAAGTAGTTTCTGTAACTCAGACTCATCCTAACTTCCAGATGTAATCTAAGTAAATCACAGCTCTTATCATTCTGGTTTCATTCTTTAAAAAATACTCTGCAACAGGGCATTATGTTTTCTGCATTGAACAGTTGGCTGGTAGGCTTGGTCAAAAGTGTTCCATGCTGAGCAGAAGATTGCACATTCTAGGCCTTTTGCCAGAGAAGAAAAGAGAAATGTGCTTCTGAGAGAGATTTCTTTTTGATTGGTGTGAGAAACAGAATTAGGCACTAAATACCTTGTTAGTTTAATCCAGCAAGGGTGCCACTTGAAGCTGAGGTAGTTATTAGTTTGTTAAAATTGATTCTACCCCAATGTTCAACTGGATTTGCCTTATTTAAAGAGGAATCAAGCTAAATAACACATCAAGTATGACTTCCTCGTGGTGATTGTGTTTTTTCAGGACCAGAATCTATATATATACTGTACATATGGCTATACATGTCCATCTAAAAAAAGTTATGAGTGATGGCTTTCATATTCATTCTCTTGACATGTTAAATTAGTTACACAAAGTCTATGATCAACTAATAAATAGATTCCACATTTCTCGCATCCACACTTGATCATTGGATCCCAGCGAAAAATTTGAATTGAAGTATTTATTGGGATCTCTATAAGTGTAAATACCAATTTCATCCAGTTTAGAGCCCTGAGTTCAGTGGTGAAAGCCAAATTTTTTTACTACCGGTTCTGTGGGCATGGCTTGGTGGGCATGGTGTGGCTTGGTGGGCATGGCAGGGGAAGAATATTGCAAAATCTCCATTCCCACCCCACTCTGGGGCCAGCCAGAGGTGGTATTTGCCAGTTCTTTGAACTACTCAAAATTTCCGCTAGCAGTTCTCCAGAACCTGTCAGAACCTGCTGGATTTCACCCCTGCCTGAGTTGCAGTTTCAGAAATGGCCAATCCTGTCCAGATTGTTCTAGTAGTAAGTGGACCTGATTTGATTCTAGAATCTGGAACAAGATTCAGAAAAACAGAGCTCCTCCTACCCATATTTTAGCATCTTCTTTTATTTTCCAGTAGAAAGCAATTCAATTTGCAAGCAGTCTGGGGACTTCAGAAGAATGAAACCTCATGCATTTCATATAAATCAGTGCAAAGATTTTCAAAGTCTGCTCTGATTTTTCCCCCCAAAGTACTCTAACTTCATTGTTCGAGAATTGAATATGATTAAATCCCATTCTTTGGAGACTATCGTTGCCAAATTGGATGGCTTTCTTTTTTTCTTTTGTTTTTGTGCAGAAGGAATCGACAATAATACACCTTCATGAAAGTGATGGGGTTTATTGTTGGTGGTTGACAAAGCAGGATGAAGAATGAACCTGTTGACCTTTTCCGCAATACAAATCAATTGCTATGAGAAATCAGAAAAACAGTGTGCCACCACTCAAAAAATTCACAAACCATTCAAGATGAGAATTGCACAAAGAGCTATTGCTAGTAATTAGACCATTGCTTCTCAACTTTGGCAGCTTGAAGGTGTGTGAACGTCAACTCACAGAACTGCTCACCCAACATGCTGGTTGGAGAATTCTGGAATTGAAGTCCACACTTCTTCAAATTACCAAAGTTAAAAAACACTGAATTAGACAATGCTTGGAGTCCAGTCCAAGACAATCATGACCTGGATGACTGAGAATCTCTACAGACTTTCAACCCTTTCCTGTTCTATGATTACAAGATCTTGCTGTTGGGTCATTTCTATGGAACTTCCTCTTCCTTTCTGCAGAAGGAGACAGTGGCACATAGATTTACTGCATAGAATTAGAGCAGGGGTCCTCAAACTTTTTAAATGGGGGGGGGCAATTCAAGGTCCCTCAGACTGTTTGGGGGTCGGGCTGGGTGGGTGTGGCTAGGTGGTCATGTGACTAGGCTGGCATGGCCAATTTAGCAGTCCATTAAACAATACACAGAAATTACACTTTAATTTGTTATGCTCCTGGGGGTGGAAAGTAGGTTAGTGAAGGGATATGGCTGCCTTAGGGTGTATGTGCGATCATCACTGCGATCTTGTGAGATCCGGCCATGAGCGGCGTCTATGGGTTTTTAACGTCTCTTATTGTATATTGTTCATGCTGTCTTTGTTGTAAGCCGCCCAGAATCCTCGGAGAGTTGGGCGGCATAGAAATATGAATAATAAATAAAATAAAATAAATATGTGAAGGACTTCTGTTTGTCTCTCTGTGTGTGTGTGTGTTTCTCTCGCTCTCCCTCACTCTCTCTTTCTCTCAATCTCTCTCTCTCTCTGGAGGCTGGGGAGTACTGCTTTGCCACCCAAAAACTGGTCTGTTTTTGGCCGCCTTGGCCTCCAGAAGGCAGGTGGGGACCAGTGGGTAGGTGGGGCAATGTGGGCGGGGCAGCTTCGTGGTCCCACGTGGGCCGGAATAATGGCTTCGGCGGGTTGTATCTGGCCCACGGGCTGTAATTTGAGGACCCCTGCATTAGAGTTTCTGAGTTCCCTAATTCACCATCTCTGGCTTTCAATCTTTATTGTGTTACAAACTTACCCAAATCCATTCTCTTATTCAGCTTCTGGGACCAGAACTGGAGCTCTTCAAATACCAATTCCTCTACCTTTGGTTCACATATATCTCTGTACGCTCTCACATAGACAAACAGGACTACAACTTTTAATTACAATTTTAATGGCAAACTTGAAGCAGCTCTAAACCCCTGGGCCACTCCAACAGAATTAAGGTTGCTGCGGATCCTATAACTTTTAATGAAACAGAATTTGCCAATAAGAAATAAATGGTTATATTTTGCAGAAACGTGAAATCATTTCCTGAGGTCATTAATAAGATAGATCATTACACAGGAATATGTCCTTCTACTGAAAAACAGGAAGAATAATAGCTACCTAAACACACAGGATGCTTATGTGGTGAGTGTTCTTTGTTTAACCCAATACAAGCTTCCAAGTTAAATGATTGTGTAGAGGTATAGAATAAACATATTCACAGCAAACTTGGAAGGGATTTAGACACTAATAATACGCTGCTGAGCTTTGCTACCCTCTGCAACTATTGGCCTTAAAAATTGCTTGTCTGTTTCTTCCACCCACACTTAGCCTAGCATTGTGCATTCCTGGCTATAGGTCAAGCTAAGAACAGAGATAGAATGAACTATGATAGTAACATGTTCAAGCCAACTCCTTCAAAACTGCAGCTCATAGATCCTTGACAGTGAAAGCTGTTATTTATTTATTTGCTTTTATTATTGTTCTCACTTCAGTGGCAGTGTTTAGTCTTTCAACACAAGCCTTCACCTCTGTGTTCATGCTGCAAGTGAAAAGCCCAAGCCATTTTCTTGGGTATTGTTTTAATAGAAAGGAAAGGCTGGTGACTCATCCATGAAACTCAGCCATTGAGATAGGTCCATGGTTGCAAATGATTTTGGCTAAAATAAAAAGCCAACGTTTCGTTGGGCACAATGAGCAGAAATCCTGAGATATAGCTTCCTTTGGGTAAGGGTTGCCTTCTTTTCTAAGGTAGAGGTTTTATTGAAGTCAATGTTATGGGCCCTATGGATCCATATGATATGAGTAGACAAGTTAAACCATGTTTCTTATACAGTAGTGGCCAAAATTGTGGAAACCTTTTGGGAAAAAGTGTATTTTCTAAAACTAGCTAATAACACCACTTTTTTTTTTTGAGTAGTACCATAAAATTATATATCAACGGAAAGACAATTTAATCAAGAATGTAATGCAATAACTTTTATGAAGGGTTTGCTATTAGAATAGCAGTTATAGTATAAAGAAGAAAAGTGAAACACGTAGAAAAAACGAGATATACAAAAATTATCACATCAGTTAATAGTTGGGTAACTTTTAGCATGAATTACGGCTTTACAACGTCTTCCCATGGAGTGAACCAAGTCTTTTAGATCTGCAGCTGTTATAATGTGAAGCCAAGATTGAATGATTGCTTCTATTAACTGGGTTTTATTGCTTGGTCGCTTCTGACTAACAAGTTTTTTTAGTCAGTTCCAGAGGTGGGTTTCAGCAGGTTCTGACCAGTTCTGGAGAACCGGTAGCGGAAATTTTGAGTAGTCCGGAGAACCGGTAGTAAAAATTCTGACTGGCCCCGCCCCCATCTATTCTCTGCCTCCCAAGTCCCAGCTGATTGGGAGGAAATGGGGATTTTGAAGTAATCTTCCACTGGATTGGGGAGGGAATGGAGATTTTACAGTATCCTTCCCCTGCCATGCCCACCAAGCCATGCCCACCAAGCCATGCCACGTCCACCAAGCCATGCCATGTCCACCAAGCCACACCCACAGAACCAGTAGTAAAAATTTTTGAAACCCACCACTGGTCAGCTACATAGATTTTCAATCGGGTTAAGGTCTGGGCAATTCCCAGGCCATTCCAGCAGTGAAATATGATTATCTTGAAACTCCAAAAAAAAAAAAGAAACGAAAAGAAAGAAAAGAAAAAGAAAGAAAGAAAGAAAGAAAAAGAGGGGGGGTGTTATTAGCCATCAAACCTCAAAAATACACTTTTTCCAAAGATTTCCACAATTTTGGCCACTACTGTCTGTGTGAAATGTTTCCTGTATGGGATATGAATGAGCTACTGAATATACATATTTGAATACAATAATTTACAACGGAAGCTTTCAACTGCTATGCAACAATTATCTGGTTCAACTGCAAGTATGGTGGCTCTAGCTGGAGAGAGAGTAAAGTTAGGGCTCTGAGCAAGCAACATTTAACAGAACTCAAAAAGTGAAGAACATCATATGCACCCGGCACCATAAAATTGCTCTGATAGGCCCAAAGTTGAATGAAGTGATAGCCAGGTACCAATAAAGAAGAATATTTGTAGGTTGGGGTTGAAACGAGGAGGTCCTTGGTGCTCTCTGAGCTTGGTTGTTTTCTTGCAGGACTAGAACTGATTATGTTACCTAGTATGGATAATGAGATGTCTGCAAGAAAACAACCAAACTCCGAAAGCACCAAGGATCCCACATAACCAGGTACCCAGCAGTGACCTCATCAGTCAGGCCCTACTCAACCTGTTCTATATACCGAAGTGAAGTTACAGTATAATTTTGGGTAATATCTATAATAATCTGAGAAGCAGCAGGAAAACCAATGATTCTGTGAACCATTTCAAAGAGAGGCTTCAAAGACACCTGATTTGGGTTTTAGCTTCAAAGCAGATCCCCACTTCGATTTGCGAAACCTGCTTTGATGGGATGATTTGATGGAAGATTCATAAAACAAAGCTCCTTTTCAAAACTTTGCCCAGACTAATTTTTTTCATATTTTATAAAACTTCTGGGAAGGGCTTTCTTGTTGCATTCTTGGTGCCATTTTAACGACAATAGGATCCTCATAAGGCAACAAATGTGTTGGTTTTATCGGGTGTTTCTTCTTCCTTGAGCACAAAAGACAGCTCTTCATCTAGGTTGAAACCACAGTGGGGTACAAGATTCAATTTCTCTGTTTAGTTCCCAGACCTGATTTTTGCTAGGAAAATCCTGCATCCCAGGGCAAAAAAATGCTATTTATTTTTCAAGAAGTTTGATTCTTGCATTTGTATTTATTTTTGTATTGTTCTTGTATTTAAATTTAGTGTCGGACCACATCAATCTTCAGCAATCTGGTAGCCTCCTTAGATTTCAAATGCTAATCATTTCAGGCTGTATTTTCAGATATTCGGGAATTGAAATCAAGCACTTCTGTGGAAGACTAGATTAAGGCTTGCTGTGACATAAACTGAGCAGCAGCAACAACAATAATAATAAACATTTTAAAAAACTTCTATAGATGCTTTGAACATTCTAGGAACAAGGCGAAGAAACTTGTGGCAACATAACTTTTGTGTTGTTTTTTTAACAGTAAAGGGGATTATTTCAATCCATTAAAGCAGAGGTGGGTTTCCACAGGTTCTGACCAGTTCTGGAGAACCGGTAGTAAAAATTCTGACTGGCCCCGCCCCCACCTATTCTCTACCTCCCAAGTCCCAGTTGATCAGGAGGAAATGGGGATTTTGCAGTAATCTTCCCCTCCCTGGAGTGGGGTGGGAATGGAGTTTTTACAGTATCTTTCCCCTGCCATGCCCACCAAGCCATGCCCACCAAGCCACACCCACAGAACCGGTAGTAAAAAAATTTGAAACCCGCCACTGCATTAAACCCAATTTGGAATCTAAACAAAACAAAACTGAGAAAAACTTTTTCCTGATACGTTCATTAAACTGGGTACCTATTTCACACAGAAATGTAACTGGGATACCTTTTTCATCCTTTTACTATTAAGATAGCATAGAGGTTGCCGAAAAGTGAAGTGCTACAGCAGTGTGTTTATCCTTCAGACCTGCTGTTGATCCACGGCAGGAGAAATGAGCCCTTAATAAGAGGTGAATTTATTCACCCAAAAGTCAATTTCAAAATGACTCTGGATAAATGATAGTAACGTATTCTTTCCAACCTCTTGCCAGGCATTTTGTTTAAGAAAAATTTGCAATCACTGTTTAAACGATGGACCTAGTAACAAAGAAGTATACCCCCCCCCATTCCCCATGCACCCTAAAATAATTTCCTAGTTAATGTAATGTCTTTTATTTTGATTGTAAAAGGAGAACACCCTCTTTTCCCTTCAGCATAATCCAGCTAATAGGGTCACTCTGTGAGCTGGTTGTGGTTACCATGCCTTCCGTCATGTAAAACCCTAACAACCATTATAATTTGTTTCTAAACAGATCAAGAGCTATTTACCAGCTCAATGTTTTGTGCACAGCTGGGTCCCTGGCAAATGTCCAATATCCATTAACATTTAAAAAATTAGTCCCATAATGCATCTTTTCCATGGCTTGAGGAAGATGCACACTGATGCATGTTGGGAACCAATTATACTTACACCATCATTAGCCTGGTTGCATTCAACTGCTCTGTAAATGAGGGCTAATTTGGTTGCCAAAATAGTCTATCTTGAAGGCTCACAGTGACCTTAGACTGCAAGGGGTGAAAGAACACACAAAAAGAAGAATACTCATTCCACTTCCACTTTAGAAATGGAAGGCTGTGAGTAAACATGTTTATTGCTGGTTTAATCATGGTGTGCTACTCAAATACCCACTGAAGGCAGGAAATGCATTGCCAAAGAGTCTAACTATAGCTGAGTAAAAGAGTGTCCTTCCTTCCTTCCTTCCTTCCTTCCTTCCAGATCCAACATCACTTTAGATTTTTTTAAAAAATTTGATTTATATGCCGCCCTTCTCCGGAGACTCAGGGCGGCTTACAATGTGTTGAGCAATAGCCTCCATACTTTTGTATATTTATACAAAGTCAGCTTATTGCCCCCACAATCTGGGTCCTCATTTTACCCACCTTAGAAAGGATGGAAGGCTGAGTCAACCTTGAGCCTGGTGGGATTTGAACTTGCAGTAATTGCAGGCAGCAGATGTAAGTGGATGTTAATCACTGCCTTAGTCTACTGAGCCACCAGACCTCTATTTGCAGAAGATAGACCTTCTAGCCCAGAAGATTCTAATTAATGAGCCCCATTTGACCCGGGGCAAAAAGACATATATATTCATGATGATATGAACAATTACTATTTTTTTACCCTGACCAATCTGCAGAGACATAATCTGAGATCTCACTGCTGCATGCAATCTTCACAAAGCTCTTGACATGGCTCCTGGAAACTCTTCCAAGATGGCCACCTAACAGAAGATGGATGTCCAAATCAGATGGAGAAATCATAGTAATTGGATTTAATTGGGGTACATTGCCTTTTAGCTTTAATTGTCATGACTGGGAGCAGCAGCTGGATAACCATGTCGGGGTTCAAAAACAAAGCAAAATTGGACCCTTTTAGTCAGTGGTGAAATTCAAATATTTTTACTACCGGTTCTGTGGGTATGACTTGGTGGGCATGCTGTGGCTTGATGGGTGTGGCAGGGGAAGGATACTGCAAAGTCTCCATTCCCACCCCACTCTGGGGCCAGCCGGAGGTAATAATTGCCGGTTCTCCGAACTACTCAAAATTTCCGCTACCGGTTCTCCAGAACCTGTCAGAACCTACTGGATTTCACCCTTGCTTTTAGTACTCGGAATAAGAGGCTGTCACAAAATCCCAGGGCTATAAACTTAGCTTTGAAGATGGGGAGGGGGGAAATTGTATTTTAATTTCTGCCAGAAAACTATAAGAGGACAAACATAACCTGCCAGAGAGTTTATCTCATTTTAATGAAATCAAATTTAAATTTTCTTAAATGGTCTCATTTTAATTAAATCCCATTTCAGGTTCTTCTGGTTCCAACCTCCCTTGGATTCCTATATGTGTCCTATATTTTTTATGAAGGATTTTTCTATCTAGTCTCTCTGATAGAACTATCAGCTGTATACGTATGTGAAAAGTCATGCCCAATGACTGGGGAAGGTTCACCTGGTCTATGCAAGGTCCTTTTTAATATTAGCTCCATGCACAGAGAATTAATTGGTTTTTCTCTGAATTCTACCTAGCCCAATTACTGTCATCTCCTGCTCAAGAAAGCAGTTGAAATAGTCTCCTCCAGCACTTCATTGGTGAAAGTTAAAATGAAAGTTAAATAGAAGTGACCAACAACCTGAAGAGCCTTTTGTTGATCACTTCTATTTAAAGTGACTGTCAGGATCTCATTGATGAAAGAGATCTCACTAGAGAGAGTCCTTTGTCTTCAAATCTGTAATTGGTCCTCGGCAGTGCTGGAATTCAAAAAAATTTTCTACCAGTTCTGTGGGCATGGTTTGGTGGGTGTGGCAGGGAAAGGATACTGCAAAATCTCCATTCCCCCCCCCCCACTCTAGGGGGAATGATATTGCTAAATCTCCATTCCTACCCCACTCTGGGGCCAGCCAGAGGTGGTATTTGCCGATTCTCCGAACTACTCAAAATTTCCGCTACCGGTACTCCAGAACCTGTCAGAACCTGCTGAATTTCACCCCTGGTCCTCGGACATATAAGAGAAAATGCATGTTGGCTACTTCTACAAATTTTCCTGGTTTATACTTGATCATTTACAAAGAGATTAGCTTGCAATATTCCTATTCACCCTGAGGCAAAATAAGAGATCAGCATAAATATGGTAACTCCATGTAGGGTCTCATGAACTCTACAGTTTGTTTAAAGCAATATTCAGAAGAATAAAAAGAATTACTGTGAGTATGACAAAAGAAAAATGCATCCCTTTTGCTTAATTATTTTGTCTCCTACTATGAAATAGCTCCTTGGAGGTCAATTATATTTCAGTGATTTCTTGAAAGAAAAGAAAAATTGCCTTGATTTTCTGTTGAATGTGGAACTTGTGACACAGCATGTGTTTGATTTAAAAACAAGTCTCAGAAACGTATTTTGTACCAGATCCATGATGAGTTCTCTCTAAACACAACAGCATAATGACACATCTGATACAATTTAACATCACAAGACTCAATATGGATCCCTCATCCCATTAGCTTGGTGATTTTAAAATACAAAGAAAACAAAGAATATTGCATTATTATATATGCTATTTGTAGGGAGAGGACATATTATATTACCTCAGGATTTTTGAATAAAGTCTTATTCAGCTCAAAAAAGCATATTAATGTTTGTGTTTTAGTGGAAAGGTCTTAGAGACAAATACATGTGACAAAGATTATGAACATTTCAGTGGTGCATGACTATAAAACTGAAGGAACAACCTAACACTTTGCCTAGTTTTTACAGTGCAGTGTGCCATTTGCACAATTATCTTCTTGTAGTTTATTCTCAAAAAATGATGGCTGTAAGGGTATGAACACTTAGCTTTTCCTTTCCAAAAATTGGGAGGAGGACTTTAGTAGGGATTGGCAGGCTGATATCAGAAGCTGAGCAGTTGACACTGCTCTGTTATCTGAAACCAACTTTTGTGTTAAATAGTCATTCAACCAGGGACTGCATTTAGCTTGGTCTTCTGGAAGAGAAGGTCTTCCAGGGGCACGATGGGTCAGTGGTTAAAGACACTGAGCTTGTTATAAGGAAAGCTGACAGCCCAGGTTCGAGACCCGAACACTATGGAACAGGGTGAGCTCCTGCTCCTTGCTCCAGTTCCCGCTCACCTAGCAATTCAAAAGCATTCAAATATGAGTAGATTAATAAGTATCACTTCAGTGCGAAAGTAATTGCGTTCTGTGTGCCTTTGACATATAGCCATGCAGTCCACATGACCAAGGAGACAACACCAGCTCCCTTGGCCAAGAAACAGAAAATAAGCACTGCACCAGGGGTGAAATCCAGCAGGTTCTGACAGGTTCTGGAGAACCAGTAGTGGAAATTTTGAGTAGTTCAGAGAACCGGCAAATACCACCTCTGGCTGGCCCCAGAGTGGGGTGAGAATGGAGATTTTGCAATATTCTTCCCCCAGGAGTGGGGAGGGAATGGGAATTTTGCCCTGGAGTGAGGTGGGAATGGAGATTTTGCAGTATCCTTCTCCTGCCATGGCCACCAAGCCATGGCCACCAAGCCACACCAAGCCCACCAAGCCATGCCCACAGAACTGGTAGTAAAAAAATTTGAATTCCACCACTGCACTGCACCCTAAAGTTGGACATACTGGACATGGAAATCTCTATTTTTTTTTCTGGGAAGGAAAAAAAGTGTCTCATGCCTTAATGATATTATGTCTTTAACAGGATAGGTGTCTGTCCACTTTTTGGCTATATATGGGTAGCAGGAGATATTTTTCATACAGCAGGATGTTCTGTTAAAAATCCATGCTCAAAATTGGAAAAGAACAAAGTGAAGAGTGGCAGAGGGTTTGATTTTTTTTAATGCAAAACCACATATATTGACAATTACCAGACCAAAACCCCAAATTGAATTGGAGCTCTTCTGCGGTATTTGCACATCTCTGAATTTTGCAGCTCATTCCTTAAGAAACGCATAGATTGGTGGGAAATGGGAACAAAAGAGCTTATCGTTGAGAAAATAAGAAGCACAAATATGTAGCATTAATCAATGTGGCAAGCCAAAACAGCATCTAGAAGGAAAAAATAGACTATTATAAGTGTAGGATTCTGTTACTTGGCAAAGAAGAAACTCCACAGAGACATGAACATGGGATATAAGGCATTTAAGATTGGAAACAATGTAAAGCAGAAGCGGGGGGAAAAACCCTCACTGAAACCGAAAACGGAGCAGATGTTGGTAATGGGGATTCTTGGGACTCTTGTTAAGTGGAATTCACTGGAAAAGTGTCTCCAGAGGTCTCTCTAAATGGAATTACTACCCTTTTTTTTGGGGGGGGATAGTTAGAATTTGATTATGATAGGAGGAAAATACAATGGTAGTAGAGACAATGGGGAATCAGAGAACTATTGAAACATTGATTCTTGAATTGTCTCACATTTTGAAAAATGCATTGTAATAGGAATGACATGACAAGTGAGATTACTCATGTACTTCTTTATCTGTGTGTGTGTGTGTGTGTGTGTATTTGTTTGTTTGTTTGTCTATGTGTCTGCATAGATTTTTGAAGACATCATGACTGCACCAGCACCAGATTCTGTAATATGATTATTTGGTACAAACAAGGAACTTAACATCTTGTAAGTGGAGCAAAACTGGCTCACTTAGGGGTTCCAGGTTCCTGTTGGGCCATGTTGGCTGCTGGAATTGGGCATCTGGAAAGCGTGGATTTCAAATGTCATCACTGGCTTAAGAATATCACATTATGCCCACAAGCAGATTGCCTATTCTTCAGCGCTATCCTTTCTGGCTCTCAAATAATGCCTGGTTTTCAGACATTCAAAACTGATTGCAGAGCTTTCACCCATGGCACATGTTAGAAGAATGGTGCCATCAAACAGTGCAAGAGGAAAGATGGACCTCTCGTCATGCGAACATTCAGGGTGTTTGATAAGAGAATGCAGAGGGACTGAAATATACATGCCTTACTCAGTCCTAAACATTTCGCATGGCCCAGTGGTTGTACACACCTACCAAGGCATGCAAGAATTCTCTTTGTCCTTCTAATGAATATACATTGGTTCTTTCAAATTTAACCACCTCCATCATTCAACAACTGGGTTGGATGTGGAATGGATAGCTTGTGGTATATGGACTGTCCATGCAACATGACACATTGTTTATTTATTTATACACTTAAAGTAAATGTCTATCATTCTTTATCGTATAGAAATGGTTCTCATCTAATGATAATGACACAGAGAAATGAATCCTACGGTTCGGTTTATTATTTCAGTGAAGAATAAATAAGACACAAGAATGAGAGAGAAAGAGAAGAAATAGCAGTGAGATAAACAGTTCATCAGGGAAACATAAAATAAATACACAAATAATGTATGCCGTAGGTTCTGAATTTATTTACAAATAACAAATACAGAATTACAGTTATAGGTATAAATTTTAATGCAGTAATTATTATTATAGCTTTTGATATGCTATTTATATTATTTTATAACTAGGCATGGCTTCAGCATAACTTTGTATTTATTATCTATAAATGAATTCAGGACTTACGGCATATTATGTATTGTGTTTATTTTAGATTTTCCATTTGAGCTTGAAACTTGAACATTGTTAAATATTTTCTCCTTTACCTTGTCACTTCCTTTCATTTTATTTGCATTCATGTTGGGTTTCCTATTCAATGGGTTTCATAAACAATAGAGTCCATTTTTAACATCTACTAAGTGACACCTAAGTTGTTATTGCTATAATTTGGGTTTGGTTTCACAAGAAAGTCATATGCTGTATATGCCAGGGCTACAGTCCAGCTAAACTAGATACAATCTAATTCCCATTGAATTCACCTGCTTAGCCATGACTAATAACACAGTATTATAACTTCAATTATACAGTACAATAAGCCATCAGGTGGTTTTGTATGATTTTGGCTTTCAGTGTTGTATAGGCTCAGCTACTGTGTTTTAAAAACTATGATTTATGGCTTAAGATGTTATGTGAACTCAATTTATATGTATTTAGTCAGCAATAAATCTCTCTATGGTCAGTGGAATTCACCCCCAATGCATATGCATAAGACTGCAGCCAAGTTTCCCATTACTGGCCACGAGAAGTAAATTAATAAGGGCTAACATGTTTCACTGGTTTCATTCATTTCAAAGGGACTTAGTCCTGACTAGGCTAAGGTTGAATTGGACTGTTTTTCCAAGGGTTGCTATAAAATATCTATCTTCCTATAACAAAGCAAGTAAATAATGAAGGACCTTATGACATAATTCAATGTTCACTCTTAAATTCTGTAACATAAAATGGTACTGGATGATTCATAACCAATTATAGCTCATGAACGTGTGTGTGTGTGTGTGTGTGTGTGTGTGTTTTAAGATAGGCATCACTGGAGAAGTATTTGCATATAAATACTGGGCCTTACACTTCAGAAGTGTTGGGAATTGTTTCACATCTGGGAAAGCTAACACTTCATACATTCATCTCTGTAATTTAGAACTTCTGCTTTGCTGCTTCATTGTGCTAGACCAGGGGTGTCAAACTCAAGGCCTGGGGGCTGGATCTGGCCTGCAGGATGTTTAGATTTGGCCCATGGGCCACCCTGGAAATAATGAAGGACCAGCCCACAGTGCCTCTGCCAGAGAAAACAGTTCGGGAGCCCGTTTTTGCTGGCAGAGTGCTTGGGCCGCCACAGGCGCCCCCGACATGAGTGATGCCGAGCTGGCCATGCTCACCCTGGCCACACACCCCTCAGGTCAAACACAACCCTGATGCGGCCCTCAATGAAATCGAGTTTGACATCCCTGTGCTAGTCAGATGTTTGTGGAAATGTTGAGTGAAGAACCCCTGGAATGCGAGAACCCTCATTAAAAGTCATCAGTCTTATGCTTAACTATATTCCATAGAACCCCACAGAATAACACTGTTTATACTGGTAATCCTCTACTTACAATCATTTGTTTAGCAACCATTGGAAGTTACAGCAGCACTAAAACGAAGTGATTTATAACTGGTCCCTTCACACATACCATTGTCACAGCATCTTCATGGTCACATCATTCACAACTTGCCTCCAGAAGTTGTGAATGTTCCAACACTGGACATTTTTAAGAAGAGATTGGACAACCATTCGTCTGAAACGGTATAGGGTTTCCTGCCTGAGCAGCAGGTTGGACTAGAAGACCTCCAAGGTGCCTTCTGACTCTGTTATTCTATTCTATTCATCAAAATTTAGGGGCTTGCATGAATTTATGATGGTTGCAGCATCTCAGGATCAGATGATCGCCATCTGGGACCTTCCTAATCAACTTCTGTCAAGCAAAGTCAATGAGGGAAGCTGGATTTGCTTAATGACCACATGATTCTCTTAATAACTACAGTGACTCACTTAACAACCATGGCAAGAAAAAGGTTGCATAACTCACTTTATAACCACCTTTGTAAACCATTGAAATTCTGGTCCCAGTTGTAGTCATAAGTCATGTTTCATAGATGGCATCTACCACCTGCTAGGTTAGCTAAAATGTTTAAAAATATGTCTAGCAAATGTTGGAAATGTAACCAAAAAATGGGCACATTTTATCATTTGTGGTGGACTTGTGTCAAAGCAAAAAAAAAATTGGGCAAAGATACACAGGTGGCTAGAAAAAATGATAGGAAAACATGTAGATTTTTAACCTGGATTATTTATATTAGGTATAATATCAGAAAAACCTGATAAGAAAAGTATGTATTTAATATTAAATGTCTTAACAGCAGCGAAGATTACTTTTTAGCACAATATTGGAAAAATGAAGATACACCACAAGACGAAGAAATAATCAAGAAGATACTAGATTGCGCAGAAATGGATAGATTGACATTGAAAATTAAAGAGAAAGAGGATGTAGAATATTATCAAACATGGAATTTATTTTACCAATGGTTGGGAAAAAAGAGTGGAAATTAAGAATGTAATTTGTATCGTTAAGTAAATTGTATACCTTGACCACACGATGTTTATTAAGCACTATAAATGTACTTAATAGAAAATCAATTTTAAAAATAGAAAAAAGAAATGCCTGTATTTTCTGTGATCGCAATCTAACTCAGTAGACTTCAACCTTCAGTGGTGCTACCAGAAAACAATCAAGAAATGGAGACACAAAATGTCCTGCATAACAACCCAAGAAGTATGCAATCATGATAAATTAGGGGTGTGTGGGGAACGGGGTGTGTGAGAAACAACCCCTCGGGCTGGTATTTCCATCTGCATTTTTTAAATTACCGTTTCTCAGCTTAAATCAGAATCACAAACTGAGTATCGGCCCCAAATGTGAACAGCATTAAGTATCAGGAGCCTCAGATGCACACAGAAGAGAGAGGATTCAGGAGGGCAACACAATTGAAGTCAAGCCAGTTCATCTGGTCACTGTTCCATTCATAAAGCAAGAACAATAGCAATGCTTTGTATGGAATTGTGTGGTTCAGTGCATTTTGGATTCCGATGAACATTCCCCGTGTTGCTTACAGCTCATTTGTCCCACGTTGCTGTGATTAGGTTCCTGCTTCCAAGGTGGTGTATCTGTTCCCCGCTAATCAGAGGCTGGAGGGGGAAAAAACGTTTGAGAAGCACAGACGCGCATCTGGCAAAGTGACCTCAGATTCCCGTTGTCCTTTGCAGCACATGGGAATTCTTTGTAGTTTCTCCATGCCGTAGTTGCAGAGTCCTTGATGGACAGCCGGTTAGCCACTTGAAAGCTGACCCTTGCATAATGTACAATAAAGAACCAGAGTTCAACATGCTCGCTGTGGTACTTTTTTCTTTTTTTATATAAAAGAACCTGAGTTCAGAGAGAGAGAGAGAGAGACCACATCTGCCATTCTCACACAGGGCCAGACTGCCCTAGAACTCTGCTCACTGATTCTGTAGCAGACACGTCTGGTTGAATGTCAGAGGTGATTAACAAGACAGAGGGTGTGAAAAAAAGGGAAACTCTTCTCCTAGTAGTAAGAAACACGGCATGGTTGAAGTACAACCAGAGATGTAAAAAAAATAAAATAATACACACACAAAAACGAGACAGGTCAAAGCAACCTTGTTTCCAGCAGTGTTATCAAACCCTGTTCTTGGATTCCTGGGTGTTAAAGAAGAAACCAGTGGGGAAGCTTCCCATCAATTTGTAAGTAATTGCTTGAAAAATAAATTTATTGGAAGTAAAGGAGTTTGTATCTGAAACCTTTTTTGACCTTGGCTTGCTGCAGTGTTCCAAATTAAATTAATTTGATTTTTTTTTAAAAAAAAAATAGCACACACATAGGAGTCATTTTAATCTCATAAAATAGGAACACACTCCATTGTATGCAGTACCGTAATACGTTCCTTCGGCATTGTTCTTGCAGATTAGGAGTGCGCTAATTCTGCCTGCATTATGAAGCGCTTGGATAAAAATTCACACGCAATTATGTGAACGAACAGCAAACCTCTCTTATCACCACCTGCAACATTGGTGCTCAGTGGTGGTATTCAACCGGTAGGGGCGACCTGCGGGGCCTCCACCTACCCACCCCGGCACTATGCCATCCTGTTTAGCCACGTTTTCTAAGCTGCGTGCATGTGTGCAAGCCGTGCGCGAGAGCATAGCGCGTGCGTGGAAGGCCACGCTTCACATTTTCAGTGCGCGGCGAACTGGTGGTAAAATTATGTGAAATCCACTTCTGTTTGTGCTGATGTAGGATTGGCATTGGATCTCTTCGTATTTAGGACATTGGAAGTGCTAAGGAACTGTTTTGCAACTTTCAGCCCAAGATTAAAAAAAAAAAGACCACAAAAAGAATTGTGGAGTGGTGAAGCTGCAAGACAAGCTATTTCACATTGAGAAGAACTTTCACTTGATCTTCCTCCTTTCAGGCATGTCCTGGGGTGGTGGGATTAAACCAAAATCGAGATGCCAATCACAGCCACACAGATGCAGCCTCCCTTTATGCAATGAAAAGGTCCAGAGTTCCCATCATGCAGTCATGTCTTCCATCCCAACCCTTTTGACATCCGCGCTCCGAAGTCAAGGCTAGTGACCAGGAGTGAAATCTAAAATTTGTTACTACCGGTTCTGTGGCCGTGGCTTGGTGGGGGTGGGGTGGGGAGTAATGTGACTGGCTGGGCATGGCCAACTTTTTTTTTTAACTTTTAAAAGCATTTTTTCTACAACCTCTTCCACCAAACAGGTCGCAGACGAAAATGCTTTTAAAAGCCTCTGACGATCCCAGCTGAGCCGCAGGATCATCAGACGCTTTTTTTTTTAACTTTTAAAAGCATTTTTTTCGGCTGAAGAGGTTGTAGGAAAAATGCTTTTAAAAGTAAAAAAAACCCAGCCTCTGATGATTGTGCGGCTCAACTGGGTATGAGAGCGGGATTTCATGCTCAACTGGGCATGAGAGGGTGCAGGGATTTTTGCTACCGGTTCACTGAACCACCCACCGCCATCACTACCGGATCAGGTGATCCGGTCCGAACCGGGAGCATTTCACCCCTGCTAGTGACAACACACCGCCATTAAATGGTGCTTTTCCAACTAATTTCAGAAAACAAATGCAATGAGATAAAGATGAGGTTTGGGATGCAGGATTACCGGCTCAATGCAATTTATGTCTTCCTGAACAGCTCAGCGCAAAGGAACATTGGTCCTGCTATGACAACGCTAATCAAAATTAAATGAAGATTTCTTAATGAACATCATTATACAAAACTGATCCATCATCATTTTTAGATAATGTAAGTGGTGTTTGGCTGCCCCCCTGTGTGTTATTTGAAGCAACTACTCCTAAGAGACATGATGGGTAGTCATTTTCTTATGGTCACAACTGGGACCAGAATTTTGGTTGTTGGGTGAAGTGGCCATTACGTGAAACTCCCATATGATTATTTTGCTCAAAAACTACAATTCAGGCCTTATTGGTTGTGGTCATTAAACAATGTTGCAGGTTATTAAAGGACAGTGTCCAAAGTAAGGAGTGTGGTGGTGGGTTAGGGCAGGGGTGAAATGCTCTAAGTTCAGACCGGATCGCCCGATCCGGTAGTGATGGTGGCGGGTGGTTCGGAGAACCGGTAGCAAAAATCCCTGCGTCCCCCCCCCCATGTCCAGCTGAGTCACGCAATCATCAAAGGCTGGTTTTTTGTTTTACTTTTAAAAGCATTTTTTCTACAACCTCTTCAGCCGAAGAGGTTGTAGGAAAAAAAATGCCTTTAAAAGTTAAAAAAAAAAAGTTGGCCATGCCCACCCAGTCACATTAACCCCCCCCAACAAGCCACGCCCACAGAACCAGTAGTAACAAATTTTAGATTTCACCCCTGGGTTAAGGGAGACCTTGGAAGGGGGCTCCACTCATGAAGCCTATTCTGAGCCTTATGGTGCTATATCTTTGCTTTCTCCTTGGATTTTGGATTCCCTTCATTTCTGGGAGGTGGCTGAAAACGCTGCCTGCTGAAGAATTTCAGCTGCCCTCATTGCACAAAAACTCCTTCAGCAGGGTGCAGGTATGCAGCTGAAATCTTCAGGATTTCAGTTTCCTTTCTTACCTTGTTAAAAGAGTTCAGTGCCCTTCGGCAAGCTGTTCGTTCAGCCAGCCCCCACAGATGAGACAGAGTCCTCTCTCTCTCTGTATGTGGCAGCAGCTTGCAACCTCTGTGCCAGCTTTTCCTTGAGTTTCTGGAGAAAATGGAGGAAAGGTTGCAAATGGCAATCACATGATTGCAAGGCACTTGGCAATTGGTCATTAAGGCAAACAGGTTGCCAAATACCCAGAACTTGATCTCAAAATTGTACAATTTCCAGAAGTGCTTTATAGGCCACAAAGCACCCACCCTTTCCGAGGTTCTCATAATTCTGGACCATTGGTAAATGAAAAGGGATATCAAGGACTCCCTCTAGAATGGTGAGAGCATCTAAGAACTAGAAACTCCATTATTACTTCAATGGCATCCATGGCATAGGGTAATGCATGATACGCGTCTAAAAACTGCTATCCCCTACTTACCTAAGATGTTTCACGTTATTGGTAGTCCTTTCCTTTCCTTTCCTTTCCTTTCCTTTCCTTTCCTTTCCTTTCCTTTCCTTTCCTTTCCTTTCCTTTCCTTTCCTTTCCTTTCCTTTCCTCCCTTTCCCCTTCCCTTCATTTTCTTTCCCTCCCTTTCCCTTTCCCTTTCCCTTCTCTTTCCACAATAAAGAATCATTAGTTCCTTAGATTTATTGGGTAATTAGATGCAAATTTAAACAATAAAACAATTTAGGAAAAATACTGTTCTCTCTCTTTCTGTGTCTGTCTCATCTATCTCTCAGCTACCCATCATCTCTATATCTACATCTATCATGTCTGTCTGTCTATCATCTATCTATCTATCTATCTATCTATCTATCTATCTATCTATCTATCTATCTATC
>WNWU01000004.1:46290308-46337154 GCA_012654045.1 Ptyas mucosa | reverse complement strand
TATTTTTGCAGGCACTGATCTACTCATGTATTTTTGCAGGCACTGATCTACTCATGTATTTTTGCAGGCACTGGTCTACTCATTTGTTTTCTTTTAACACTGATCAGCTGTAGGGCGGCAAGAGTTTAAACAGTTTTTTTCCCTCTAGCCATCAGCTGGGACTCAGGAGGCAGCAATAGATTGGGGGTGGGGCCAAATAAAAGGTAAGAATAAAGTGGGGGGTGGGGGGGCAGAACCGGTTCGGTGATGTCATATCGTCACCGCTACCGGCTCGGGAGAACCGGGCCGAACCGGGAGGAACCCACCTCTGATTGGAGCCGACCTCATTCCTGGGGGTAAGATGTTCCAAAGGGCCCATTATCCAATTTCAAAAAGAAATATTAAAATGCAAGCTACCGTAAAAGGGAAAAGGGTCAAAGGCCTTCATCTGATCAGTTTATTGCTGACTTGTTCTTCTTTCTAGAGCCCTCACACAGCATCAGATACTATGTCAAGAACAACTTTCTTTTATTGATTTACTGAAAATATATCTAGGTTATCTTAAAAGCTCCAAACTCTCCCAAGGCAACAGAGAGATATATAAAAGAAATTAAACATACGTTAAACTTTGTAGGGAAACATAATAGCATCCTTTCAAACACCTCTTCAAAAACAGTAAAATCAACTCTAGTTCCCACAAGGAATCTGGGTGCAGCAACAGGGCAGCTTCAAAGGAAGCTGAGAGATGCAAACAAATTGAAATGGGAGGGGGAGTTATTAGGAAGGGACCTCACAAGCTTTGATTCATGCACAGATGTTTGGCTAAACAGTGAGCTCTGAGCTTGCACCTTGTCTTCCAATTTCTCACACCAGCAGAAAGTGAAATAGAAGTAGGGATTTCTCTGTTAGAATCTCCTCTCCACAAAGACTCAAACGGGGCCAAGAAAAGACACCTCAAGAGCTTGGATGAGATTTTAATTAGTTCCGTTACATTTTGATGTGTTGTTGTTGTTGTTGTTGACTTTGCAGCTATTTGAGGTGCTGATTGAATTGTTTAAATGCCTGTTATTCATTCTGACAGGTCTTCTGAAGCTGGACCATAGTGTTTTGTGTATGTGCGTGTGTCTGTGTTTGTGTACAAAAGCGATAGACTTTTACCCCCAATATACATAGAGCACACCAAAAGAGGTGATCCTTGGAAATTTAGCTCACTTCAAACAGCCAGGGCTGAGAACAAGTTTTGGAGCTTAACGAAGTCGAAAATCCCATAAAGAAGCAAGAAAGAATCAAGAAAATTGACCAGCAGAAAACATAGGCTGAACAAACCACAGCCAATATGAGAAGTTGACCTGGTGTTACAGTTCACAGCAATCAATGCAAGTTTCATCAAAAGCAGGGAATCGGTATTAAGGAACACTGAAATCTTTTCAATAGCTCATTTGAGAGCCAAACTAAATGTGAAGCCAATTATATAAATATTATGAATATGATTGCTTTTATAAAAAAAACTGTAAATAACAGTGGGTGGGGAAGAAAATCATAGGTTGTAAGGAAAAGAAGATTGACTTACTAAGATCACCTTGGCCTGGTAGAAAATTGCATCTTAAAACTCCTATTGGAAGAAGAAATCCCTTCTTTGGCCTTTCATCCAAGCATGGGGAGTTTGGACTATGCTGGGATTGTTATCCACATTTGACATTCATGTCATATTAAACTTGAATCCAAGACAAAGAGATGTCTAACAGGAGAAAAAATGGCCCATTCGTATATGTTACCAGGGTTACATCAGAAAAAAATTCATCAGATAAATTCAAGAAAAATAATACCGGCATCACTTAGTGGGTTGGGGGTTTTTTTGATGACCAAGTTCAAATGAAAGTGATTTGAGGTTACACAATAATTGAATGACATGTGGCTACTCATTTCTGGAGAACAAATTCGTAATTTGCTCACTCTTTACCTAATAGATTTCAGCAAGTTTTCCCCATCTTTGTTTCGTCTACAAATTGCCTAAGCATCTCTCAACCATCTTTTAGTTTGCAGCTCACACCGAGCCAAGCAATTATCTTCTTATCAAATATACTATTTTTGGGAAGGAGGGAATTTTGGTCAAAAAAATCATGGTGTCTTTACATACACCCTACAAGATCAAGAAAAGTTTACACACACCCTACAAGATCAAGAAAAATGAAGATTTCAACACAATCAACATTTGCTCATAATTAAGCTGGATGAATTATTTTTGGCAGAGTTCTATATGGCACAGTTAAAGTAAAGTATGCTGTATAAAAATTGTATCGTGTACAATTGTTTACCCCCAAAACTTTAACATAAGACTGTCTACTGTTGACCTCACCCCATTCCTAAGAGGTCGGTAAGGAGCATGCATAAGAGCACCAGAGTGCCAGTGGTGGGTTCCTCCCAGTTCAGCCTGGTTCCGCCGAGCCAGTAGTGGTGACAATATGACGTCACCGAACTGGTTCTGCCCCCCCACCCCCCCCCACATGTTATTCTTACCTTTTATTTGGCTACACCCCCAATCTATTGCTGCTTCCTGAGTCCCAGCTGATGGCTAGAGGGAAAAAACCTGTTTAAACTCTTGCCACGGGGCTTCAAAGGGCCTCCCTATAGCTGATCTTAAAAGAAAACGAATGAGTAGACCGGTGCCTGCAAAAATACATGAGTAGATCAGTGCCTGCAAAAATACATGAGTAGACCAGTGCCTGCAAAAATAAATAGGTAGATCGGTACAGCTCTGCAAGCAGTTAAAAGCCTGGTAGACCAGTACCTCTGCTAAATCCTAAATAATTGTCACATGACCATCAAGCCACACCCACGAAATAAGCCACACCCACAGAACCAGTAGTAAAAAAATTTAGAACCCACCCCTGCAGCGTGCCTACTCTCCCTGGCCTAATTGTTCTCTTCAATTGTATTCATTTTATATATTCAATTCATGCTTATACTTATATATATTATCTAATATGTACTCGACAAAATAAAAAAAAAATCCTCTCCTTTCCAACCCGCCTGGTTTTGTTCCCCTCCCTTCTTGGTTCAGAGAAAAAAATAGTGTCATCTTTTAGAAACACTAGTTTCAATATTCTTAACTAGACAATTTACTGAGTATTTCAGAAGAGGGCTGTTACTTCCCATGCTTGCTTGTACTGCACAGATTCTTCTAAACCTATGGAGACCTGGCGTGGAGAGTAAGCATTCTCTTTCATGTCACTGTAGATGGGTATCTTCCTTAGAAACTCTTGCATTTCTGAGCAATGGCTTCAGCATTACTAATACAGATTAAAACTTCTGTTTTGTTAAGGCTCTGTCAGATGTCCTGTCAACTCCTGAGCTCAAATCAAGCACCAGCGTATATCACCGGAGATCTGACATATTCCTTGAATTGGGAAGGAGGGGAGGGAGGGGAGAAACAATCTCAAGAAAAAGCATTGAAATGGGGGGAACGGGTACAACTGATGTGAATTACACAAAATAAAGCAAACTGGCTTGAGACAGAAGATTGATTTGTTTTGGTCTTCAAGAGAACTGAAAATCAATGCAGTGATTCAGCAGGAAAAAATCTCTACGTGAACTGAGAATCGTTGGTGTGGTTGCATATTCAGAACTTGGCAAAGAATCCTAGAGTCTGAAGGGACCTCTAGAATATCAACTCCAGCCCGCTGCTCAATGTAGGCATCCAAACTAAAGCAGCCCTAAAGGATGTTTACCCAGCCATTTACAACATTCCCAGTTTATTAAGGTTTTTACCTTATCAAAAAAATAAATAAAAAAAATAAGATTAGGTGATTCTGGCAAGACTAATGCTTGAAAAATCTATGTTATCTTTTGATAATGCTGATTTCTAACATGTCAAAATCCCAAGGCAATGATGGCCTGGGTCAGTGATGACCTTTTTGCCATCGTGTGTCAAAAGCAGAGGGAGTGTGAGGGGCTCGTGTGTGTGTGTGTGTGCCCAAACCCACAATTCAATGTGTCCTGGGGCGTTTCTGGCCTCTGGGGGTGGTGAGGAAGGCCGTTTTCACTCTCCTCAGGCTCCTAGAAAGCCTCTGGAATCTAGGGAGAGCAAAAAACGGGCCTTCCTCACAGCCCCCCGGAGGCCCTCTAGAGGCTGGAAAGCCCGAAAATCAGATGGTCAGTGAGTACATGCGCACTGCAGCTGAGCTAGGGCAATGCTTGCGTTCCCGCTATATGGCTCTGCGTGCCACTTGTGGCACCTGTGCCATAGGTTCGCCATCACGGGCCTAGGTTGACCAGTTCACGCTTTTCTGGAACTTCTTTTTCATCTTCTCAGAGATGGGAACAATATCTAACTGCCTCCAATCATTTCATAGGTAAAGTTTCAACCGAATCATCAGTATGTTCCTTCAATACTCCAGCATGCAACTCTTCTGGTCCTGGACATTTAAATTTACTTAAAATTACAAACAGTAGATATTTCCTAACTCTAATTCCATCAGGCAGGGGCAGTGGTGAAATCTAAACTTTTTTACTACCAGTTCTGTGGGTGTTGCTTGGTGGGCGTGATGTGGCTTGGTGGGCGTGGCAGGGGAAGGATATTGCAAAATCTCCATTCCCACCCCACTCTGGGGCCAGCCAGAGATGGTATTTGCCGGTTCTCCAAACTACTCAAAATTTCTGCTACCGGTTCTCCAGAACCAGTCAAAACCTGCTGGATTTCTCCCCTGGGCAGGGGTCCTTGGTACTCTCTGACTTTGGCTGTTTTCTTGCAAACATTTCATTATCCAAACTAGGTATCATCATCAGTGTTGGTAGGGAGTGGGGTTTGCTTTTATTTTATATTCTAGTAGCTTGCCCTGACAATGTTGGTGAAAATAGTCTTGGGGATTCTTTGATCGGTCTATTTACTCTTAGCTTGTTTGGCAGTTCCTTGATTGGGGTATTGTTTACTTCTTGATTGTTGGTCTGATGTTAATCTTGGTGTTAATCTCTGACCATCTTTGTAACAACGCAAATATCACTGTGTTTTGAAAGGAGTGACATGGGGAGCACCATTCATTGACAAGAAGAAGGTGTACAGTCCTCATAAACACATGTACACTCCTAATTTTCCTATGATGTGACAAATAGAATAATAAGATAAAGTGATAAATACTGCACTGCGAGCTTTCTATACTCTACTTCTACACACTTGAGCTTATGAGGATTTACCATAGGGCTGATGATTTGCAAGGTAGATGTGCTTTGTGGGAAATATGGAGCTAAGAAATGGAAAAGGGTGAAGGATCATGCATCTCCTCCTTTGTGTTAGTTGATGAGATCACAGACGGTTCCAAGGTAGAGAAGGCTGGAGTTGATTATAACCATACCCACGGGATATGCTCATGGAACACTTTGGTTGTATATTATCAATCTCGGCTTTTCTCTCTGTTTGAAAGAACATTTCCCTTCTGAACTCTTAGGGACTATGCAGATAGATTACTGACATAAATAACAACGCATTTATTTGATTGCTTTAAAAAAAAATCCATGCAACAAATCTGTGGAGGTAATTTTATGCATCTAGCTGTTTTGAAGCATCAAACTGCTGTTTGGGTCTATTCATGCAAGCTGCCCAAACCATAAACATATCCACTCTCAGCTTCGTCAACTTTGACATTTCTATAGAAGTAGAGATAGATTCACAAGATCTTTGTCAGCTGAAATTTCTGCAGAGTGGCAGCTCTCATCACATGCAAGCAACATCTGCCAATCAACACGGAAACTTGCATGTGACCCTCACATTGGGAAGTGCTCATGTGAATCCAGCCTTAGTAAAATAGCCTACATGTTGTCGCTTCCATTAATGCAATTGCTCGCTAGTCCAGCGTTTAATGTTCTGGTGGTGTGTGAAGGACATATCTCCACAATTCAGAACTTTACTCCAAAGCATTGGGAAGCCCACCCTGATCTTCCAGAATTTATTTTGGTGTATGTTTTTGATTTTGCACAACTACCCACTTTATATTCACATCATAGATCTGAGAGGCAGCATGACAATGTAGATTGTTCACAAAATATTGTGGCCTACTTAGATAGTAAACAACCACCACCAAAGAATTAAATCTGACATATGTTTTACCATCTATATTTTCCCTCTCATCACTCTCTTATTTAGCTTCCTTTTGATCAATGGAAGAGAACTGAGATGTATTTTTAATTAAAACATCACTATTATGGTTTTTCACAGTGCTAGCTTTCACCTTTATTTAACATCATATATTCAGCTGCAGCTGCTAATAAGTGACATTCTTTTATAGCTGTCAGAATATTTACAGAAAGTTACAGGAAAAGCTTCCTTTGATTGCCTTAAACGGCCATACATCCAATATCTCTTAAGATAATGGTTTGCAGCTTAGAGCCACATTTCTCATCATTTATCTCTGTTATTGTTAGTTCCCCTTTAATTCTAAAGAACTTCCTTAATCCAACAATTGATGGAATTCCTCCCTGAAACTGTTTTAAATTCCCAGTGTATTTATTGTTTCAGATCATTCCAGACATTCCAGCTTCTGGATAGAAGGACTTTTTATTTTGGGATCAAAAGTGCCTCTCTGGCACTAATTCCATATGTAATTTATTTAGTGAGTCTTACAGAGAACAATACCTGTCATTTTCATAGATGTTTCTGCATGCCCCAATAAGAATGTGATTAATATTCACCATATTAATAAACCTGTTCCAAAGCTCACATTTATGGTTTGGCAAAATATAAGCTGCCAAAAAAGATAGCAGACTTACGGACTGAACTTTAATGAGCTAAATTAAAAAAGTCAACATTTTCAATATGTTTCTGGACTTGCATGTATAGTTTTTAGTGGGAATGATAGCACATGACTATATATTCATGGTATTTGCATAATGATGTGATCCTACATGATGATGTCATCATTTTGGTATCATCTTTTATTTGTTACACAAGCTGCTGCAAAATGTTTAGAGCTTCCTGAGTTCCGCAAAAAATGTACCATAATAAAGTATCATGAGAGGCAGTTATGTTGGAACAGCTTACCTACCCTGTTTCCCTGAAAATAAGACCTCCCCAAATAATAAGCCCAATCAGGCTTTTGAGCGCATGTGCTAAAATAAGCTCCCCCCCAATAGGTCCTCCCCAAAAATATTTAAGTGCATGCACAGCTGGTCGCTGCCATTTCCTCTGGTTAGGGTTAGGGAGACAGAGGTGGAAATCAGGTAAGACCGCAAGAGGTGCCCCATCTTGCTCCACACACAAAATAATAAGACCTCCCCTGAAAATAAGGCCAAGCGCTTATTTCAGGGTTCAAAAAAATATAGGTCTTATTTTCGGGGAAACACGGTACTATATAGTCTCAATATGGTTAACTATGCCCTTTGTATGATATGAACCATTGATTCCTTAATGGCAAATCCAAATCTAATATATGGCTAGGCCGTATGGAATATGTAACCTCTGGCCATTTGTCCACTCAACTTCCAGAATTTGGACACACTTGTCCCCATTGGAGCTTACAATGGACAATGGATGGTTATAGTTACTTGACGTGGGAAAGTGATAGTCCAAGACAGGTGTCATGGTTCTGAGTAATGCTCCCAACCAATTCAAGACTCTGAGGCCTTGGCTTCCTCAAAAATCTGGTTTATTGGATACATCATATCGGCAGGGTCAAAGGTGAAACCAACACTGAATAATTTTTGAATTTTGGGTATAATTAAAGAATAGATACTGTCCACCCCCTCATGTCAGAGCAGTGGTGGGATTCAATTTTTCTTACTACCGGTTCTGTGGGCGTGGCTTGGTGGGTGTAGTATGGCTTGTGGGTGTGGCAGGGGAAAGATACTGCAAAATCTCCATTCCTTCCCCACTCCTGGGGCAAGGATATTGCAAAATCTCCATTCCCATCCCACTCTGGGGCTAGCCAGAGATGATATTTGCCGGTTCTCCGAACTACTCAAAATTTCTGCTTCCAGTTCTCCAGAACCTGTCAGAACCTGCTGAATAGCACCCCTGTGTCAGAGGTTACATTAGCCAACCAAGCAGATGACGAATGTCTCAGCATTCCCTCCTGCTTTTGCTAGAGCACGCTGATTTGGCCTTGCTTCTCTGGAGCCTTATTGTTGTTATGTCTGACACATTGGAAAAAAAAACATTCTACATTCCATTAATCCCCCTGCCCCCCCCCCCCCCATATGTATGGCAACTAAGAAATGAAGCAAGAAAAATGTGGCTTCAGCTAGAGTCATTTTGAGAGTTGACAACAGGATTACTAGATAGAAGCGGGAGCAAGTACTTCTCCTGCCTCTTTCAACCAGACTGCTTGGCTTCACTGCTTTCCTATTACCATTAGCTGTTAGAAAGAGCTGCCACAGAACTATTGTGTAAACAGGACATTGTGAAAAAGGCACCTTTCCTGCTCCCAGTAATCCTGGGGGGAATGTATATATCTGTGTGGGACGTGCGTCTCCTGAACCGCAACTCAGCATAGGTACTATAAACTCTGTGCAAAGCTTTCCCAGTGATTTCCTTTTTCTTTTCTGTCTTCCAATTTCTGATACGACTTGAGCGAAGACCAAGGAATTGGATTTTTCTGCACCAGCAATGTGCAATTGGAAAACAGGAACAGTTTCTGGATTGGGCCAAAGACAGAAAATAGTCCATAGTTCTGTTTTCGAATTGGATTAGGTCAACCTTGCTGGAAAATCGGTAAGCAAAATATGTATTGTATTGGACAACAATGTGGTTTAGTTGTTGCTAAATGAAGATTTTTTTTATATATATATACATATAGTATATACAAAAGCTTTTCCCCCAGGTGATATTTTTATTGAGTGTCTGCTGATTTTTCAATCTTTTACCTCTTTTTTTCACAGCGTGTTGCTTTCGCTTTAAAATGTAAAATGCGTTTTAATATATTTTAATGTTTATATACTTCCTCTATAAGTTGCCTTGTACCACATTGTATGGAAAGGGATAAAAAAGCTATTAAACAAATGTAACCAGATTCTGCTGAAGCCAGTAGAGCAAGTCAGATTGTCAATAATTTAAGCCTCTTGCTTTCATCATGATACGCCGAGCAATTCAAGGGATGTTTACTTAGAAGTAGATCCCACTGTGTTCATTAACACTCTTGAGCCATGGCGAAGTGCGCAGTCTTAACTCTTAGCTGAAGCTGGAATGAAATCCATGGCTTTCAATATGTTATTTTATTTAAACAAATGGTCAGCTTCCACAGAGCCTAAAAATCTTAACCATTAGCACATCTATTTTCTGAATCTATTTAAGGATAAATAAGTAGAAATAAACAAGTGAATAAATAGGTGAAATATATAGTATTCGGCTCTCAGGACTAGGACGTGTTCACACTAAAATTCTTGTTAAGTGTCAATTGGATTTTGTAGGGTTTTTTTCTTGCAAGCCCACGATTCTTCCTTTGTTAGTCTACTGTAAAATCTGGATTGGACTATCTGGGCTTGCTTCTGGGATCCTAAAATCCTTATTTGTATCGAGGACAGGATCTGCACTATATAGTTTTGCTTTTCCATCTGTTTTGCAGTATAGCTGGGAAAGTTCTTCTGCATTCTCTGCCTCAGGCCATTGATATACAACTGGCTCTGACTTAGAAACATAAATGTCACTTACAGCCATTGGTGGTAGCTCTTTCTATAGAGCAGGAATGGACAAGAAGCAGAGTAAGTGCTTCTCAGGCCGATTCTGGGGAGTCCAAAACTTCCTAGAAACACAATAATGACAAATGCACAATTTAAACCCATCTGTCTCTTTCTCTATCAACTTTGTCTCTATCTTTCTATTATCTCTTTTTCCCATCTATCCATCATCTATTGATCTATAATCTACCTCTATCTATCTCTCAATTGCTATCATCTCCCTCTCTCTCTCTCTCTCTCTCCCTATCTATCAATATCTATCCATCCAACCATCCGTCATAAATCGTCTATCACCTATCTCCTACTCATAAACTCCTTTTTTAATGAAAAACCTTCGTCCCTCTTATGATTATTTTATTATGTCACTGCTATAATTAAAAGCCTATGTCCACAAATAGTATTCAACCCTACCACAGAAATCCGGAACCAGACATTAATGTTGGTTCCAACAAAGGTCTTGATTAGAAGAATAGCTGATTCTTATGAAGCGGTGTCAGCAGACCAATCCAGTGTTTCTATAATATACAAGATTCCCAAATCTATTGTTCTCCACCAGGCAAAGTATTTACTTAGGTGTTTGACCCACATCATTAACAAAAAACTAAACCATATATACCTCCTCCTCCTCCTTCTATCTCCATTATGTGGAAGAAAACCATTCTCTATATAACAATACCAACAAATGTTTTTTATTTTAATAATTACTGCCATTAATGTTCTGGAGCATGAGCAAGACAAACCAACTGAAGCAATAGTATATATCAGATCTCTTTCTGATAATGAAATAGAAAGTGGAATAAAAGATTCCCTTGACTTTTCTTAGACATGTTAGCTATTTTTATTCCATGGGAGAAAAACCATCCACCTTATCTAAAATAGCTGGTGATGATAGAGGCCATTTTTAAATATCAGGGCTTTTCTCTCTCTGGGTTTTTTTTTTCCTTCTTTTTCCTTCTTTAGTCTCAGGTAAAGTTTACAATTTGGAAAATAATGTGGGAGGTTTTCCACCTGAGCTTTTTGACAAGGGCAGAGGCGTATAGATTTATCCAGACCTTTAAAGGTGCCAATAAGAACATTTAGAGTTTTTATCACAGAAAACTCTTGTCTCATAAAAAGGATTAAATAAGGGCATAATGCTAGGAGCCAAAGTAGACTTTACAATTCTGTCAGGTCTCCTTATGTAATCTAAGAGCATGCTGGAGGTGTACCAAAAAGGCTATTGCAGAGATTATAACAGGGAGAGAGGGTGGCGGATAGATGGAGCAAGGGATAAAAGTAGACATGAAGAGAGGCAGATTGGATTGATCAAGACGTTTAATGGGAAAGCACACGCTTGTAGAACTGTGCCTTACCTGCAGTATGGAGGAGTCTACCTCAGCCTCAACAATTTCAAGATGTGTAGATTTCAGTTTCCAGAATTTCCCAGCCATCATGCTGGCTGGGGAATTCTGGGAGCTGAAGTTCACGCATCTTGAAGTTGCTGGGGTTGAGAAAGACTGGCATGAAGGATGGAGGAAATATTGAGAGTGTGAATCTTTGATGATCTGTGGCAGAGCTGCAGAAACCTTAAGTTATTTCACCAATAACTGAGTTTCCAATGCTGTGAGTGGTTAAAAAGGAAATCACCATGTAAGCTACTCTAGAGGTGAACAGCAGGCAGAGCTGGGATGGTGGTGGAGTTAAACACATCATAAGTCTAGAGTCCTTGTGTTGCCACAAGAGATCCAAGTCCAGCTCCCCTTGAATTCTGTTGATCTTTATCTGGTGCCAATTTAATGCTGATAGTTAATTAACTAGATTCTTGGGTATAGGTTTGAATAAATCTTCTAGGCTGCAACTTTATGAATGGTTCCAGTTCTTTTCACCTGATTCATCCCCAACAAAATAAATACTTGTCATTTGCTATTGTAGACCAAGAGGAGTGGCATCTGTGTCTCCAGGTCTGCTATCTGTTTGCTCCCCCCAAGGTCTAGAATTAAAAATCTTCTATGAATGTCTACCCAAATTCCTTAGGATGTCAGAGAAGCATTAAATCATTCATCTCTATTATTATAATGAGTATACCATATTCATTACTCATTGTATTTACCTTTTGATAAATGACAATTGAATCCAAGTGGCCAACATTTAATATCATTTGTTCCACAGCATGTCTTAGACCTGATGTCTATAATGCATTGCCCATAGAGTAATTTTGCCTTTCCCTAAAATTGCATAGAATTCTATTTTATATAAGGAAGTGACCTCAATCGGTCAATGGTTCAAATTCACTACCTTGCTAGAATCAGATATCTTCCAAATGGATGCCAGCTTCTTTCAGTTAGCTAAATACAAAGTATTTTAGGAATTGTAGCTCCAAATATATGAAAGACTATTAGCGCCCCTGCCTTAGAGTATTCCTCTGAAGATTTGTAGTATTCAGGGTTTCTATTACAGTAATTAAGAGTATCTTGATGGAAAGGTATCCCAAAAGACAAAAAGCTTAAAAACTATGCAAGTACGTGTTACAAGACCAGTCTTCACATATGTGGTTGCACATAGAAACTAACCAAAATTGCACACCATGCATTTTTCAGGGATCTTAGTATCAGTGAAAGCTTTGGGGTTGTGTGGCCAAAGCACTGTTACACAGTATAACCGAACAATACCAAAAATTGTAACCGATATCTGTAAATCTCACCAGTTCTTTTTCTTCTTTATTATGTTATTGCAACATATTTTGTGAATCTGGTTTCTACCTCACTTGCTCTAACATAAAATAAGTGGGAAGTTCTTCAGTCAATAATAAGCATAAGAACTAGTTATTAAAGAGATAACATGTGAAGTGTTTCATAAGCTCTGCCAGAAAGAGCAAATCTATTTCTTAGGTAAGAATCCAAGATAATCCTGTGCGACTCTATCATGTGCTATTTATTGTAGGACTCAAGACAAAAGTTTTGTTTGAATCATGTTCTTTCCTTTACTTGAAATAATTCAATTTAATTTAGTAGAAATGCAAAATTGAGTCATAAGGAAATGATATCAGCCGCAGTGGCGCAGTGGTTAGAATGCAGTACTGCAGGCTACTTCTGCTGTCTGCCGGCTGCCTGCAATATGGCAGATTGAATCTCACCAGGCTCAAGGCTGACTCAGCCTTCCATTCTTCCGAGGTGGGTAAAATGGGGACCCAGATTGTTGGGGGCAATATGTTGATTCTGTAAACCATTTAGAGAGGCCTGTAGGCACTGTGAAGTGGTATATAAGTCTAAGTGCTATTGTTATGTTATTCTAAAAATCTGTTTTCCTTCTTGCATTTGATTTCCTCCCCAAAGTCAAGCAGAACCCCATAATAAAAGCAAAGCTTGAGATGGTCAATACCGGCAATAAGGAAGTATTTTGAAGGTCTCAGATTAGATATTTTTCTTACTAAACATGTGTTAATAAAAATGACGTTGCCCAGTTCAAATGTTAATTTATATTGCTAGTCCATATATAAAATGCCATACGCTAAATAATAAATACACTCCCTTGTTTTTCCCCCTGTATTTTCTTGACCCTTGAAGAATATCACTGCATGGTTTTGTACGAAGCTTAAGCAAAGGAAACTTTACTGCTTTGAAAATATTAAGACCCTTTGGAGTGACATTATTTGTATGGCATTCCCCGAGTCCCCTTCTTAGTATAACTTTAAATACAAATTTAAGAGAAAAATATTTTTTTAAAGAAACAGCAAAATGATGTTTAGAGTGTTTATTTTGGAAAGTGAAAAACATACTAAGGGTCCTAATAAACTATATATTCACACACACACATATTTATATACATACATACATACATACATACAATAATAAAAGTCCTAAAATGTTAAAGCTATACAGTAGAAATGCTAAGAACAGTAACTAACTGAACATCCAAGAGAAAAGATGGAATCATTGATGAGCTAACAGTTTTCTTAAACAATTGTCTTAAGTAATTTTCAGAAGTGAATAGGATAGCAGCTGATTGAAGTTGAGGAGCAAAACATTCTTTAATTCTAGTTCTCTGATAGAAAACTATCTGCATTCCTCTATCCTCCTTACCTTATGGAAACGGGAAACAAGTTGCAGGTTCTTCTAGGAGCTCCACATTGAATGGGTTGGACGAAGAAGGTAAATTCAGAGGTACGGAGAGCTAAGACACATGTGTCTAGATGTCAAAATTAGCTCATTGAGTTGCACCTCAAAGTTCAGAGGAAACCTGTGCAAAGTCTGGAACCCATCTGTGAGATGCTTGTGTCAGCAATGTGTGTTCAAAAGACAAGCCACTATATTCAGGACTAATTGTAGCTTCCCGGAGGCAATCCAAACAGCCTGCGTTAGAGTAGTCTAGATGGGTGATAATATGAACCACTGTTGCAAGAGTCACCTGTTCCAATTAAAGATACAACTGGGGCACTAGCTGAAGGCTGGCCAAAGCTCTCCCTGGCCACAGTTTCCATTTGTCCACCTAGCAGTAGCTGCAAGTGGAGCAGAAGCTCTAAATTAGAAGTAGCCCAATGGAATCAAGAGATACAATTAGTGAGGTCAGGAATCTGCAGTGGACAGGCAATAACTTCATTTTGCTATAATTCAACCTCAGTCTGCTTTGTCTCATCCAAACTCTCACAGCTTGCAAACATCAGGTCAAGACTTTGGCAGAGTCTCTTGCTGCAGACAAGCTATTTAGTCTCAATCACAATGTCCAGGCTCCCAAATCTCACACATAAGCTACTTGGAAGGATTTCACAAACAGGAGGATTTCAACTAGATCATGCATACGATTTTCTCTAGAACTTGATAATGAACCATATTGTAAGAGTAAAGAAGACTGAAGCAGGATGATGAGCAAAACTTTGCCAGAAAGTTTCCCACAGAGAAGCTTTCTCTGAGTGTCTTCTAGAGGTATTAAAGTATTTTCACTCCAAACTAGTAATTTTCAAGCTAATTGGCAGTGATAAGAGGCGTTATACCCAATGTATCCACAGGGCACTAGGTTGATCAGAGGAATGCATATTTGTAACAGGCATATCCTCTCTAACACATGGCCTCTACTGCCATAGAAATCAGAGTTAGTTATCTTTACCAACTGAATGAGTGGACCTTCTTTAACACGGCTCATTGGAGGACTGCAATCCTTTTAGTTCTATGAAAAAAAAAATATTCCTAGCTATTGTAGGAGAAGAGCAAGCTGAGCCTGTGGGGTGGAGTCAAGAGAGGACTCAGCCTAGAGTTCTTACATAGCCATAAATATGCTAAGTCGAATCCCTCTTGAATTCTTGTCTAATACCAATTTAGTGCAATTAGTTGACTAGATTCTTCTATACAAGCTTGAGCAATAAATCTTCTGAACTAGAAATTACATGTTAGCCAGATTCTTTTACACCTGACACTTATATCATTTTTTGGTGTAAATGCTTTAATTAAAGTTTTAAAAGAGATGTAGAATATATCATATTTAGCATAGGTATTCCATAAAACAAGCGTGCATTCCCACAAATAAGACCCTGGTATTTTAATAAGTCTTAGAGGTGCCTATAAATGTTTGATACTTGCCTGTAGTGATAGATGGCTGAACATATATTTAATTGGAACTTATCCTAAGGTTGTTTATCCTACCCTTATACACTTATCCTACCCTTCTAAGGTTGAATTAGAAAGAAAAAGGTTAATTTATAAATAATCACTAATCTGTGAAAAAGCATGTTGAGTAAATGTTTCTCTAACAAGCATCAAACAAAAGAAGTATTTTTACGACTATACTGGGATAGGCAGTAATTCTGATTTCTTACTGAATCAGGTGGTAAGTCATAATGCTAACCTCCAACAAAAACTCCTGGCTCAAAGGCCGGATGCGTCATGTGCTGGCCATGCCCACGCTGGGTTTAGCCAAGGGAGAAATACATCACGTGACTCTCCTGTGACGATGTGAGTTTGACACCCTTGTTCTAAACTGTCACCTGCTTTTCCTTGTGTTAAAATGTGGAGGCAAAGATTGCTCTTATCTTGGGTCAGTTTGTGAGTCCATTGGTCCTGTTTCTCTCAAGAAGAAAGAATGTTTTCATCTGTTTGGGCATCACTAGGATTCTTAAGGTTGTATTGAAAGGTTGTACCTGTTCAGGTTAGCCTACCTCTTCATTTAGTTTATTTAAATATCTATAAGCCATTTGAAAGAGGGGAGAGATTTAGCTAAAATCACCCCAAAAGGAAATCTAATAATTAAGTATTGAAAATCAGTGCAATGGGCCAGCTGATCCAAGCTGAGCAAACAGAATTATTTTAGCCTCGCATCAAAATGATCGCTATACTTTTTTTATCAGGAAGGAAGTATTCCAGACAACATCTTAAGATCCTCTTCCACAGATCACACCAAAAAATAGGCTAGGTGAGGGGTGAAATGCTACCGGTTCAGACTGGTTCGGCCGAACTGGTAGCAATGGTGGCGGGTGGTTCGGAGAACTGGTAGCGATGGTAGCACGAGGCTCCGCCCACCCACCTGGTCATCATTACTTCCTGGTTTTAACCAGGAAGTAACCTGTTTTTTACCCTCTGTGCATGCCCTTCTGAACCGGTAGGGAAGGTAAGTAGATTTCACCCCTGGGCTAAGTCAATGAGAAGTCTTCCTTCAGATATTTGTGCTATAAAGCAATAGTCCCCAACCATTCCAGCTTTGCAGAACGGCGAGGAGAGGAAATAACTATGCACTAACAACAGGTGAGCACATGTGTACACACAGCTCCATTTGTGCAAGTGGTGGGCACGTGTACCTGCACGCGCAAGTGGTGGGCACACGTACCTCTCACAAATGGAGTTGCGCACACACTCGTCTACTGTTTGCACAAGTGGAGCTATGCAAACATCCATGCTCGCCCACCGCTTCTGTGGCCTCTTTCTGAACGGGGGCCACAGCCCGGTACCGGGCCATGGCCCAGGGATTGGGGATCCCTACTACAAAGCATCAGTAACTGGTCAGCACTAAATAGGCTACTGCTGGTATCACAAGACTCCAGCAGCTTTTACCAACTACATTTTGTTCTAGTTGCTATTTCGAAGATACCTTACACACTTACCACACGGAAAGGTCATACAATTTGGATGTTTTCATCATTACAGCTCAAAAATTATATTGGAATTGTGTTCCTGAAAGAGCTGTTGCTTTTCACAGCCACCTAATCCTGATCTTTCACTTCAGTCCTTGGCTTACTGGTTGGCCATACTGTCTTCAAATGGCATAATGACAGGAAGGGACCACTCACCCTTAACTAATTAGCAGGGAAATTTGGCATTCACTGTTCATATCACGTCTAGCATTCATACACACCGTTAGGCACAGGAACCCAGCTGGCACCGCTGAAGTTTGAGAGCTGTTGAAGGAATGTATTTTTTTGTCTCTGAATGCATCAGCCATAAGACTCCAGTCAAGTTTTCAACTCTTAAATGGAGGCATTCCCAAATACAGAGGAAAATCTATTTTTGGCCGCACGTACAAAAATGGAATTTGCCACAAAAATGTATGTAGATAGGTCTGGGGTGGTGGGGTGTTTTTTTTTTTTTTTTTGCACAAAGGATACAATTAAATGGTCAAGTTTCATGCCTACTAAATAAAGCCCGTGTAACCAAATGAATCAGTACTGCAGAAAGGCAAATGAACAAACAGTGCTTGATTTAAATTTGTAGCTACACAGCTTTAAGTGCTGTAATGATGGAGAACTGTGCCACACAACTCATTAACCCATTTGTAAATAGAAGCGTCTTATTGGGCTTGTGTCTGGAATTGTAATGAAAAGCAGAGAAGTGCACTCTGGTAAGAGGGACTTAGTTAATGCGATCCTTTATGGAAGGATAAGGATACATTCGGAGTCCATAACCGAATGATTAAAGAACTATGGTGAACAGCTCTACAATATTAATGCATTGGTCTTGTTTTATTGCTTAGAAAACTCCCTATTTTGGTATTCTGCGTATTCATCTGCCCCTTTTCTGGCTAGATTAGCCTTCTGCATTGCGATGCTTTCTAGATACGTGGTATTTCAACTCCCATAATACCCAGCCAGCATGGTTATTATGTCTGGATCGTCATTCTGCATGCTGTTCCTTATGGTTTTCTACTGCGTATTTTCCTAGCGCATTAAACGTCCCCCCCCCAAAATAGCATGGTATTGTAACTTTATGTCTTCCCACTTCATCAATCAAGAGTGTCCATTTTAATGGTTCTGTAATGCTACAGTTATTTATTGGGCCCATGTCTCTTTACTCAAGAGGATCACGGCAGCATACACTAAATTGGTTCTCTTTACTGCTTGAAGTAGGTTAACCAAGCAGAATTTTAACTCAGCTTTTCCGCTTGCCCCAAATCCCAGTATAAAATCCTATCCAACATCTCATATAGTCCAGCAGTTTGGTAGAATATCTCCATGAAATCTTGTCATGAAAGAAAATAGTATCCTTGAAATTTTTCAGTGGGGATGTTGAATTCTGTAACCAATGTGATTGAGGAGTTAGCGGGTTGGGCTGGGAGTAAGAATTCCTGAGGCAAATCTTCAAGTTGACTATGAAATTGCCAGGGAGTTCTTGGGCTAGCCATACTCTTTCAGCAAAATCCAACTCACAGTTTATTGTTATGGGGATTAAAATTACAGGGCTGACATTAGTACCTATATAAGAGCATTTTTGTAGCTCAGGACTGAACTGTGGGATCCTTGGTGCTCTCTGAACTTGGTTGTTTCCTTGCAGACATTTCATATCCAGGGGTGGGTTCTGCCTACCTTTACTACTGGTTCGCAACAGGGCCGCACACACGCTCTTCTGCGCATGCGCAGAGGCTTTCTGATGACATTGGGGTCAGTGGGTGGAGCCTCTCAACGGTTTTACTACCGGTTCTATAGAACCGATCCAAACTGGGGGCAACCCATCACTGTTCATATGACAACTAGGTAACTTCATCAATGTTATTGATGGTGCTTTTTCAAGAGGCAACTGGACTTTCTGGTTTTTCTTTGCTCAGGGATGGTATTCACTTACCTTCGCTACCGGTTCGCAAATGTGAGCCCTAAATGAACCTGTATATGATTTCAGTTGGGGCTGTAAAAATGAATTAAAGAAATTTGACTGTTGAATGTTTCCAGCGAGAAAGAAAGTTTGGAAACAGGGAACATTTTAGTATTCTACCTCAATCTTTTGGTGGCAATGAAACACACAACTGAAACAAACTTGTTTCAGCCTTCTACATGAAAACAACAAAATGGTTTTTTTTCTCCACAGATTTCATTTTGCTACCTGATGATGGGGCATCAAAGCACCACGTGGAGTTTTTAATAGCACTAACGTATGAGTGGCTGTAGCATTAAGATGAGTTGCAATTGTCATGCTTTACTTTTGGCAGTGGGATCATCACTCCCACTGGATTTTCAATTCCCAGAAGGTTTCTGAAGGCCAAAGTAGGCCATCTGTAAACACTTAGTTGGTGAAGTCACTAAATAGATACATTAAAGAAGATGTGTTTTTGTTTGTTTGTGTGTTTGTATGTGTGTTGTGTGTCAGGAAAGACAGAAAAGGCAAAAATCAGCCACAGTCTAAATGCAGAACAAAATCTGATTACTTTCAATGAGAATAAATGAAACACAAATTTAATCTTCCCACTGAATTCACTTTGGGTGAGTATTTGCATTGTTAAAAGGGTAAAGGTTACCCTCGCACATATGTGCTAGTCGTTCCTGACTCTAGGGGGCAGTGCTCATCTCCGTTTCAAAGCCAAAGAGCCAGTGCTGTCCAAAGATGTCTTTGTGGTCATGTGGCTGGCATAACTAAACGCCAAAGGTGCACAGAACACTGTTACTTTCCCACCAAAGGTGGTCCCTATTTTTCTACTTGCATTTTTTATGTGCTTTCAAACTGCTAGGTTGGCAGAAGCTGGGACAAGTAACGGGAGCTCAGCCCGTTACGTGGCACTAGGGATTTGAACTGCTGAATTGCTGACCTGTCGATTGACAAGCTCAGCGTCTTAGCCACTGAGCCACCACATCCCTTATTTGCATTGTTACTCCCGAACAAATCTGTTGTGGCTCTGACCCCCGAGCCCGTCTTATTGGAAGAGAAGGCCCGAAAGGGAAGGAGAGGAGTTGGCCAGGCCTCCCTCTCCAGGACCCTCCTCTCTGGCAATGCCTCAGGTGTCTCCCGAAGGAGAAGAGATTGGCCAGGAGCCAGGTATCCCTGAGCAGTCGCAGTCAGACAGTGATGGAGATAAGTCTTGGCTGGATCCACACCAGCGTCGGAGAGACAAGCGCACGCAACAGTAAAGGAGGCGTGCCAGAGATTAGGCTGAGTCACTGGATCACACCCCACAGGGTATAAAAGGAAGTGTGGTGGCCAGTCAAGCCTTGTGACGAACAAAGCTGAAAGCTTCCATGCCATTCTGCATTGCCGGACTTTTGCTATATGCGACCGTTTTCCTGAGGCTACTCAGTGGCTCTTCCCTTCGATCAAAGATATTGAGATAGATTGGACGGCTTGCTTGGGGAAATTTGTTAACACTGATTTTCTTAGTTACAGTCCCAAAGATTACAGTCTTACCGAATATAAAATGACCTTATTTTAGGATAAGCTTTTTTTTTTTTAAAGTCCTGATGGTTTTAATTGGGGGCTGTTTATCACAGCAGGCTACTTCAAGATGAAGAACCGTATAAACATAAAAGAAATCATCATCATTTTCAGATGAGATGTACTTCACAATACCCCCTTCCTTTTAAATATCATGTGTCTCCATGGTGATGTCATCCTGAACTAAGCTATCTAAGTGGCAACATGACCATCTCTGCTTAGGCAATTTGAATAGGAGATATTTCCCTCGCATAAGAGGAAGAACAAAGAGCTTGATATTATTCATGTCGCTTGGGAGTTCTGGAAGTTACAGTCTATCACATCTGGAAGATGTCAGGCTCACAACATAGACTATAATACTACATGGTACACGCTGATGGCAAGCAAAAATTACTTGGACAAGATAAAGGTAATTCTTGACTTACAACCATTCGTTTAGTTTCTGCTTGAATTTACAACAGCCCTGAAAAAATGACTTACCAGTATGACCATTTTTCACACATACGACAATTTCACCCTGAATTTAATCAAAATTCAGATGCTTGGCAACTGGCTCATATCTATGATGTTTGCAGTGATTCTGCAACCCAACAAGACAGACACAGACTTCAGAGGATAATTAGAACTTCAGAGAAAACAATTACTACCAACCTGCCTTCCATTGAGGACCTGTATACTGCACGAGTCAAAAAAAGGGCTGTAAAAATATTTACAGACCCCCCTTGCATCCTGGACACAAACTGTTTCAACACCTACCCTCAAAACGACACTATAGAGCACTGCACACCAGAACAACTAGACACAAGAACAGTTTTTTCCCAAACACTATCACTCTGCTAAACAAATAATTCCCTCAACATTGTCAAACTATTTACTAAATCTGAACTACTATTAATCTTCTCATTGTTCCTATCACCCGTCTCCTTCCACTTATGACTGGATAACTGTAACCTTGTTGCTGGTATCCTTACGATTTATATTGACTGTTTCCTAATATGATTTGATTGCTTATTTGTTCCCTATGACTATCGTTAAGTGTTGTATCTTATGATTCTTGACGAATGTATCTTTTCTTTTATGTACACTGAGAGCATATGCACCAAGACAAATTCCTTGTGTGTCCAATCACACTTGGCCAGTAAAGAATTCTATTCTATTCTATTCTGATCCTGCAATCACCTTTTGCGACCGTCTGACAAGCAATGTCAATAGGGAAACAAGATTCACTGAACGACTGTGTTCCCGACTTAATAACTGTAGTAATTCACTTAACAATAGTGGCAAGAAAGGACATACCATGGGGCAAAGCTCACTTAACAACCGTCTCACTTAGCGACAGAAACATTGGGCTCAATTGGGGTCATACGTTCAGGACTATCTGTAATTGTTTATACATCTAGGAGACAGAAATGCTTTTGCAATTATTGTTTGCTACATACACATGTACTAAGCATTTATTGTCAAGGGATAACCACCAATAACAAAGGTGATTTTTTTAAAGAGACAAACATCAACAACCTGGGTTAGGTTGATGACACAATCGTGATATCTGAAAATCCAAGGGATCTATAAGGTCTAGTTAATAAAAGTCAAGGGGCACCGTGAAAAAAATGAGACTAAAATTAAATATAAAGAAGATCAAACTAATGACAGCAGGAGGAACAATCAGCCTTAGAATGGAGATATTGAAGTGGTGGATAACTTATGCCTCTTAGGATCAACCATCAACGGCAAAGGAACAAACAGTCATGAAATATGTTGCAGGTTAGGACTTAGAGCAGGAGTCCCCAACCCTAGTCCGCATCTCACAACTGGGCTGCGGCCCATTCAGAACTGGGGCACAGAAGTGGAAGCCGAGGGCACACCATGTGCAGCTCCACTTGCCCGCACAGCAGGCAGGCGAGCACGGGCATGCAGCTCCATTTGTGCGAGCAGCAGATGCATGTGCTTGCCTCTTGCATGAATGGAGTTGCACACATGTTCCATCTCTTGCCACTCATGCAGAACACAGACACACGCATCCGGTCTGCAAAGCCAGAAAGGTTGGAGACTGCTTAGGGTACTCATATAAACCTTGGAAAATATATTCAAATACTGTGATCAGAGGTGGTATTCAGCTGGTTCGTACCGGTTCACTTTCCCCCTGCCCCGGCTCTATGTCATCCTATTTAGGCATAGTTTTGAGGCTGGGCTCATGCGTGGAAGGCTGGGTACATATGTGGAAGGCCGGACGCATGCACGGAAGGTACGTGCATGAAGCGAGCGTGCGTGTGGGTGGCGAACCAGTAGCAACAAAATGTGAAACCCACCACTGATTGTGATGTGTCTATATCTTCAAAGATCAGAAGAGTGTAAGCCATCATATTCCCTGTGTTATTCCTTGGGAACAAAAGTTGTACTTTGAAGAAAGCAGAGTTGGAAGAGTATTGACACTTTTGAACTGTTGGAGAAGACTACTGAGAATACCGGACAGCCAAGAAAACAAAGAAATGTATCACTGAATCAATCAACCCTTAGCTTTTCCTCAAGAACAAATAATGAGGGTTCAATTACCCTACTTTGAGCATATAATAAGAAGATCTAGCTCTCTGGAGAAGGCTGGAATGCTGAAAAAGATGGAAGGGAAAAGGAGAAGAGGATAATCAGCAGCAAGATGGATGGATTCAATCACAGTGACAATGAATGTGTCATTGGAAGACTTGAAAGACGAGAGTAGAGACAGATTGTCATGGAGAAAATCTATCCAGTGGTTGCTAGGAATTGACAATGATTTGATGGCATGTTATTGGCTGTTATGAATTCTGAGATTGATTGAGATTCTTTATATATGGTTATGAGTTTATGATTAACCAGTGACTCATTTATTGCAATTTCGGTATGGATGTTTATTTTTTTAAAAGAATCTGTTTATTACAGGTATTTAATTGTTTATATGTTGCTGTGGTCCTTTTATCCTTTTGCATGGTTTGTCATGGATATTTTAGCAGCTGATATTATATAAAGCAGCCATCGGCCTATATGAAATCAACACCACCCAAAACAAATAAACAAATAAATAAATAAATACCTTGCTGCCAAGTTGAAAGTAAACTTTTAATACCTTCTTGGAAAAAGGCAAAGCATGTCCACCCACACTTTTTTTTAAAAAAAATTATTATTGTTGCTCTTGTCTTCTTTTTCTTCAAGCTTCTCTCTGGGTCAAACCTACAGACACATGTTTTCTTAAAAATGGTTTAAATGATTGTCAACACCTGTCCATGTGTAAAATCGTCTCTTTTTTTTCTCCCAGAGCAGGTGTCAGATTGAGAGTCTATGGGGAGAAAATTCAGAAAAGAACTAAATTTGTGAAGAGCTTTGTGTTTCATGGCTGGTGCTAGGAATGGCATACTGGCGTGGTACCATTGGTATTTGTATGCCAATGTTACAACCCAGGAGAGAACTGGAGGAAACGGATGCATCCAAATGTTCGCAGGAAATGTGTAAATATTGAGCCAGCTCTGATATGAGCCAAGGAAAATCTTTCCATTGCACAACAAATAAGAAATAATGCCCATTTATTGTTCAAAACAAACATTACACTATTGTGTGGAAAAACATATAGCGTTTTGGGGAATAGGATCAACCTTAGACGTTTTGTTACTTGTACCTTGGCAGTAAATCTACTCTTGCAACACTTCAAGTAGTTCCAAAGCCAGCCAAGTTATTTTGCATCTGAGACAAAAAAAAATCCTCAAGAAAAATAAACACTCAGCAATTATCAACAAAATGAACCACCCTTTTCTGCATTTTCATGACCAAAACTGTTGCCTCAGGAAACCATCTCATTCCATTCATGATTAGGGCCAACCTTGTGGATGCCAGTGGCACCGATGGCTCTGCGATGGTGCTTCAGTCACTTGTGCAGTGTTTTCTCTCCATTTCGGAATTATTTCTTCGTAATTACAGAGAAGAGTCATTTGGGTGAAACACATTTTTCTTTTTCTCGGCCAAATGTGCCTAGTTTCTGTGCATTTCTGTGGAGAGTCATCTGAGGGAATGATGAAGGAAGCAAAGCAGGATGAAGCATGGAAAGTCATGGACATTAATTTACAGTGAAAATGATTAACACAGGTTTATGTTCCTTGCTCTGAAAACAAGCATGCTAGGAATATGGGCGCTATATTCCTAGCATGCTGAATATAGCACACTGAAAGCACTATTTGATACAAAAAACTTCCTTTTCAATTTTTTTGAGGGGGGGGCACTCATGGGTACCATGTAACATTAGATGTGGGTTTTGACTAGAACCGCCATGTGGAAAAATGATCTGTATGCCCCTCTTCCCCTAATAGCTTTTGTTACTTTCATGGAATAACCAGGGCTGGAAAAAAAATGCATCGATCACCAATTTTAACAAAAATTTTAGTTTTTGTTGTTGACAATTCATACGAGCTTCTTTTAACTGCCACTTTCAAGGGAGAAAAAAGCAACTGTCAAGTGTCATGTTTTCTTCATAATTCTGTTTCCTTCCACGTTTCTGAAAAATGTTTACCTCAAATACTGTTTGAGAAACTGTGCCAACCTCCCTTATTCTACATTTCACTGTATTTTTTTTTAAGTCCACGTAGAAGAATGTCCATCTCATTGTTTGCTCAGAACTTTTAAAACAAATTAGTGTCTTGGTTCATTAATAAAATAATAGCTTTGGGGCATTAGATTCATTGCTTTACAACTTCTTGAAATGGTACAGCCTACTTCTATTCCAGTCATGAAGTTTGTTTTTTTTTCCCGCTGAGGGAGAAAAAACCTGGAGCACTGATATAGGAACTTTGATTAGAAAAGGAAAGAGTGGAAATTGTCCAGGATGGTATAAGGATGGTACCATACCATAAGGTATAAGGTGGCACACAGAGCCATATTGGAGGGCATGCGAGCGTTGCCCTAGCTCAGCTCCAGCACGCATGCACGTGCCAGTCAGATGATTTTTGGGCCTTCCGGGCCCACAGGAAGTCAGGAAACAGGCTGATTCCGTCATCTGGAGGGCCTCCAGGGGGGTGGGGAAGCCGTTTTCACCCTTCCCAGGCTCCTAGAAAGCCTTCTGGTCCCACCATGCCATCGTGTGCCAAAAGCAGGGGGAGCGCGGGGGGCGGGGAGCATTGAATTATGGGTATGGGCACACACACACATGACTCCCCCACGGTCCCCTTGCTTTTGGCACTTGATGGCAAAAAGGTTAGCCATCACTGATATAAGGTCTCCTGACTTGAGCTGGACTAGAAGACTTCCAAGGTCCCTTCCAGCTTTTTATGATTCTATGATTTGAAATAGTAGCCATAAGTTACTGCAACAAGCAGTAAGCCCACATTTTTCATTTCCGGTTTAGCTTTTAAAAGGAACAGTAGGTGTAACTCCAAGCATCGGTAAATCATCTCTGCAGCATTCTTGCCACTAAGGTGAGTCTTGGCAACGGAGACTCTGCCTGTGGTAGCAGGATCTTTCTTTCCAATGAAATACAATTTTGCTACTTACATAAGTGTACTCAGCACACTTAAGCACACACTCAGCAGATGCCTCCACTGGGGTGAGGCAGGGAGGTGGTGGGGGCAATGAATGAAATGTGTGTCCTGATGTCACAAAACATGATCCAGGTGACACACATGTCTGATGTTGGAATGAAAGTACAAAGGAGTAAGGTCTGATTTATGACATCACCAAAAGCATGTCCCCCATTTTCCTATCATTATGGCTGTCTATCAAGGCCTGGGAACAGTGGCCAACAAATATGCTAGAAACACTTACAGTATGAATAGAAACTTTATTGTCATGGTACGTGTATACACAGTATACCCATACAATGAAATTCACTTAACACCCAAAGACCAGGTCCAACACACATAACAATCCCCAAACACCCCCCCACCCACCACAGATCCCCCACCCCTAAACCACCCAAACATCCACATAACAGACCAAGTAATGCTGTCCAACAGCTCACTGATGATGGCCCTTTAGTTCATTGTTGAGTGCAGATATAGCTCTGGGATAAAAACTATTCAGAAAACGTGTGGTCTGAGTTTTAATTGTTTTGTATCTTCTGCCAGAGGGCAACAGTCCAAAAAGATTGTAAGCAGGACGGGAAGAGTCTCTGAGAATATAATGCATATATGCTCCGCTATGAATATCTGCTTGTACCCTTCTGAAAGTTCAGATGAGAACTTTTGAAATAGGAAGTTCAGTTGGTTGGTTCTGTTGGACAAACAACACCCAAAGGATAATAGCTAGATAAATTCAGAATACCTGTACATTTTCAGTTGGGCTTAGACTGCGTTTGTACTGAAATGTCTTGCCATTTAACAACCGCAACCCCAAAAACAATCTTACATTAACAGCCATCTTTTATTCCGGCTACATTTAGATTCCAGATAAAAAAATAATTTAGAAAAATAAATAAGCTTGCCCTTGCTTATTAGTCTCATCAATTAAACTAACCTTCACTGATCAAACTTGGCATCAACCAATTAATTGCCTAAAGCTGTATACCTGATTAACGCCTCTAGGCATAAAGTTTGAAGAGGAAGTGGAACAGCACTGTACCCAGGCTATAGTAGAATGCACTTGTGTTGAAAGAAAATACCCCTCACATCTGGCAGTTCAAGAATTGGTGAAGCAGAATTTAGGGTCACAGTCTAGAATTTCTGGCAGCTGCTATTATCTTTTACTAAAACCCCTAGACACGAGGCACTTTATCCCAATATCATACAGTTCCTTAAAAAGACAGAAAACCACTTAAGATGAATCGTAATACTCAAGTTAATGGTTTTTTTTCTCTTTCCCTCCACTTCCTTTCAGCTTTCTCTTCTCCTCCTATGCAGGTAGTCTTCAATTTATAACCAATCAAAAAGAAGAGCCACAACTATAGTCAGATAAGAGAAATCTTACCTTTTAAGGAATTCGTGGTAACCAGCCTTTCTGATAAAATGTATTTTCTATGTATCTTGTGAATGGGACATAGTTGTTGCTTTCATGCTAACACAACACGGTCTAGACTTGACTGGGAGGGAAACAGAAGCTGGGAAGAGAGGGTGGTGGAAGACTTAGTAGATGGAAGACAATTGGTCCCAACTGAAAGCAGATGCCTATATAATTTGGAAGGGTGCGGATTCATATTTGTCAAGAGTCAGAAGGAGACCAAAAGCTCTTCATTTTTAAAGGCTACCCATCACTACATGTTTCAGATTTTACAGAGCATGCCAACTGCTTTGCTGACAAAAAAGTACCACGCTGGGTGAGGCCTTGCTACAAACCCTACAAAGGAAGGCATTTATTTCTGATCCCATATATGGATCTTCTGCTTTCCTTGGCTGTCTATAAACATTTTGGACAATGAATGCAATCCAATAAAGGATAATACTTGTAGCTCAGGACTAAAATGAGGGATCCTTGGTGCTTGGTTGTTTTCTTGCAGCTATAACCAGCACTGATGAAGTTATCCAGTTTGGACAATGAAATGTCTGCAACCAAGCTCAGAGAGCATCAAGGACCCCTCAGTTTCATAATTCCTAATCAGCAAAGTCACAACCTTCTATCAGATATATATCTTTCAAATATATCAGATATCAGTATCAGATTTGGTGTTACCATTAATCCTTCTTGTTCCGTTTTGTCAACCTGGCCTTCCATTTTGAAATCATATTTTAAAAAGGCTAAAGGTGTCAGAATGGCACTCCAACCAGGAGAGAATTTTTACAATTCTATTTAAAGTAGGCAATCATATCCAGAGAAGGAACCATGTAAATCCAAAAAGGGAGATTTTCTTTTCAGCAAAAAGGCTTGGGATTGCAGTACAAATCTCTTTCTCCATTTTCATTAACACAGATGTTCCTTTCCTTTGCATAATATTACACACTTAACCATCTGAAACCATCGCTGAAATGATTTCGATAACTTCAGCAGTGCCCATGGAAAGAAATTAGTTCTCTTTAAAATCCGCAGAGGTCTAAGAAAATTGTGTCGCTCGCCCAGCAACAACGAGAGGGGTTTTTTTGTGTCGAACCATTATTCTTTCTTTCGAATAAATGGACAGGAGATGTTCAACCTCCTGTTACAAACAGCTGATTTTTTTTAATGCCACACTTTTCTAGGTGTAAGATTTAAAATCGATATTCTCAATGACCAGCAGAAAACAAGGGCCCTGAATGCAGAACAGCTTCTTGTGGGGTTTGGTGACTTAACAGCATGTGGACGATCATAACCCACCTTCTTTTCGTTATTGAAAGACAGCTCTGGAGCACCGAGGCATCAGGTATTCAAACATTTATGTAACATTGGAGATAAAATGTCACTTGCAATCTAAACAGTTGACTTTCAGCCTACGCCATATATAAAACCTTGGGCAAGAAGAGAGGAAGGAGTTAGAAAGCCCTGGAATTCCTGACAGCTCGGGGTAATATACTTTCTTTGGAGAGCTGCTTAATAGCTGTGAGCTGAGCAGGCGTTTACCTCATGCATTAAATTACCGGCGGCTGAGGCAATTAGAAAATCCAAACAATTACTAAGATATCACATGCCTGCCGTGTTATTGTAAACTGACAAAAGCTCTTCCTAAGTGCCATGTGCCCTGGATTTAGGGAAACGCTGCCCTCTGGTGCAGGAAAATAAAGCAACTGCGTGCCTTTTTTTTTAAAAGTCCATTTTCCACCAGCCAATTCAGCTCAGGGGTTTCAACTCTTGGGAAGTCTTCTTTGTAGGTTGAAAGGGTGAGTTCTTTTCCTTCCTTTTCCTGTCATCTCACTGAGAAGATTTCTGAATGGACAAGACATGATTTAGCTGTGCAGCATAAGATCTTATTTGCTATACTAATTACATCTGGATTAGAGGTGGGTTTCAGCAGGTTCTGACCAGTTCTGGAGAACCGGTAGTGGAAATTTTGAGTAGTTCGGAGAACCGGTAATAAAAATTCTAACTGGCCCCGCCCCCATCTATTCTCTGCCTTCCGAGTCCCAGCTGATTGGGAGGAAATGGGGATTTTGTAGTAACCTTCCTCTGGATTGGGGAGGGAATGGAGATTTTACAGTATCCTTCCCCTGGAGTGAGATGGGAATGGAGATTTTACAGTATCCTTCCCCTGTCACGCCCACCAAGCCACACCCACCAAGCCATGCCATGCCCACCAAGCCACACCCACAGAACCGGTAGTAAATAATTTTGAAACCCACCACTGATCTGGATATAAAGAGCAAGATTCAAACACTGTCTTGATCCACACATACCACTAAGCCACGATGTGATTGCTTTTGGCTTGTTGGGCTGGATGAACTGAGCTGGGGTTTATTCAATTAATAATGGTTATACAAACTACACTATAACAGAAAGTATGAACTGGTGTTTATGGAAAAACTCACATTTGTTACTGAGATCTTGGACCATAGAACATAAAGTTGGAAGAAGACCTTGGAGGTCTTCCAGTCCAACCCACTGCTCAAGCAGAAGATCCTATAGCATTTCAGACAAATGCTTGTCCAGTCTTGCTAAAACCTTACTATGCTATGCTACACTACGCTACACTATGCTATGATACAACTACACACTATATTAATAGTTCAGATGGCTCTGGGGAAAGGTTATAGCTCAGTAGTAAAACTTCTACCTTGAAAACAAAAACTCCAATTCCATCCTTAACATCGCCAAATATATGTAGCAGAGTCTGCCTGAAACTGCACAGCATTGCCAATCTTCAATATATTTGAACCAGCTCTCTGGTTTGGCGTATGGCAACTTTCTTTTGTGTCATAATATATGCTTTTCAGCAGCTGATCGAAATGGGTTTACATTTGGGTTCGGTTTTTAAATTGCTTGTCATATTTTAATGCCAGTAAATTGTCCTATGGAATAAATGAGATCATGCCCATTTAGCTTGGTTGCTAGAAAGGTAGGGTTTAGTTATATATTAGATCAGTGATGAAATCCAATTTTTTTTTACTACCGGTTCTGTGGGCGTGGCTTGGTGGCCATGGTGTAGCTTGGTGGGCGTGGCTTGGTGGGCATGGCAGGGGAAGGATACTGCAAAATCTCCATTCCCACCCCACTTCAGGGGAAGGATATTGCAAAATATCCATTCCCAACCCACTCTGGGGCCAGGCAGAGGTGGTATTTGCTGGTTCTCCAAACTGCTCAAAATTTCCGCTACCGGTTCTCCAGAACCTGTCAGAACCTGGTGGATTTCACCTCTGTATTAGATGTATATTCTGCCTTTCTCCAGCTGCCATGGTGGTTTACACTGGGATTTCCCTTAATTTTATTATTACAACTGCAGTTGTGTGACTAAGTTGTGCTGAGAGACAGTGACTTTCCCAAAGTCACCCCATGAGTCTCTGTGGTTTGTGGGTCTACTTGACCCCTCAGTCTCGGCCCAATATTTCACAACTACCCTATTTTTTTTAAATTTGATTTATATGCCGCCCTTCTCCGGAGACTCAGGGCGGCTTACAATGCGTTAAGCAATAGCCTTCATACTTTTGTATATTTATACAAAGTCAGCTTATTGCCCCCACAAACTGGGTCCTCATTTAACCTATCTTAGAAAGGATGGAAGGCTGAGTCAACCTTGAGCCTGGTGAGATTCGAACTTACAGTAATTGCAGACAGCTGGTGTTGATCACTATGCTTTTAGTCTGCTGAGCTAAACCAGGCTCCAAACCAGGCTTATTTTGTTTCCCCCAAAATAAGACATCCTCTGATAATAAGCCTGATCGGACTTTTGAGCGCATGGCAATAAGGCCAAGTGCTTATTTCAGAGTTCAAAAAAATATAAGACCGGGTCTTATTTTCGGGAAAACATGGTACACAACACTGTTTTTCTACTTATAGTAGTTAATGCATTTGCAAGACAGACTAAATCACAGCTGAGTCTGGATTTATTCCAGAGAATTTTTTAAAAAATCATTCTCATGCTAACAAATACATTCTCTTAATTCTTTTTGTTCCATATGTTTTTCTTATGCTATAACTCTTCAGCTGATGAACTAAGGACAGGTAAAGCATCAGGCAGCTACTGAAGTTGTGCTGTACTTGTGAAGGAGAATAATACCGCATGCCTCCCATAGTTCAGAGCCCTCCACAAACCATGCAACAAGCACAACTCATTGATGAGTAACATAAATGAAAGCCAGCACCACAGTTATGAAGCAAGAGGATGCAAAGCAGATACCAATTCAACTCCTGAGTTTATGTAGCTGTTGCTGTTGAAGTTGGTTGTTATTTATGTTTTCCTATCTGTCGGCCTTTTGCAAATCCATTATGTGGAATATATTGTATGGCTAAAGTATAATACTACTTATTTCCATTATATTAAGCAATATATTACAGAGATGGCAGCCTGTGAGCCTCCATATATTACTGGACTAAAACTCCCAGTATCACTTGCCATTGGACATCCCGGCTGGAATTTAATCAGCATTTGGGTGCTCAGAGATTCTCTATTCCTCTTGTAATGTATAAATGCAAAAGAAATCTGCCATAGACCTCCATGGAGTAGATCTACAAGATTCCTTGAAGTGAATTCTTATACAACATCAACAACAGTACTGATAACGTTCTGTTAGCATCCATTTCTCTTAATCTAACATATAAGATTCTTCAGCTACATTTAAAATACATGCACTAGGAAAATTTATTTGACAACACCTGTCCTGGAAGGACAAAAGATACTGGAATCCCTTTGAAGCTCTGCCACATGGAACACTTTGATTTGTGCAGTTAAGTTAATATTAGTATAATACGTGCTCTTATGCTTCCCTTTCTCTCAAAAGCTACACAACAGCATTCTATTCCAATTGCAATTTCTGTTTGATTTTCAAAGACCAAATAAGATGTTAAGAGGAAATATTCTCTGACTAGATTATACTCTGCAGCGCTTTTAAAATATGAAAGTTGGGCAAAGGTAGTCTTTGTTATGGAATAAAGCTGGGTTATGTAAAGTCTACTTACTATATATAATCATGGATAAGCCAACCCTTGAAATTTCTACCAAAGTACCATGAAAAATTTGTCACCCAAGTATAAGCCAAAGCTCAGATTTTTTAACCACAGTGACAGGCGAGATCTGCAAACGGTTATGTCATCCTTTATAAAACCATACAATTTTAAGGCCAGGATGGTTTTTTTAAAAGAATTAGCTCTGCTCAAGTAGGTAAGCCAAATCCAATTTGGGGGGCATATTTTGGAACACAAAATTCTCGACTTATCTGCAATAATATATGGCAGGCTGAAGAAATGTTCTTTCAAGGAGTTGCTCTGAAGAAAGGTGCAACATTAGAAAAAGACAAAAAACACAGAGCCTAGGTCAAAGCAACTTCAAATATGTTGAAGGAAGGCACAGGAAAATTCAAATAGATTGTTAGTTTTGTTTTCTTTTTAAATGGCCAAAGCCTATTCAGAGTTCCTACACCTATCCAGAAATACAGGTATGCCAGGTGAATAGTTACATTCCTTAAGGCAGGGCTGATGCTAGGGACATATGGAGCAATAAGAGGTCTATTTCCAGAAGTTGAGGCTTCTTGTCCCTTGGTGCTCTGTGCACTTACGGTCTAGTCCAGTGATGGTGAACCTTTTTGACACCAAGTGCCAAAAAGGGAGTGCGCACCTGTGTGCGCAGCACCAAGTGCCAAAAAGGGAGCACTTCATGCATGTGCGGGCCGGATAGGGTATTCTGGTTTCCAGCACATGCATGTCTGGTTATTGCCGTGCATCTGCAGGCGCCGATCAGCTGGCTGGCGACATGCTTGTGCCGGAAAATGGAAGACCACCTCTTCCAGTTTCCGGCACTGCTGCAAGCACAAAGGCCAGCTGATCATCACGTGTGCACGCGCCCCAGAAACCCGGAAGAGAACAGGCAACGGGTACAGATTGGGTCCCAAAGACATGGCACCATAGCGACAATGTCACAATAAATAATGTGACTGTTGGGATAACTGAGAAGAGGACCTTCTAAAAGTATCTCCTCCCTCCAGAGGTGGGATTCACTTACCTTCCCTACTGGTTCGCAAAATGTGAAAGCACGGCGCACTTTGCTCACACACGCCACCTCTGTGCATGCGCACCAGTCGTGGGTTGCTATCAGTTCACCCCAGTTTGGGTAAACCGGTAGCGGCAGTGGTGGGAGGCTCTGCCCATCTGCCCAGACATCATCAAAAATGCTCTGCACATGCGCAGAACTTTCTGTGCATGCGCAGAAGCTCCGTATGCTCTCAAAGCAAGCATGCGCACCTGCGTGCTCCCAATAGTGAACCGGTAGCACCAGGATTTGAAACCCACTATTGATGCGCACAGCCTTCTGCGCATCTGCAGTAATCACACATTACATCTGGGCAGGTGGACAGAGCCTCCTGCAATCGCTGCTACCGGTCCGTGCGATCCGGAGAGAACCGGCTGAATCCCACCACTGCAAATCTGAATCCTGCACCGCTTTGTTAACTTGGACAGTTAGATAGTCCAGTATCAATTCTCCTCTTTGCTTGTTTAATTAAAATCCAAAGCTGCAGTTGTCCTTGTCTCATTTCTAAGCTAGTTGGCAACTCTCTCTCTGGCACACATACACATATACAATACAGTGCCTTTCCATACATGCATTTTTTGACTATTTCTATATCCATTGTTATGTTTATGAGGTATTAATTAGGAATGCTTATGCTAGAGTTGAGGCTATTTGAGAGATTAACATTTGTGTGCTCGCTTGTGTGTGTGTGTTCCTTTATGAGGTTGTTAAATGACTGTATTCTCACTTCCAATGGTCACTGCTTCAGTAGTCTACTGGTTTTCTTATGGGGACACTTAGGAGAAGGCAGTCAATGAAGGCAAGGGGAAATGTAATGATAAAATGTACAGCTGTGCCCTCTCTCATTCTCTCCCTCCTTTTAAGCTTTTGGAGGCATTGAGATAAGAACCAGGGTTTGGGATTTAAAAAAAAATAGAAAAGAAAGCCCTGAGAATTTAAGCTTGTCAAATATTCTGAAATCTGAGTAAGGCTTTTCCACCAGGACAAAGAAGTTTACAGTGCAGTTTATTCTATTATGTTAATGGAATGGTTAATTCTATTGCCATAGCAACAAAGAACAGACATGGTAAAAAGCTAAAGGTCTCCCCATAATGTCTGGTACAAGGTCTCTCTGTAAAGCTGATTTTAGTAGTTATAATAGAAGTGATCTGTGTTCTCGGTATCATCTTAAGCTTTCTTATCAACAATGCCTGCTTAGTCCACCGAATATACTTGTACCACAGAAGTGGCAGGTGTATTTGTCCTTTACTGTCTGGACAAAGGAACTTTCCCACTGTCCTGCCTTCCCAGAGGTTCTCACCTGATGAGGACAGGACAGTAAAGCTGAAAACCAGGCATTGCAAAGCTGGAACAACTGTCAAATGCTGACTGTCATATTATGTATCTCAAAATAGAGAAGAGCCTGAGGAAACCCCCCACCCCCAATTTATATGGTCACCCAACTCACAGATCGTGACTCTCCAGGAGGCATTCATTCAGTCATTCATTCAATTTTGTTATGGTTGGTACTCTAGAAATCCTTCAGGATTACTTGGCACGGCAATAATTGGAAGAGAGCAAATCAGATGATATAAACTAAATTTTGAGATCAAAGTCTGACTTTGAAAAATAGAAAATATATATACATAAGCGTGTTTGGGACCACTTTGTAGTTTTAGGCATGGTGATGGGAAATCTGTGGCCATTAATTTTAATAGTTATAGCCACCATAAGCTCTTGCACGGAATGCTGGGAAGGATAATTCACCATCGCATAATGGATGAAAAGATCTAATTCATTATCAATTTGGATTGCGTCCATTTCCCTTCGAGGCCAAGCTCAAATGCTGAGTCAGGGAGTCCGTACAGCACTTCTTCAAGATTATTTTATAAAAATGCCTTTTATATGTCTTATAATTTGCCAGTGATGCGATCTTTATATATATAAAAAGCATATTGGGATTTTTATGTAACAGACAATGGCATGGCAAACATAGACACCGCCTGTCAGAAGCAAGCCGTTTTTAATGTAATGGGAGGGGCTTGAGGTTTCAGTATAATATTTGTGCTTAAGTGTGTGGTCTGCATTGTTTGTGTTAAGTTTGCAACAGTCAAGTTTAGAATGTGTGGAGTCAGCAATATTCCAGTACAGCGTGACATTTTCAAATGTTTCAGTCAAAGGAAACAAGGGACACTTGCTTCCTTGTCCAGCCCGGGGTCACAACAGTAGGTGGAATAGTAGTGCATCCTGATTAATATCAGTTAATCAACTGACAAAAATAAGGGAACTGTTTTATTTTATTATTTTTTTAAAAAAAATTGAAAATATTAAAAAGTTCCCCTAGGAATTGGGGAAGTGGTTGCTGTTCTGAGGATAAAATAGAGAGAACTCTCTAGATAAGCTGCCTTGAGCTCTTGAGGAAAGGATAAGATAGAAATCAATCAATCAAACAAACAAACTAATGTTTCCATTGTTTCCTATGGGCTTTCATTTATATATACCGTATACAAAAACATTCCCCTGGTGACTTTTATGCAGGATGAGTGGCAATCAGCATGCATTATTCACCAAGTTTCTAAGTTGTGAAGTTTGCCTGCTTTTCCAAACCAGTTAAAAAAAAGCAAGCAATTTGCATTTTGCAGCTGCAAAAATGTATAAACAAAAGAATTTTTGTATCACATCAGGAGCAATTGACTGGTTGGCTATCACAATCCTAGACCTCAACAGCAGGACAGGAGAATCAAGACTGATACTTTAGTTGTGAGACCAACTGTTTTACATCAGTAGTACTAGCACCCATTCCCTAAGCGCTTCGCTGCCAATCTAAGCCATGTATAGTAATCTATACTAGCTGGATTGAAATAAATAATAACAACTCAACAACACTCACAAAACAGAGAAGTCCAATTCCAGTGTTAAAACAGTCTGACATACTCAGACCAACTCCACCTTTTGCATACTTCCACTTAAGTATATATTTTTAACGCAATATAAACATGTGGATTATATTTATTATTCAAAGAAGCAAGAAGTACATCATTCATATTTATTATTCCAAGGCAGTATTTTGATAACTGTTTTTTTTTAAAAGATGGTTGTGATATTATGAATTATTCCGTGTACATAGGGTTTTTTAAAAAAGCCAACAAGTTTAAATAAGAGCTTGTCTTCATTTGCTAAAAATAAATCTAACACCCCATTTTAATTATTGAATTACACTTATAAGTTGCCCCTAGTTTTAAAGCATAACTTAATTGGCATACAACACTTTGACAAGTCCTCTTTTATTTTTAGGAAGTTATTTTGAATATGGTATTGAAGATGATCCTAATTTTTTTTCTATTTCTCAAAGAAAAGTTAAGAACACTTCTCTGGATTGAAATTAGATTTTTAAGGACTAAAAAAACCTCACAAATCACTGGTAACTAAAGACTGGTTGTCAGATAAAAGTTGAAAGGGAGAAAATAGGTGAAAAAATGTCATATTTAGTTGTTTTATTTAATTACTTATGAAAATGAATACTACTTGAAGGATACAAAACCCCATGAAGCGAACGAGTTACCAGTATGAATTTTGAAGGATAATAAGAGCTGTTATAATTGCTTAAACATGGTGTGGAGATGAATAATCCTACATTTTAAAAAAATATTATCAACAATTTGAATTATAATTTCAAGAATCTGAATCCAATTTCAGAATTTTATCAATTGTAAATCCTGGTAATTGTTATATGGTTCCTATACTTCTTTCATTTTGATTTTATGTTGGTTAAAAGTTGACATTATTTCCAAGGAAACTTTGGTAGGTTAGAGAAAACTGCAATTTTCTAAGCAATGCACTCTAGTATTTTCTATATAGTACATGTCAATAATTGGAATGGATGGAGCCTAGGAAGGTGCATGTCCTATACATCTAGGGCATTTTCAGATAGCTCTTTCCCATTATTGATAGCTCTTATAACACTTAGCAGGCTCTTGTTAGATTGCTTCAAAATGAACATTAACATCATTTTATATTTGGCTCTGCAGCTTAGTTCAATTAAAGAAAAGATCTGCACATCAAAAAGTACAAAACTGCCATACAGTTTTACAGCTAAAGCAAAAACCATGGAAGATTTTTTTTATCCCTCCTGCTCAACCAACTAATGCAAATGTGACTCATTTGATTTCATACTTTTTAAGTTTGGACAAAATGTCTAAATCATTTCTGCATTTATGCTGATTGATAAGGCAAATGTTTGTTTTCTGGTTTATTTTATTATTTTGATTATACTCATTTCACCCACCACCCAGAAAGACAAAATAGAATATAAGTTCATAAACAAAGCACTTTTCCATGCTTACAATTTAAAAAGAACAGGCAGAAGGAAAAGGGCTGGAGAGGGGAATGAAAGCATCAGATGGCTTAGAGAAATTGCCAATCTTTGCTCAAAAATATTGCTCACAATGTGTCTTTTAAAAGCTCGAACTGCTAAAGGTTATGTGTGAAAGTACATTGGCTGTCTGTTTTTGAAAATGATATTAAATGAAAAGAAAAAGGCAGCATTTCTTTTAGTCATCATCAAAACCTGAGTAACTGATTTAACAACAGAGCTATATATAGGATTTTGAGTTTTAACTTCTGTGGAGTCTACCAAATAGTCAACCATCCCCTTCAGAAATCACCACATGACAATTGAAATTCTGTACTCCTTTGTGCTGAAGTAGACACAACTGAATTCAGCAGCAATTCATTGTTATGGGATCATATCATTGTGATCTTAAGGCAGGGGTGTCAAACTCAAGGCCCGCCGGGTGGATCCAGCCAGTGGTGAAATCTGAACCGGTTTGCTACCTGTATGCTGGTTACGCATGCGTGCTGTGCGCCATGTGTGTGCGCATACGCAGTTCGCACCAAAAGGAGGCTTTGGAAGGTAAGAAGAACAGCGGGAGGGGGGGAATCAACTGTGGCTCGTGATCTTGGGAACCTTTTTTTTAACTTTTTAAAAGCATTTTTTACTACCGGTTTGGGTGAATAGGTAGTAAAAAATGCTTAAAAAGTAAAAAAAAACCAACCCAGTTCTGACGATCGTGCGTCGCTCAGCTGATCATCAGAAGTATTTTTACATTTTTTTTATTACAGGTTCGGCGAACCAGTAGCATTTTTTTCTACTGGTTTGGATGAACCGGCCTGAACCGGTAGCATTTCACCCCTGGATCCGGCCCGCGGGGTGCCTAAATCTGGCCCGGCCTGGAAATAGCAAAGGATCAGCTTGTGGTGCCTCTGGCAGCCAAAACAGGCATAGGAGGGCCGCATACGGTTCCCTGAGGCCTGTTTTCAGCCTGAACAGCCTACTGCAGCACAGTCTATGAAAATACTCGACATTATTACAGAAAATATAATTAAAAGACTTTTTAACCCGAGTCATTCAAATATGATGGGCAAAGACGGAATATAAAGAATAGCTTTATCAGAAATGTTATTGGGTCTTAGATATTTTCAGGAAACTGCAAATCCCAGTCTTCATACTTTGAGGTCCATGTAAGTTATAGAATATATTTATAAAAATCGTGGCATCCAGAAGTGAAATTTGGGCACTTTTTTTTTTAATGAAGAAGGGAAGGCAGTTTTCTTCATTAAATGTTATGCTAGGGCTAAAGGTATTGCTAGCCGTGAGTTAGCTTACAAGCTGAGCAGTAAAACCAGCTATGTTGTGAATCAAATCCATCTGAGAAAATACTGTTTTTGACTCTTTTAGTTTACTGACCAGATTAAAGATTATGCAAAGGTGATATGAATTGAAAGCCATCCATCTCTTTCTCTCACAAGCACAAATATTCTTTTTTGGAACTTCTATATGTGTTTCTCAACCTTGTTGACTTTAAGATGCTTTGACTGCAACTCCCCAGCTGGAGAATTCTGGGAGTTGAAGTTCAAGCATCTTAAAAGTCAACAAGGTTGAGAAACATTGTTTTATACTACTAAAACTCTTGTTGTCATGACCTTTAACTGGGCAAAATGATACATCAAAAAACATTTGAACTAAGGTACTTCAAATGGAATAATTTACACAATCCATTATCCATGAAATGAAATTTGGGAAAGTCGTGGCTGCTTCAGTGTTACTGGCTGCTGCTATGCTGTTGCTTGGGCATGTGATCTTAATATGTCATTTGTTAAAACAGTTTAAAACAGTTATTTCTCTGTAATATTTAGTATAGTGTGTTAGGGTTTCATTTCATATGAAAAAAATAACAGATAGCTCCCCAAAAATACCTCCAACAACCAACCAACCAACCAACCAACCAACCAACCACAAAACAAAACCAGATAAATGAAGTTTCAAATTATTTTAAACAGAAATAGGTCACACACTTGACTTTGATTAACAATCAACAGTTCTTTGAAGTGCTCTAACATGTGTGTGTGTGTGTGTGTGTGTGTGTGTGTGTGTGTGTATATATATATTATTTTTGAGATAATGGAAGAACAAGCGATAGAGTAATTGTCACGCTTGGTATGGAAAGAGATGAATTTCACCGCCACAAAACAATCCAGGACCAATTCTGGTTTTCCTGCATAATAGTAATGCTTTGAATTGGGTTGTATGTGCACAGCAATTCCTCTATCAAAATTTTAAAAATCCGCAGAGCTCTTTTTGATAGTGAGTTAATGAAAAACATTTTCTTTATTATTATGAGCTTCATTCTATGCTACAAGCCCAGCTTCATCAATATAAAATGATTGGATTATATATGACTGTTTGATAGCAAGCGATCAAAAAGGAGAGAGCTAATTCTGGAGAACTGGAAGCCTATTACATATAAAATGCAAATTGGCTTGCTATTTTTTTAAATATAAAAAACACAAACAAAATGCAGAGGAAAAACACATTTTAAAGCATGTTGTATAATGTTGTTTAATTCTGATTTATTTATAACTATGTAAATATACTGAAATTTGAACACGAGCATTATTTAATATGCATAATCAAAGTTTTGCATTTCAGTTGATAGCAAAGAGCAGAGAGAAATGGATACATTGTTTGCTATTTTAAATATTGAACAACATATGGTTCTCTTGCAGCTTCTTTGGGATAAAATAGCTAGCAAAGTATTAGTACAAGAAAACACCCAACTGAGAATGAGAAATAAGTCGATGGTAACATGCTGTTTCAGAATGGCGGAAAATCCTTATCTTGGTTTTATTGTAAACAAACATGTTCTATTTTTGAATGTTTATTACACAATTTTTTTAAAACATATGGCATTGATATGCTAACAATTATTTACCTTACATTTTGCCATTGAAAATGCTTGCATATAGAAAATGTGGCTAGTAATCTTTTCATGTAATCAAAAAGTTATTAAAGCACTGATAGGGCTTTGACTAAATATGGTTTCAGAATGTTTACACATTTCTACTGTATTTCTTCTTGTGTGAGAACATATTGTTTGATCCAACATTATATACATGATCCTTGGGTTAGAAGATAGGATTTTTTTTCAAACCCACTCTTGCTGTAGTAAAAGTACAGGAGGAGGAGAAATCTGCTCTACTAGTGATTTTTCTTTATTTGGTGTGTAGCAAGTATTTCAGTTGCTTTCTGCTACTGAGGCTTTGTGTACTCCCCACTAGTCCATTCCACCCAGATGTACTCCTATTCTGAGAATGCACAATAAAGGAGGATATTTGTAGCTCAGGGTTGAAATGAGGGGTCCTTGGTGCTCTCTGAGCTTGCTGGTTTTCTTGCAGACATTTCATTATCCAACTAGGTAACATCATCAGTGCTAGTCAGGCTACCTAGTCACTCCCTTTTTACAACCCTGTAATCCGGATGCCTAGTTAGGGTAATGAAACATCTGCAAGAAAACAAGCAAGCTCAAAGAGCACCAAGGACCACCATATTGTGAGAATGCACAATAACATGTTTGGTCATCTCTAAGAAGTGACAGGTGGAAGATTGTTAAAGAGAGATCCAACCTAGAACCAAGGAGAAATAGCTTGTCTCCTGGAGTTGTGGGTGGTCCATCACTTTCTAAGAAGTGTTTTCAAGAAGAGACTGGAGAGCCATTCCATTATCTGGAATGTATAGGGTCTCCTGCTTGAGCAGAGAGTTGAACTAGAAGACCTCCAACATCCCTTCCCATCCTATTATTCTATGTTCTAAGGTGAGAACATCTTCCATCTCATTAACACTAATTCTGATGGGCTGCTTCTTGCTGTTCAGTAAAAGTGTTTGTACACCAGAATCATGGGGAGGAATGGATCTCATAATTGAAAACAGTAACAGGTTTCTTTAAAAGGTCCTACATTGTGGACCTGTATCTTCTGAGCCTCACCCATCCATCTACGCCAGGGGTCGGAAACCATAAACACTCAAAGAGCCACAAAGGTCCTAACCGGAAGCCCCCATTCAATTCTGGAGGCGACCAGAAGTCAGGTTCCCCCACGATAGAATCTCCTCCTAGTGCGGTGTCCTATTTCCTCTGCCGACTGGAAGTTGATTCCCCCACCATAGAGTCTCCTCCTAGTGTGGCATCCTTTTACCTGTCTATCTGTCCTACCTCTACCTGTCCTAAACAAAAGTGGATCCGACCAGCAACAAGGAGCCACAGCAGAGAGTTGAAAGAGCCACATGCGGCTCCAGAGCCGCGGGTTGCTGATCCCTGATCTACACTGAAAGAACTACATTATTTTATCCAGCGCTGTGTGTATGAATGGTAGCAAACAAAGAAATTTTGAAGTAATTGCCTTTGGTCCTCTCCTAGTGTCTCAAGAATAATTTCATTTTGCCAACACCACAGTGATGCAACAAAAAATGTCCTATATTTACATGTGAGAGATTAGAATTAATAGATAGGGGCTGGAAATTCATTAACAGAACAACAACAACAACAAAAATTGTGCTACCGACTGAAAACATCAAATGACAAAAGTGCGCTGTATTTGCACATTTGATTTTTAATGCCTAGTCAGAGGTTGCATTTAGGGAGAAGTAGAATTTAGTGAGAACTAGAGTAATAGACCAGCAGATGCTGCCACTATCAAAACTGATTAATTGTTCAGAAATAGCAGTTTAACCCTCTTTTTATATCTTTCTGTAAAAGCATCCCCCCCATGATATACAATGCTTTGTTTGTGTGTTATATAGTTAATTACATCTTCTAAAACCAGTTTTAAAAGGAAATGAAATGTGTAATTACCCAATGTTTCCATGGTAACAAAGTTTGTCCATGTGTTAGGGTTTACATGATTACGAAAAGTTTCTTGAATTTCATTCCATTGTTACAGGGAAGAAAAATTAAAACTCAGATCGTCAGAACATATACAGATTTTGTGAAAGAGAGAGAGAGAGAAAAGTTATGCGTCTTATAAAAGGCAAAGCCAAATCACATCCAGCAAACTAATTTGTTATCTGTCTGAAGATCAGAAAGGGAAAGAGATGGGAAATAAACTGAAAAATTCAGCCGGTTTTATTTGGCCTCTAATTAGTTTATTAGGTTCGGTTCCTTTCCTTTCCTTTCCTTTCCTTTCCTTTCCTTTCCTTTCCTTTCCTTTCCTTTCCTTTCCTTTCCTTTCCTTTCCTTTCCTTTCCTTTCCTTTCCTTTCATTCTCCTTTTCCTCCTTCCTGCTCTCCCTCCCTTTTTTCCCTCTTTCTTTCCCCCTTTCCTTCTTTTTGCTAGAATGTACTGGACTCGCTGGTACTAATTAGAAAGCAAATCAATAGAATCAAGCAAATAGAAGTTTCCCTTTAACTGTTGGTCTGATCTGCTCAGCACACGGGGATCACAGCTAAGGGCAGGCCTCTCTTTGCTTCATAAGGTGTTGTCCTGGAAACCATTCGGATGCAGTCAATAATAGGGCAGATACTGAGACACAGAGTGCAGCCTGTACAACTGTCAGTAACAGTGGGCAGGTGGGTTTCTGGATCAAATTGTATAGCCTGGAAAGCAGAAATAAACAGCATTGATGTCACTCACAGAAAAGGTCAAAAACAACCCCATTTTTAGCATCTACATTTCCTGTAGTTGAGGTGCTTGGAGAAATCTTTGTTTGGTACCGCATTGCAGCTACAGTAACAGTTTCAATCGCTAGGAAAATAACATTTTCTAAAAATACGTGAAATATTGAGGTAAATTGGGCTCTGGTAGAAATCTCTTTTCTTCCTTTCGTCCTTATTCTCCTTCTTATGTTCTCAGTGGAGTTACGAACAAAATCAAGCTTCAGCACAAGTTGGTCAAGTTTGATAAAAATACGTGTGCCTTTGAAAAGTGAATTTTTCACAGCATTCTGATGTATTACAACACAAAGGTTCCACACTGGTGGGGATAGTGGGAAAAGCCATTCCTCCCCTTTCCTCATTATTGCTGCTGTCATTATTTTACGCGTATGATATATAAAAGCATTTACAACACTAAGTAAGTAAGTAAATAATAAGTCAGTCAGTCAGTAAGTAAGAGTTTTCTTATGAGAGGGTTGAGCTGGGAAAATATTTTGCATGTGCGCAAGCCCTTTCTCATTACTTGCGTGCATCAACAGCCTAAAAATGCTTTCCGAGTAGCCATGGACATCTTGAAGAAGACACAGCTGCTTTAAAAAGCAAAAAAAAGTGCTCCTGTACATATAGTAGAATCTCTTTGAAAAGGTTTGTATAGCTTTTTTTTTTTGCTATGCAAGGAAAGGAAGCCTTTCAGTCGGTGTTAGCTCCTAGAAACTGACTGGACAAGTTTCTGCATTTTTCTTGGCAAGATTTCAGAAGTGGTTTGCCATTATCGGCTTCCTAGAGTTGAGAGGGTATAACTGGCTCAAGGTCACTTCGCTGGCTTTCTGCCTACATGGCTGAAAGTTACAATCTTTTGGTTTCTAGCCTGCTGCCCTAACCACTACGCTAAACTGTGTAGGCTGTAAGATACCCCAAATCTAACTCTGTTTTCTGATGTAGCTAACTCCACAAGTTGTAAACTGGAATCAATATTACCAACAATGAATTTTCTTGCATAATTATATCTTTTCAAAGTGCCTACTGGAACTCTTGCAAAATCTTTCATGTTCACCTAAAGCCATGCCATGTCAGTTTTTGTGGCCTGCTTCTGTAAATCCAGAGACTGCAGTTTACTTTTCAAAAGGTTTATTTACTTCATGTGTTTGTGTAGGCCGAGGGAATGCGCTTCCCAATGCAGGAGTTTTTATTCTTCTTACGTGGGGTTGAAACAACTCCAGTGGGCTACTTGCCTAGTTTGCTCCAGACAAAGGTGAGAGGACAAATAGCTCATAGATCTTCCTTAAAGATGGAAGCACCAATTTAAATGCTTCCTATGGTAGTTTCCTGCTAAACTAACCATGTTATCACAGACCACATACTGACTCCAGGAACCTGCAGGTAAATCCAGAAACAGCACAAACAGTTTGAACAGAAGGCTGGGTATTCAAGCATATCTCTCGTCTCTTTACCATGAGCAGAGAAAAATTAACAAAATACAAAGCAACCTTCGGAGAGCCCTTTTAACGAAGAATCCTCAAGGCTCACCATTTGTTGGGTGAATGATGTAGAAGGTGAATAATGAGAGAGAAGCTACAGTACAAAGAGTACAACTTGAAATGGACCAGTGAGTCTTCCCTCGTGGCTAGTATCCTGAATACTCCTGTTAATCAACACATTATTCTTTTCCAGCAATCCATGCCCACAGCTCAAGGCTTCGGCTGGAAAATGCAACTAATGGCCACACTTTCACGATAGTCCTATTCCATTGCTAAAAATAAAACAGCACCAGAACATTATTGCTGTTGCAAGCAAACTAAATTATTTCAGCGCTGTCACTATAACATATTATAGTACACTTTTATTAGGCTATGATATCTTTGATAGCAGCACTCTCTGAGAAAAAACTCAATGCTGGTGTGTGTTTTCTTTTTAATCATTGATTCCCAGAGGGTTTTTAATTTTTTGTTTTGTAAATCTTTTTTTAAGTGTGTCTTTATTTGCATAAATTCTTTTCTTGGCAATATTTATGTGGACTGAAGACTCGAGCAGACTTCAGACTGCACATGAGACAATATATGCATCTGTCATTCAGGGACAGTTGCATAGGTGTTCCTTTTATATGTCAGTGAATTTTAATGTTTCCTGCTTGGGTCTGCCTTGCCTGCCTTCCAGCAGGAAGTCAGAACCAATCAGCACGCAGGGCGCGCATCTCTGCACAACGCACAGTTGAGATTTGGGGGGGAGGGGGATTGCATCTGCCATTTGCAGCCTCCGCTTACTCATCAACCCCTTCACGGCGTAGGTATGCGGTGACAGTGATGGGTAGTTGCAAACTCTAAATCAGCCCTGTTCTGTTCCATGAATCTATTCTTCCTTAATCTCTGATAATCTAAAAAATGAATTTTGCAAAAAAAAAGAGTTATTATTTATTATTATTTTTATTAATCAAATTTCTATGCCGCCTACTCTCCGAGGACTCTGGCCAGCTTACAACAATCGACAGTATACTAAATAGCATATTGCCCCCAACAATCTGGGTCCTCATTTTACCCACCTCAGAAGGATGGAAGGCTGAGTCAACCTTGAGCCGGTGAGATTTGATCTGCTGATCTGCTGAACTAGCAGTCAGCTGAAGTAGCTGCAGTACAGCACTCTAACCACTGCGCCACCTTGGCTCTTGATTGGTGCTTGTGGTTGGAGCTTGTGGATATTGTGTGGAATATTTGCCTTGCAAAGACAATGGACAATTGATGCCGCAGCAATCATGAGGTTGTGCCAGTGCGAACAGAATTGCACTAAGGAAGGGAGCAAGGGAGACATCCTTGCTTCCTAGGGAAGTTTCAGGGCAACTTCTGAAAATTGGGAGTTAACTCATACTGAAATTAGAATTAAAAGTTGATTGCCCATTACAATGCTGAATTCTAGTACTATTTTTTTACTTTAAAAATTATTTGTGTGTCTAGTACATTTCTGCTGAATTTTCTATCTACGATAAAAGAAATGTCTTCAAAGTATTTTGGACACAATTCCTGAGGATTAGCTCTGAGGCCTTGGCAAGTTGCAGTTCTATACCAGGTTGTCTGGACTAGTAAATGCAAGAACATAAACATGAGATGAAATCCGGAGGAGTGGCGAAGACCTGTTCTGTGGCCATTTATTTCTTATTTTCATTAAGCATCCTAGACTGAAATAGATGGCTACCCATCCAACTCTTCCTAATGTGATATATTTCTTAAAATATGCACACTCCTTGTCAAAGCAGGCAGCCTTTATTAGTTTGGCTCTAGACATGATACACTTTAATCAAGTGGAATAGATCAAAGAGAACAATTTGTTAAATGCACGAAATGTGAATGTGGATTTTCTTTATTAGTTCAGATTGGTGTCTGCATCACTCCTCCCAGCCTTGTTTTTCTCAGCACCGTCTTAGTATATTTGCTTAATTTGTAAGGGGTCATGAATGTATAACTTATCTAAGCTTAAAGCGTGTGGACTCCCAGCAGAAGTCTGAAATATTTGAGAACCATTTTTCAATCATCCCTAACCAACTGATGTTTCATGTATTTTCCAATGATAGTGTACTGCTTGAATAGAATAGAATAGAATAGAATAGAATAGAATAGAATAGAATAGAATAGAATAGAA
>WNWU01000004.1:46216112-46290298 GCA_012654045.1 Ptyas mucosa | reverse complement strand
AATAGAATAGAATAGAATAGAATAGAATAGAATAGAATAGAATAGAACAGAATTCTTTATTGACCAAGTGTGATTGGACACACAAGGAAGTTGGAGTCAGTTGTAGGAGACTTGGCTGTTGTTTGTTTTACCTGAAATAGAGGGGGTGGTGATAGTTGACAGTGGCCTCCTCTCAAACCTACAGTAAAAAACATGTACTGTTTGTTCTCTGGTATTTCATCTCCTTTATTATTTTATGAAGAATCACTTTAAGCTTACAAAATTCTAGGAATCCAGTAATTCCTATTGAAAACAACAAGAATGGGGATTACTGAACTCTATCTTGCCAGATTCAATTGTGTCCTCCAGAAATTTTTGCTGTTATAATATGTCAAGTAGGCAGAATACATTTTTGTTTGCGCAAAACAAACCTTGGAAATTCATTATGTTCAACAACAGCAACATTAGACTGCCTTGTTGAGTGTTTCATTGTTATTTCTCTTTGTCTGTATATGGTGACCTGATCCCATCTTGTTTAATTCAATAAATAAAATTCACTTCTTGCATTATTTATTAAATGAAGACTTTGTGTTATTTATTAAGTTTCTAACGTATTTTATTTCCACACCATCTCTTTTGAGCTTCTTGGTAGTTCCATTGGAAATTTTAGTTACTATTGTTGAGTCCAATATTAAATTATAATTTTGAATCTAACATTTGATTCCTTTATATTAAGTTGATTCTTGTTCATCTATATGTTTGCATTTCTGTATGGGTCTCTAAATTGTATGTGCACATATGTATTGTGTGCAAATTATATGTTACATAATGTATCAGTACATTGTATATTAAACTGGGGTTATCCTATCTTCAGTTAGGAATTAAAGAGATTTCTTAGATCCCAATTACCAGATCACTACTAGTACAAACATGGATATAGCTTCCTACTCTACTATAGATTCGGATGTGGTCATTGAAACAATTAAATCTAATTGAGTTTTATGTATTTAAATAGATTCTCTAGTGTGCCCCTGCTGAAATAATTTTTTTCCTCCAACATAATCTGGAATTATTTTGTGTTCAACAGCATTCTGCAGCATGTAATGCTGGGAGAAACATGGCGGCTTAGCAATAGATGATATGCAGCAAGAAAACTGAAGGGGGAAGGAAGAGAGAGGGAGGGAGAGAGAGAGAGAGGGAGGGAGGGAGGGAGGGAGGGAGGGAGAGAGAGAGAGAGAGAGAGAGAGAGAGAGAGAGAGAGAGAGAGGGAGAGAGAGAGAGCGCACTGTGTATCTCAAGTCTCTAAGAAACCTGCTTTATTGACAACCTCTGCGAATAGATCAGACATGGTTCCTGGAGTCTATACCTGGGAGTGTGCCAATGTTAATTTCCAGTATCTTGTAAATCTACTTTTCCCATCTGCCCATCAAGAGACGGTGGAATCCTTCTGCCTCAGCAGCAGAAAGACAACTCACAGTGCCTTTTTTTGCTAATTACAGCTGTGTTCTTACCTGGTAGCCAGAATCATTACAGGTCATGTAGCATTTGCCACAGTTGATACACATTTCCTCATCAATCAGAGCCACAACTTGTTCGGTACTACTGAGCTCTCCATATGTTCCAATATACTGCAGTGCTTTTCCAATTACATCCTGGGGGGAGGGGAGAGGAGACGGAGACAGGAAGCAAAAGGAAAAAAAAAAGAGGAAAACATTACTGAAATATCCAAGGTTGTTTAATGCCAAAGGGGAGCCCTTGAGATGGTGGTTCCTTGGGACATCGTTTTCCTGTGCTATGGCAATGAGGGCACAAGTCAAAAGCATTTCATATCCAGGACCCTGCCAAATATTGCTTGCAGGTATTGATATATAAGCAATTCCAATATCAATAGAACTGCTAAAAACAAACAAACAAACAAACCCAACAACCAAGCCACACATCAAAATAGAATCAGATCTGTGCACATACACTAATTATTCTCAGTGGCCATTGTTTGGTGCAACAGGAAGGAAAAAAATGGGAAAAAAGAAGAAATGTGTTGTGACACACACACTCAATGTGCCTATCCACAGCTACTGTTCATTAGCACACCTCTGAGAATTCATTATGAGACAAGGAAAAGGCTGCATTTAAACAACAGGGAACAAAAATGCAGCCATTGGAAAGAATATGCAAATGGCTTGATAAACTAACACATATTATTGCAATCATCGTTTGTTTTTTTAAAAAAATCATTTGACCCAATTGTGCAGTTCCTGTTTCAAGAGGGCAGGCTGCTCTTTATTGCTGGAAAGATCATTTTACTGATTGTAGAATGGGTCCATGAATCTGCTTAGGAGAAATGTTTGGGGTTTTTTTTTGAAAGAGGTTATCCATTAGTTCTTAAAAGATAAATCTTTAAAAGATTGGAGCAATTAGTCAGTCACCAACTTGCTCAAGCGGAGTGACATCTGCCTTATTTTTCACAGGTAATCAGAGATAATGAGGCTGTGTTAGGGAAAAGGATGTAGCTGAGGGCTAAAGCACATGTTTGTATGGAGAAGGCCTTGAGTTCAACACCACATAGGATTGTGTTGCCACTTTCCGAAACACAAGAAGAAGCAGTAGAGTCCTTTGAAAGAGCAAGTGGGGCTCTCATTTTGGACATCTGTTGCATGCCAATTTTTCCCCAATGTTTGTAATTCCCACCCTATGTTCAAATTCCTGTTTTATATATGAAGTTCAGAGATAGGAAGAGAAAGTTTGAATTTTAATATCTATCAATGTCACTTCCATGAGATTTAAAAATGTCTGACTTTGTTTTCCCTGAAATATAAAATAAACCTCTGAAAATAAACCTTAAAGCACAATAATAATAAAGTGGGATGCCCATCAACATATCAAAGAGCACTATTTGTTGTTCCACACAGATTTATTTGTAGTATACTAAGATATTTTATTATTCCATTGGCACATAGACTTTGGAGAAATGTTACTTTAGCTTCACATAAACCAAATCTAGTATGATCTGTTATAGCAGTTATATCTGTTATAAAATTCAGGGCACCCAATAGGTATTTAAATCCTTATGGATGTCATTAGAGAGAAGTGCACTTAAGGTCTTTCTTCTGGTCCCTGGCCATAGCATACCATGACTTGGCTGTAATCACCTTTTCAAAAAAGTGGTAAAACGATAACATTTGAGAAACTGAGTCAGCAATTTTCATTTCATTTAGGTGCCAGGAGTGCTAGGGTTTTTCAGAGGTTTTAGCCAGAAATTCCTACTATCAGGGGTGAAATCCAGCAGGTTCTGAAGAACCGGTAGCGGAAATTTTGAGTAGTTCAGAGAACTGGCAAATACCACCTCTGGCTGGCCCCAGAGTGGGGAGGGAATGGGGATTTTGCAATATCCTTCTCCCAGGAGTGGGGAGGGAATGGGGATTTTGCAGTATCCTTCCCCTGCCACGCCCACCAAGCCACACCATGCCCATCAAGCCATGCCCACAGAACCAATAGTAAAAAAAAATTGGATTTCACCACTGCCTACTATCCTTTGCTACTATTATGTTGGATGGAGTTGATGGACACTGAGGCCCTACACAATGTAGTCTGGTCAGAAGGCATTACTTTGTTGTGTAATTTGGTCTGCTGCAGTAGTTGTTGCCACCCGCCATCTTTGTCGGATGGCAGCCACTACTGTCATCCACCATCTTTGTTGAACCAGAGGTATATCGCTTTTATTCCATGCATTATTTATTCCCACAATTCCTGACACTATATTTAATGCTTACAGATCTACGGCTTTGTTTGTTTTTAAAGAGTTTGATGAGATTTTCTTTGTACGGAAAGTAGCAGGTAAACAAGTTATGTAGCTATAATAACAACAAAAGGAACAGAAAATGCTTTGTAGGTGCACTCTTTTATGGCCTTCTAATCCTCCTCAGAGCATTCTCCTTGGATTAGTAAAGAAGCTCTAGGAATAAAATAGCATATGCATTGAGATTAATTTACTGCATCTCTTTTTCTTGCTTGCTTTCTCTCTCCTAAAATATCTCTTTTTGAGTGTCGGCTAAAAGGCAGATATTGTAAGATGGCACTGTGGAACTTCATATTTGCCTTATCTTGTTTTCCTCTGGATTACAGTGGTTGAATTTAGAAGCATAATGATATTTTTCCTAATTGCCAACTCACTATGAGGGTAATCCAGTTCTGCTGATAGTCAAGCTGTGTTCTTTCTGACTGGTGCATTAAGTTCAGTAATGAGAATTTCACCGGCCAAATCTTGCCCTTAATTAGACCTCTGTTATGCTATTGCTTCCTAATTCTGCCCTTGGTGACATCTGTGTGGCTCAGCTTTTGTCAGTAGGGCTACCAGGTGTGTGAACAAAACCAAAGCCAGTTGATAATTTTGATGGTAATGATTTAATTCCATAATCAAAACAGTTTAGCTGCTGGGAAAACAGAAGCAGAACAGAAAATAGAACTCGGATAGATTTTTAATTTGTCAGTGCTCTACCGATTGGGGTGGAGGTTTATGGTGGTTAAGAAGTAGATTCATTTCACCTCAGCCATTGTTGCCGTGCTGTGCTGAACATGGTCCAATTCTCAAGCTGAAAACAAACTATATATTAACATAAACACAGGTCTCTTTCCAAAAATGGCAATTCCATAATGTTCTCTCTTAGAACTGGACAATAAAGTTTGCAAAAAAAACACTGTACACAAAAAGTGCACAATAAAACTGCACACTACACATTTTCACCAATGACATTCTACATTGGTGATGTATCAGAATAAAGGACCCTAGGAACCATCTCACCCCAATGGGATTGGCTTAATCCACTCAGTACTGCAGAAAAGGCATGATGTAGACCCCATTGGACAAGGAATTCCAGCTAGCTCCCACCCTCTCGAATACTGTGTCTCTCGAATCAAAATCCATCCCAATCCTCTTGGTCTTTCATAAGAGCCTCAAAATCTGGCACTGCCAAGTGGACTGATGCTGTAATTGAGTATGTTGGAGATGGTTAGTGAATTAAGTAGAATTCACCCCCCAAGCATTCTTGTTTTAATTTATTTAATTTCTGTTTATTTAATTTTTTAAAAATAGATCTTTATTCATTATTTACAAATAAAAAACATACAATGTAATTTTCAAACAGATATAAGTTATATATAGGTATACAATACAACACATAAAGACAACCACAAAGAAGGACTAACCAGGGGTCATATCGAACCCCCAAATACTTATTCATAGTTACATCCCGGTAAATCCTTTTATTCAAATAGCGTTGACTATTTTAAATACCAAACGCTCTCTCATTATAATTAAGTATATATTTAATACTATGTTATTTATTCTATGTTTGTCCTCTTCTTTTTTAATGTTTGTATTTTTGTTTCTATGGGTGGCATACAAACACCATAGAAACAAAAATACAAACATTAAAAATTAGCCATATATACCAGCGTTCCCATATACTACTGGGAACACTGGTATATATGGCTAATTTTTAATGTTTGTATTTTTGTTTCTATAGTGTTTGTATGCCACCCAGGGTTGCTTTAAATGAGATAGGCAGCATATTAAACAAACAAACAAATTACTAAAATAAGGAAGCACTTGTTAAATTTTACTACATCTTAGGAGAGGAGAATGGAAAGGGAAAAGACAGCAGGCTGATCTGATTGATCTGAACTCAAATTTCTCATGTAAATAAAGTATCAGAAAGGTAATCCAATTCTATCATATTTGTTGGAAAATTTCAAGTTTCCTATTTGAAGCATAGTCCTGAACTGATGGAAATGTTTAATTGGAACTCTGGATTGGATTCCACTCACCTATTTTAAGGCACTAAAAATGGGACGTGCCTCTATTGTTTCCAAGTCTCGTCACCTAATCCAAGGATTCCCATGTTAACAGGATGAACTAAGAATACAGATTTAATTTGAACAAAGTGGTGTAGCGAGAACAACCTGAAAAATTTCTGGCAAATTTTACTACCCATTTTTCAGAACTGTTGTCGAATTTTTCCTCTACAGAGGATATTACCTTGCAGAACAACAAAATCCTTTAAAAATGAAAAAAGAAAAAAAAAAGAGAGAGAGAAAGGAACTGATGCTGGTTCTATTGGTTGAAAATGGGTAAAGACAAGGGGCTGGGGGTTAATAATGTAAGCTTATGTAGATTTATATCACATGCTAGTTGTAGATCTTGCCAATCTACGCCTTGCAGGCCTCCAAAGAAACTGTATTGTGAATTAACAGTGAACCAGATGTTTGGCTTGAAAGATATCTGTGTTGAAACAGGGAGAGGAAAAAAGAGATGTTCATCATAATATCGAAGTGGGAGGAGGAGAACTTAACGGGATGAGTGATGATACTTGCTTTTGTTCCTTTAACTTCCACAGCTTACAATTGCAGCCAAATTAACTAGCAACATCATTTAGCATCACTCCAGGAATATTTTTGTGAGTAAAATACCGGTCCTATTGGGATTTCTCCTCCCCCCCAACAAATAGCTCAAGATGATCCTCCCCCAATGTCTTTTTTTTAAAAAAATTCACCTCCTAATTGCCAAAATGACCCATAGACTTTTACACAGTGCAAGAGATAATGTAACCAAATGTTGCAGGAGCTTTCATATCCCAGAGGTATATTATACATCTTAGAAAATGTGAAATTTACCAACAAGGTAAACAAGAAGGATGCTATGATGACAGAAAGAAGAATCTGATTATAAAGCCTTTTGGAAATTAGAAAGATTCCACAAGAAAAAGTCTAAAGGAAATAGGTGAGGTAGCTCCAAGATATGAACTTTTAAATGCAGAGTTAAAATTCAATTCCCAGACAAGACCTCCTCCCCCATTCCCCCATTATTCTGACGTGGTTTACTAGCAAGGTTATTGTCTTGTTTTGTGACATTGTCAAATGCTGTGAACCCAGGAGACCAGAGCATAAATTAAGAGGAGTCCTTTTATCCAGGCTACAACAGGATCCTTGTATTATATCTCCCGAAAGACATACTCAAAGGGAGCATACGTGTGCCTGAAAAGTCGTATTGTTCATTTTAAAATGAAAAGAGCTATTTTGGTGTGTAGCACAATATCTGGGAAAATGAAAGATTTGCAGATTAGATATGTCAGGCAGTTATTAATCAACAGCAATACAGAAATGGGGGAAGGCAAATTAGAAAAAAAGAGGGGAGGGGATAAATGCCTGACTGTAAGAAAGATGGATGGCACCTAAGTTACCACCGAAGAGGAAAAAGGGGACCTGATTTTTCTGAAGAATAACATACTTTGTGAAAAAGCCAAATAGATTCTGACACCTTTGAGAACATGGAGATACATTAAAGCCATACAATGAAGTCAAATAATAAAATAAAAAGTTCTTTTTTAATGCCCTCATCTATCTGGAAAGCACCATGTTGGAAAGGATGGTATAATGAGAAAGAAGAAGAAGAAGGGAAAAAGAACAAGTACAAAAGCCATTTCATAGGAAAAATGCAGAGCAATAAAACACCTATAATGCTAACTTAATAAAGTAATACATGTCGTGATTAGAAAACCATAAAGCATGAGAATTAATGCAAAAAACAATCTATGAAAATTGCATTGAAACAAAATGACAGCATCCAAAATCTCCCTCCCTTCCTCTCTCTTTCTGTCTCTCTCTCTCTCTTCCTCCCTCCCTCCCCCTCTTTCTTTCTGTTTCTCTCCCTCTCCCTCTCTCCCTGCCTCCCTCCCTCCCTCTCTCTTTCTGTCTCCCCCACCTCTGGTAATCAAACTCAACTTAAGAAGATCAATATGGAAGCCAGTGGACTCTTCCTTCTGTGTATCAGGATTTTAACTCTTAAATTCAAAATATATCCAAAATTGGATTGAACTGTATATGCAGTGTATTCGATAGAATTACTTTTAAAGAAGAGTATATATGAGACCACGAAAATACCCATTCTAAAGTGGAATCACATATTATCATTGTCAGCATCATCATCTAGTTATAATGTGGTTTCTCACTTCAGTGGAGGCTAGGCAGTTGACAGGATATAATACTAAGTTAAAACAATTTTAAAATATAAACAAAACCATACAAGACACCCAAGATTAAAAACAGCCAATAAAACAAAGTGTGACAAGAATCTCCTCCGCTTTCCCCAACACAGGTCTGGAACCCAATCCAGGTTTTAAGGAGGTTGGGGATACACAGAAGAGGGGGTACCTTCCATATCTCTGGAGAGATGCTTTTCCAGAAAATGCAGCTGTGACTGATTCTGAGAAGAACGAGACACAAACAGAGATGGAAAAAGATAATGTCTGAGATAGAAAAAGACAGAGGGAGAAGTAGAATAATTTAAATTATGCTATGTATGGTAAGTATTATTATGTTAGGTGACAATTGATGAGGCGTTCTAGTCCAAAGGAAGAAAAATACTAGACTTATGGGTCTACTTTTTTGTTTATGAGAAAATAAGTTTTAATTATGAGAGATAGTAGTAAAGTAAGGCTAGAATCAATTATCTACCACACCCAGGGATGAAATGCTCCTGGTTCGGACTGGCTCGGAGATAGCGATGGTGGCGGGCAGTTCGGAGAACTGGTTGCAAAAATCCCTGCGCCCGCCTCCCATGCCCAGCTGAGCCGCGCAATCATCAGAGCCTTTTTTTCCTTTTAAATGGCTCTGCTAATCAGGCAACTCAGCTTGGATTGCCAGAGTCATGTAAAAGAAAAAAAGTTTCTTTTTTTCTCCCCCCCCCCCCCCCCCCCCAGCCTCCAGCTTGCTTACCTTAGCTGCTGGTCACAACACTGTAATACCTGCAATTCATTGCATCAGCAAGCAACTGAATCTCCCTGCCTGCAATCAAGCTCATCAGTGAGCAGCTCTATCTGCAACTTTAAGACTTGTGGACTTCAACTCCCAGCAAAGCTGGCTGAGGAATTCTGGGAGTTGAAGTCCACAAGTCTTAAAGTTGCCAAGGTTGGAGACGCCTGTTCTCTTGGGTAAGTTTTTTTCCCCTTTGGGAGCTTTAAGAAAATAGTTAATTGAGTTTTTTTTAGTTGTTCTTTTTTTAGACCTAGCCATTTAAAGTTTAGGAAGTTTTAAATTTAGCTGCCTTTATATAAAAATAAAAATAAAATAAAATAAAATAATATTTGTGCAGCTTTTTGAGATTTAGTGTGTTTCTGTAGTGTTTCACTCTAACTACACAAACACACAAAATCTCACAAAGCTGTATGTGGAATTTTGTGTGTGTGAAGTGTGAAAGTTGGTTTTTTGGGCATTTTGTGGCTGTGTAAGGTTCCTGCTTGTTGCGGGGCCATTTTGGGTCTAGCACAGCTGCTTTTACATTGTGGGTGAGCCAGTTATGTTGTGTTGTGTTGTGTGTGTGTAAAGTGTGAAAGTTGTTTTTTGGGGCTTTTTGGGGCTATGTGAGGTTCCTGCTTGTTGCGGGGCCATTTTGGGTCTAGCACAGCTGCTTTTACATTGTGGGTGAGCCATTTGTGTTGTGTTGTGTTTCGTAGGTTAAAAAAGGGCAAAGAAGTGACATTGACTTTGCCACCCAGTCACCTTACCACCAAGCCCCGACCACTAATTAAGCTACACCCACAGAACCGGTAGCAAAAAATTTTAGATTTCACCCCTGACCGCACCTATGAACTACTAGAAACCCATAAACCTTGTTTCTCTTGACCTATATTCTGCTTGCTCCTGCTCTAGTCTAATGATGAAGAAAATATGTTATATCAAATGGAACAACTGACTAAATGTTTTATCCCATCAATCCCTTCAAAAATTCTCAGCTGCTTTATGCAAGCAAGAATATCTGACCACGTGTCTTGACATTTCCGTTGGGTAAAACTTGGCATTCGTTTCAGACTGTGCAGCCATACTTTCCTTTCTGGTAAGTTATTTTCTTGCAGACATTTCATTACTCAAACTAGGTAACATCATCAATATTAGTAAGGAGTGGGGTTTGCTCTCAGTTTATATTCTAGTGGCTTGCCCTGTCAGTGTTGGTGGGAGAGGCTTTGGAAGTTCTTTGGTTGGGCTGTTTATTGTTGGCTTGTTTGGCAATTCCTTGATCGGGTTATTGTTTACTTGATTATTGGTCTGATGTTAATCTTGGTATTAATCTATGCTCATCTGGGCATTGATTGCTTGTAGGGAGGTGTTTTGGTCTTTTTGTTTCCTTTTGGGATTGTTGATTGTCCCTTTTGCACAGTATGTAGATGTTCTTTATGACTAGAAGTCTATTGATGACTAATTTGTCAGAATGTCGGGCTTCTAGAAATTCCCTAGCATTTTTTAAAATTCAAAATACTTTGTGTAGAACTAAATGTAAACTTTTTATGATTATCCGCAAGCACATTTCTTTTCATATCCTAAAATGAATTCAATCTGGACAAAGATAAAAGGGGGGGAAAAAAAGGATGCAGAGGTGAAGCGAAGTTGAGGCTGAAGCAACTGTAGGAATGGACTGACCTAGATTTGAAAGGGCACATAATACTGTACTGCTAAAATGAACAGAGCTGGGTCGTATGATTCACCAATGAACGGGTCATCTTTACAGAGAGTCTGGCAGAGGAAAGGAATCAACGAAGATTTTGGTGGATGGAATGACAACATTATTAAACTGGCAAAGCAAGTTATACCGATCCTCAAGAGGGTTAAATGAAGTTATAAGACAAACAGCTTGGAAAACACAGAAAGGGGTGTGCAAAGATATAAATAACTTGTATGGGGAAATGGAGAAGAAGAATATAAATAGGAGCTTATGAAACTAAGAAAACCAAAGTACACTTCAGATGTCACAAGAAATCAGATAATAAGGTAATAATATGAAGCGTGGTGACAAAGAACACTCCAGTGGAGAGTTTAATGTTGGCTAAGTGTTTATTGTTCACCAGTCGGGAATATAGGAAAAAGTGAAAAAGCACTTGCAGCTGTTTAAGGAGAATGTCCCAATGTTTCTCATCCCGTAGCAACTTCCCAGTAATTCTGAGGTGCATATTCAGGAGAAATAAAATATAGATAAAAACCTGACATCATTCTATTACTCAGAATTATTTGGAGATAGTATAAAGAAAAGAAAAAAAAAGCTTGGGTTGATCAATGGAAATATTACTTGCCTGAAACACAAATTAATCTTGTTCACAACCGAAAAGAATGTGGGTTTCTATCGGTATTTTGAAGTCTCACTGAATCAGTGGTGGGTTGCTCCCGGTTCTGTCCGGTTCTTGCGAACCGGTAGTAAAAGTGGCAGGAAGCTCCACCCACCTGCCCGTGCATCATAATGGAGGATCTGCACATGTGCAGAAGCTTATGAGCATGCGCAGAAGTGTGCGAGCGAAGCAAGCACACATGGTCCCGTTGCCAACCGGTAGTAAAGTTAAGTAGAATCCACCCCTGCACTGAATGTGTGGCCATGTCTGAAGGCAGGCCAGGATCAAGTTTGGACCCTCTTTAGTATGAGAGAGCATTGCAGGGGTGTATTTTTCCAGAATACAGTGATAGTGGAGCTGACACATGTTCTTTCCTTCCTTCCTTCCTTCCTTCCTTCCTTCCTTCCTTCCTTCCTTCCTTCCTTCTTTCCTCCCACCCTCCGTCCCTCCCTCCCTGCCTCTCTGTTCATACCTTGTAACATAGGTATGAGGTAACAGAAGAGGTGACAGAAAGACCATATAATCTTGGCAACTAATTGTATAGCAATTGCAGACTGTCCGTCTGTCTAACCCCCCCCTCTCACACACACACAGATGTGCAATATAAAAACCTGACTACTGGTTCCTTGGCAGTAGTAGAAACCCCTCCCTTGGTGGCAATCTTCCTTAGGCAAGATGCTTTAGTCCATCCCATAAGTCAATCTTAACAGTGAATCTGATCTTGATCCCTTTTAGTCACATTCAATCCTTCTATCAGTTTCTTAATGTCAATAGAAACCTGTCCAGCTTGATTTTGCTTGCTTATCTAGGTAGCTTGTAACTTCGACTAGCTCCATTTCATATCTGAAAACTGATAATCCTCCACTTATGAAAGAGATTGCATTTGGCAGAACAACAGCCATGATGGCCCCAAAGAATGATATTAAAGGCAACAGAAAAATGTAGTTTATTTAAGAGAAAATAAAATCAAGAGTATATTTTGGAGTGTTTGTAGTTTATTCCATGAGTGAAGCAATCTAAACAATGACAGAATGTAATAGGTGCATATGAATCAGTTGTACACATTTTCCATGTATTTGCCCAGAAGATAGAATACAAAAGTCAAACAAAATTCATTCTTAAAAGGTACATTACGTTGTGTAAAACGTTTTTTCTAAACATGCATTCAATCCAATGCATTTGAAACAAGTATTTTTTTTTCTTTCAGTTGAGACCCATACTATGGCCAGCTGACACATGCAGCTTATTTTGGGAGGCAATGAAATTTGTAAATCTTGACTTCTCAGGCATGTCTAACAGATATATGTCTCCTAATAATAAGAAGACTGCACAAATTGAGTACAAAAATGACATGATAAATTGGAACAATAGTGCATTGGAATATCTGCACGAAATACCATTTGCTTGCAAGCAAGAACTGGTGGGACCACAATATAGACAAAGTAGAAGAAAATGAAGAAATTAAAGAGTTCTGGGACTTTAGAATACAAACAGTCAAGCACCTGCCATGTGACACCCCAGATGTAACAATTATTGATAAGAAAGGCAAAGAAATCTGGAAAGTGAATATTGTAGTGCCTGGAGGCAATAAAATAGAAGAGAAAGAATTGGAGAAAAATCACAAAATGCAAAGACCTGCAAATAGAAGTAGAACAACTGTGGCAAAGAAAACAAAGATAGTATCAATAATAATTAGGGGGCTTGGGTGGATCACCTTGCGAACATCATCAGCACTGACAAAATCACCACCCGTCAATTGCAAAAGGCAGCTTTACTTGGAATAGCTGACATCCAGCGACGATACCTTTAATCCCTTCAAATAATATCTGCCTACCCCAGACTTTTGGGAAGGACTTGATAGGTGGCTAAAAATACAGTTTAGACATCTGGCTCTCTGAGCAACCAGCAACAAAAATAATAATTGTAAACATTTTCTTTGCACTCCATTATATTAGGAACAATTTTGCTGGTATTTTTAAGTAGAATTCTCCAGTATTATTCATGTAGATTCTTTGCAACTGAAGGCAGTTTATTTAATGTATTTATTGCATTTATAAATTTCTCCCCTACCTATCAGGTGCCTAGGGCTACGTACAATAAAAACAATTAAAACTCACCATAAATCCAAGAAGCAAGGGAGCCAAAATCATTTAATATGCCTTCAGAACAATATTAAAATAAGATAGTTTTGCTTCTTCTGTAGTTCTGGATTACCTCACTCGCAAAACAATATTGAAAAGTGAGTTTGGATTGACTTCATTTTTGTCCTGGAGGGAGCACTACAATCAGGATGCTGCTAATAAAAAGACCCTGTTTTAAATAGCCATCAATCTAGCTCTCTAGATGGTGGGGTACAAGTAGGACTATAGGTCAGAGAGGGGGGGAAATGTCACCGGGCAATATGTAAGATATGCCTAAAGAAAGTCTTCTCTTTTGACTCCAAGGCCCACTTCAACATATTTTTGAAATTATTTGAGCTAAAGTTCTTAGAATGATTACAAAGGGAACAGAACATAAAGTAGCTGAGTACAGCAACACTTTTAAATACATTCATATTGTTTCTAATGATTCCAAGTGTGGCATTCTAGATAAATCTATGGTGATTCCATCTTTCGAAAACTGGTCACCAAGGTGGCAAAACAGTACTGATATAGGAGGATTGTTCCTTTTTTATCAGCACTTGTGTTATTTTGATCACCACACTTGCAAAGTAGTATTAAAGAGCTGGAAGGGCAACCAAGATGATTCATGGGCTAAAAAAAAAACCCTATAAGAAACATTATATCTGGGATTTTTTTAGCCTGAAGTAAAGATCATATTGGTATATCAAAAATTCATAATAGAAAAAATGTTTACAGAAGGAATCTAAAGTAGCAAGTAAAAATGGAGTAAACAATTGCAAACTATACTGTACATACATGGGGGGAAATTAGAGTAAGTAGGTGACTTTCATGGATTTTGGTATAATGTTTACAAAATATTTGTTAAGAACCGAGAAAAAAGGACTGTGGAAAGAATGCTGTCCTACCCATTATGATAGATGGAAGTAAGTGTTGGGTACATCCGAAGAAACATAAAAAAAATAAGCTGAACACAGTAGAAATAGGCTATTTAATAAAACAAGAAGATAGAGGGTTTGATGAATTTGGGTTGAATACGGAAGTGAGTGATCAATATGAAAGAAAAACATTGAGCTACTTTGGTTATGCAAAGAGAATGAATGAAAACTGCATCGTAAACAAATTTCTGAAGAAAGAGTGAATGGGCTAGGGCCGTGATGGCGAACCTATGGCACACGTGCCACAGGTGGCACGCGTAGCCATATCAGTGGGCACGCCAGTTCAGCTCTGGCGCGCATGCGCGCACTGGCCAGTTGATTTTCGGACCGTCTGGGCCTACCAGAAGTAGGGCCTCCAGAGGGCCTGGGCAGGGGGCAAGGCCCATTTTTCTTTCTCACCTGGCTCCAGATCATCTCTATGCATCTGGGGAGGACAAAAACAGCCTCCCAACCGCTCGGAGGCCTGAAACGGCCCATTTCCCAACTCCCGGTTGGACAGGAAGTGACTTTTTTTGCTGTCCCCAGCCTCCAGAGACTCCTCCAGAGGCTCCTTAATCGATAGGTATTACAACCTTAATTGATAGGTATTACGCTAATTTCTCTATCCATCCTGGCTCAATTTTTAAGTGATGATGGTAATAGAAAGCATATTTATTCAGAAGAATATTGAGCATTGTAAAAGTCAGTGTGCTATAATGGTTAATGTATCACATTAGGACTAGGAAGAACAATGTTCAAATTTGCCCTTAGCAATGGAAACTTACTCAGTGACTATGGGCCACTTTCTCTCAATCTAACCTATTATACAAGGCTTGTGGTATATGGATAAAATAAAAGCAGATGCAAATAAGCCACTTGGAACTCCTGAAGGAGAGATGGAATATAAACGTAAAAGACTGTTGGAATGCTGGTGTTTTGAAACTATTTTCCTTGCTGTTTCATGAATTTCTTTTATTTTGGTTGTCATTTTGTTGGGCTGATATTTGATTACAAATCAGCTCTTCTTTTAAAATTATTATTTCATTAAAAAAAAATTGTAATCTATTTCTGCCCAATCTCTTATTTTAATTATTATTTCAGGAGGCTATCTTTGTTCAAACTCTTGCTTACATGTTCATCTAATTCTTCAATTCTTTTTATAGCAAAAATGCAAAATATAAATCTAGTTGATTCCTTCTCTCTCTCTGTCCCACTCTCTGTCCCACCCTCCCTCTCTCTCTTTCTCTGTGTGCATTTGTCTTTATCTGCTCTTTCACTTCTCCTCAATATCTTTTCTCAATTCTCAGTTTCATCTGCCATGGCAAAGTTATCCCTCAGTGAAACTGCAGGTGCTTTTCTCCCTGATGATTTCATCAATATTTTTCCTGCAAGGAAAATAAAACTGTAAAACCCCTAAGGTGACAATGTCTTTGAAAGCACCAAGCCCTCTCAAAATAAATAAAGAACAATATTTGTTTGGTGTTTTCATGTGCAAAGAATGTTTTCATGTACACAGAGAAAAGACATGAAGATACAATGGTATCAGAAAACTATTGCTTGGAATAGCAATATTATGTAAATTTCTAGCAGCTGAGAGAGGAAGTATAACGCTACACAACCAGACATTGGTCATATGTCACTACTCCTTTTACAACACTGTAAAGTGTATAAGGGGAAAATGTCAAGGATCACACAACATGAAAAACCTAAGACTCACTTTTACAGGTCATCTTCTGTTCCATCTGAGGCCAGCACACAATGCTTGTATAAATTAATCTAGCTTCCCTGGAAATACAAAACTACACTACAGAGATATAGTTCATTTTAGCATATCTTTGATTTTATATTTTACTGTATGTTAGAAATAAACAGCCTAATACAAATATCAATTTCTGGTTATCTAAATAGTGGCCTAAACCACAGAAACAATGCCTTTTAGTAACTTTACTCAATACATATCTACAAATAGCCCTCAATTTAGAGCCAGAATTTTCATTGCTAGTAAAAGTGGTTGTTAAATGAGTTCTGTTCAATTTTAAAATATTTTGCCACAGTTCCTAAACGAAACACTGCAGTCGTTAAGTGAATCACGCAGTCGTTAAGCAAACCCAGGGTCCCTCATTGATTTTGCCTGTCGGAAGCCAGTTGGGAAAGTTCGCATGTGGCAATCACATGATCCTGGGACATTGCCACCATTGTAAATACAAGGCAGTTGCCAAGTACCCAAATTCTGATCAAGTGACTATGGGGATGCTATGATGGGTTGTAAGTCTGAGGACCAGTCATTTTTTTTTTCAGTTCTGCTCTAACTTTGCACAGTCACTAAATAAATGGATCTAAGTCGAGGATTGCATATATAAGATTACAGATACGCTAGCCACACACGAAATATAATCATAAATGCAAAATCATTGTTTTGAGAACACTGCTCTTCCTTTCTGCGAAACTTCTATTTAGTCTTACCTTCACGGTCAGGATGGGCTTGTTTGGAACAAAACACTTTCTCTCAAGCTGGGAAAGAAGGCTGCTCTGTCCCTTTAGCTTCAGCTTATTTTCAGCTATTATCTTCTTTCGTTGCTCAAGGTAGGGTCCAAAGCTGGGAAGTTTCTATAAGAAATAGGAGGTATGGAATTACTGCTGCAGTCCTGGCACTCTTCTGCAAACAAAGGTGAGATCCCTTCCCAGGTTTTTAGTTGTAACATCATGCATATTGTATTGAGCAGTAGTGGGTTCCTTTTACCTTAATTTAATTTAATTTAATTTATCGAATTTCTATGCCGCCCAACTCCCAAGGGACTCTGGGCGGCTTACAGCAAAAAATAATACAACAAAGAACATAGGAAAATTATTTAAAAACATTATAAAAAACATTTTAAAAACATTAAAAGCCCATGCACACCATTCATGGCCGGATCTCGCAAGATTGCAACAGCGAGATCAATGGCTCCAGGCCTACCGGAAAAGCCAGGTCTTCACCACTTTCCGGAAAGCCAATAGGGTGGGGGTAGTCCAGATCTCAGGAAGTAACTGGTTCCAGACAGCTGGGGCAGCCACAGAGAAGGCCCTACCCCGCCAGCCAGCATTGTTTAGCTGACGGGACCCGGAGGAGACCAACTCTGTGGGATCTTACTGGTCGTTGGGAGCTATGTAGTAGAAGGTGGTCTCGAAGATAGCCTGACCCTGAGCCATGTAGGGCTTTAAAGGTAATAACCAACACCTTGAATTGTGCCCGGAGACCAATAGGAAGCCAGTGCAGCTCGCAGAGAATTGGTGTAATGTGGGTACCTTCACTACCGGTTCAGAACTGGGAGCGCACGTGTGCCCGCTTGCTTCACTTGTGGCGCTTCTGTCATGTGCAGAACCTTCTGCACATGCGCAGAGCATCCATAATGACGTCCGGGTGGGTGGGGGAGCCTTCCGCCGCCACTACCGGTTTGTGGGAACCGGGGCAAACTGGTAGAAATCCACCACTGGTATTGAGGATTTGAAAGCTCAACCAATCTCTTTTCTTTGTGCTTCAGGGTTTTTAAAAAATATGTTTTTAAAGAGCCGCTAACTAATCAAGTATCCACGTTCCTTTTTAAAGTTTTTTTTTAAAATTGTAAATGCTGCATGTGGAGCTGGGTTTGAGGGAAAGGTAGGCGACCTTGTTACATCTCACAAATGCCTAGCTGATCAGCATTTTGCACAGAGAGCTGTGCTACGAACATATAGGGCTCGTCTTCCCGCTTCACAAATTTAGCACTTAGGATAAAGGATTGTATTGAACAAGGTATTATGAGCAAGTATCCACATTGCTAAGCTATATATTTTTGCCTGGGCATTATACATACTTAATATATATCTCCAAATCTTATATTGTAATTCTTCTATTGTTCTCTTGTCATTTTTATAGCTCTTAGTTGACAAGCATACATCCCTCGTGGATCTCAGGCTGAGATCTCAGAAGTATTAAGATGTACTACAAATACTGTGAAGAACTCAGGAGTATTAGAATGTACTACAAGTGCTGTAGAAAATCATGTGGTCAACAGAAGATAAAATCCAGCTTGAATGAGAACAAAGCAAGACAGATCTTAGAAATGAACATGAAAGGAAATTTGCTTTTATCCATGACTAAAGCTGTTAAATGGGATGTTTGTTCCATTAATGGAAAAGAGAAAACTTTTGAACTGATGAAATGCTATCAATATTTCTAACAGCAGGTTAGAATGAAGTCAGAGGAAGATATGATTAGATTAGATATTTATATATATCTAAATCTAGAAAATATGAGAATAATGAGTAAAATGTATTTATCTGGATCTTTCTGAAGTAAATTTTATTCTTAAACATTACACACCACACGATGAGGTGCAAAACATTCTTTTATAGCTGATTATGATACCAGCACCAACAACACAGCAACTAAAAGATACTCTAGGTAATTAATTCCAAAACCAACCAAGTAAATGACATCAATTTAATTTCTCTTAGAGAGCAAACCATTCAAGGCACCTGATGAAATTTAAAAATTAGAACAGAATATAAAATGTTCAAAATACAATAATGATAAATGTTAAAATTGTGAAACAATTAAAGGCCTGCTGAAAGAGGTGTTTTTATAGATTCCGTAAACATTGGAAGAGAGAGGGACCAATCACAACTCCAAAAGAAGTGAACAGGAACAAAGGCAGTGGTGGGATTCTACCAGTTCGACCTGGTTCTGGCAAACTGGTAGCGGTGGCAGTGGGAGGCTCCGCCCACCCGCCCTGATATCATCAAGAATGCTCTGCACATGCGCAGAAAGCTCTGCACATGCGCAATCACATTTCCGAACCGGTAGCAAAGGTAAGTGAATACCACTACTGAACAAAGATAGAGAAAACCAGCTCTTGTGTGCCAACAGAAAGGGTCTCTAACAGAAGCGGCACCTTTGAAAGGATTCTTCTGATCTTAACAATTGGATTCATCATGGAGAAGCAGACCCTTGAATTGTCAGGTCTTAGGTTTTTTTATTCAATACTATCATTTTAAATTGTCCTTGGGAAGGAATTGATAATCAGTGCCTATGATTCAGAGGAGGTATCTGATCCTGTTCTTGCAGTAATCAGCAACGTCCAGACATTTTCAAAGTTAGCATGTTACGGGAATAAAGATGGGATGTAACCAAAGCATGAATAATTATTGCTAACTCTGTCCAGGGATATGATAGGTGTGCTGGACAGAATTGTGCTCCTAATAACAAAAGCCAATTGCAAACCCATTTTATTTAGCATATTAGTCTTGATCTACCCTATTGCTGAATTTGGGCATGTTCAGGTTTGGGCTTTCCTAGAATTGGGGCAAGAAAAAGTAAAATTGATAATCACCAGCATTTTGATAACACCCAATTCAGAAACCCCAGTTGACTTTCATAACCAGTTCCCTAAATACTGACCAATATAGGGAATAATATGGTATTTTGTGAGACACCAGAGGCCAAAGACCTACTTGTCAAACTGTCCCCTGTGTCATTTTGTTCACGTGGTCTGGTGAGATTAGAACCACTGTAAAATTGTAATCTTCTAGGTAGTCCACTTAATTTTTAATGGAGTAACTAGTTGGCTTAATGATGCTAAAAATGGTCAAAAGGTCAAAACAGAAAGAGAAACAAAAACCCAGATGATCACACCCACTATACTATTTAGGTTATCTATGAAGGTGATCAAAGTAATTTCAGAACTATATTCTGCCAAAATCTCAAGTGAAATGGATCCAGAAAAATCAACATAATTTATTTATTATATATTTATATTTCCTATTTCTTAACTACCCATCTGCCTCAGATATGCATGGATTTATAAGGATATCTATTCTTTCTATTGAGAGGTATTGATCATCAGCTTCAATCATATTGTTAATTCCATCAATCAGGAGACCTGACAGGTAAGTAAACAAATAGTAGCTGTTATCTGCCATACGCTTGTCCATGTATCTAACAAGCATCCTCATTTCAAAATAATAGAAACAAACATATGCCAAGGTTACATCCCTATGAGTTGTCTCAATGCTGCAATTTCCTTCCTTTCCATATTTTAGGATGCAAATATGAAAGGACATCACAAGATGCATTTTGTAATTAGACATCCTTTTGGTTAGGAACCTATACCTCCAGCAAATCACTTCCACAGATTACAATTTTAATATTCAGATATGCTCCCCTGACAGTTTGTGTATTCCTTTCTTTTTGTCACCATGCTTCATTTATATAATTTTGAAAAGTTTTTCAATATGTTATACTTCCCTAGTTTTAGCTACAAACTGAAGTATTACTGAGATTTTGCATTATCCCTGCTCATGGTAAAAATATAATACAATATAGATTGCAAGGTTTAGGGTCCAGGAACCTGGAAAGAGTAACAGTGTAAAAATGATCCTATAGAACAGGGGTGTCAAACTCTCAACAACATGTTGTTATCATGTGATGTATCTCAACTTTTTCCCCCTTTGCTAAAACGGGCATGGGCGTGGCCAGCGCGTGACACATTCAGCCCACAGGCTGCAAGTTTGACACCGCTGCTATAGAACAATATGTTTGTACATTTTACACAGTACATTTCAGAGTTGGAATCTCTGAAGTTGTACATTTATAAAATTCGCGTATATATAAATAAATACTTGTACAATGAAAAATGACACATGCTTATTTTCATATTAGCAGGAAAATGAATTCAATGGATAGACATAAAACTTGGAGAAGCAAACCCATTTACTTAACGTTTTACTTTTCCTTCTCCTTAGAGCAAATGGATTTGCCACAAAACTTTATAAAGCATGCTCTTAGATTATTTTGACATGGCAGTTAGAGGGATATTGGATCTGTTACTATAATAGCAGTAGGTTCTATGCAAACTCTAGAAAGTGCTAATTTTATTCATTTCACTGTTTGACCTCACTGAGCTTAATCTTTAGCCTGTGGGCTTGCTTTCACATAATGCAGTAATGGAGAAGAATGCTAAATTTCAAATACTGCCAGAATGCTGGTTCCAGTTTATGAACCTGCCAGTGTCCACAGATAATGACAATATGCTAACTGGATAAAGCCAGCTTCAACTCAGGAAGGTAATCATGATATTTGAGCTATCAAATAGTGTTATGAATACAAACAAGATGTTAGTGTTGACTTCTTCCTTGAAAATGGAACATGCTATGGGACAACCTCATCTCCCTTTTCACTATCTGGAAATATTCATAAGTAAGCCAAGTTATATAACAATTTCATAGTCATTTAATGCAACTCACTATCACTTTCAGGATCAAACGTGATGTTTCATATTAAATATAGACTTCTTGCATTGACAAGAAGCCTATGTCTAATTCCTTTCTTCTCACCCAGAAGTTCACATTGAAATTTTTTTTATTGTTTATTATTAATAATTTTGTGACAATCCAAGCAAGCTAAAACTGTATTTTGCCCACAAATGGAAGTGAGTTTATTCAAAATAATTCACATATCAATGCTTTTATTGAATGAGAATCAGGTGTTTTGAAACAAATTTCTACTGCCACCTGAATTCCTTCTTAGGTTTAAACAAAATCTCATCAATTTCTTTAAAAAAAAAAGGGGGGGGAATGTAGAAAATAAAGTTTACTTAAGTGGAGAAATCTCAAAGAAGGAAGAATTCTATAAAATGTCCCAGGATTAACTTCATCATGTTCCAGACCACTGTGTAATCTAAGAGCCATGCGTCGGTCTGATTTAGATGAATGTTGACAAAAAATAAGCTGCTTAAGAAGCAATGGATTTTCTAACAGTGATGATGATAGGCAAGCAGCTCCTGTTATAACTGAAGTATATTTGACTAAGGGAAGACTTAACAAGAACCATTATTGTATCTAAGAACAACTGAGGAGAATATCAGCAGAATACTTGGCCTACGCCATTGAGCTGGAACAATCTGGAACACCTACAAATAAATCCATGAGTGAAAGTATCAGAAATTACTGATACTGCCTGAATTACTGCCTGAAATTACTTAAAATAAAACCAATTGGAATGCAGTAGGGGTAAGCTGATGTTATAGCTTCAGCTATAAAAATATCTTCAAAAGTTCCGTTAGGCTGCTGGAATTCTACCATTATAAATCCTTGCTCCTTGAATTTCTCTTATCTAGTTACCTTGGCATTCTGGCTGTTTTACAGCTTACTGATTTATGTTGTGGCTCCTGTTTCTCTCACTTCATTCCTGTGGTCTAGCTTTGATCTTCAGACAGTTCACAGACCATTATGTGCCTTTCCTGCCTTTGTTTGTATAACTTCAGCGGGCATTAAGTAAAATGCAAAGCACAACGGAAGACACCCTTAATTTTGAAATCATATGATGGAATCTCTGTCACTTATTGCCATGCCTCCAAATATTTATTGCCTTTAGACTTTAAAAAATTACTTTTGGATGTTTCATTACACTGCATTCAGCAACAGCTGCAGCCTAAATAAACAGGATAAATTCCTTCAAAGACCATCTGATGTACTGGCAGCTATCAAAACAATTCAATTATATCTTCTTTTCAAAATGGATTAATCATATTTTCAAGAAGGTACATGAAAAGCTAGTGCCAACCTGCTTTGAACTTTATGTGGGGGGTGGGGGGGGTGGGTAGTGGTTGGACCGAATGGTACCCTCAAAAATCTCTTAATGGTTGTATAATGTTATAAAACATCAGTGTAATATTTTTTTTATTATAAACAATACTTTTGAGAGACAAAATACACAATAGCAGATAGTAAATAATAAGAGTACTTAGGATCTTTTAATGCTCATCCTGCTGTATAAGAAATGATTGTGCAAAGTAGATGAATACTATTGTTCCCTTATTGCATATAGTGAAGTTATAGTCTCTAGCAGAAGCAAGATCCGTATCAGGAAATTAATGGTCCATAGTTCAGATCTGTTAACCAATATAGTATGTACAATATGTGTACCTATGTATCTATGTTATTCATTAGTATTCATAATACCTTTTGATGAGAAGCTATCTGGATAGAGAACAAATTTCAATAGCAGGAATTGTATGTTCTTAGGATGACCTTCAGACTTCTAGAAGGCATTTCTAGAATCAGAAGCCTTTGTATTCATTATTGTAACACTAACAGAAGTTGTACCGTGTGAAACTATCCAACACCATTCATCAATTTGTTTTAAGAACCATCGTACAGCATGACACATCTCTCTCCTTTCATCCAAAGGCAAATCTCTTGCACTACACTTCCAAAAAACAACATTGTAAGTGATGAACTGTGCAAATCTCCTGTAACCATTTGATTTTTGTTTTAGTATTTCTCAAGGGATTCATTCACTGATGAATTTGTCCTCACTGGATAAGTTAAATCCTGTTCACTTAAAGATAGCCGTATCTATCAGTAGAGCTGTTTCTATCAAGATATAAAAAGCATTAGACTGTCAATGGAGAACTCACAACATAATGAATCAACAATGAAACATTAAGCCAGCAAAGCTTTAAGGTGAATAAGCTAGTTCTGGTTATAATTTATTCACAGATCAATCTAAATTCAATTGACCATATTATGAACTAGGGATTGGTTACCTACCGTAATAGAGAGAGCTGAGCAATACCTTCATTTTCAAATTACTGTAATTTCTTATATGTCTGCCCTCCAACATTTATTATATTAAAAGAAGAGGACAATAATATGGCCAATACTATAGTTCGCTACTATTCTGATATAAAATAACGAACTGAAGAAATCTTGCTCTGAGTACACAAATACTAAATGTTATGAATGTTATCAACATTTATTAATTATCTCCATTATGACAAATATATGCACCAAAATATTTCTATGCAGTAGCCTGCATGGATATATTTGTGTTTAAAAAAGAAACGGAAAGGAAACATGCAATAAGCACACTGTATCAAGGACTACTGCAGATTCCAAAAGGAAAGAAAATAGAATTCTAAGCAGCAGTGTATATTAAGAATATTTGTGATGATTTCCTTTCCTTTACCTCCTAATACTAACTTCTATGGTTTGAACATATGCCAAATAACCTTTTGGGAAAAAAAAGAGAATGCTATTGGCATCTTAAAACATTTGCCCTTTTTGTTGTTTTAAATAATAGTCATTCAGTGTGTAGAATCAGTTCTTCCGCCTGATCTTCTGAAATGTCACAGCTTAAAAAACAGGTGTTCCCGCAGTGCTTTCTTGTTTTTTGTTTTTATTCCTTTCAAGGAATACTTTTACAAAAATAGTTTCCCGAGTATGAAACTTAAAATCAATTTTTAAAAAAATCCCATGTTCTTTTCACTCAATTAATAAATTCTCTGTCTGTATTCTTCTCTGCTCATTTCTATCCCTAATGGGAAAAACCCCTTTAGCCTCCGAAACACATTTTTATACATGCACAGTCCACTTGGGAATTAAAAAGAATTCCACTATGAATCTACCATGGTGAAAAGAACTTTGCTGATTCATTTCATTCTCGGAGGATGAACACTAATCAGAATAAAATCCAGCTAGCTCTATTCAGCTCCATGGTCAAACCAGAGATGCTAAGGAAGAAATATTTCCCCTGCCATCGGCAAATGGGCTTTTAAAAAGTTAAAATGACAGGAAATACCCTGGCGTCCCAGATAATCATTTATTACATTTTAGAAAGAAAGGGCAACTTCTTATGGACTCCCTGATCCACTTTAGGAAACATTTTCTACATTTTTCTTAAACAATTGGTTCAAGAAACCCCCAAATTTTCCAGGCAAAAATCTATTTGCAAAAGGAGAAGAAAAACAGAGCAGATCTTATTCTGGTCCACTTATCTCTAGCCTCATTTTATATGTTAGCTTTTAAAGTAATTGTAAATAGAAGTATGGTCATGATATAATATAGGCAACGCATTTATTAAGATGTCATCTGACTAGTTCAAGGAACGGATCAATGAATTGGTCACTGAATTTTGTAAATAACAACATTAGAAACAAAAATGGAAAACCCTGCCCTAGTGGAATATCTGTAGGCATTCTGACTGAACATCAGTGAAATTCCCCTAGAGGGTGTGCATGCATTATATTTTGCCTACAGAACATCTGTGGAAACTCAAAAGAAAATTTTAAAAAACCCCAAAGCCACATCCCCCACATCCTAAATCTGATAATATAGTGAAATGCAATGGGAAAGGTCTTGCATAGACTCACTTTATAGCTGAACAATAAGGAATGTGGCCTTCCTCCGTGAAGAAAATATGCACTTATTATTGATCTCACATTCATTCCTTGGTTGTTTTACTTGAATAGGAATCTCTAAACAGTGTCTTCAAATGATAATTTGAGAAAATCAGTGGTAGTTTTATTAACCACGACACCTGTCTCTTTCCCTTTGCTTTCTTATTTTATTTATTTGTTTGTTTATTTGTTTATTTATTTAATTTCCCATCTTTATTATTTTTATAAAAAACCTTAAAGGTACGAACAATATCTAATAGTCCTTTCTCTACCTATTTTCCTCACAGTAACACTCCTGTGAGGTGAGTTGGGCTGAGAAAGAGTGACTGGTCCAAAATCACCTAGCAGCTTTCATGCCTAAGGCAGGACTAGAATTCACAATCCCCTGGTTTCTAGCCCGCAATCACCTTTGAAACATGAAGAAAAACATGAGTGAATATTTTTTGTGGCAGTACACTAGCATTTGAGGTTCTAAAGATGACTTGTTTGGTCTATCTATTATAAAACATTCATCAAATACATTCACATCACATATATACACATACAAGAACAGGACCTAAGTAGTGTTATGTTCATTTACTTGATGAACAAATGTTCCAAAGTGAATGATTCCTTCATAAGATGAAGTTGGGAGATGCAAGCAATGGAAAGATTTCTACTTCATGAACATCTGGCCACCTGTCATTTTATAGACAATAGCATTTCATATGAACAAAAGAGATTTGAATTTATCAGGAATTCCTTCAATAAAGAACGTGTTGAATTTAGATTGCAAACCTGTGGAAAATACACAAAACTAAATCCCTTCTGAATTCAATGGATTTACTTCTGAGTAAACACATGTGAGATTTGCAATGCACATGATATTCTTTCTGTGATTTCCATATATTACCATATTCATAACACCGTGAGATGAAAGACACTCCACTTACTCTCTAAACGGAACATAAAAAAGAAATTAAAACACTGGCAAGCACTTTGTCTTCAGTTTGTTGGGCATATATGAGAATAGAGCTTCCCACCCATTTATGTAAATGAAATTCTGACAGTTTAGCAGACTAAGTTGTAGCAAAGATGACAGCAGCCTGTCTATTAATAAACACCTAACATACTAACAAATGCTACTACTTTCCGCTTTTTCTAAACCCTCATTCTGGGGAAAAAAATGTGCTATGCTGGCAAAGCTTGTATAAATAGCATCTAGGTTCTTAGGATAGTTTAACAAGTAGGGCTTGCAATGTTTTTCTCATGCAGAATGTAAACAAAAGGAAAAAGCTGTATACCGATTTGACCTTATGTATTTGGTTTCATAAATAACCCATCTTTCACTTAGGTGCTAAAGGTAGTATACATAAGAGTTCCTGTTCCTTCAGAAGAAAAAAACCTATTTGGTTGACAGAACCTTAAATGACCTAGAATCAACCAGTGAGCTCTATGATAAAATGGTGAATTCAAGATGGCCTCCTTGATCTAATAGGCCGCCATAAAGGCTGCCTTTACAAAGTTACTTTCTATATGCTATCCCAAAGGTGCTTTTTTCAGGAGGCAACTGAACTTGTTTTTTTCCAGTTGCTTCATGAAAAAGCACCTTTGGGACAACCATGATCTGGATGACTGAGAATCTCTATAGACTTTTTTCTATATACTATGTTTCATACAATGAACTAAAGGGCCACCATTAGTGAGCTGTTGGACAGCATTAGGTGGTCTGTTGTGTGGATGTTTGGGTGGTTTAGGAATGGGGAATTTGTGATGGGGGGGGTGTTTGGGAATAGTTATGTGTGTTGGACCTGGTCTTTAGGTGTTAAGTGAATTTCGTTGTATGGGTATACTGTGTATACACATAGAATGACAATAAAGTTATTATTATTGTTATGTCAGAAATGATTTATTCTGTATATTGGTTTGTCTATATATTTACTGACGCTTATATGTTGTTCCAATAGAAAGATTTTTGAAGGCACACTTTGATGCCTTTTCTTTTTTTAAAAAAAAAACCACTCATCATTCCTGTTACTGAAAAGTAATTAATTTTAATTATTACAGAACTGAAGTTTCTATATATAAACAAGGGCTAGGTAGGACTCCATTACAAGTTGATGAAGGCTCATGATTTGGTCCACCTGTTGTTGTTTTTTCTTGACACATCCACTGGGTTGGTTTGTGGTAGTACAACAACAACAGCAACAAAATGTAAACTACCTTGTCAAACTGAGATTGATTTGGAAGATATATGATTGGCTGCTAGGAAGCCATGGTTCAACCTTGCTTCAGCTAACAACTATGCTAGAAACTGGAGGGGTGCTATGTTTAGTGAGGAAAATCCCTTAAGAGAGAAGACAAGACTAGACTAGCCTTCTTAGAGACAAGAGGAAGAAGGATATTCTAACATTAGGCTCTTCAAATGGGGTTCTGTGGAACTCTGATGGGTTCACCCAAATGCAGCTAATTTTCTCTCACTAAAGCTTTGCCTTTTGTTCATGGGCTCATGCAAACTTTTTAAAAAAGTAACATGGCCATGGCCTGAAAAAAAATTGAAAACTCTTGGTCTAGAATAAGGACACATGCAGAAGGGATGAGGAATAAGTTGGAATAAGGCAAGAAATATTTTTCAATCACCCTGAGATCACATCCATGACATTGCTTGCTTGTGGAGCTGTTGTAGCCTCAGTTTAGAGACAAAGATCCTATTCTGTGTAGTTCTATGAAGTAATTCTTTCATAGGATTGAGGGAAGGAAGGCCCTGTTGCTATTAAGATTCAGTATCCATGAAAAATAAAAGAAGAATATAAGAAGCTATAAGAAGAAAACAGAAATATATAAAGAGGTGACTTCATCACAAGTATAAACACATTTAATGATTCTTTACCCCCTGTAAGGTTACAAATAATTGTACTTTCATCCCATACCCCATCCCTTATCTATAAGCAAATCCATAAAATATCAACTTTTAAATCTTGGTGTTAGGAAAAGTCCATAAAGGGTTGCCAGAATACTGCAAAAATGTCCTATTTTAAACTTGATCAAATAAACCTACTGGATATTTCTTACTGTTACTTCTAATAGGAATATTCTTTAATTCAATCAAATATTGTTGTAGGATTTGATTTCTCTTCTTCTTTATCCCATCACACAAATTTCTTCAAAGTTTTAACAAGCTTATTTTATAGATCCAGCCTGTCATTTGTAGTTCCACTTTTGGTACTTTCTCTGCCTTTCCATATAAAATTTGTTCCATATCTGTTATTCTTTCATTAACATGTTTTAGACATAGTCTATCCATAGAAGCAGACATTATTACTAAGTTGATATTGTAGTTACTAATTTCTAGCTCAGTTCTTCAATGATCTCCTTTAATCTTTCTGATGTTATAATGTTTTGTGTCGCTTCATAAGTCACACTATTAAACAACATCAAGAATAGGCTTGTATTTTTTCCTCTTCTGCTTAGAATATTTAATTCCTTCAAGGGTTCAGTTTCATAAACTAACTTAGTAAGTTATCTTTGTTATGGCTTTCAAAAGCTTGAATAGACAAAATAAGTCTCTTTTTTAAAAATTAAAGGTTAATTTCAAAATCTTACCATAAAAGCAACATTCCAAATTTATCTGGTTTGTAACTTTTTAAGACCAAAATCTTATTTAACTTTTTGCTGTACATTTCCAATTCTTAAACTTGTAATTTTGTTGTTGTTGTTGTTGTTGTTCAAAATTGCAGATAAACTCACCCAACAATGAGTTTTAAAACTTGTCAGTCTCTAATAGCTTTAATATGGTTAATAGGAAATTTCCAAAAGTGATTAGAAAGTGAGGTTTGTGAACTTAGTGTCCTTTAAAAGTCTCTATCATGTTTGGGAGTAATATGGTTGTTGATCCCTTTGTCTCCTTGTAATCAAATTGACAGAAAACTACTGTCATGAGATCTCACAAGGAGCAATTGTCACAATGCATCTAATTAATCTCGCATGCTCTCCTTATCCAGAGGGGTTCCAAGCAGTGGTGGGTTCCTCCCGGTTCGGCCGAGCTGGTAGCAGTGACGATATGATGTCACCGAACCGGTTCTGCCCCCCTGCCCTCCCCCATCCCCCGCGTTATTCTTACCTTTTATTTGGCCCCACCTCCAATCTATTGCTGCCTCCTGAGTCCCAGCTGATGGGCTATAAGGAAAAAAACTGTTGAAACTCTTGCCGCGGGACTTCAAGGGCTGCCCTACAGCTTATCAGTGGTAAAAGGCAGTTTGATGGTAGACCGGTGCCTCCAAAAACAAATGAGTAGACCGGTGCCTGCAAAAATACATGAGTAGACTGGTGCCTGCAAAAATAAATGGGTAGACCAGTGCCTGCAAAAATACATGAGTAGACCAGTGCCTGCAAAAATACATGAGTAGACCAGTGCCTGCAAAAATAAATGGGTAGACCGGTATAGCTCTGCAAGCAGTTAAAAGCCTGGTAGACCAGTACCTCTGTTAAATCCTAAAGAATTGTCACATGACCATCAAGCTACACCCACAAAATAAGCCACGCCCACAGAACCAGTAGTAAAAAAATTAGAACCCACCCCTGGTTCCAAGGTACTGGTGTACTCACTGGTCTACCTTGGTCTTTACTACAAACACCAGCTCCTCTTTCATGGAGACATTTTTAGTTCGGTATACCTCCACCAGAAGCCCTTTATTTTTCTTCTTAATTCTGAACCATCACCATTCTAATATATGTATTTAATTTTAGCATTTTTATTATGCAACAATAATAAAGGTAATGTAAAAGCCTCCCACCAATTTCTATGAATGTTGGCATACCCCTTCAATCCCAAATAGTCTGAATTTCCTAAATATTTCACCACATTCTGATAAAAATCATATGATGTATGCATATATATATATGCATATTTTTATTTATTTAGCCATGCTTCATAATAGGAAGTCACAAACCTGGTTTATGTTGTGTCTTCGGCTCCCGAGCCCGGACCTTTGGAGGAAGAACCCTCCGAAAGTGAAGAGGAGGAGGAGGCAAGGCCCCCCTCTCCTGGCCCATCTGGTTTGGCACCACCCCAGGCCCCAGCTGAAAGCCCTAAGGAGGAAAACTCCTCTGAGTCAGACGTTAATGAGGAGAGGGAGTGGATTAATCCCAGGTGGCGACGATCAGAGAGACGGGCTCAGCAAAGGAGTGGGTGGGGCCGAGCACGAGGTGATGAGTCACAAAGCCAACGCCCCACAAGGTATAAAAGGAGCTGACCGTACCTTGTTGGCTTTTGTGACGAACAAATTATTAACTTGGCTGCTTGTTTCCTGAAGTACTGCATCAGATAAGTGTTTGCTAACCTTAAGACTGTTTGTTTTTGGACATGCCGGAGAGCCTTATCAGGGACTGGCCGTGGCAACTCAAAATAACAGCTGTCTTTATCTCTCCCGGGCTCGCTGCCAGCTTGTTGTTTATGAATGGTGAATAAACGACTTTCGTACACTTCTGTTTGTGTGTGTGCTTGTCTGGGCTCCTGAAGCAGGGAGGGGACAGAACAGTTTACAGCGTGTCAATCCGCTTCAGCACTGCAAGATAAACAAGACATATTGCCCTGTTTTAAAATGTGAGGTCCTTGGTATTCTCTGAACTTGGTTGTTTTCTTGCTAGCACTGGTGATGTTACCTAGTTGGGTAATGAAATGTCTGCAAGAAAGCTCAGAGAGCACCAAGGACCCCACAGTTTAAACTTGAGTTACAAATATTTTCTTTTGTCTGTACCTGATGAAATGTTCTTCAATAACAGGGACATGAGAGCATCTTTCAAAACATAGATGAAAACTGATCAGGGTGATTAGAGGTGGTAGGGCAGGGCAGGGTACTTTAAATAGATCAGAGGCAATGCAAGGGGAGAGGTGTTTCCCCCTCCCATGACCATCATCTCCTGTCTAACTTCGTCTGAACTTTAAGCACTAAATAATACAAAAGCACAAAGAATCAAACTCAAAGATAACTTGAATTCATTCATCTGTGGGCTGCCTTGCATGCTTCTTTTCCAAGGAAGCCTTGAAGTTGTTCAAACTGCATCACTCACAGTGACTTTCTGGGTAATAGAGATAGATAAATCAAGAATGCAACTGCTTCCATTCTTTGTTTCCTAAAACCTGTACCAGCCATTCAAAGGCCTTCTTTCCAGTTATGTTGGCAGATTACTTTGGCAGAGAATAGTCTGTTGCAGATACAGTGCAAGTTAATTTATGGAAGAGTTTAGCATTCCTTTTGATTCTGATCCCAAGTTATAAAGAAAATAATTTAGTTTCATAAGATGTCCTTCATGCTCAGTGCTCACCAAACCCCTTTACATTACAGAAATGATTTAATTTTTATTTTTTTAAAAAAACCCACCAAGTACTGCTGGCTAACTTAAAGGATACTGAAAACAATTAACTTTATCCAGCGATGTAAATTTGAGATGTTCTGAGCAAAACACCGTTGTGTAAACATAAATTCAACTACACTTCCAATTTTTATTGTTTCACAATTTAGCTTTTGCCGATGAAATTAGACTTATGACATCAAACTGTTTGGAAATAAATGGAGGAAGCTAAACTTCCAGGCTTTCTTAGCAGTAGCAATTCGGAGAGGCTTTTGATTATTGTAAATGTGAATATTTTTTCCATCTTAAATACAGCACGGTATATGTCATGTTAATGTATTTTGGATTGTTTGAAGTTTTCCAACTGTATACTTTTAAATGATGAAATATTTGATAATATTTCATCATTTAATATTTTTAAATAGGGCAATGTTTTGATTTTTAAAACATTGGGCAAAAATTATTTAGTCATGCTTGATAACAGTAAGGCACAAATCATATTTGTGCCATACTTCTTGCCTGGGCTACTGCAACGCTCTCTACATGGGGCTCCCCTTGGGGTGCACCCGGAGGCTCCAACTGGTGCAGAATGCGGCCGCGCGGGGGATTATGGGAGCGACGGGGCGTTCCCATGTGACACCTCTCCTGCGTGAGCTGCATTGGCTTCCAGTGGACTTTCGGGTGCGCTTCAAGGTGTTGGTGACTACCTTTAAAGCGCTCCATGGCTTAGGGCCGGGGTATTTACGGGACCGCCTTCTGCCACCAATTGCCTCCCACCGACCAGTCCGCTCCCACAGAGAGGGTCTCCTCAGGGTGCCGTCGGCCAGACTATGTCGGCTGGCGACCCCCAGGGGGAGAGCCTTCTCTGTGGTTGCGCCCACTCTTTGGAACGACCTTCCCCCAGAGATACAAGTGATCCCAGATCTCTGGGCGTTTCGTCGGGCCCTTAAAACCCATTTCTTCCAGTTAGCTGGGCTGGCTTGACCCCATACTTGGTTTTTTAAAAAGTTTTATATGGATTTTAATTTGAATTGTTTTAAATCACGGGCCAAATTCTATTTAAATTATTTTAAAGAGTCTTAACTTTTGTATTCAATGGTTTTTAGTTTGGCTGTACACCGCCCTGAGTCCGGAAGGAGAAGGGCGGTATAGAAATTTAAGCAAATAAATAAATAAATACATACATATTTATAGCACGCCAATCCACTTCAGTACCACAAGATAAACAGGAAACATTGTGCCATATTCCAAGATAAAAATCAGATCTTTATATAGCCCTGACTAAAATATGGAGTCCTTAGTGCTCTCTGAACTTTTGCTCTTCTGCTATCTTACAAAAGTCAATGGCTGTGATGGTGAACCTATGGCACGTTTGCCACAGGTGGCACGCAGAACCCTCTCTGCGGGCACGCAAGTCGTCACCCCAGCTCAGCTCTGCCATGCATGCGTGTGCGCCTCCCGCCGGCCAGCTGGTTTTCGGGTCTCTGCCACACATGTGCATATGCGGGGCGCAGGTGGGGAGTTGCGCACACATGCGCGGGGCAGGGCACACTTGGGGGGTCTCATGTGCATGCATGCATGGGGAGGGCATTATGGGTGTGCACGCACACGTGCTTTTATGTGCACTTTCGACACCGAAAGTGCTGAAAAGGTTAGCCATCACTGGTCTATGGAAAAACATTATGAAGGGTAATCTTATGATGCTCTACTCAATAATAAGCCTACTCTACTCAATGGACTATAATTTCAAATAAATGAGTGCAGGATTGTAGCCTGATGCTTTAACATTTTCAAAATACAATATACTGCAATACTAAACAGTTCTCTCCACTGATCTCAAACTCTATAGATCACATATTTTGTTGTGCTTTAAAATAGTTTTGTCTTGTTCTGTTTCTTTCTTTGCTCTCTTTCAGAAAAACAAAGAAAAATGTATTTGTAATGCACCTCCCACTAAGGTGTGAGCCTAACAAAATATAAAGTTAGCAAGCAAAGGATAAACTTGCTCGGTTACAAATCTGTAAAGTATTAAATTTACACAAAATGGATCAGATCAATATATACTATTATTATTAAAATAATACTGTACAATTATAAAAGCGTAGGCTAACTACTATTTAATTTTACCAATAAGATTTACAGTAAAAGAGGCATGTTGAGCTCTCTATCCAAAGGTGAGCAGATGGACTGATCTTTTTTATATCCAAAGCTAGATAGATATTATTTGTAATAGTTCTTCACTAGTTTTGATCTCTACTTATTTATACAGCTGAATTATAGATCCTAGCATTTGATGCAACTTTTTCAAAAGAAAGAACTTATGAATTCTTATAATATTTTTGAACTAAATGTTTTGTAACTTTTACTTTAATATCAAAATGTCAACTTGAATTTGGCAGTGGTGATTTATCACCATTATGTTCAATTTACATATGTGCGTATATTCTGCACAAGCTCCCATTACCCATTGATTATCACAATGCTTAGGAAAGAATTCTACACATTTGTGTTTCTTTCCCACACAGGATTCCTTTGTTTTTTTTAATGTTTCTGCTCTGCATATATTAGGCTTTGAACTGCATTATAAATAGCAAATCTCTCTGATAACTCCAGGAGTAAACTCCCCCTTCTCTTCTCCCTGTGTTATACTAATAGATTACATAAATGCAAGCCATTGCTAATAATCCCTAAATAAACCTTCTTCTACTTCAGATTCACTGTAATCCATCTCTTATGTCAGATGAACTGTGGTACTTATCTTCCTTGCTGCAAAAGCTGTAATGCTTTTCCTTATTCATCTCTCATACACAGTAATCCTTTCACCTCAACTTTACAGATTTCTAATTTAAATGTAAAATATTCATGGCAGAGAAAGGAACCCTAAACAACAGCTCTTGTGGCTAATACTGGGGATTTTGACATTATCTTTACCTAATCTTTTTAATAAAATAAAAATAAAAAAACCAACAGGCTACTTAGTGTTTTTAGCCATGATAATTATCTGAATTCCCATGAGGAAATAACTTTAGTAATACCTTGTTACTCTCCGGAAGATGTCTCTGCAGAATTATTTTAAAGACATTTTTATGTTTGTTGTTTTGTTATTACAACATGTTACACTGCGTTAAAAGCTTCCTTTCCATTAGGGTTTTTATTCCATTTTATTACTGCCACGTACAGAAATTACATTATGTAACAGTCTTGATCTGGGATTGCTTTCAAGAGTCTCAGGCAGAACATGGTCTTTTCAGTTGGGTTTTTCTTCATCTCCTCCTCCTTCGTCCTTTCCTCCTCTTCTCCCTCCCCCCTCTTTTTCAAGCAAAAAAAAAAAAGTTTAATTTTGAATTACTGTAGGCCCATCCATTTTTGTAAATTCATCTTCCCCTGATATTATTTTTTACAGACTTCGTATTTCAAGTTTGTAAATGGTAAATCACGATTTCTCATCCAAAATACTACAAGCAATGATTTTGTAAAATAAATGAATTTGGGCAAGGTGGAGATTGCCTTAAAGCAGAGGTCCTCAAATTTGGCAGCTTTAAGACTTGTGGACTTCAACTCCCAGAATTCTCCAGCCAGCACAGCTATGCTCTCTATCCAAAACTATTATAAATAAAGCACACCTTTTTGATATTTAATAATAAAGTATAGCTGTTTTAAATATTTTAAAGGAAATAATTATTTGGTGTATAGCTTATGAAGAAAGTGCAAACAGCTGGTGAAGTGAGTTTAAAAAAAGTTTCTATAAAAAATTGTAACGGGCTGCTGGGCACAGTTACTATTGCAAAACCTACTTTCTTCATGAGTCTATAACTGTGATGGTGAACCTATGGCATGTGTGTCACAGGTGGCACGTGGAGCCATATCTGTGGGCACGTGAGCATTGCCCTAGCTCAGATCCAGCATGCATGCGCCCACTAGCCAGCTGATTTTCGGGTCTTCCGGGCCCACCAGAAGTCGGAAAATGGGCTATTTCCAGCCTCTGGGGGACCTCCAGGTGGGTGGGGAAGGCTACTTTTGGCCTCCCGAGGCTCCTAAAAAGCCTCTGGAGCCTGGGGAGGGCAAAAAATGGGCCTTCTGGTCCCACTGGAAGTTGGAAAACGTGCCGTTTCCGGCCCCCAGGGGGTGGGGAAGGTCGTTTTCACCTTCCCCAGGCTCCAAGAAAGCCTCTGGAGCCTGGGGAGGGCGAAAAACAGGCCTACCGGGCCAACCATGCCAAAAGCAGGGGGAGCATGGGGGTGGTCGCGCGTGCATGCACGGGGGTGGGGCACATTGAATTATGGGTGTGGGCCCACACGCGAGCGACCCGCACTCCCCCCGCTTTTGGCACGCGACAGCAAATAGGTTAGCCATCACTGGTCTATAACATGGGAGAGAATAATTGTAATCATTATAGACACAATTGTGGAATCAGGTTGGTGCCTTGTTTTGTGACCACATAGTTAAGATTTAACCCATAACATAAATTTCTCCATCAGATCAGGACGGAAGGTCTCTCTTTATTTTTATTACGTTTGATCACTACCAATTTCATCAAAATATTTCTAATGATTGTTTTAATTGCCTGCATGACTTTATTCCCAATTATCTATTGGGAAGTTGCAAGGGAACTAGCAGTCTATAAATAAATTAATTTAAAATAAATAAAATATTTGCAGGCAAGTTTAAATAATACACTGTACATCACTATAGTACTATGATTTATTAAAAGATTATATAAACCAATGTCATAAATATAGTAATGATCCTGACTCCTAAGAATAGATGCTCTCATAGGCAGTATAGCAGTATCAATGCCTACCTTTAAAATAATATAATGATGTTATATAATCCATAGTATAGAGAGCTTAAAAAATCCTATACATTAATTATATTATAATTTATGGTATAATAATATACTATAAATACTACACTATAATACAAAATAGCTATAATTTTATTTTTATACTATAATCTAAAATAGCAAAATGCTTTCCTTATTTCATGTTCACTAGCTTTATCTTGGTTTTCTATGGAGAGTTATTGTCTAGAAATGAAGTCACACTAGTCGTATTTCCAAATATGAATCAGATAAACAATGGCACTTTTACTTGTAAATGATTTCTTTATTTACATGGAGTAAATTGCTATTGAACTTAATTGGACTTGAACAATGACTAGGCAGACAACTGCACATTTTTTAAAAAAAATCTATCTCGATTTCATGCTAGAAATAAAATGTATGACTTACCTAGTTTTGATATGAAATATACTTTATTTTCAATAGTATTATACATTGTAGAATGGAATAACACTTTTATGTAAGATTTATTTTTTATTTGACAGTATTCAAAGTTTGTAATCTAATTATCCCTTTTAAAGATAAATATTTTTCAAGTCAGAGGATATTTTTCCAACAATTAACTTGTTACCTTCAAAAAATGTTGAACCCTTCTTAGGTTATCATTTTCTCCTTTTGAAATTCAGAAACCAAATTGCGTTCTGTAGTACAAATGAGGCATTGTCAGCGGTTAGCGGAATAATAATTGTAAAGCCTCCTAATCTTAGATATGTTCCTAAGTAACTACATTCACCTTCTTCTGTATTGTCTATGTAACCAAAAAGACATTAACCTCCTTTTACCCAATATTATCCTGTTCTTGTGTTCAGCTCACCATCCACTTCTCTTAGATGCATCTTAACTAGCTATCTTTAATCCTCAATTTTTTTTTCTTCTCTGTGTAATGCATTTTACTTATTGTCAAATTTCATTTCTCTACTATCTGCCATACACTCCAGAATACTCATTATTAATTCAGCCAATCTTTTATAGTACAGTCCCTAGCTGATTTAAAGTTATACTGGAACTTGGCTGATAGAAAACCAACTCTTTCGTGCAATTCATTTGAAAGGACATTGGATAATTTTGTAGTCCACATAATGCTGCTTTTTAAATCTGAGGTCCCATTTTATTGTTTCCTATTCTTTACATATGGATTACGAATGAATTTATAAAATGTTTTGCTTTTTTAAGCTTTCCTCTCTTAGAAACAATCTAACAGTTTGTTAGATCATATTATCTGATTTATATTATTATCTATAATATCATAGATCATATTATATTATTCAAATCATATTATCTGAAATGAGCAACCTATATTACATTAATATGCCTATATGTTTTCTAATGAATTATACCATACATGGTCTTATATTGTTAATTATCGAATACTATATCAACGTATCAATGCAGTACATTTCTAACATGGAAAAAATATCATTCATTCTCAATTTTAGGCAAAAATGTTAAGCCTAAGAGTACCAGTGATAATTTTTTTCTCCTATATTTGGAATTAAACACTCAGACAAATGAATCCAAGAAAAGTATCTTTGAATCTAACTGCAAATTATTATACACTAGCCTATGTGTCAGTCTTTACCTGGAAAGAAAATGAGATTTTTGCAACAGCAAATGCTCTGCTTAAAATGACCATCTCATCTTCATCTTGACTGCACTCAAATAGCTTCCAAATAATACATTTTTCTTCAGATGAGTCATTATGGAGATCCTGCAGGGCTTGTGTATTCAAACACAGGATGCTCCATTCAAAGTTTCATCTTGATCGGAAATGTGTGTGTGTTTGTGTGTGTGTGTATGTATACCTGTATATATATGAATATATATGTATATATGTCATGCCACTATTAAAGTTTTGAGAAATACTAATATATGCTATGTATCAGCTTCTTTAAAGCTATCTTTTTATAAGCAAACATTTTTAAAGTTTTTGTCACTTTTTTGATTAGATTTCTTATTTTGAATCACTATGTTGCAATACTTCCTATTTTCTACAATTTAGACTTAGACTTTGAATAACTTTATTGTCAGTTTAAATGTACACTAATCGGCATACATTAAAATGAAAGTTTGTTGTATACAGCTCTCAAAGATTCACCACCTGCAATATACACTATACACAATCAAACAAACAAATAATAAATAAGCATGTACCCACATATATTTAATTTTTTTAAAATTTTATTTTTATTTATATGCCGCCCTTCTCCGGAGACTCAGGGCGGCTTACAATGCGTTAAACAATAGCCTTCATACTTTTGTATATTTTATACAAAGTCAGCTTATTGCCCCCACAAACTGGGTCCTCATTTTACCTACCTTAGAAAGGATGGAAGGCTGAGTCAACCTTGAGCCTGGTGAGAATTGAACTCGTAGTAATTGCAGGCAGCTGGAAGCTAAATACTACTTTTAACAATAGCATTAGTCTGCATTAGTCTGCTGCGCTACTCAGGCTCCATATTATATGACACAGAGAAACAATGCAGTTTAGTTTGGATGTACATGGCAAGAAAACTGAATCTTGTGAGTTTACCAGATGGATGGCATAGGGAACAAAACTGTTAACAGAATCTGGTAGTCCTGCTAGAAATACTTCAAAACCTCCTCCCAGAGGGGAGCAACAGAAACAGACCGTAAAATGGATCTCTAACAATGTTTTGAACCCTAAGCACCTAGCACTTATAAGCAGTATTCTGAATAACAGGAAGCAAGCTTCCTGTAATCTTCTCGGCTGTCCTTATCACTCCCTGTATGGACCTTCTATCTGAGGCACTGCTACAGTGGTGGGATGCCCCCGGTTTGCACCGATTCTATAGAACCGATAGTAAAACCAGGGGGAAGCTCCGCCCACTGACCACTGACGTCATCAAAATGCTTCTGCGCATGTGCAGAAGCTTCTGCGCTTGTGCAGAAGAGTGCGTGCTCATTCTGAGCGAAGCGAGTGCGCACATGCAGCCCTGCTGCGAACCGGTAGTAAAGGTAAGTAGAACCCACCCCTGCACTGCTCTACTACCAAACTAAACAGTTTGATGAACAGCGATGCAGTTTGTTAAAACACTCTCAATCGTGCCTCTGTAAAAAGTGGCCAGGACAGAAGGAGAAAGATGTGCTCTCCTCATCCAATGTAGGAAATACAGATGTTTGCTTGCACATTTCACTAAGGATGACGTGTGGAGAGACCACACTTTGCTTTCATATATCCTTTTAAAACAATACTGAGCTTTTCAGCATTTCGATTCAATCAGTGAGGCATTCTGAGGAGTACATAGGAGCGTACATTTAGCCCTTGTTTGCAACCAGTTTGGACCATTTCAGGTGAACTGGCAGTTGTGACCTGAGGGTTGGCCCACCCGCCAACCCGCCCAGGCGCTATGCTGTCCTACTTTAGCCACATTTTTTAAGCCGCGTGCATGCAGTGCAAATGTGTGCACAAGCCAAGTGCATGCGCAGAAGGCCGGGCAGGCTCATCTTTTCAGTGCTGGGGCAAACCGGTTGTTAATTCATGTGGCGTCCACCTCTGTTGTAATCCGTAAAACAACCTAGGCACATTCTAGGTGTAAGTGTGTGGTATATTATTAGAACTAAAGTGACAAGGGCATTGTGCGGCACCTATAACACATTTCCAGCTTCACTTCCATAAAAGAATAAAAATGTCAGCTAATTCCTAAATAATAAAGACCTGCCTGTGCCACATCTTAAATCACCCTCAGATTAGGGATGATAATTGAAGCCCATAAGAAAAGAAAAAAGAGACGTTCACTACATTTGATGAAAAGCTACATGGATTTGTCAGCGGTTACAAGTTTCTCTGCGCTTCTAGTTTGCATTCCATAAGATCACTCCAATTTATTTATCTGGCATATTTATAAGCCTCCCCAATTAACCCGGGCTTTGAGAGGCAAATAACACAACTGGTAAATACAATTAAAACTATTTTAAAAATGCAAACAAAGAAACAAAAAAAAATGTGGTCTGTAGTTTATTCCATTTCCGATATATGGCTGCCTTTCAAACGAATGTGCTGCCTTTCAAATGAATCTTAAGTACTAGCTTGTTCTATGCAATGTATCAGCAACAGATCACAGATTCTGCCTGTTGATAATTTCTCCATGTAGTTATCTAGAAGTCAATATGAAAAGAGTCTCCCTCACCTATGAACAAATTTCGCAATAAAGAGTCTGACAAAAGGAGAAATAACAGGCAAACACTTTAAGCAGTAGGAGTTACATTTTAATCAGGATTGGATCTGGTCCTCAAGTTGAGCCCAAAATAAAACATATTCTTCCTTGCATGAATTAACTGAGTCTACTGGATTGCATTTCATTCTATATGCAGTCTAATTGACCTATAAAGGTATCAACAGCAATAGCAGTTAGACTTATATACTGCTTCATAGTGGTTTATAGCATAGCACTCTCTAAGTGATTTATAGAGTCGGCATATTGCCCCCAACAATTTGAGTCCTCATTTTACCAACTTGGGAAGAATGGAAGTCAATCCTGAGCTGGTCAGGATTGAACTCGTGGCAGTCATTGCAGAATTAGCCTGCAATACTGCATTCTAACCACTGCACCACCATTGCCCTTTAAAAGTAAAGGTAAAGGTTTACCCTATCCAGTCACTCTAGGGGGCAGTACTCATCTCTGTTTCTTAGCTGAGGGAGCCAGCCTTGTTCAAGCATATCTCCGTGGTCATGTGGCCAACAGGATATCACACCGCAGCACAGAGCATGCGGCGAAACACGGAACACTGTTACCTTCCCACCAAAGTGGTACCTATTTATCTACTCGCATTTTCATGGTATCGAACTGCTAGGTGGGCAGGAGCTGGGGCAAGAATGGGAGCTCACCCCATTGCATGGTACTCAGGTCTCAAACCCAGCTGTCAGCTTTCCAGCTGAAAAGCTCAGTTGAGCCATTGCAGCCCCAAATTTGCCTATATCTTATTAACAAAGGATGTAAGAAAGACGAACAACAAATCTTTCATTTTAAATGCAGACTAGGCAGAGCTAAAAGGAGAAAACAATGTTGTCATCTTAGTTTACCATTTCATTGTGCAAATTTATGTGCAATGAAGTTTTCTTCATATTAACCAATTTCTGTCTAATGTTTGAACAGAAAGACTGTGTTTTGGGTTTCCTTTCTTTTCTTTTTACATCTGAACTCCTTTGACAGAGGAGTAGGTCTGGGCAAAACCAAATAAACACATTATAATTAGTTTATTTGAGAACCATCATTACATGACGATTGTGATGACAAGAATATTATTTAAACAGAGTCCATGGAATAAAATATATTTTTAGTGTTTCCATAAAAGCTATTTTGAATTGAGAATATAAGAACCAGCATAAATATAAAGTCAAATAGAGTTCTATAACTAAACCCGTTTCAAAATGCATTGTCTCTGGTAAAGGGTTCTTAAAGTAACTGCAAAAACCACAATATCACTATCTAAGTTATATGGTTGCAATTTTTAAACTGGATTTTGGAAAACCTTGAATTTCCTTAGAAAGCTTTAAAGAATTCCTCAAGGGAGTTTCATCTGCTGTGGATTTCTACAGAAGCGAATTTGCAAACCACACAAATGATCTTCACACATGGCAATGAGAGAACATGAAAAAGATTACTTTCTGTTAGTCCAATCTTTCTCCCAGAGCAGATGTTATAGGGAAACAGCAGGAGTGAGCAATACAAATTTAGTGAATGTTCAAACTTAATAAATAAAAACTAAATAGTATGCCATTTTAAGCTCTTGAACAAAAGACAAGGTTAAAAAAAATCAAATGAATAAAAAGATGTCTCAATATGATTATTTTAGTAGATTACATTTGTTTTTATTCCACAAATTGAAATAAGTTATATTTCCTTATAATTCTGCACAACTCTGCTAATGTATTTATTAATTAAATGTGATATGATATCAGAGTCAAAGGATTCACAGTGTTAGACAACATAGAATATCCATGGTAAGAATAAGAAAACATTGAGTGGAGCAAAATGCAAACTCATTCATTTAAACATGTCACCCTATTAAATTAAATGAAGGGGCCTTCTGAAATAGCTTACAGATGCCAATTAATATCAGGGCAAGTCTAACCTCTAAAGGTAGAACTCTTTTAATAGCCCAGTTTCATTGCTGCTGCTGTTCTTAGACACTTTCTATCATGAATCAGCCAGCATCAATGGTGACAAATGCATCACACATATTGTTACTGTTCTCAGTGTGTCAACTGTTTACAAATTCACTGCATGGCCAATATCGCTAATAGTGGCTTTTTTACCACCATCCGTTCCATTTTCTCCTACCTCCTAATTTCCTGAGTCTATCCTGATAAACTTTCTCGTTTATTCTTTTCCAATTATCAGACCATCAAAAAAAGGTAATAAAACCAACTCACAACTAACTAGCTGACTAAAACAGTTATCTATTACAGACTTCTTTTGGGGGGGGGGGGGATCACATAATGAAGTAGAGTCCTATGGTGGTTTTATTTTCTATATCAGAGTGTTTTAGTTCTTTAGGCTATCTGTTAGGCTAATTGGTAAAGATGGTGATGTAATTTCAAGTAGATGGTGTATCTACCATTATTTATTAGACAACATTAAATGAATGGATCTACTGTGTAAATAAATATAATATTACTAAGCCATTCAGCAAGTATGCACATATATTTTTACATTTTTGAACTTGTATACTTTTATTTACCAATAATAAATCTAACGGACACTGATTTGACACCAAATAATACTGAACTCAATGAGATGTACTTCTGAACACAGGATGTGGCAGTATTTGGAATTAATCCCTGAAATAAATCAGCAAAAGTTTTCTACCCAGATTAGTTAAATAGTCTTCTAGATAACAGCATATTCCTCTCCCTCACAGGGGTGTAAAAAATCTCTGCCACAAATTATTTTGGAACATGATTTGGAAGCTTTCCCTCAGAGGTTTCTATTGAGATGTAAATGCTTCTCAGAAGTGAAGTCCGGCTAGCAGTTGTTCTCACCTCCATAAAATACAATAAAATTTAAACATTTTATGGAGTGTCTAGGGAATTCCACTTTTTAAAAAATATATGATGGTGGAGCTCTTATAGTTTTTTTCCCCCTGTAAGTGCCCAGTACACTTAAAGCAATACAGCTTTCCATAGTCATGTGGCAGTCCACTGTATGTATATAACAGTATGTAAGACTCAAACAGGTAATCTTGAAAAGAAGATTTGCTGCTGCAGTGAAAAATATCTGCAGAGAAAGCATTGAACAAGTGAAAGGCAGGCTATAACCCTATTGCCTTGGAAGAGCTTACAGTAAGGCTGTGTAAGATATGTATTCAATACTTAGAAATAATGAAAATTTCAAAAGATTTCAGAAAAGTGGAGTGCAGAATTTCCAACAGGAAATTCTGGGCTAACTTCCATGTTGAATGCTTCATCACTAAAATACAGGATCCCTTAAAAATTAGTGATTATTCTTGACACGCCCTCACAAGTCATCAAATCATAGGATGTCTTGTCACAGAACAACTACTCAATGAGAAATAATATAGGAAAAAACCTGTAGCATAATATCTTCTGTTCTTCTCAATCCCAGCAGGATTCAAGTAATCTACACCTTCAAGTTATTTTATGCTGAAATCTCTTTTAAAAAAGTTACCTTTAATTGTGTGACATAAGGAATTAGGCTTTGAGAACTCAAAGCAGTTGAATTAAAAAAAAATACAGGATATATATATAAAAATAATTTGAAGCTCCTTGTAGAGATCAGGAAAGGTCAAGACTTTTACAGATACTAATCAGCTTTCACACTTCTTGATTAAACCTGGTAAGAACTTTCTCATCAGGACCAGTGGAAAATTTAAACCTCATCTGATTTTTGCATCGTTTTGATAAGATCAAGAGTAGATCCTAAATATAAATGATAATCACACTGCAGTTTTGGTAGCAAAATAATTGCAAACGGCTTTTGGATGGCACTATCTAAGGAATAGTTGAATAAGTGATTGATAAAAAAATATACTCTTATATATTAACGAAACGCACTGAAGTTATTCTGCTTTAAGTTATTATCAAACTGAAATAAAATGGATAAATAGCAATATTTCTATACTTCAAACTTTTGCTTTTTATCAAGTGCAATCCATTCTGTGACTGCCATGGTCCACCTGCCATCAATTCTTCTTGCTATGTGACCAGCCATTTCCATTTCAATTCTTTTACTCTCTTGATGATATCATAAGTTTTCGTTTGTTCTTTAGTCCATGTGCAGGTATTTCTATCTTGTTTTGTAATGCCGAGAATGCATCTTTTCATGGCCCTTTGCGCAACTCTTAGCTTTTGTATCGATTGTGTCTATGTTTCACTGGCATACGTTAGAGCTGGTAGCACACACTAATCGAAAACTTTTCACGCATAGGGGGAGGTTCTTGAAAATGATGCTTAGCTCACCAAATGCCTGCCAACCAAATTTAACATGGCGTTCAATTTCCTTAATTGTATCACCTTCCATTGAGATATATTGGCCAAGGTATATGTAGTGGTCTACTACATCTAATTCTTCTCCAGATAAATTTTTTTGTCTTTCTTTGGTGAATTTATTAAACATAACCTGGCTCTTTTTTAGGTTTAAATTTAAGCCAAATGGTTCTCCTGCTTTGTTGCAGCTCTTGTATGTGTTTTTGTGGCTCTTCTGGGTCTTGTGAGAAGAAAACAATATCATCTGCAAATCTTAAGTGATTTAAATAGGCACGGTTGATTTTTATTCCATCTTTTGCCCCATCTAGTTTGTGAAATACTTCTTCAAGGCAGACTGAGAAAAGGATAGGTGATATTGTATATAACTGATGTTAATCCTCCATTATCTGTGAGTGTACCAAACCTCCTTAAATAAGGTGAAGAAAATACCAATCCATCCCAGGAATTCTCCCTCCCTCACTTCCATTCCCACAGTTGTATATCTATGTAGTCAGTGAAGCAACCACATCCATAAGCTCAAAAGGAAAATATTCCTGCTGCTGTCTTTGAACCCTTTGTGAAATTCAATAGTCAAGTACCACAGTCAACACAAATATGAAAATCAGTCTCTGAAAGCTTTGTTGTTTAATCCATTTGTTTTTCTTGCTATTTGGATCATTTCTCCAGACAAGATAAGATAAGGCAAGGCAAGCTAAGGCTCTCTTTACTTGCCTTATTCCATCTATTAATCTAATTCTATAGGTCACAGATGAAGGAAAAAGTGATATACACAGAGGGGAAATGTATGGTATGAAGGGTGTCGGAACATAGAGGTGTTATGTATGGCAAGGGGGTAAGAGTTGGTAGTTAATAGGAAAAGATGTCAAAAAAATTGAAACATAATAATAGTGCAATTTATCCTTGCTAAACGTACAGCAGTGTGCTATAATTAAATATGAAAACCTAAATTTATCTCTGTGTTCGGCTGTCATTAATTTAACAGGGAATGCACATGTTGTAATCTAATGGTTGGTGCTTCCTGCATTCCACCCCCACCCCTTCCCGGCAGCATATTAAAATGTATATTAGCCTCAAGGTGCATAAACACAAAATAATAGGCCAAAGGTTTTGGCACATGGAGGGGGAAAAAATCCACGCTCAAAGGCCGTCAAGTAGCAGTGATTCAGGGGAGCCACTCACTTAGCCTCATTAAGCCAAAGCTCTTTTTTGCTTGTCTTTTGTTCTGCATGACAGCAGCCTCTTTGTTGTATAATAATTCATTCCAAGTTCGTTCCAAGCTACCGAAACTGGTGAACTGTGGCCATTTTAATGAGAAGTATTGGTGGTATGCATAATCTGGAAGCCACGTGCACCAGGCAATCACAGAGCACTGCAGCCAGCAAAATGAGACACTGTTGAAATCACAAATTTGTCAAGTTGTTTTTGGACAGGGTATTATAATAAGCACTAAAATATGCATCCCATTACTTTGCATCTGCCAGTCAAAGATCACTGTAATGAATGCATGCTGCAGGGTATGACCAGGCCGCTGTTGTAAGTAAAACAAACTGGAGAGTACAAAAAGGAATTATGTATTTTTGGCAGCGCTTGACTTATTTTTAAATCCGATTGCATTGGGAGCTAGATTTTTCTAGCACAGTAGTCCAATGTCAGCAGTGAGCTGACTACAACTGCCAGAGTTAAAGAGGTAGCTGGAATAAATTATTTTTCAGCTTCTTTTTATGGCTGTGTTTGCTAAGTGAAAAAAGATGTCTCGAAATCAGTGCTTATAGTATATATGGCAGCAATCTTTAATTCATTGGAAAAAGTTTCTGTGGAAAACTGCTTATTTACTACCCCTAAAGGTTTCTAAATGGGACAATTCATGCAGATTTTCCGATACACAAAACAACACAAACACAAGCTTTAGGCTCATCATGAGCCAGAGTCTTTACATGATACCTGCATCCTTATAAATTATTTAAATCTATGGCTGTTCCAACTCAAAGCAATTCCGGGCAGAACACAATTGAAATACCTACTTAAGAAGCCTAAACAAACCGACAAATAAAACATCACATAATGGGGGAAACTACGTATCACAACCAAAATAAATAACACACGTCATATGAGCACACAACTGATGTATCCCAGAGTTTGGAAGATAAGCCATTTTTTAAAGATTATCTGTAGGGTTAGGGCAAACTTCTGAGAGAATGTTTTTCCAAAGAGCAAAGAAGGCATGCTTCCTATGTCCCCTTAGATAGCATTGGTTAATGCCTATTCTGTCAGATTGTACAGAATGGGCAGAAAATATAAAAAAAGAGGCAGTCCTTAAGACTGTCAGATCCAGTGCCATGAAAGACTATATGAATGATATCCATCACCTTGAATGGCACCCGGAAGTAACCAGTGCGGTTCATGTAATAGAAGTATTACACGGGCATAAAGTGGTAACCCTTAAGAGCTTGAGCCACTGCATTCTGTATGAAGGACTTCCAAGTGGTCTTCAGGGTGAGTCCTATGGAGGCCACATTACAGTAGTCCACATATGAGGTGACCCTGTATGAGTGACAGCAAGAAGGAATTCCTGGTTCAGGAAAGAATTAGTGTACCAGATAATTTGTCCAAAGACTCTTCTGGCCACACTGTCATTTGCTCCTTGAGCAGGAATCGTGACTCCAGGAGAAGCTCCCAAATTGCATACCAACTCTAAACAATGAGGTACAATCCTTTCAAAACCAAAGCTGGAAATTCACCAGAATTGGAAGAACCATATACCCACAGCTGCTAAATCCTGTCAGAGTTATTTTGAACCTGTTCCTCTCCATCTAGCTCCGAATAGCCTTTAGGCACTGGGATATAATCTCAGTCACATCATCTGGTTGATCAGGAGTCGAGATCACAGTTGAATATCATTAGCACACTGCTGTTACGTGACTCCATGTGCCACTGAAAGCTGCTGAGAGATCACGAAGAACCAGGATCATTAAGCATGGTAAGCATTGTTTCCATTCTATGTTCCAGGTTGAAACTTGACTGCAGTGGCTCTAGATAATCTGTGTCTTCCAGGGCTTTCCGCAAATCTAGTCCAGCCATCTTCTCAATGAACTTTATGCAAATGCAAATAAACTCATTTAAATCAAGCATAGTATCTAATGCATCAGATGTGGACCTGGGAGATCTATATTCAGGTCCTCACCTGACTGCAAAGTTTTTTGAACAACTTTGGGTCAACTACACTCCCTTTTGTGGAGAAAAATATTAAGGAATGCCTCTCTGTAAAATTCCTTTAGGTCATAGAGAAATGGTAAAATATAGATACCTATTTCATGCCTTTTGATATCCTTACCTTAAAGAAAAGCAATCATGCATAGTTATAATTCTGAAAAGCAGAGTGGCTAAGGGAGACGGGGGGAGAGGAGAATTTCCTGCTGCCTTTCTCATTGTGAAGTTTCAGATGGAGTTTGACAGAAGTACACATCTGGATTATCAGACTGAGAAAAACAGCTGCATGTTAGGCATGCTACTGAGAGGAAAGTGCCTCCTATAGTTCTTCCATTCAAAAAAATGCATTCTCTCACAATTCAATTTTTTAAAAATAGAATTTTACTGAATATTACATTATGTCTTTCCTTTAGAAGGTTTTTCAGAGCTCAACAATCATCTCTTGCTCAAACTGATAAAAGAACGAGGATGCTTCATTTAATTATAAGCAAAAAGGACTAATACTTTACGACAATACAATGACAACTTTCTTTTTTAGTCTCTTCAAGTATTTGCCTTTTCTCTTCGAGTTGTTTGAATTCTCTTAAAAATGATTAGCTTTTAAATTCTAATACATACTTACATTTATTTAAATGGCCAAAAAGAATTATTTTTATTAATAATTAACATATAGAGAAGAAGATCGGAAGAAGTATACTGAAAGATATTGGGATAAACCAGAGCCCCTTTCTGATGGTGATGGGCAGTTAAAAAATATGAAATATAACAAAGTAACTAAATAACTTCATCTATGTTTCCTTTTCTCTTCTTAATCTATGGTTTTATTGATTTATTTATTTTGGCTTCAATTGTTTACCATGAAAGAGAATAGCCTGCTTAGGATGCATGCTTGTATGTATGTATGTATGTATGTATGTATGTATGTATGTATCTATCTATCTATCTATCTATCTATCTATCTATCTATCTATCTATCTACATGTATATATGAACATGAAAAATGAGCATGAAATTTGTTCATCCTGGGCAGGAACAAATATTATTGCCATGTTGTTTATGTTCCTGCTTGTCTATGAGCTACAAACTTTAGCTTATTTAAAAGAGCTTTTAATCTTATTTAAAACTTCAAAAGCTTATACATTAGAACGTTTTGTTACTCCCAGTAGATTTAAGTCAAAATAATTGTACGAAATGTTTAAAGAGAAACCAAGTAAACAACACCTGGAGATTCTTTAAAGAAACAGATAAATATTACTTAATTGTCAAATTTGCATGAGAAAAAATGAAGTTTTATAGAGGTATTGAGAAAACACACATACCTTTTATCGGGTTATTTCTAAAAATTCTTTGAAAAATTTATTTGAGGGTAAATAATTAAATAGCCATGGCTTGATTTCTGTTACATAGTATCATTTAGGTTTATAAGGGCAAATTACTTTATCTGTTTTACCAAATGAAACAGGATATCCTTGATTTTTAACATGCTATAGCTACTGTGAAGGTTTTTGTTTCGTTTTATTTTTTTTCAGAAACATGTGGGTTCCGGTCCCCTTAAAAATTAATCGTGAAAGCCCAGAGATACCACAATTATTTGTGACGTCTTCTCCTCCCTCAACTCAATTATTTTTCTGGATGAAAACATATAAAAGCTGATCCAGAAGTGAAATAATGAATAGTAATTATTTTTAATAGGTAGGATCCTAAGTAAAAGTTTATTTGTGATATTGTAGGAAGACACAAGGGTCAGCTTTATGATTTCCACTATCCTTTCTAAAAACCTTCTCTGGTAAACATCATGAGAGATTTCCATGCTCTCTCCTCTAGAAGAAGGGCTTTGCTGGCTGGGGAATTCTGGAAGTTAAAGTCCACCAGGCTTAACATTGACAAGTTGGAGAGCCCTGTTCTAGAACAGTGTTTTTCAAGATCAAAAATTTTAAGACGTTATTGACTTCAACTCCCAGAAATTCACACATCTTAGAGGTAGAGACACACTGTTCTAGAAGGAAGCCTCCCCAAAATAAGTATTAGAATTCTTTTAAATCTCTATGTAATGCACGAGAGAAGCTGCACGTGAAAGTAGAAACACTCATATAAACATACATATGTATATCACCTGGGCCCTGCAGTCAAAAGACCACGTGCTTGGATATACTGGTTACCCATAAAATCCATAATTTGTGTCCTTCTGCAAGGCCCCATTTGGTTATAGCCATAAATTGTAAATATAGAAAGCTTAGGCTGAATCTAGTCCAAAGTTAATGTATTTCATTAGCTCATGCTGGAATTTCTTGCAGGAAATATTTTGTTACTTATTGCAAGATCACCACATGGAAATTTCTTTTTCAGATTTCCTTTGGCATTCATTAGGGGTGCTATTCAGCAGGTTCTGACAGGTTCTGGAAAACCAGTAGCGGAAATTTTGAGTAGCTCAGAGAACCGGCAAATACCACTTCTGGCTGGCCCCAGAGTGGGGAGGGAATGGAGATTTTGCAGTATCCTTCCCCTGCCACGCCCACCAAGCCACACCACACCCAAGCTACGCCCACAAGTAAAAAAAATTGAATTCCACCACTGGCATTCATCATGCTGCAGGATTTTCATGTCATCAATTCTGACCGTTGTCCTCACTCTATGACTTTGGATCAGATCATTTCAAAAACCGCATCTCCGCTACAAGCCTGTGTGTATTTCTATTCTCTTTGGTCCTTTTGATCCTACTTCCATCGGACAGGTTTTTTTTCTTCTGACAAGCAGAAGAGATAGGCAAGGGATTCCACTTGCTACTGAGGTTGTCCTTTATATACAATTAACTCATCCAACACTAAATGTGGACTAATAGAAGGACTTAAGAACACGAAAGGGACACCTGATAACTATCGGGAGGAGAACACATTAATTTAATATTATAAATCAAAACTTTAAGCAAAAGATTCATATTTGAGCAATGAGGTTTTCATAAAACCTAATTTGGATCTTTTAATAAGGGCAACACATATTTATCTGTACAAGGATTATTGTAAGGAATCCACAATAGATAATTGAAGAGTTCATTCTTGTGGAAAATTGACACTGCTGCTTTTGAAGATTTTTTTTTAAAAAAAAATTCATATGGGCACCAAAAGCCCTGTTATCCCTTCCTCCCTATCTATGTGGAACACATGGATGGCTGCCTGTGCAGTTTGCACGGCAGGCTGGCATGAGAAAAGAAAAGTCTTTACTTGCTTACTATATTCCTATCTAGCCTTCCCGTTTTGTGCCTGTAAGTTCTTTATGAGTTTAAAAATTAATGATGCATGGGTTCTTTTAAAAATAAAAAAATAAAACAAACGAGCAGCATTGGAACAAAGAACTTTGTAAACCCCAAAATGGAGTAAGTAAAATGTCACAATTTCAATTTAAAAAAAAGGAATAGCCCTGTGTGCTGCTATAGCTTGCAAGACCCTGGATTTAGAAGGCAGCTAAAAGCAACTTTCTGTTCCCTCATTCCTCGGTCTTAATTCTTGCTGCTTTATATTTTACACTTAGACATATTTTTGATGCTAACATTCAGGATTATCTAAAACCAAAATATCTAATATATACACTAAATAGAAGGTGGCTATCCACAAACAGGAAATGAGAAAGGTCATTATCAGATTTAAAAGGTGCCACATGCATTAAAAAATTCCTTGGGTTGTTTTTTTTTAAAAGCTATATTATAGCTTTTTAAAAGGACTTTCCGAAGTATGAAAATCATTATGTTCTATCAGTGTTTTTTTAAAAAAATCCAACCATTTAGAACGTTATACTGTGAAAAAGTTAGAACTTAAAAAAAAGATGAACAAGATAATTACCTTTTAGACATAACCACTCTCATATTTTTTTTGTATCCTGTAGGTTTGGAAGCTTTATAAATATATTTGTTCAGTTTTAGTAGATACCACAGACCACGAATGATATGTTATATTCATATGGGAAGTACAGAAAATCAGTTTGGTCTACCAGTTAAAGCAACTAGGCTAGAAATCAGGAGACTGGGAATTCTAGTCACAAAAGGGTGGGACTTGTTTTGACTTTGGGTCAGTCACTCTTCCTCCACTATATCAGGGCTGACAAGCTAGTTAGTCAATTCCTGACACAACCAATGGATCAACACTTTTGCTGATCTGAAAAAAAGTGAACCCTGCACTTGTTGGAAAAAGCTAAGAAGAAAAGAAATAATATTGGAGGGAAACTGGCAGAGCACCTTTAAAATATTTATATTTTAATTTATTGCATTGTTTTATTTATAGTATAGTATAGCAATACATTTCTCTTAGCTGTTTGATGGGAAAAGAAAATAAACATTAAAATATTGCATATATTTCAAGATGGTTAGGTGACTTTGGGCCAGTCACTCTTTCTTAGCACAATTCACCTCATAGGCTTGTTGCCCTGGGGCAAATAGAAGGTGGACGAAGTAGGTATGTTTTCCACTTTGGTTATTTATAAAATAATAAATGTAGTATAAATATATACATATTTACATTAGGTGGATGTTGGCAGAATAATCAAAATTTAACTTGATGGATTATATTTCAAAGAATAAAACTTTCATTTATTCAATGTACAATAACCCTAGAAATATTTTTTTAAAACAATTAAGAAATTATACAAGAACAGTATGGAACAACTTCCACAAATTAAGCTTGACCTTTGATGACAACATAAATAATTCCTTGCTGTTCTCCTTATTTTGATATTTTTCATTTTCTACTACCTTGGGATTTCCTGGTTGTTTTCCATCCCAGTATTAATTAGGTCCAATGCTTTTTATTTTGAAATAAGCCAGATTCTGCCAACTGACGACATGACCTATTAAGACCTTACTTGGATAAATATTCAGCATAAGATAGGTGGCCATATAAATATTTTCAATAGCAATAGCAATAGCACTTAGATTTATATACCGCTTTGCAGTGCCATACAGCCTTCTCTAAGCTGTTTAGAGAGTCAGCACAGTGCCCCCAACAATTTGGCTCCTCATTTTACCCACCTCGGAAGGATGGTCCTCGGAAGGACTGAGTCAACCTTGAGCCTGGTGAGATTTGAACTGCCAAATTGCAGGCAGCTGGCAGGCAGCAGAAGTGGCCTGCAGTACTTCACTCTAAAAACTGAGCCACCATGGCTTTATGATGCTTCCAGACATATTTTGAAATGAAAGGACTATATAGCTTCAGCCTAGAAACATCATCCTTGCATATACTTTTCTTTTCACAGCATATCAGAGTGAAAAGTGAAAAACTTGGCTTTTGCTCAACGGCTTTAATTTCTATTTGCAGAGATTTGTATTTTCTTCTCTTTCTTTCTATTCATTCAAGAATATGATGCAGAGTGTAGTGGTTAATAGTACAAATTCTACCACTTCATTCTTGCAGGTTGTATAGATTGCCTGACACCAGGATTTTCAGTGTTGAATTGGAGAACTGAGCCTATTAACCAGACTTGACACCTAAGCTTAGCACACTTATGAGGAAATTTCCAGTCATTTTTTAAAAAAACCTTGCTAGAATGGAAGAGCAGAGGTCAACCTTTTGTTTTAGACCTTCATAGATCATTTCTAGTTCAGACATGGATTTGACTTATAATCTTGTTTTCTTATCGGAATCCTTAAATTTATTAATGTCTTTGAAAAGATCGCATCAGCAACACAGAACAAGAGTGCTGGATATCCTTATGATTTAGACACCGAGTCCCATCTTCCCTTTTCTGTTCACTAACCAATGAAGCCGAGAACCTAGAAAGTAATTCTCCATAGCCATGTGTAAGAATTCTCTTCACGTAGCTGCCATCCTTAAACATTCCCAATTTGCAAGAGGTCTCCTAAGGGACTCTTGCCAGCTGGAATAAGTTACAGCAGGCTCAGGGTGACTTTTGCTTTCACTGAGGAGAGCCATGGACAGAGCCCGATTTTAATTTGCTCCCCAGCGGCTTTTGCCTCCCCCTCTGCTAGGAGTAGATTTTAAGCAGAAAACCCATGCTTTTGTTTCTGGCTTCTGGAAGAGATTCACTTTGAACAGTGCTTTCAGATATACATCATGCCTATTGATTATCCTTCAAAAAATCTAATATAACATGGTTGAAAATGTTGTATAAAGCCAAGATTTACAAAAGAATGGGATTTGGCATGTCAGATACCTCCAAATCTCTGCTTATCATTGCTGAAGACTGAAGTTCTTTTCAGAGAAAGGCTAGAAAAGGTTCTTTGTTCTTTGTGAAGCTCTGAAAATTATAACATTACCTTTCGATTGTAAAGACAATCCTATCACTACACTCCGGAGAATACAATATTCCTGACTTTTTAAATTTAATTAAGCAGTTTTTCTTTCAACAAATAATATTATGTAGCTAAACCTAGATTAGTGCCAAACTCCTTTGGCCCTTGCTCCACCCCATTAACTTTCCTTCATAGAAATTTACAACTCATTTCATCCAAAGAAACTTCAAGACTTCCCTCTTTTATAATATGCAAAATAGCCATTGATAGAGAATATTTTTCACCGTGTTTTGAATGAGTGGGGAGGAGACACTGCAATTCATAGTGTTCTTAGCTTGTCACTATATCAATAATTCGCTTTTTATAGAGGTAATGTATGAAAAACTACTTAAAAGACACATTAATAAGACAAAAGGAGCTTAAACCTGAAACTGATGTCACAAAAGAATGAAGAAAGTGGTGGGTGGGTGGTGATAGAAATCATGTCATTGAGAGTGCTTAAGCAGGCTTTGTCAGTACTGCAATTTGGTTTTAAAGGCACATAAATGCAAACACTATATATTTAACAGAGATGGCTGATTTCATAAAAAGAAAATTCTGGTTGTGTGTTCACGATACGGCATTGTTCTATTTCTATCATATTTATTATATTTCTATTCCTTTCTTCCATCAAGAAGTTAAGAGACTCAAAGTATTCTCTTCTCTTCCTTTGAGGAATGATCCTGTCTTCAATATACCCATAATTACTCAATGAAATCTATGGTTCAGTGATTCCAGGAGCTTTTGTGGTGGGATATGCACCATGTGCCTACAAAATCCACCAGCAAAACACTAGAAAATAGAAAGCTACATTTCATGAATATAGATTGTAAATGCCACAAAAACGTGAGTTAGATCACATGAGTTTGCATGATGTACTGTGTCTATGTGTGACCTTTTATTCAAACACAGCTTCATAGAGTAGTAAAGTAGATATCATCCAGGTGGTTTGGAATATAATTCCCAGAATCTCTTGCCATTTCTGGGGCTCCTATCCTGCAGAAATCTGGTAACCATCAGCTTGCTTACACCTGCTGTCTACACTCAACTGGGATTAAATTCCAATAACTTTTTAACTCAGCAATAGTCATGCTTTTGGACTGTAATTTTATTAGTGGTTTTTGGGAAATATTCAAGAGTTTGCTTTAGATATTTCGAGACTTAGACAAATATAAAATATACCATGGGGCTGCTATTCTGTGCATATTTCAGGATCCATTCCCTATTGAGCTCAGGGCAACATCCACTGTATAGGATTTTGAGAGTTATCTGTTTTTTCCCCCTAAACCTCTATCTCTCAATATCTGTTCACTGAATTATCATACTGTCTTCGTCACCAAACTATGGTTCAGAGTGATATATGCTGGATCAGATCAGTAACTATCTAAACAATATTATTCCGACCCAGCGTATATCATATATTATAATAGTGGTTAGCCAAATGCCACTTGAAAAACCTACAAGTTGGAAGTGGAGGCAATAGCCTTCCCGAACCATTATTCCATGGCAACTCATAATTCAGAAATATGCTGCCCAGAAATATGCTAGAAAGAACATCTGCTTTGTTTTCTAGCCTCTTGTAACTAGCTCTCCTTGAAACTCTTGCAAACTAACCATGACTGCATACTATTTCAGGGATAAATCATTTGTGTGACAATCAATATTGGATTTTGATTACACAAATGTTATCTAAGCCTGTGAACACTTGCAACAGAAGAAAACTGCTACTTTAATAGTGTAAAATCAGATAAAACTCCACGTCCATTCCACGCTTAGGAACAAGTCATATTGAGCATTTAGATAGCAAAACCCTATCTGAGGATGACTTTAAACATTGAAAAGTGGAAAACAGCTTCTAAGAGGTAACATAGTTTTAAAAGGGATGATGCTAGTGCAGAACTTTAATTGCCTTGAATGCCTTTTGATCAGGAATCCACCAATGGGATGTCTCTTTCAGCCCATAATTAATCATATTTATTTATTTATTTATTTTCATTTATTTTCATGAGCTGTACTGGCTAGAGTGCAGCACTGCAGGCTATTTCTGCTGACTGCCAGCTGACTGCAATTTGGCAGTTCAAATCTCACCAGGCTCAAGGTTGACTTTGCCTCCCATCCTTCCGAGGTGGGTAAAATGAGGACCCAAATTGTTGGGAGCAATATGCTGACTCTGTAAACCGCTTAGAGCGGGCTGTAAAGCACTGTAAAGCGGTTTATAAGTCTAAGTGCTAGTGCTATAAAGGCCAGAAGCACTAGATGTAGAAAATAACTTTCTTCAACTTGAAACGGATGTGGTAGAACAAGATGGAATTTAATGAACGGCATGAAAATCTTCAGAGACTTTGAAATCTCAAAAATAATGAATCATTTTAAAATATGCTGTTTTCCTTTTAATGACCAGATATATGGATTCTGATATGTAATTAATGTTTGGTTTTGGCTTAGCATACAGTATAAATTCTACTGTTGTAGTTTGTAAACCAAAATTTGGATGGAAGGAAAAGTTTACTGTGTTGTGTCAACCCAATCAATTGTGTATGAACTGAATTGTGCTGGTTATCCTAATTTGCAATAGGAGAGGCAAATATAATGTTCGATCCTGCTGTGTTAAATGGGTTTAAATAGTTAAAAATGAACCTGATCCTTAAGTGTTTTTCTATATAGAACTGAATGCTACTATGTTCTTGTCAAATCCATTCCTGGTACTTGGACTCGTGAAATACTAGGTGATAATTGGAGAAAGTTGAAGTTTGAGTATGAAATACTTATCATATGGTCAGAGCAATGTCAAAGTACTGCCAGTGAAGAGCGGCTGTTTTGATCTGAAAGCAGTATTTTGAATTCATAATGTTTTGCATGCCACTACACGCTAATAGATTAGCTTGACAGGATTGACAACTGTCAAGTCATTTTCTTGTTTAAATATCTTTTCATCAAATAGCAGTAGTCCATCTCCTAAGCACCTTGGGTTGATTGATTTGGGGCTGCAGGGGAAAAAGAAGATTAAGAATCTATCTTCACTTGAAAGTTTTCTTACAACACTCTCTACTGAAATGAATAAAAGAACGTGCTGTATCCTCTATACGTAGGATTTCCTTAAATTGTTAAATGTTATTTTTTTTTTATTTAATTGTTATCTAACTTCTTTATCATTGATTGATTCATTATGGAAAACCTTGAAATTCTGAATGTCATTTACAAAAAGTACAATAAATTCGACCCAAAGTTTTTCACTCGCTTCCATGATTAATAAGGGAGAAACAACAACTTATTGCTTCTTGTGAATTGGAAGTTGCTGTTCGAGAATTATGGAAAGATGCATTAATTCCCACATGGAAACAGACACAATGGAAGAATAGCTAGAAGAACTGATGGAGCTAACAGAAATGGTGAAACTGTTTTAATCGGAGAAAAGAATACATCCAAATTTGTTTCTATTTGGAAACCGTTTGTGCTCAAGACAGAAAATATATATATGAAAATTTGACTTTGGGATTTGCTGATTAGATACATTTGCCATTATAGAAATGGCATATATATATATATGGAGTATGCAAAAGTAAAAAGTTGAGGCTGAAATTTTATTATTTTTATTCTATTCTGCTGAAAAGAGTTAGAAGTTAATACTTTCCCCCCTTTACTCCACATACTCTTCCCATTCTTTCCCTCCCCAACTTCCCTACTATCTTTATTTTCACTTTCATTTTATACGTTGATAATTTCAATAAAAATTATATATGTATATCTTCTTATATATACTATACAAGAATTATCTTCTTCCAAAGGTGTTAATTTTTCTGGGCTGAGGACTTTATCTGACTTTGACTTATACTTAATTAAAAAGAGATATGATAAATGCATTAATGCATTAAGAATTCTCCCTTTTATCACACTAAAAATCACAACTACTTTTATACTGACAGTTTTCAGACATGGCACTCAGAGCTTTTGAGCCACAATATCTCAAGTTTTGTATCTCCACTTTTTTGATTTGTGGTTTTGCTCTATAAAGCCCTCAATGGCTTTATATGTAGCTATTTCCAGAATGGCCAAATCCAACTCGAATTTATCTAGCCAACAAAACTTCTGGCACTTGCCCAGTTCAGGCAGGTAAAGGAGAAAAACTTTGGATGTCATTGAGGTTGAACATGCCAGCTAATTATGGGGCTAACTTGACTGAAATTGACTATATATATTTTAATTGGTTTATTATGATTTAGTTTTCAATAAATTTTACTATGGATATTTTATTTCTATAATTACCATGGATGTTTTAATTGATGTTATCTGCTGAAAGTCTTGGGTGAGAAATGAATGAATTAATGGTTATTCTTCTTTTCTCTTCTAAAATGCAGACAATATCCTCAGGTTCTGGAATTTACTAGTACAACTTGAAGTTGAGCTAAAAACGTGAACATATAGTATCTCGCCTATAAGGCACAGTGACAGAAAGAGAAAACACCACAAATTTATCTCAGACTGGTACTATGAGAGGATCTTGGCAACTTAAGGGAAAGGGACAGGAATTTTTCAATACATAAGGTGGTGGCTTTAAAATTGTAGCCTGCCCCTATGCTAAAGATCTGAATAATTACACAAATGAATAATTCACAATTACTTAGTAAGTCTGTACAAAATACTAGCCAAATCCACAACATCACAATAGTAAACAAATTTATTTTTCAGTAATCAGTAAGGCTCAATGGGCTTAGGCAATCACTTGTCTCACATAACCAGCGCAAGAGATGTTTATAACTGGTCCCACATCAGCAGCCTTTTTGCAACCACTGGCATTTTTGTTGAGTCTAACTTGGCAATGGAGGAGATAAACATGGCTGAAATTGTGACCATTGCGTTTTCTTCCCTCAGAAAGACAAAAGAATTGTTGACACCATAATATAATATAATAAAACACATTTTCGCAGCTAAATATTAAGAAACAAAGCAAGAAACCATTATCCTACCTTTCCAATCAACTCAGAAATTTTCGGTACAGGTTTTCCTTTCTGATGCTGTATGGTTGGTGGGCTCTGTCCTTCCCAGTCCTGTAGTTCCTCAAGGCTTTCCAGATATAGCAGAGCCTTCAGCCCTGTGCAGTAATCATCAATTACGGTGTAGTCCTGATTCTGAATTGCACTGCATACCTAAAGTAGATAGACATCCAATGTTATTATCGAAATGTGTTCTTATAGACGTTATGATCAGAAGGTTTGCTATCTAATGATCATAGGCAACAGCTGCTCAGAATGTATGACTTCATAAGACATCCACTGATCCTGGATTGTTTCACCTGCTAATCTATTATGCAAGTAATAAACAGTTTGAAAGGAATGAACAAACCATTCTTCATTTTCCCTCTCTCCCTTTTCTTTGATGCTGATAACCTGGTCAGCCATCAACATTTCATAGTTTATTTTCTGCCATTTCGGTTAAGTTCAAGTATTCTATATTTTTTAATTATAGATGTGTAGTACAGTAAAATTTATTTCAATGCACACAATTATAAGTAGGATCCAGTAATGTTAATGAGGGTTTTATACAGGTTTTAGAACCAGAAGATAAAATTACTGTTCTTGAGCAGAATAACTGCAAAGCTATCACACAACAAAAGTCATTACATAATAAAAAGATATATTCTACCATCTAATACCTATGCTATTAGATGCAATCCTTATATCTAACATGTAATATAGATGTAGAATGTATTATGCATCTCCTGAGGTTTTAGTTACGAAGCATCTCTTTAGCATGCAAAGTTCTGGGCTCATTCCTCAGTATATCCAGATAGAGTTGGAAACCCCCAAAAAACTGCTATTAAGTCAGCACATAGGATCCACCTTATGGTAGCTTCCTAATGTTCTTATGAGTGAACTAACAGTTTTATTATTCCTAAACAAGCCAAGTATCCTTGCATGTGTTAAGAAATATAAAATGGTCAACTATCTCAAGGGGAAAAAAGATATTAAATGTGCCACGTGCACACACACTGACATAAACACCGGCCATCTATAATTAACTCATTCAACTTTCAAGGCCACAGCTAATAACATCCCAGATAGCATTATCAAACTTTCATTTCTGGTGTCAAGTGCTATATTACAAGCTTTTTATTCCGGGAGGGAAAAATACATGTTACCCTTTAAAATAATGTGCATACAGCTGTGCAGGAAGAAACAAGGAATAAGTATAAAATATGCACAAGAACATTTCTTATGCAGCCCATTTACATTACTTAAAACCTGTTTCTCTGGAGGAACACTGCAAGCATTAATTAGGTCTGCTATGCTTCCCATAGATTTAAGCGCTCCCTCTCTTTCTCTTTCTTTCTCTCTCTCTCCTCCCTCTTTCCATTTCTTCAGAACAATTATAGAGATTATCTTTATAATTTCCTCCACAGGTTATTTAACTGTAAAATTCAACCAATGATTTATTTAAATGTCTTTGTTTGCTAAGGGCTTCTAATTTTTAAATATACGAGGAACACTTTCCTTACTTCTTTGGAAAAAACAAGGGAATGCTGGATAGGTAGATAAAACTATGATGTTCCATATGTTTAAACGAAGTCAAATTGCCTTGTTAAAACCTTGTTCTTTTTTGACAATATTCATGCACTTGAAATATATAAGAGTTTTGATTTCTAATTATTTATTTATGAGATAAACTGAAATAACAGCATAATTATTGTAAATCAGGAAGCTATCAGGTCCAACTACTAGCTTGTAGATAATAGTGACACCTGCCTATAAATATGAGATTTCTGTAGGAACAAATTGTGGAACGCAGATAAGAAGCATGTTCAGATAATGGAAAAGCTACTAACATAAACATGTTTTGATGGGCTTGAAATGGCTACAATTAGTACAAAATTAAGGCAGACAGAGTATGTTTGACCCCCAAAACAATATGCAGTAGTTACATGAGTTACATTATGATTCTAAAGCATGCACTGAAGTAGTACCATTGAATGATTTCACTTTGAACCAAACTGCCTTTTGAAATGCATCATTTAGGAGAGATCAATTGCTATAAATTAAATTAATTAATTAAATAGTAGTTTTACTATGTTTTCTCATCCCAAGGATCTATATTCCCAAAGTTGGAAGCAACCAAGTGATTCTATGGCTAGAAAATTCCTGAACTAAAGGCAGGATAACACTGTTTGGGATTTGTTATGAGATGTATGGTTTATTATAAAACTATAGTTAGCACATGTCACTACAGAATTTACTGTGGGGAATTATACAAGTTGGTTTAATATATTTGAGGAGCACTAGTTTGGGGCAGCCGCTATTGATTAATTCACTTAGTCTTCCTTCACAGAATTGTTCCCTGTGGGTAATCTTCAAAATCCATAGTGATATTATCATTTTGTACACATTCTCCATAGATTTGTTATGTCAAAATGCAGTGTCCACAGTTTCCATTCTTTGCATCCGCCATCCAATACTTCAGGATACAAAGAAGTACCTTGCAAACACAGACTATTCTCCTATGTTAATTGTTGTACATGGTATTTATACTATCAAAATTGACTTATCTCCATGTATTGCCTTTAAAAACAATGTCAACTATCAAAGGACAGCAAAATGGAGTTTTGGAGATGTTTCCAGGGCTCTTTCATCTATGCTGTAGCGATGGCAGAGCATTCATGAGAGATCACAAATGTTTCACTCTGCAATTCTTTCTTCCAGATCTTTGTTGAATTGATAAAATTCCAGCATTTACAAGAATGCCATTTTGCTGCTTCCAAAAGATGGAGACTGAGCTCAGCTTTGGAACTAAACAACAGAAGATTGTTAAGTAAAAGAGCTTTCCAAATGCCACCCTATTAAGAAGTCATCCTTTGACCTTGCAATTTCATATTGATGGCATAAGCAATGAAAATTCTTTACTCAGTATCTTTGTATCTTTGAAAGGTCCTAGGGTAGACAAGCTATTTTGTATTTTTACTTTTAAACTGGTTGACTTTTCTTTGAAATATAATGATAAAGCACTAAAAGTATGCATGAAGTATTATTATCATGTATTGCGTAGGAAGCAAATTTATCACTGTTTTTATTTTATATTGTTTTTAGTTTAAAAAGTTAAAACAATTTTTCCTACTTTTAGAAAAGCATTAATAGAAGATCTATCTTAATTTTTTTAAATTCAAAAGAAACCATTTCCATAAGCTTATGATAATATTTTGGGAAGTACAGAAAAATACATTAAAATATTTTAGGCAAGAGGCATTGATCCTCATTAAATATAAAGTTCTTATTAAAAAAGAAAAAGGCCAACTAAAACTTGAAACTTGTTTTGAATATTGTATATCATACTTTAGTCAAATGCAGCCAGTATTTGTGAAGCTACAAATTCCAGTCTTACAAAATTAGATATTCAGAAAATTTTTAAACAGGTTAATATGAAAAAAAATATTTTGAAGTTCTGCACAGTACAACCTACGGATGTATGGATGTATGTACACACACACACACACACACTATATATATATATATATATATATATATATATATATATACACACACACACACACACACACACACACACACACACATATATATATTCATTTTCCCCCCAAGTTTAATGTACCAGTTAGATAATGTTTGGAAGAATTGGTCATCAACTTCATAAGACTGGAAGTGTAAAATGATTGACGGGACATTGATAAATGGAATATGGGCTTCTTCCAGTTTTGGCTATTTTTATTTAATAAGTTTCTTAATATAGATCGAAAAGATAAATATAGGGACACTAAGGTGAAGCTGAATTGCATATTAAAATATATCAAGAGCTTTGATATATTTTATAGAGCAAGAAGGGTAGGAAAAAGTTACAATGGAAAGAATATGATATTCCAGATTTAGAATCTTGGACTGATGATATAAGTTTGCTCTCTACTTATGAACTGGTTCTCTATGTAATGAAAGCATTACCCAATGTTACTCCATTTGAACCATAATGCTGTCTTTACCATTTCAGTTTTTTTCTATATGTCTGCTAATGTTTTAGCTGCCCCTCTTTCATGTTTGCAGTATGAAAATTTGTCTGTTTTTTTCTATTCATTTTTTGTATATTAAATAAAATATATGTTTAAAAAAACATAGCGATGACTATGAATTGAGATAAGAACATTCATTTTAGACAAAGAGTCAGTCATCCTTGTTGTTTTAACTATGAAAGCCATTCGTATTTCAACTGAACTTTCGGGTAATGATAAATACAGAACTGGTCCAAATAAATCTTCACCTTTATTTGGTTCTACAGTAGTTTTGGAAGACAAAATTAATTCTAATTCATGCATCACCAGTTTTGTTGTAGCATTCCTTCATCCTTGCTCAAGGCATCATGAGACCAATTAAATACTATTAATTGTTTCACTGGCAATTTCCAAAATTTAAGAAACAATTAAAAGTTCCAGTAAGCATGGATGAGGAATCCATATATGATTCTTTCTGGCCTTTTCTCTTTATAGTCAATCTCTGTTGGATCCGGACAATTATTTCATACCTCTGCTTTAAAATTATTGAATGGAATTTGTATTTGTAGAGACATATCAAAATTACATGACTGCAGAGAAGGTTGCTCATGACATCACTTGATTGATACCCTGGTTTCTTCTTCCTTGCTCCCTTCAAATAAAGAATGCCACCCAAATGTTTTTTTAAAAAGTTGACCAATGAGCTCATGCTGATGTTAGTTTTACATATTTAAAACATTAAAAAAAATAAATTGGTCTGGTCTAAAAACAGTACACAAAAAGAACCAATAAGATGACTTGATAGAAAGCAATTCCCTAAATTCATTGCTAAGATATTGGAACCCAAGATGAACAAGGACTATTGAATGGTGGTTTGGGGTTTTTTTGCCTTTGTATGCTTTTGATTATTCTTATCTGGTATTTCTATTGTTTTAAAATTAGTTTTGCTGCTTACAGTGGTCTCAGTGAGATGTGCAGTATATAAATCAAATCAAATAATAAACATACCTAGTATTGTCTGGTTTTGAGATTCCTGGAAGTACACGCTTTGCTTCTGTGGGAAATGTTGTTTGGATATATGGTCTTTTGATCTGATGCAGCCAAAATCTTTTCGTGTCTTTAGATAAATGATGAGTATTTCTCATCACTGAAAAATGTCTCAATCCTATTAAGAGCTCAAATAAAATATATTTATCTAGCCTAATATCAACGTGTGCATTGCTTTTCTACTCATGCTAACCTTAGTATTAGCAGAAAAAAAGGATGTTTGCTACCTTCCTTTTAATTTGTGTTTTTGTCATAGCAGTAAAAGATGGTAAACTATCCACTTGAAATTTTTATCTTTTATCAAATTTTCTCACATTACTTTATGCATCGTAAAATCAAGTGATTGCATCTTTGATAACCAGGGAGTGTGTATGTATATTACAAATGTCTTTAAATTCTTTCTCCTGGGAAGAGAGGATTAAAGAAAGCCAAAAAACTAAACTTGTATTTTTTAAAAAAACCACCAATCTCTTTTTAAAATCAGACTTAACTATTTCGAAGAAAATCGTTTAAATAACTTATAATGAAGAAAGTTTCCTTTCTTTTGTAAAATATAGAGCGGAGTTAAAATACGGAGCATTATTACAGGTGTAATTTTACCACTACAGCTCCTAGGGAAGCTTTTTGCTTGTGCTTAATAGAGAAAGATGTCAGGACTGAAAGATGGCTGGCCAAGAAGTCCAGGCCAACTAGACATCAACAGGTCTATCTATTTGGAAACTGTCTTAAACCACTGAGACTGAAAACACTAAGGAGAAGGGCACAGAGAGAGGTAAAATGCAAGGAACTCTCTTTTTGGAGTCCATTCTGGATGAACTTTTATTGGCCTGCACTTTTGACAGAGAGAGATCTGTAATGAACAATACTGAAAGCAAGAATTTTGAGGCCCGTACTCCAGGGGCCATATTTTTGTAAGCAGCAAGTCTATCAAAACTAGCTAGCAAAACAATTTTTCTGTCTTGGGACCTCAATTTAGTCATGGAGTGATTAACCTCTCATCCTTTTGAGCCTATTCCTTCAAAACTGCTATATTTTCTTTCTGTTAAAATTGCTTTTGGGCTCCATCAGCTTGGCTGTAAGAATTTGTGAACTCAATTTTGTGTCCACGAAAGAAGCGTATTTGTGATCTATAAAAGAAGAAAAGTTCTCTGACCCCTAAAGTCCTATAGGAATAAAGCAACACCTTCCCCCTTTCATACAGACAAGACACGGTTCCTTCTGCTTGTCTTTTTGCCCAGATAATTTTCAAGTTTTGTAAGAGCAAAATGGATGGTGTTAGAACACTACAAAAAAAATCTCAGTTTCTGAAACAATTTCTTCATACTTTGAAGAAATGACTTTTGGCAAGATAGTCCAGACACTATTGTTGATCGGGAGGATTGCTTTAGAAAATGTGTGGTTTTTTAAAAAAACTTTTCAATATAATACTGATTACAGAGCTACAGAGCTAAAGATAAATCTATAAAATGTAGATGCTTTCTCCTGTGTAAGAGATTTTCCCCTTCATCTTCCTCAACTGCAAAGCCAATGTTGAGAAATAAATATTATTTAACATTGTCTTAGTAAAGGAACAGGATAAAACTGAGAATGAAATTAACATAAAGCAAATATGCTTAACTTTCATGCTGAATTTTCCCATTTCCTATTGCTCCCTTCCTCCTCTCCTCTCGTCTGTATGCCTCAAATCTATTCTAGAGTTTGCTCCAAATCAATTGACAAGATCTGGGATTGTGAAGCTATTAATAATTCATTCTCCTGGCAAAACAGTGCTCAGCAGAAGGACACGAGTAGATCCAACTTTACAGGTCTAACATTTCCAATTTCACCATCAGTGAAAATTGCTTAAAAGCAGCAAGATTTATGATGAACCATTCAACAACATTTTCATTCAGTGAATAAATCCAGCATGGAAGAAAGAATACATCATTAGAACCTCATTCATTTTTCAATATCCTGGCCAAAAGGATGAATATATTTTCTCTAATACAAGTGAATATTCAAAAAATTCAATGGCTAAAACAGACCTAATTTTATTTTCAAATGAGTCTATCTGTCTGTTTGTCTGTCTGTCTCTCACCCACAAAAATATTTCTAGGTGTGTGTGTGAAAGAGAGAGAAAGGGAGAGAGGGAGAGAGAGAGAGTGCAAGAGAGATCAAAAGTGACTTGTTCTATTTCTTTTCTCGTTACAGCTGCTAGAAATAATGCCTGCAGAATCCTTTTCAACAAAAGGTCATTTATGTCAATGGACAGCACATAGAGGATCAGATCACCTGCGGTAATTGCAAATTAATGCTCTACTGCTAATGCATTAACTACACACTATTGATCTACAATTGAATCATACAGGCTGCTCTGAAGTGATTTTACTTTAATATTTTTTGTGCTTTTATGGCATATTTGATAATGCAATTTCTCTTTCAATTGGAATTTTCTATAATTGTCTCCATTTTTAATTTCCCATAGTAAGATGATTTTTAAAAAATGCATGTCTCTGCCTCAAAAGCCTTTTAAGAAAAACATACACCAAAGAGAAAGATGTGACTGGTTGAGGACATGCATGTGGGAAGAAGAGATATGTGAATCGAGATGAAAGTCTTATTTGTCAAACCAAAGATTTAAGAAAAAGAGCTTACTTAAAAGAAAAGAAAATATTTGAGATGGAATGCACCATTTTGTTAAACATAAATATATCTAAATATTAATCCATTTTTCATCTCAGAAGTATCACAAATTCGGAAATCTAATTGTAGGAATCTGGCACTGCTATTCTTGTATTTCTCTTACTGTTACATAATGATAGTTTCAACTTTTCATAGCTTTAAGGCAAAACAAATATCCATCCCATCTCGGTATTGTATGCAGTAAGTAGTGAGACTGTGTAATTTCAAAACTTTAAGGAAGAATCATGATATGTTTTATCTGTGTTTTATCCAATATTTCTACCACCAGAACCAGAGGTGGTATTCAGCAGGTTCTGACCAGTTCTGGAGAACCGGCAGCGGAAATTTTGAGTAGTTCGGAGAACCAGTAAATACCATCTCTGACTGGGCCCGCCCCCATCTATTCTCTGCCTCCTGAGTCCCAGCTGACCGGGAGGAAATGGGGATTTTGCAGTAATCTTCCCCTGGAGTGGGGTGGGAATGGAAATTTTACAGTATCCTTCCCCTGCCACGCCCACCAAGCCACGCCCACAGAACCAGTAGTAAAAAAATTTGAATCCCACCACTAACCAGAACAAAGTATGTTCGGATTCATTGTTGACTAATTTTAAATGAAATATTCTTTTTCTTGTTCAAGTGTTGATTGTCTGGTTATATCAGATAGAGGGAAAATATCATAATATGTTTTAGGAGGCAAACTCAAAGGTAAGCCACCAATAAATAATGAAGTCAAAAGAAATGTGATTAAACACTGTCAGAGAAGGTCATCTTGTTTCCCTCTTTAAAAAAAAAGACTGTAATTAATTCTTTAGTAGATCTGTAAGCTGAAAATATATGAGTTCTAGAGCACTTCCCAGAGACGGGAGACTTGCTAGATCTCCATTTTCCACAGCGAAATTCACTCTTGGAGAAGAAAAGATACCCAAGTAAAGTTCTTCTAAAAGTGATAGTTTTTAAAGGAAGGGGGGGGGGGAGAACCAATCTTCAAGCAAATAGATCAAGGCGCTGACATGCCTTAGAATCATTGAATAACACAGTTGGAGGGGAAGAGAGAAACTCTCTGATAAAACCTCCTGTGGAGTGTAGGACATTCTTTGGAGCTATCAGAATTAAACTTAGAATCTTCTGAAGAATGCTACCTTCACCAAATTCTGAATCTAGTGTAGGAATCTTGAATTGTTTGAGGAGAAGATTCTGGTCCTGTCCTTCTTCTGGCCAGGGGAACCTTGGCAAGACTGAAAAAAAAAGAGAGGCCAAAACAGATCCTTTCTAAGTAAACGCTACTTCAGCAGTAAGGCATAGGGCTGTGCAAAATGTTTCCAACTGTTTCATGCCTGAAACACTCCGTTTTGACTTGGAAATGTTTCAAGTTAACGTGCTTTGCACATCCTTACAGAGCTCTATTTATACTGAAGTATTTTTTCTACATTGCCTCACAAGTCATTATGGCTGGCTGGCTGCAGTTTTGGAAGCTTATAAGCCATTGGATGAATTAAGAATGAAGCTGGCAAGACAGGAAGAAGCAGCTTCCAGCTTCATTCGGGGGCTGTGACTCTTTATTTGGGAGAGTGGCTCCAACAGACCCCAGGAATGACATCAGAGCTTTCTATCCAGAAGGCTGTGTAGAACCCTCAATCTCTTAGGCCTCTGGTACAGGATCTGAGAATGAGGAAGACATATACCACTCGTAAGAGTGAGAAGGAAATTTTATTTACACACACACACACACTTTTATACTGTAGTGTGTGTTTGTATATTATTTTATGTATGTATATGTGTATTTTATTTACACACACACATATACACACTCATAAAATATCTATTATATATATATATACACACACACACATTTATATATATACATATATTATATGCATACTGTATGTGTGTGTAATATATGTGTGTATCTGTGTCTATGTATATACAAACACCCACCCACATTTGGATTACTTTGAAGTATAGTAGCTAGATCAGATGGCTTCCTTTGAGATTACAATAAAGTAACCTAGCTAAAGTAACTAATTCTACTTTCGTTACCTTAATCAATCTGAGTCATTATTCACGAACCTTCTATCAAGAAATCACTTCCTAAATAGGGTGTCTGAATTCTCCGTAACTAACATTAGACTATTTCTCTTGTAGCAGCCAGAACAGTTAATCCAAAGAATAAGCCTTTCAGTTCTGATTAATAATATTTCTTTGAAAGATAGATAATGATACAACACATGAATTCCAATGATTGTTCTACTTCCAAATGAGAAACCTATATAGAGACAATTTTAAGCCGCAACTTTTAAATTTGTTTGCTTGTGCTTTTTTGGTTATAGAAAAGTAGGACTTTTTTGTGTATGTGAAGAGAAAGCAAAAAGCAGATCTTGATTGCTCTGGAAACAGCTTCTAGATTTCCTATCAATACATAAATCACTTTTCACAGCCATGTTACTCTATTGGTCTCTGAGTTCCTTTCATTTACTGAATATCTGATCTGTCATACCCCTGGCAAGAAATCAACAACTAGAGGAAGAGAGGGGACGGGAAGACGCACCTGTAAGATTTCACTCTGGGGATCAGAGAAATCAAGCTGAAAAATACCCTACTGATTCTGCATCTATATACCCTGACTCAGTTCTGAGTCTTAGCTACTCAGACTAAAAGAACATTCTCAACACTGTGTTGAAAGCTAGAGAGAAAAGAAACAACAGGCAGGCTTAGGATAAATTGCCATTTCAAAAAAAAAAAAATCTTGCTCCCAAGTAGACTATTTTCTGATATCAGAGTTGACCAATGCCTAATATGTTTGGGTAGAAGCTGGCAACGTTCATCATAAGGCTCTTTCTATGAATAACTACACCTTGGCACTGTTGTGAAAGCCTAACTTTGAGTCCCTTGCTTCCAATGAACAAAAGAGTCTAATCACCTGTGGCTTTGTAACTAGCTACATCTGATTCTTGGGAAATTTTGGCCTTCTCCTTGTTCCTACACTTGGCTTCAGTATGAACTATTTCTTAAGGCAGGGCGGTAACAAAACTTTGCCACTGACTTCAGTAATTGACCTCTGATAATTTCAACCCCAGACTGTTAACAATTTTGCTACAGATAAATTATGGGCCAGATAATTCCTTACCCTACTTTTGGAAAATGTTAACTTTCAGCTAACTCAATCTTGGACTCTTTTAATGTGTGCTTGTGAGATATCCATATTCTGCTTGCCTACCATATTTTTCGCTCCATAAGACGCTCCTGACCATAAGACGCATCTAGGTTTAGAGGAGGAAAACAAGAAAAAAAAATCTGCCTTTGGCTCCCAGCATCCATCTGGTATTCATCTGGCTAGTGTCCTTGCAGCAAACAGCAAACAGCCTGTTTCCTCCGTGTCTGCTGCCTCTGCCGGGGAACGCTGGAGCCTTCGCCTCCGAGTAGCTGATCGGCGATTGGATTGGCCTCCCAGAATACCGCCGATCAGCTGTTCCAGGCGGTGGGGATTGTTGCCGCCGTTTGCTGCTAGTGCCTGTCACCCATATTCGCTCCATAAGACACACAGACATTTCCACCCACTTTTGGGAGAAAAAAAGTGTCTCTTTATGGAGCAAAAAATACGGTAATTAACACACATAAGATGTTCTCATTGAAATGAGTCTACCAGGACTTCTTCACCTCAGATTCTTCCCTCATTCTACTGTCATATAGAGTACTGCATTGTTTGTTAAAAAGTAATCAGAATGCAACTAAAATTAAGCTTATTTATTACTTTGTTGGCTATTAATGGGAAAACTAATTATTTGCTTAACTTTCTCTTCTTGAAATAATGAAACATAAAGATGCTCAACTTAAATTAGATTGATTTGTGCATATGTAGATACTCCTGCACAAATGGCGTTGAAGGGAACAGTAGCTATAAAATAATATTTTATGGAATTGTAATCAGAAGCCTTCAAATATGGTATTTTTTTAAAAACAATGCTGTTATTGCACTCTACATAAAATTATCCTACCTTGAAGTTTTTGATAATCATTTTGCAAAAAGAAAATTGTTGATCTTTTTTTCATGCACTACAGTGATTTGGTCTTGCCTCACTAATTCCAATTCTGGTGATTCTCCAAAGATAGTAAGAATGCCAATCTATTATGTAGGTTTCTTTGGCTCTCAATTCTGTTACATTTTAAAAATGTATTATTATAAGCAAGTTTCAGATAAATTAATAACAAACTCGTTCACCCGTCTAATCATTCTGCCAAGTTATACATTAACAAACTAATCAAGATATCAATTTTTGAAGTCAAATCAAAATCCTTAAGCAAGTTGGAAGGAACACTATAATACATTTCAGCTAATCTAACATTTTAATGGAAATCTTCAGGGGCTATATGACAAATTGTAGAAAGTTATACAGTCCTTTGGTTGAGATTCAGTTCTAATTAGTAGTCATAAATGAAATCAATGGAACATTCCCCTGCTGATCATACTTCTTTCTTTGTTTCATACTGCTCTCAAAGCTGCTCTAGATCAAGAATAAAAGAAAAGTGGGGAGGGAGGGAGCATTGTTTATAATATTCTAAGAATTAAAGTTTCTGACAATATTAGTAACTTTTATTTAAACACGAGAATCTGTTCCATAATGTAATTTTATCTGTGGCTAGACAATATTTAACATTTAAAACATTAATTTAAAATTTGAATGAAATCTCTCATACACACACACAGAGAAATATTTATTAATTAATCCAGTTTAATTAATTATAAAGAAAGGCTGTACACACATACACACACACACACTTTTTAATTTCTGGGATTTTACGAATTAAAGGATTTTTCAGAACAACATCCCAGACTTTCCAAACAGATCGAAAATTTATTGTACCCTTAAACAAGGTCTGTGCTGTCAAAACTGATATTTTTTACAGGTGAACTCTCACATGTTTGTCAAATGTTACACAATGTTCGAGTTGTGAACGACTTCATGAGATTTCCAAAATCTTGCAAGATTTGTGGAAGTTTCCCTACCTCTGACTTAAGGCAACTGACACAATTTTAAATCTGCCCTTAAACAAACTTTTTTTTTTTGTTTAAAAAACAGAATTTTTAAAGCATTGACAATTCTGCTTCTTCCTATCTGAGACTATCTGAGTCTGGTTTTTTTCTTTTTCCCAATTCCTCTGTGCTTCGGGTCTCTGTATTTTCACTGATGGAAATAATAATTCTAATTTCCTGGTGAACATTGCAAGCAGAAGGTCTTGAATGTTCCTTTCTGACTGTTTCTCCTTCCATCCATTTTTTTAAAAAAAAATCAATTCCAATCATTATCCTCTTAGGTACCATGAGTGTCTGCTGCAAGTGAAAATGCCAAAAATTGACAACATTTTATTAAAAAGCATAAACTTTAGTATTGGTTGGAGATGTGCTAATTGGAAAAGGTGTTACCCGACTCCTGACTTTTGACAACACAGCTCTCTTTCTACTATGCTAGACAGTAGATTAAGAGTTATTTTCCATACACATTTTTACTGCAATTTAGTGATCATTCTGGGTTTTTTTTCAGTCAAAGATCAAATTATTTGTAGAGCCAATGAGCATCTCCGTGTTTCTGTCATCTAACTAATTAATGCTAACCAGAACTCTATGACATCCATTTTCTTGGGACTGATGAAAAACAATTGACGAACTCTCTTTTTATATGTACCAAATCGATCTAACTGTAACATTGCTCGTTTATATTTTACCAGCTTTCTAAGATTACCATAAAATAAATTGAAAGATAATTTGCCTGAAATCAAAATAAAATACAGAGAACTTTGTTAGATTAGACCTGAGGCTTATCAAGTTCAGCATGCCTATGGCAAGCCTCAGGCAGGATATGAATATAACAGCAAGATTCCTATTATCTAGTCTTGCATCTGGTATTAAGAGCAATACTACCTCTAATACTAGAAATAATATATCTCTATAATGATTATCCATTGATAATCTTATTTTCAATACATTTCTCTAATCTTTTAAACTCTTCAGGTTATGGACAGAACATTACTAATTAAATGGGTTACTAACTAATTAAATGGGTTTCCTTTAGGTATGTTTAATACCTTTTTACCATTTTATTCACGGTATAAACACAGATGTTATTGTGAAATGGGGGGGGACTTCCATTTACTTTTTCTTCATCATCCTTGATTGTAATAACTTTTCTCATATACCTGTTTATCTGATAATTTTAAAAAGTGACATAAGCTATACATGTTGTACCTAGGATTCTTGCTCATTTTTTTTTCTATTTTGATTATCAGTGCTTTTTTCAGTTCTATAATATCCTCGTCAAAGAGCAATAACCAAAATGTACGTATTATTCCTTTAGAGATCCACCTGATATTTACAAACAGTTTTTGTGATATTGGCATTGTGCAAGTATTTTAGATTTCGTGTTTATAATGATTAACATCTCCTACTTATGTTTTACAATTCTTAACATTTTAGGTTTTCCCCCCATATTTATTTACATCTATTGCTAGGCCAACTATGGTAGAAAGATAGATTGTAAATTAAATAAACGATGGACAACAATGGCTGAGAAAAGGCGAAGACATGAAGGAAAAATTGGCTGAGGCTTAAGCTTCTTCCTCATCTCTCTTCAAAGCAAATTCTTGTACTGTTTCAAAGAAAGGGGGGGAGGGAGGGAGGGAGGGAGGGAGGGAGGGAGAAATACCTGTAAAACAGAAGCACCACTATGAAGAAATTGCAAGCCGCTTTCAGCTGAGTCAATGCCTCCTGTTGCTAAGATAGGAAAACCAGGAAGAGCTTTAGCAATTGCAGAAACAGCTCGAAGAGCTATTGGTCTGATGGCATTTCCTGTGTAAACAAAGAGAGTTCATTAGTGAAGGGCAAGAATCTCAGACAAGACTATTTCTTTCTCCTTTCTCTGCTTTTGGTCTTTTTTTTTTAACCTTTGAGCTCTTATCTATACCAGGGGTTCCCAAACTTGGCAGCTTTAAGACTTGTGGACTTCGACTCCCAGAATTCTCCAGCCAGC
>WNWU01000004.1:46126145-46215712 GCA_012654045.1 Ptyas mucosa | reverse complement strand
GCTGGCTGGAGAATTCTGGGAGTCGAAGTCCACAAGTCTTAAAGCTGCCAAGTTTGGGAACCCCTGATCTATACAATTAGTTTACTGTCTTCTTCAAGACCCTTCCATAGTAGAACCTGTCTTGGTCTCACCTCTAGTTTTCAAACTCAGCAATTTATGTACGGACACATGACTTCATATAAAATTTACCAACCATTGTCAACATTAAAAAAAAATAAACCAGGTGATGCATACTCAATGCTATTATCAAGAGTCAGATCCTCCGGAAAATGATAAACTACAAGGTCACTGTTGTGGCTCCGACCCCCGAGCCCATCGCATCGGAGGAAGAAGGCTCCAAACATGAAGGAGAGGAGCCAGCCAGGCCTCCCTCCCACGGCCCCTCCTCTCTGACAATTCCTCAGCTGCCGGCCAAAGGAGAGGAGATTAGCCAGGAGCCAGAAAGTGATGAGGGAGATAAACTGTGGCTGGACCCACATCAGTGTCGGCGTGCTAAAAGATCCCAGCAAATGAGGAGGCGTGCCAGGGATTAGCTGAGTCACTGGACTACACCCCACAAGCTATATAAAGGAGTGGGGTGGCAGTTTGAGTTCTGTGATGGACAAAGTTTCATTCTTGTTAGTTTCTTGGTGTCAAACCTCAGTCGGCTTCAAGGATTGGAATTTGGACTGTGTTTTTCCCAGCTGGTGTGTATGTGTTTGTTATCTGGTGAAGGAATACCCCCCCCCCTTGTTTAGTAAAGAACTTGGCAGTCGGTTCCCATAGGGCTGCCCAAGCCTTGATAACGAAACCTCCGTGTGTGCCAGTCATTTAACCCTCGTCTGTCTGTGTGGGTTTGTGCGTGTGGGGGACGGGGACAGAACTGTCACTATAGGTTGTATGTAAATGACCATAGCTTCCTCTACCCCTAAGTTAAACCATACAACTGTGCTATGCGAAACTTACCTCTGAGAACAGAGCGGGTAAAAAGTGCAGATGGATCAGAACAAAGAAACAGAACAAAAAATAAATTGACTTAATTCATATTATTCCTTGTGAACCTAAGGCTGTGATGGTAAACCTATGGCACGCGTGCCGGAAGTGGCACGCAGAGTAATCTCTCCAGGCATGCAAGCCGTCGACCGTTGCTCTTCTGGGTTCCGGCGTGCTGACTAGCTGGTCCTCACACGTGCAGAAGCACCGGCAACCAGAAGAGCAGCTGCCCAGTGTGCATGCGTGCACTGGGTGGCTGCTCTTCCGGTTTCCAGTGCACATATGCACACCAGCCACCTGGTTGTCTGGTGCACATGCACATGTGAAGACCAGCTGGCTGGTGCGCATGCACGCATCAGAAACTGGAAGATCATCTTCCTGGCACATACATGCACACCAGATGGCTGCTCTTTTGGTTTCTGGCATGCGCGCACGCTCCCGTTTTGGCACTCGGTGCCAAAAAGGTTCGCTAACACTGATCTTCCTTTTATTGCATTTAAAATAGTCATTCAGAAATAACCCTTCTGAACTTTGGGTACCATGTTCAAAACTTGCAGTCCTGGAGTCATGGGGAGAGCATCTAATATCAGTTAATTTCTAAGTGGACACTAGAACACTTAGTAGAGTCACCCTCAACTTGTGACACTAACTGTGACTTGGTTTATGCTTAATTGTATTCATACCTGAGTTAATAATCTTCTACATGCTATATACCCAATAAAAATGAGTAAAATACAGTAATAATGGCCTAATAAGGATGTTCCTTTCAGATCAATGTACCTTTCTGAGCAATCAGCAAGTTTGACTTGGAGAATTCTTATTGTCCAAAAATAGTTTTCTATACTTTGGTGAATATAATAACGTAATATAAACACAATATTTTATTCCTTAGAGTAACCTCCACAGCAGATATATACCCACACAATACTGTTCCTACTGGTGGGCGCGCCTTTATTGAATGAGTGGGCTGGTAGGCTTCACCCCCAGACTGCATTTCCAAAAACTTTACTTTTGCATTTTGGCATGATGCATAAGCAATATGGCCACACTGAGATGTCTCAAGTATTTGGAAAATATTCCCCTGCCTTTAAAAAAAAAACATCTGTTTGCTGATAGGATTTCTCCATAGGACCCTGAAAAAAATCTGTTGGGTTGTCATTTTTGAAAGATGTTTCTTCTGTGCTTATTGCCTCCAGGAAAATGTCACCTCCCTCTAACAACCCACCATTTTCCCAGTCAACACTGGTCTTTACAAACAGGTTGTCTGACAAGCCTATCCCATCAATGCAACTTGCGACTGAATCAGCATCCAAATACTCAGACAAGCTGTCTTTATTGACATCTGCTCCTGATTCAGCATATGAATTATCCTCTAGGGTTATGCCACCTTCAGCTGCTTCAGCACAGATTCCTCCTCATTATTCACCTGCTTTGGCATATCCCCCGTTTTCAAGACTGAACTCGCGCCCCACATGCATCTGCTCCAGAACCAGGATTCAGGCTGTCTTAGAGGGACCGAGAAACATGAGCCACAAAGAAGGAAGGCTGAGATAATTTGCTTTGCGTTGGTGGGATGGTGCAGACAAATTATACCTCTTAGACCACCAGAAACATTGCTGAAGCCAAAATATATAGTGGTGGAGGCGGGGAGGTTAGAGAAAGGAGGAAGCCTAATGAGGTACTTAAGTCCAAACAGCAGGTGGAAAATTATCATCGTCTTAATGAATAGTGACCAATGTTTGACCAAAATTGTCCTTTTAAAAAAAAAATAACCTTAAAGAGCAAAAGTAAAGATCATAGCAAAACAGAAGATCAAACGAGAGAAAGAGAGAGGGCAAAGAATTCCCAATGGGCCTTAATGGATGGCTTGATATTTGCAGTCAGCTTAACAAAATCAATCTTAATGAGAAAAGGAAGAACACAAAGAGGCTTCTAGAATTCATACTGCTCTTTCACACTGGAGGGAATGTCTTTTTTTTTTTTTAAGATTTCCATGCAGCTACCAAAAATTGACTACGAACCACAGTATGCTAGTGCAAGATTCTTTTTTCTCCCCTTCTAATGTTGTACAAGAAGCAGTGTTTAAAAATGGAACCAGTAATAAGCAGAGTATCAATAATTCAGTGACTGCCTAATTGGATGTCAGGAGGGCTACAGACTGCTTAGGCATTGCTTGTGTGAAAAAGCAAGGATATTACAAAGACATACAGGACTGTAGGTTTAGCCCCCATCCTGCAGTCAAAGTCATCTTCCCACTCCCTCAAGGGTTCCTAAAAAGCTTCTGCAGCGGAAAGCCTTTTCTATCCACCTATTTCCAAATGATAATTCGGAAGTGATCCTGAAACACATGAATGGATGGGAGGAATGGCCTGTCTTGAAGCAGGGGATAAATGCAGAACAGAAATATCTCTGCATGCAAATTACATCTGAACAGGTTCTGTGCAGCTAACAGAATGGGTTTGTAACATAGGAGGTTAATTAGGTTTGGCTCCGAGGTTTCTCTTGATTGGTGCCGAGTCCTGCAATGGCCGAGCAGTTTGTAAACTAACGTGATAGAAAGAGATCTCCTGCTTTTAAGAATAATTCAGAAGCATCCCATTGGTTTCAAAAGAAAACAAAATCCGTTGAATTCAATAGCTGCTTTGGGCCGGCCCTTTCAATGCAACTCAGGTCTTTAAACTGAATGCTTGGATACTTCAGAGCAGAAATCATTATCTTATACATACACTTTGACATGTGTATCATACACAAGGAATGATTGATACCAGGTACTTAGAGTATGTGCTACCTGCTCTAACATATGCCGGAGAAACATGAACACTAACCTCCCAATCGATACAAAAGCTACGGGTGGCACACAGAGCCACGGAAAGATACATTACAAGACAAGATACAAAGACCCGCACATGGATTAGAGGACAAACGAAAGTATATGATATCATCAAGAGAATAAAAGAATTGAAATGGAAATGGGCTGGTCACATATCAAGAAGAACCGATGGCAGGTGGACCAAGGCAGTCATAGAATAGATCCCACTTGATAAAAAGCATCCATGAAAGAGACCTAAAACAAGATGGATCGGCGACATCAGCAAGTATTGCAGGTCCAATTGGCAAAAGAAAGCTCAGGACCATATCAGGGGTGGTTTCTCAATTTTTTTACTACCGGTTCTGTGGGTGTGGCTTATTTTGTGGGCATGGCTTGATGGTCATGTGACAATTATTTAGGATTTAGCAGAGGTACCGGTCTACCAGGCTTTTAACTGCTTGAAGAGCTGTACCGATCTATCCATTTATTTTTGCAGGCACTGATTTACTCATGTATTTTTGCAGGCACTGATCTACTCATTTGTTTTCTTTTAACACTGATCAGCTGTGGGGCAGCCCTTTGAAGCCCAGAGGCAAGAGTTTAAACAGTTTTTTTCCCTCTAGCCATCAGCTGGGACTCAGGAGGCAGCAATAGATTGGGGGTGGGGCCAAATAAAAGGTAAGAATAACGTGGGGGTGAGGGGGGCAGAACCGGTTCGGTGACGTCATATCGTCACCGCTACCGGCTCGGCGGAACCGTGCGGATCCCATCACTGGACCATATTGGTTGGAAACAAGCAAAAGAGGCCTTCATCCTGCAGTGGATAGACAATGGCTGTCCCAAAGGTGCTTTTTCAAGAGGCAACTGGACTTTCTGGTTTTTCTTTGAAGATGTTTCGCTTTTCATCCAAGAAGTTTCTTCAGCTCTGAAGGGTGTTCATCATGCATGGCTAAATGTCTGAAGAAGCTTCTTGGATGAGAAATGAAACGTCTTTTTAAAAAACCCAGAAAGTCCACTTGCCTCTTGAAAAATCATCTTTAGGACAACCATGACCTGGATGACTGAGAATTTCCATAGACATAAGACAATGGCTAAAATTAGGATGATGCACTACTTACAAAGTTCTAGAACTTAAAACCCTGTACAGTGTAGCAATGCTTTCCAGAAGCTAAGAGCCTCTCTACACCTAGAATTTTTACAAAAAGTCTTTCAAGTGCTAAAATGCTGTCCACTGTATGATAGAACATGTTCTTCTGATTTGCATACTTCTGCTTGCTTTCTTTGATTAGTTTTTCTTAAGGGTGGATGGATGGGTTATGGCAGCACAATTCTATCCACACTTACATAAAAATAAATCCCACCAAAGCTCTCACTTTAAATCTTATATGCCCAGGACTGAAAACTAAAAGTGATATGAATAACAAAAGAGAGAATGTGAGTATCCCAATACAATCTTTTCCCCCCCATCTATGATATTCTAGCATAGGTAGTCCTTGACTTACAACCATTCACTGAGTGACCGTTCAAAGTTACAACTGCACTGGAAAAGGTGACTTACCACCAGTCATTTCCCTTACTACTGTTGCAGTATCCTCATAGTCACATGATCAAAATTGGCAAGTGGCGTATATTTACAATGGTCGCAGCATCCCTGGGCTGGGTGGGTGTCACGTGATTTGGGGTCTTCTCAGTCAGCTTCCAACAAGCAAAATCAATGGGCGAAGCCAGATTCATTTAACCACTGCAGGAATCAAATTCTGCAGCAATTTGCTTAACAACTATGGCAAAATTTGTAAAATTGGGTACAATTCACTTTTAAAATCTGCCTTGCTTAGCAACAGGATTCTGGTCCCCACTGTGGTCGTAATTTGAGGACTATCCGTAATCCTCTTATTGGGAAGAAACAGAGGAGGTTGCTGTCCATTGTCTTGTTTGTGAGCTCCTGTGACTATCCCACTGGCCGGAAATGGACTCACAAACTCTTCTTCTGTTTGAATCTCTTCAGATATTTAGGCTCACAAGTCCTATCAGACCCAGCCTGTTGACCAACAGCAGCGAGATCATAATCCTACCCATCTCAAGGGACATATTCATCTCTAGGAAAGATTGTCACTGGTCTATGTTCTTAATTCAGAAAACAGAGCTCTTACACATTATTATTTCCCAAAATTTTGTTCTGTCTCATAATTCTCCATACCAGCGGTGAAATCCAAATTTTTTTTACTACCAATTCTGTGGGCGTGGCTTGGTGGGTGTGGTGTGGATTGGTGGGCATGGCAGAGAAAGGATACTGCAAAATCTCCATTCCCACCCCTCTCTGTGGCCAGCCAGAGGTGGTATATGTCGGTTCTCTGAACTACTCAAAATTTCTGCTACTGGTTCTCCAGAAGCTGTTAGAACCTGCTGGATTTCACCCCAGCTCCTTACCCATTGACAGATAAGGGAAAGCACTGCGCTTCCCCTTTCTCTCATCATAATAAAATTCACAGGCAATAGCATTGCCATTCATTTTGGGTAACATGACAGCCTAACAAGAGAGGAAATAATATATCCCGATTTCCAGAGGCTGAACATGCTTCTGCCTTACACTAAATTAAGCAGGAATAATAATAATTAAACAAGCAACAACATAAAAATAGTTCATTATTACTCATTTACAAAACATGATTGTCCCTACCCAATGATAAAAAGTTCCAAAGGTAGCTGTTAATGGAAATAAGAACGAACTCTACTGTCAATGAACCACCGACAGATCATCGATTTCATGGTTTCTGGTACATATATGATACAGTAAATGAATAAATTAACTGCTCCCCAGAACAAGTGGTCAGAAGTTTCAGACAGGATGTGGTTCACTAGAGCAAAAGCAATATTGCTTAGTGGGTGCAGAGTGTGACATAAATTGGAATGTAACACGATTATGGTATCTGGTGCTTAATGTTTATTATATACCATGTCTGGATGACTGTTTTCACTCAAATAAATACTTTTATTTTATAGCTCACCTACCCATTGCCCCTTTTCTTCTCCCCCTGCATCATACCCACCATTAATTTTGGAATTCAAAGCTCTGTTTGGCTCTCCTAACTTGTCAAAAGAAACGAAACATATACAGGAAAAGCAAAAACAATATATTTCCCGCAATATCTATTGTCTAGAGTTCCTGGCATAAAAATGAAATTGGATCATAACTCTCAGTAGCACACTGCACACAGCATAGCAAAACTTAGCTTTAATTTATTTATGTTATAGTAATTACAGCATGGATCTTCTTTGCAAAATTAAATTTAAGATTCATTCAACATTATATTAAACATGAACTAAGAATAAACTAAGGGGGCTAACAGAATATTAAATATACAATTTATTTTTCATGAACTGTGGGTAATTTTGGTTACTGTGCTGTTATTAAAAGAAAAATGAGTAACAGCAGTATAAATGAGCACGGGGTTTATTTGTATAGTGAGAGTTTGTGTGTCTGTGCATGAATATGTGTGCAAGCACTGATGGAATAATCATGAGTGCATTATACTTGTGTTTCAACACATGTGCCAGTTTCTTGTTGTCTCTGAGTTAATTACTGTCTTTGACATAATTCAAAGCACTGATTATATTATTCTGAGCTTCAATGTATGCAACGGTTCCTTTTTATTTTTGAGAAAAAATATAAGGTATTGATTACACTTGAAACTAGCTCTAAAAGTGCTTAGTCTCTACCTTAGGATGATCTGATAGTTTTGTGAGCTGAACCTTAATGCTCCTCACCTGGTGTAATTTCTTGTCAAACCCCACGGGCTACAATTCTTGGTCAATTACAGGCTGTTTTACCTGAGGAGGCCGTTTCATCTGGATTTTGCTCAAGGACCTAATTTACTCCTATATTACAAAGCATTTTCTATGATGGCTCCAATTGCAATCTGCAATATCATTCAAGAGCTTCCACTTCACAATATTACAGATGTGCCAAATTCAAACAGCAAGACATACAGAGGATAATTCACAACGTCTGCCTTTCCTATTCTACCTGTTCAGGAAGGAATCTCAATGGTTTGCAGGAGATTTGAGTGCTGCCGCCCTATTCTTTCAACAAAAACCTCAATATGTGATTTTTTTTTTAAAAAAATGTGTCAATGATACTGAGAAATACTCTGGTTCAAAAAAGATGGATATTTTCATATTGATCATTAGAAAGAAAGTGAGAACTAGACCAGAGTGATGGGTACTATTTACCAGTTAGTGGAACTAATTTACAATTATGCATATTTGGGATCATACCAGAGATGGGATTCACATAATTTAACTACCAGTTCACCCAGCACCGAAAATGTGACTGTGCCCACCTCCGCACATGTGCTTTGCTCGCGTGTGCCCCTTCCGCGAATGTGCCTGGGCTCAAAAACCTACCTAAATAGGACAGCATAGAGCCGGCGTGGGTGGGCAGGCCCACCCTCAATTTCCGCTACCGGTTCGCCCGAATACCACCTCTGGTTCATACCCATCTTCCAGCAAAATATGCTGGTCATGGCATCATGTTATTTTGTTTACAGTAATGTTAATTGCTTAATGTAAGCAATAAAAGATTATTTTTATCAAATACATGAAAATATCAGCATTCAATATGGGAATTAATCTGAAAACATTTGCCATTCGTTGATTGTAAAATGTTAACGTAAATACTAATTAAGTCGGACCTTTTAAGGATTAGGGCAAACAAGCAAATAAGCCTAACTCAACAGAGACCGTTTTTCATAAACTTGCAGTATCCAACGTGACATTTGGGAAACGTTCGTAGAGGCCAGTGTAAATATTTTAAACAAGATATTTGCATTCATCATCTTATTTGGGATAATAATTGAATATTGCTTTTGCTCCTTTCCACCTGTAGGTGGCCTTCAAAAGCTGCACTTATCACATAACTCATTAGCAAGGTTTTCAATACTGTCATACCCAGATAATTAGCAATTTATTTAAATAACCAATTTCTGGGGGAAATAATTGCTATGGAATGCCCTGAACCTTCTTTTTATAAACTATAATAAAAGTGTTAAGATAATCCCTGACATTTGCAAATGCCATTAGTTCACCTTTCCTTTTGATAGTGCTATGGCTTTATGTTTAAACAATTACCCGATAAAGCATCAGCTTAATGAAACAGTGCAGCAAGCAGAACTTTCAAAATGGCCAATGAATGCACTTATATGCAGAAGAAAACCAGTATACATAAACTTATTACAGTAAAAAACAAAACAAAACTGAACCCAAAAAGAGAGACTGCTACCATATTATAGAATGAAATTAATATTATAGTATAAAACTTAATTTCTTATTTAAAGAATAAGATTCAGAATATGGCATTTACTAAGTTAACAAAGTGGGCATTTCTAATGTATTTTGGGACACATTAGGACATTTCCTAAGAGTAGAATTCGTTCTTTTGGCACTATTTGGTACTATTACCACATAGGATTTAGCTCAGAGGTGGGTTTCAGCAGGTTCTGACCAGTTCTGGAAAACCGGTAGTAGAAATTTTGAGTAGCTTGCAGAATTGGTAGTAAAAATTTTGTCTGGCCCCACCCCCATCTATTCTCTGCCTCCCGAGTCCCAGCTGATTGGGAGGAAATGGGGATTTTGCAGTAACCTTCCCCTGGATTGGGGCGGGAATGGAGATTTTACAGTATCCTTCCCCTGCCATGCCCACCAAGCCACACCCACAGAACCAGTAGTAAAAAATTTTGAAACCCACCACTGATTTAGCTTAAGAATTGTTTTTCCCCTGAAAGGGTTTTTAAAATTATAATTTGATAAAATTGAGAGCTTTTTTTAAAACAAAACTGATCTGATTCTTGGTCAAATGGAATTATGCTCAAATCAATTTGAAGTAAAATCTAATGTTTGGAGTGAACCAGATCAACAATAGTGCATGAAAAATCTGAACTCAACATTTTTTTAAAAAGTACGGTGTATTTTAGGGAGAACTGTTCTGAATTATCCATCGTAGGACATAGAACATTTGTTCTGTATTCTTATCACATGACAGGAGTTTCTTCTCCTATTAGTATAATATTTTGTCGACTTCAGTTTGGGTGGCATTACAAAATAATTTCAGGGTGACTATAACTGAATGGAAAATGATAGATCATCCAGCAACAGAAACATTTGTCAAGCACTCAAAAATATACATTAGAACCTTATTAAATCTGTATATATACATGAATCCATAAAAGTCACTAGTACTGATGATGTTACCTAGTTTGGGTAATGGAACATCTGCAAGAAAACAAGCAAGCTCAGAGAGCATCACGAACGTCTCATGTCAACCCTGAGCTACAAATATTCTTCTTTATTAAAACCCTTAAAGCAAGCGCAATAAACCTTCCAGTGGTTATGGCTGCCACAATGGTTTGAGGAGAGGCACCTCATTCACTGTTCTTTTAAATGATCATTGCAGCCCTATTATCTACAGTTTTAACAAATTTAAACATGCTATTCTCTATATTATTCCTTATTTTCTATATGTCAAAAATAATGCCTTATGTTTTGGAATATGGATTTTTTAGGTATCTCGATTTATTTAGTTATTACTTTCCAAGACTGATAACTTATCCATCAGTCACATTATTATTTATTATTATCTCTTTTATTCATTAATCATGAAACATAGTCGACTGATCATTTAAAAATGTGTCCCAAATACCATTGACTGGTGCTAATAGTTGATGTGGTTGCTGCCAGCGTCCTAGATATCAACCAAGTATCTTCTTAAAATATATGATGTTCCGAGTAGCGCAGTTTTATTATTTTGCAGTATTATTATTATTATCTTTATTCATTAAATATGAAACTCAGTCAACTGAAAATTAAAAAATGCATCACAAATACCATTGACTGGTGCTAATGGTTGATACGGGTTGCTGACAGCGTCCTAGGTATCAACCAAGTACCTTCTTAAGATGTATGATGTTCCAAGTAGCACAGTTTTTTGCAGTCCACTGGTGTTATTGCAGAAAGCTGCAATTTGCTGATGTATGTTATAAAACTCTTGGACATAGTACCAAGTGCCCCGATGACAATGGGTATCACTGTTACAAGTTTCATGTAACATGTACATATTATTATTATTATTATTATTATTATTATTATTATTATTATTATTGAGTTTGAGCAGAACTAGCTTGAGATCAAATCGATGAGAAGATACCCTATTAAGGATTATTTCTCAAATGGAAAAAAATGTATAAATAAAAGGCCACAAGGTACCAATAATCTTCAGTTGTGGGAGTTTTTAACAAGAAGAATTAGTATAGTGGAATATCTGAAGGCAATTAAAGTCTGCCACAATTCATATGAACATACAAACTGGTGCATAGTAGGGTAGCAAAATGCTTTTCATTTTTGAACTATCTTCAAAATATCTTCGTCTTGATATGGTGACTGTCATGATTAGTTTCTGCACTTCAAAAATTACCATTATGCTAGGTATGGGGAACACATCATCTTGAGATGTTAGATAAATTTGAGGTCACCTGCATGCAGTACTTATGCTCTATCACGAAAACACAATGTTTCTCCATACTTCCCGTAACAGATGTTGATCACTCTCAAGGGTTTATTAAATATCACAGGTAAGTTCCTTACTTCTTATTTTTCTTCTTTCTAATATCTGCATCTGATGCATAGGTGTTCTGTGTTGTTTGGTTACTAAAGGGTTTTTTTTTTTGTCATGGCATGTTATGTCTTTAAAAAATGATTAGCAGCCAGAATCAATGGGCTAAGTTACCAAAGTCCCGTTATATTCCTTTCTATTAATTTTTCATCTGGTTATTTTTAAATTTAGTAATCTGAATGACCATAAAATCTGAAAGACACAACCCATTTGTGCCCTGCAAGTCCTACATTATACGGAAGATACATGAATAGAAATGTTTCGCTGTATTCATCAGATGTGTGTACAACATGCCTAGCTGATGTGTGAAAGCTGGACTATCACACTGCTTAACATCCCTCATGGGAATGGTGGGAGAGCAATACAAAATGAATGTATATTAATTAAGACTGCCAACTGATGATAAAAGATTTTAATTGATTGCCTTTTAACTAATTCATTTATTATCCTGAGATAAATACACATATAACCAGAACATTAATAGGTGCCTTCTAAATATATTAAAAATATGCAATAATAATTTAATACAAAGTGCTACAATTCTTTCATATAACCTTTCCTGCCTGTCCACCTTCCTTCCTTCCTTTGCATATTATTATCTGCAACCTCTCATATTAATATAAATAGAATTCAGGATTGCAGTTGGAAGAAATGGAAACAAATATAGATGGAAAACATGGAAAATTCAGCATTATTAAAAGTGGAAGTTTTTTTAAAAAAATATAATAGGTTTTAAGTATATTTACTTGATTATGCTTTCAATCTAGAAACACCAATTTCAGTTTCAAGAACTGATATGATTTCTAAGGTAGATGCTAACACTCAACTATTTTTTTTAACCTGGCATTTATTATTTTTTAAGAAAAACTCATGGTGGCAAACATATCTAATACTCTTTCCTCCTGTTTCCCCCCCCCCCCTAACAATAACCCTGTGATGTGGGTTGGACTGAAAGAGAGTGAGTCCCTTGGCCCAGAGTCATGTAGCTGGATGTTTTCATGTTATAAGTGAGACTAGAACTCACAGTGTCCTGGTTTCTAGCCTAGTAACTTAACCACTATTAAATAATTTTATTTTATTAAATAAATAATTGTTATTTATACAAATAAGTGAATGTAAACAGACTCACTCTCTTTAAATTGTACTGGGAAATATAAGACATTTGTCTCCATTTTCAAATATATACAAAAGATCAACGTATCTCTTATAAACCTTGTTGTTACTTCAATACTTGATGAGACAAATGGCAAAATAACTGGGTCAACACATTACACAGTGTTTAAAATTTTTCATTTCAACACCTTGTGAGTCAGATACATTTCCTTCCATTTCTCCAAAAATCAAACGATATAAACAGCGCTACACATAGCAGATTTGACCAGATGGAATGAAAAATAGTTGTACGAATGCAGGCTAAATGCAAAAATAAATTCTGCCTTACTAAAAGTAAATGCAGCTAGGCTAAAAGTTTAAAGAAGTAACAAATGTCGAAGTAAAAAATAGAAAAAATGGAACATAAAACTTGTGAGTTGTTTATTAAGTTAGCAAGATGGCACAGTGGTTAGAGTGCAGTATCGCAGGCTACATCAGCTGACTGCTAGCTGCAGTTCAGCAGATCGAATCTCACCGGCTCAAGGTTGACTCAGCCTTTCATCCTTCTGAGATGGGTAAAATGAGGACCCAGATTGTTGGAGGCAATGTGCTAACTCTGTAAACTGCTTAGAGAGGGCTGTAAAAGCACTATGAAACAGTATATAAGTCTAATTGCTAAAGTTGTCCTATATGTGACTCTGGTAGGCTAAAATATAAATGCCTTGTTTCATTTTGGTCTGTTTTTACATCAAGAGACCCTGCTCTGTAAAGTCCAGCAACTGTGGTGGCGCAAGGGGTACAGAACAGTTGCTATTATAGCCATAGGAACAAAAGAGCCACGGTGGCGCAGTGGTTAGAATGCAGCACTGCAGGCTACCTGCCAGCTGCCTGCAATTTGGCAGTTCGAATCTCACTAGGCTCAAGGTTGACTCAGCCTTCCATCCTTCCGAGGTCGGTAAAATGAGGACCCCCGTTTGTTGAAGGCAAAAAGATGACTCTGTAAACCGCTTAGAGCGGACTGTAAAGCACTGTGAAGCGGTATATAAATCTAAACACTATTGCTATTATAGATTAAAATTGGACTAAAAACAGATTAAAACTGGTTCACGAGCTAGTGAGCTTTCTCCATAATGTGTTGTTTCTTCCAATGGAGAAAAAGTACCACAATACTTTTGTGAAGCCTAAGTGCAGCACCGGCAAATAAATAAATCCATTGACTTCTTACTATTGAAGACATATGCTCAGAGAAGAGGGTCCGTCTCTGTGACTTTCTACTGAGCCAGTTTGAATATTGTCCAAATTGTTTTTGCAAGAAAGTAGTGTTTTTCCCGAGAAACAAAAGTCCACCTATCTGGGACAATCCCTAACGCATGGAGCAAAGGAGGTTGAAGTGACTCAGTGGAGGATGGCAATTTGATCAGTTACAGTTGGGCAGCCAGTATGTTGTGATATTACATGTTTTTTTGCACAATTATTAAATTTCCTATATCTGACTCTAGTAGGCTAAAATATAAATGCCTTGTCTCATTTTGGTCTGTTTTTACATCAAGAGGCCCTGCTCTGTATTTATGTACTTTAAGATTCTGAATTAATGAGTAATCTCACAGATTGAAGATAGGCCCCATTCTCATTATTGCTATTATTCTTTATATTTTTAATGGAATACGCTGTACTTTAGTTTGCTAATCAGAATATCAAGAATACTTTGTCAAATGTACTTACGTACTGAAGCCAATGGAGATTCTGTAGCATTAATACAATTTATAATAAAAGTTATTCATTAAAGTAACTGTAAACAGCAACTGTGGTGACACAACAGCAGACAGAATAGTTGCTATAATAGCCATAAGAACAATAGTTTCAAATCGGATTAAAAACGAATTAAAATTGGTTCATGAGCTGGCGAGCTTCCTCCAAAATGTGGAGTTTCAGCCTCAACTTCCACAGTCACTTCCCTTTTGTCTTTTTCAAATGGATAGCTCAGCTGGCTGACCTAGAGGAAAAGAAGTCTTGAAATTGCACAGTCTTTCCATGGTTTAGAGCATATCATTGAGGATTTCATAAGGACTTGTTCTTTTGTAATCTGCACCGCCAAAAATTCCAACCAGAGTGGCATTTGACTTCTCATTTCATCTCCTTATGGAATAATGTTTTGAAAAGTTCAGTGAATCGCAGAACGTAACCTGGTAGAGATATAGTTTCAAGTTCTTTCTTCTGTTGTCCGTCTGGATGATCAGAGCTCTATGTATCTTGGGGTTCAACATAATAATCAATAAAGAGATTTTTTCAAAGTCCAGCTCTTCAACATTTATCCAGGCTTTTTTCCTGCAGAAATCCAAATGATCATTAGATGGCAGCCAAGAAAGACACAAAACTGCATTTTTTTCCTGGCATGCAACGGATAGTTAACAGATCATTAGGATAATGAGCTGAGAAGTCAATAAATTCAGAGCATTCCAGAGATGAACACATCTCTCGCATATAAGAAAAAAACTTTCTTGAAGCTTGGATTCAAAAACACCCAGTGCTGCACTTAGGCTGCACAAATGTAGGCAGTCATTGTGTTGCAATAAAGAGGCTCAAACTCTTTGGTGCTGCCTAGTTGTTGTTAGATCAATAGGTTGACAGCCTTTTCGGGAAAAAAATTAGAAAGCACTTGGATCTTTCAAGCGCCACTCCGGCACATAATCGGTATCATGATTGGTAGCAGCTTTCTCTCTGGTTGGCAACATTTGAATTTCAGCCAGGGAAAACCACCAGTCACTGCCCTTATGGTGGCATGCAGAGAAGCTGTACAGACTAAGTACAGCGTATCTTCATTCCAAATTCTCATTAAGGGCATGCTGTGGGCAGCATGGTTCATGCCAATACGATTTCCTCCCAAAGCAAAGCATCTGCGTGGAAGAGCCCACAGTAGTTTCAGTAACTCATAAATCAATTCTTTTTTCCAACAGCGCATTTTGTCTTCATAATTACATATATAAGAGTTTGTCTATGCTCATAGAGCAACTAGGTAACAAGCGTCATCGTTTATCAGAGACTCAGGTTAACCAAAGGACAGCATTCAACATTTTTTATCAATTGCTATTGCTAATAAATTGGGCATTTTTAATCAGCTCTATTCAATATCAAATAAGTATTTAACAGATAACTAGCTAAAAAACGGCACTACATCAAATTTAGAGAACAAACATACTTGAGTAATCAGAGTAATTTATTTCATTTTTAATGAGTAACTTTTATTATAACTTGTATTAATGCTACAGAATCTCCATTGGCTTCAGTACGTAAGTACATTTGACAAAGTATTCTTGATATTCTGATTAGCAAACTAAAGTACAGCATATTCCATTAAAAAATATAAAGAATAATAGCAATAATGAAAATGGGGCATATCTTCAATCTGTGAGATTACTCATTAATTCAGAATCATAAAGTACATAAAGGCAGGGTTATTGTCGTGACACCGATACTCTTCGTAACTGCTTTTTTGATGCAGGGGAGATATCATTTCCTTGATGAAGTAGTATTATGTATCTGTTTTGGTCCTGCAATATTTTCCAATGGTCATTCCTGTTCCCAGGTGCAAAGAATTCATTTCCACATCAATTTATTCATTGTGGGAAGCCAAGTGAAGACTAGATGAACTGGTGGGGGTGGGTGGGGGGAGGGATGGAGCAGGGAATGTGCAATATTCATGTTGAAGGAATATAACCTACTGTTTGCTTTCTCTCTCTCTCTCTCTCTCTCTCTCTCTCTCTCTAGGCAATGCACTATTGCAAATTTAAAACAGAACCAATCATATGAAAATGCCACCAAAGCTAATAAACAATCTTCAGGAAATCCAGATATCCAAAGTTTGATATATAAGAAACACTACTGGGATGCAAAACATTTTGAATTTGGAAAAAAAATCATGCTTGAATCGCTCTGTTTCTGAGTTCATAACACAGAATGTCTTCTGACCTATTCTGAAAGTGTTCAGACCTTGAAAGGAACCTATTCCCAGCTCAAAAATCTCAGTTTCAAATTCATTCAAAGCCGTTTTGAGCTTAAAACTCTTCTCGCAGGGTTGCAAGAACATCTTTCGGGCATGAAATATTTCGAATGTGAAACATTTTGTACACCCTAGAAAAAGTAATTTCTGTCTTGGATACCAAAATACAATTGCCAAGCAATACACATAGTTCATTCACACAGCCAAATAAAAGATACCCCAATACTACATACATTCATTTTCAGACAGCTTCTCCATAGCATAAAATCCTTATATTGCCAAGTGCAAAATTATTTCTCTAGCAGAAGAAAGATAGTTTCTATTGATGTTACCTTTGGCAGATAAAAATAACATATCATTATGCAGCTGAGTGGTCATACAATGCAATGAAAGTTCTTTTGGAGTGGGTAAAGTGAATTGGTGGTGGGTTTTTTTTCACCCTCTTAACTCTCTCTCTGCAGTGATTAGTTCCGGAAAGATAAGGTGTCATCATTTCTATGGAGGAATTCTGGTTTACAGAATTGGTTCCTAGGAACTGGCAACATATAATAAATGTTCTTTATTTGTAAACATCAATCAATTTCAAGAATGGTGCTTACTTGCAGAATGGTAATAATAGGATTCTTCAGCTAATAACTACGATGAACATTAAAAACACTGGATGACAGATGTGGAGTCTTCTTGTGTAACAAGCGCACTTGCTTGTAGTTATGGCTTTATAACGATTTCTAAATATTTCTTTCTTAATGCCTGTATAGTTTGAAGACTTAAAAAAAAAAAAACTCCACAGAAGCCATTGAAGCTTGAATTGTAGCACAGTTTCTTTTGCATTTGAATGTCTTTTAAATTACAGAGGATTTTTTTTTTAAATGAAAAGGCAACAAAGAAAGCATCTTAGAGATCATTCAGGAAAGCTACCTAAAATAAATGAGATATAGAATATTTCATTTAAATATACATCTATATATACCGTATTTTTCGGAGTACCAGATGCACCTTCCCCCCCTAAAAATAGGTGAAAATTTAGGTGCGTCTTATAGACCAAATACAGGTGTTTTGGGCTTTTCAAGGCCTCAGTGCATGTGTTTTCACCCTCCCTCAGGCCCACAGAAGCAGTCTGCAGGCCAAAAACGGGTGCATTTTTGGTGAAAACGGGCCATGTGGAGCACTGAAGAGTGCTTCTGGGGGCCTGGGAGGGCGAAAACGTGACATGTGGAGGGCTTGGGAGCCCCCAAATGGGCCCGGTTTTGGTGAAAACAGCCCCATCTTCGGTAAAAACAGGCCATGCAGAGCACTGCAGAGTGCTTCTGGGGGCCTGTGAGGGCGAAAATCCAACGCGCAGAGGCAAAAAATTATTTTTTTCTTGTTTTCCTCCTGTAAATTTACGTGCGTCTTATAGTTCGAAAAATTCGGTATATAAATCTCTCTCTCTCTCTCACACACACACGCTCTCTCATACACATTCACACACACGCTCCTCCCCCACATGGCAGACTTTGAGAATCATTAAAGAATTATAGGAGGTGCAAAATGAAGCTGCCAGAATGGTAATGGGACATACTCAATATAGCCCTTTATTGCTACCACAGTAGAATGTCAGTCCTGCAAGCCATCTTTTACTTTGGATCTTCAGGACTGCCACATTTAGTGCTGTGAGAAACTGGGAGGGGGGATTGTAGGGAGTGAAGTGATATCTAGCCATAACAAGATTCTTTTCTTTGAGAGTCAAGGACATCTTGCTCTGCACCTGGGGTGGTGTGACAGGGAGGCATCTCCAGTTGGGACGGTGCATCGATTGGACCATGTGATGGACATGTGGGTGTTGGGACAGGGACTTGAACTTTCTTTTGGTGGTGGGGGGAACCTGGAAGCTTTCAGATTCGGGTTTTCCCAGATGTGCCAATATGACATCTCTAATAAAATGGAACTTTGAGGAACTTCAAGCCACAGAGTCTTCTTTCTTTGGAATCCTGACATAGAAGCTGTTTCTGGATTTAATTTAAGGGGCTTGTTGTCACTTATTAAGCTCTCTATGGCTTGAGACCTGATTATCTTTGAGATTCTTTACTCTGAGGGAATCTCCTTATTTGGTAGGTGCCAACAAAGAAAGCATCTTAGAGATCGTATGGGTTCTTGCCCCTCGGGAGTTTCTGTGGGAGGGGGGCCTAGAAAGAAGTATTCATTCTCCACCTCTCTCTCTCTCTCACACACACAAAATAGCTTGTCCTTGGAAGCAAAAATGGTCTTGTCCTTGTTGTCATTCCATAAGGTGGTTAAAACTGGGTGTTCTGCAGAGCTTTCAAGAATGGAACATGAAAGGATATATAAATTGTGATTTTGTGTGATTTATTTTTAGTGGATTGTTAACTCCTTTGAAACTATGGACTGAAATGACTTGTAAATACACACACACACACACACACACACACACAGCAAATATTTTTATGGTTTTGTTTTAGGTTTCTCGAAATAGTGCCAGAACTCAGACTGACATAAGTTCAACTAAGTTTCATTGGGTTTGGTTTTACTCCTTTGTAAGTAGATTCAAGGCTTCAGCACTGGTTCTGACTTGAGTTATTTCTGTATCTTGCAGTCAGCCATGCCTTAGTCACCCACCATTTGGATTACAGTAATGTAGTTCTACGCGGGGCTGTCCTTGAAGACCATTTGGAAGAGCAACTGGTTCAGAATGCAGTGTCATCATTCACCTGAACTCAGGGGTGAAATCCAACAGGTTCTGACAGATTCTGGAGAATCGGTAGTGGAAATTTTGAGTAGTTCGGCAAATACCACCTCTGGCTGGTCCCAGAGTAGGGTGGGGAATGGAGATTTTGCAGTATCCTTCCCCTGGAGCGGGGTGGGAATGGAGATTTTGCAGTATCCTTCCCCTGCCATGCCCACCAAGCCACACCACGCCAGCAAGCCATGCCTACAGAACCAGTAATAAAAATGTTGGATTTCACCACTGCCTGAATTCATGTTTCATCTGAATAACATAGATATATAAAAAGTGTACATATGAAATGCCACTTCTCAACCCCTTTGAATGATCAATATTTTGTTTTAATTCATATTCTGTTCCATTGAATGACTCATTCCTGAATATTTACAAAGAGAGTTTTAATCTATCTGCAAACTTGTCTGACAAGTTTATTTATTTCCCTTTTTTACATACACTGTATTTTATCATAGATGGAAAGAGAAGAGAGCATAGATGGAAAGAGAAGAAGAGCAAAGTGGATGGATTCAGTTATAGCATGTGTACACTGTTGGAAGGCCCAAATAATAATACTGGGAAAAGATCCTCTTAGAGAGAATCTATTTACTGTATGTGGTCACCAAAAGTTGATACAGACCTGATGGCACAGAATCAATCAATACTTTATCAACAAATGCCTTTTGTCAAGAAATTGACCATAAGTAAACATAAATAAGTATAAACAAATATATTCTTAATATCTGATATCAAATAAAGTATTAAAATATTCTAAGTACCTTACTTTTTAGTGTTAGCAACTTTCTTAAGATATTTATATCTTCCCACAGTTTCCTGTTGCGGTTATTCTACAGGCTTTAGCATATGAAGTACGATAATCTGCAAGCTACCGTATAGAAAAATCCCAAATTCAACTGGACAGTATTAACTGTAATACCAAGGCAAATGGAATAGAATAATAGTTTTCAGACTCAGGTTACTGTGTCAGTACAGAACCTGAGCTGTGTTAATTCTACAAGCTTGATCCTGCTTGCTGGAGCATGCTTGTCAATATTTAGCACCCAGGGAGCACGTCATGAGACTTTACAAAAACTCGCTTATAGACACAGCTCTGGAGTGTCTGGTGTGATCCTTTTCCTAACACTGAGATTATATTGCTGAAGTTATTTGGTCTTGTAAAAATAGTGATGTAGTTGTGTGGAGGTATGTGTTTTCCTTGCCTATACCTTTTATAATCAAAAGGGGAGAAACAATATTAAAGGGTTGAAAATGCTGCTCTTGTTAAATACCAGATGCTTTACACAAACTCTTTGTAATGCTTTTTTCTCTGTCAAGCACCGGAATTCTTTTATCTCTCCTTCTTTTTCCTCTGCTGAAAGATTAGAAACTAAATTAAATCAGATGCTTTAGTGCTTAAATACAGCAATGATAGTTTAGACCACTCACATTTTCAAATGTTTCCTAAACACAAACACCCTTCCTCTCCCATGTTGCTATAACACAAGTTTATCTCAAGCCTTGTCAATTGTCTTACTCAGCTTCTAAGATTCAATGGTTGTTTAAAGTAGATCAGTAATATCTGATCTATATGTGACTGTTCTGCAAGAATGAAGAACAAGGTTATGTTTAGGTATGCTTCTGAGATTACTACTATCCCAAGCAAAGCCCAGAAACCTATCCAGTAAACAGGAAAATGGCAGGCAGCAATGGCATTCCGAGTGGACGTCTTTTCCTGCCAAGATTGGAGAATGATATCTCTTTTAGAAAAGAAAAATGCTTAACTCAAGCCTTGTAATCTTACACAGATGTTCAGTTATACTTAATGTAACTGAGCCATGGTGGCACAGTGATTAGAATGCAGAATGCATTATTGCAGGCTAACTCTGCCAACTACCAGCAGTTCGATCCTGACGGGCTCAAGGTTGATTCAGCCTTCCATCCTTCCAAGATCGGTAAAACAAGGACCCAGATTATTGGGTGCAATATGCTGTCTCTGCAAACTGTTTATAGAAGGCTGTAAAGCACTGTGAAGTGGAATATTTAATTTAATTTAATTACGACAAATCAAAAGTATTGGTGTTCTCTAGAGCCCGGAAGCTACATAACTGGGCTATCAAGGGCAATGCTGTTAAACAGGTTTTCCATTTTAAGTATTTAGGTATTCATTTTCAGAACACCGGTGCTTGGACTAGACATCGAACCTAGGTGCTGAATTCAGCCTCTTGTAGCCACCAGCAGATTTTAAGATTTTTCTATACCCAAGGTGGCCAATTTATTCCCTCTGCCTTGCGTATTTATAAAGCCAAAACCCTGGCCCAAACTCTTTACGGAATTCCTATATGGATACAGGGCTTCAAGGAGTGTATTGAAAGAACCCAGGCTGCTTTTTTAAGGAAACTTTTGGGTCTCCCTCCCTGTGTTGGCTTTGCTCCGATGTACCTGGAACTGGGCATTCGATCAGTCAAATGCATGGCGTGGATCAACACCTTTAAATGGTGGTTCCGGGCGCTCTTTTTGGCAGTCCCTGGTAGTTACCTCTCCCTGGTGTTAGCTGACCCCTATACTTCTCGATGGGAGAGGGAACTGACGAAGAAACTCCGTCTGTTAGGCTTTTCGGGGGATGCCATGGGAGACTATGGCCTTAAAGACGCCCAATCTAGGGTAGTCCAACGGCTTGTGGATATAGACCTGCAATATCTGAGAGCTAGCGCTAATAAAACCTGCTCCCCTCTGATCTTTAGCCAATTTAATAACTATGGTCTGAGGATGGCTTCATATTTCTATACTCTAACCATCCCTAAGTATAGAAGAGTCTTCTCCCTTGCCTGTTTTAACGTCTTGCCTTCAGCATTGCTGGACGGATGATTCAAGAGGCTCCCGATGGGTGAGCGGCTATGTCCCTATGGTAGAGCGGAGGTTGAGACTGTGGAGCACGTCCTTCTACATGGCCCAATGTACAACGTAGGCAGGACCAATTTGATGTCCCTCTTAGAGACAGATCTCTGTGGGCCCAATGCTAGTGATTTGGCCTTGTACTGTTTAGGGGATGGCTCCTCATACACTACCTCTCAGGTCTCAACATTTTTTTTTAAGAGCCATAACCATTAGAGGAGAGCGCTATGGCCCCCCTCGGCCGGGGCTTCTGGTGGCCGGCTGTTCGTGATGTTGCTTTCTCTATGTTTTTCTGTAGTTATGCTTGCATTTTGGTCTGTGACCGTAAATAAAGTTATATATATATATAATTTAATTTAATTAATTAAATTTATATGCCTCCCCTCTCCGAAGACTCAGACTCTATACTGTAAGTCTACGTGCTAGTGCTATTGCTAATATAATTTTCATATCCTTATTGTTTTTGCAGATTCCGATTTTGTTACACACCAGTTAAAAGGTATTTCAGGTTAATAATAGAACAATCATAACAATCTGTCAGTTGTATTAGATTAGTTTACATTCTATTTTAATAAAATTTACTAACCAATCCTTTAGAAAAGATCTAAATTAGAAAATTTGGAAAATTTGGAAGTGTTACTTTATTCAAAATTCTGCCTGTTTTTGAATATGTTCTAAAGTCCGCCACTATAGTCATTGTCTCTGTAGGGAGAATCCTTAGATTCACATAAGTAGCCCTATTCAATCACCACTGGCAAGAAAGGACATAAAATACAACATCTGCTGCTTCCAAACATCAAGTATTTAGAGTTATCATGAGACTAAATCAATTTATCTTCCTGGCCCCTTCCCAAATTGATTCGAAATGAGAGAACAGCCTAGATTTTCAGATTACATCCCTCAGAACCTCTAACCTGCAAGAATATTCTATCCAAATAGGGGGGGGGGGAATGTTTTTCCTTGGAAGTTTACAAACGCATCCCATGTTACTTAAAGGAGTCCTGCCTCAAACTTTTGGAATGACAGATCAAGTCATTCATTCATGCATATGTGTGTACGGCATGCACAAAATGGATAATATGCTTTGTTCAGTGCATGGAATAAACACAATGTGGCACTGGGGTTTGACTAAATCAAAGCATGCATGAACTGAAACCTTTTGTTTATTCCAAATTTCAACCAAGGCCGAATTTTAAATGGATCTGGTGTGGCAAGTAGAACAAGATGGCTTCAATTGTCCTCTCTTTCCCAGCTTTCTCCATGTGGTTATATGCCAGCCCACAAACCTATTAGTTGCATTTTCCTTTCTTCCCGTTTACTGTTGCTGCCATTTTTAAATTCAAGTGTGCCAGAACAAAACAGCCCTCATTCTCCCATCTCTTCTCTTAATCGTCCAATGTCTTTGTTACTCTTCTCCAATCTCCCAACTGTTCCAATTTAATTTGATTTCATAGCATGTTATATGCCAACCAGCCTATCTGCTCCTTCCAACAATGTCTCAGTTATTTTGTTCCTCTTCTTTTATTTTGCTGTGTACTGCCAGTTCTTCACTATCTGTCATTAATCTGACAGATTATCTGACATCTTTGCCTAGATCCGTGATGGCGAACCTATGGCAGGCATGCCACAGGTGGCACGCAGAGCCCTCTCTGTGGGCACGAGTGCTGTCGCCAGCTGTTCTTCTGGTTTCCAGCATGCACATGCGCACCAGCCAGCTGGTCTTTGCAGGCGCTGGAGCACCAGAAAAAGGCCTGAAAATGGCCCCAAAAACGGCCTGAAAATGGCCAAAAAACAGGCATTCGAGCGTCGGCCAGCTGGTCTTCAGGTTTCCGGTGCTCTGGCATGAGCGAAGATCAGCTGGCCAGAGCCCATGTGCATGCCGGAAACCCGACGACCAGCTGGTCAGCACATACATGTGCAATGGCCAGCTGGTCGTCAGGTTTCCGGCGCTCCGGTGCGCGCACATGCACAGGCATTCTGGTTTGGGCACTCGGTGCCAAAAAGGTTTGCCATCACTGGCCTAGATGCAAAACAAACAGTTTGGGTCTGGATAGCAAACATGTGCTTTGGACAGACATTGCCTGAACTTGGTTGTTTGATGCAAGAAATGATTTATGTACAGAATGTCTTGCAGTACCCTAATGCTATAGTATAGCAAGTGTTTTGACCCACATAGTATTATCATGAGTATTACTTGCTTATACCCGTTGTTATGTGGTATGTGCACATAGAAGATATGCAATATATTAGAATGAAGAAAAAATAGGCACTGATAATGCAGAAAAATACTATTTTAATTATTTTTGTAATGTTGCCTACTTGGCTGTTAGGTCCAATACTTGATCTCCTATCTCTGTCCATTCAAACAATGCCACCCACAAATAATTCCTAGTCTACATTCTAAAGATGAAAACAATTTCTACTGATCTATCTGACTGTTCAGTCTTCTCATTCATTTCCTGACTTGTCAACTGAGCGTTTATGCTCATTGACTGACCCTTTTACAGTTGTATAAAATGTTCGCTCTATAATAATGTTCTCAAACACTCAGATGCATTTCATGGGAAAATCCATTGTAAAATGCTTCCCTAATCAGAGGCATCAATTCCCATGACACCAATACTATTAAATGAGCACACTATTACAGTGTGCATGAAAGGGTCAAAAGGAAAATAAATAAATAAAATACAATTAAAATTGGAAGAGCTGTCTCCACAGCAACAGGAAAACACAGAAAATTGTGAAAGTCATAGGGTTCTGTCAACTATTCATTGGTGAATTAGGCTCCTATACTTTGGCATCCTTCTTAAGAAACCAAATCTACTATGTAATAGAAGGCAACATAACTCCAGTATTGTAATGATTGCTCTGATCTCCAACCCATTTCTGAGCCTTGCTGATTACAACATTTAAATCCTGTATATCTGAAAGAATTATGAAAACAACTGAGGCACACTCATAAGTTATCTTTCATAACTTGCCAAATCCTAAGGATGAAGGAAAAAATTCTTATTAGGAATTTTATGTAGTCTTTTCTGTGAGAATCTACCAAACCATCAATGCCTTTTTTTGTTCAGGCAGCTCTTTGGCCTACCAAACCATTACTTAACACCACGTTCTCCAGATACATTGAAACTAAAAACCTCAAATTCTTGTATATTGATAGCTTTTGCAGCATCTCCTATATCTATAGCATTTGCAGTTTTTGTGGCCCTGACACATTACCTGTTCCAATTTTTCTTTGTTGAGTTTTGTAAAAAATGATTTATGTTGTTATTGTTTTAATGTGTGGTCCACAATCCAGTTACTCTACTGATTGCATGTTTCTCCAGATTTTGCAATTAAATTTTCAACCTAAAACTCTTTCCGAAATAGATACAAAATCCATATTTTATAATAAAATGTGTAAAATATATTGAACTTCAAATGTGCGTAGTCATATATGGCTTAGTACAATAGCTGAATATAATGCAGATAATGCCTCAACTGATCAAAGCAATAGAACACGTGTGAACAAAAGTAAAGCTGGTTACAGGCTTAAAAATAATTTGATCTGTTCCTGAAAGTAGCCAGCATAACTAAAACCTGCACAATGCACTTTCTTTCCTTTTTTAAAAAGCTATTCTTCAAGGACTCACTGTAGGAGCCCGTGATTTATGCATACTCCAAAAGCTTGGAACAAAACACTTTGACTGTGAGGCTGAAAGCAAAGCTGGACATTTCTGCCTGATACTTGGGAGATACAAGTCAACTCACAGATAAATTTTGTGAGGACTCTTATTCCAGTCATGCCTTCCTTTCCTAATTTCCCTTTTCACTGTTTTGTCTTCTTCACCTTTTCCTTGGGGAACAGCGTGATTGATAGCCTAATCCAATGACTGTATTACAGCTGCCTCAAGTTGGATTCTTTTCTTTATCATTAGCAGTTAGCCTATGGTTAAATTCACAGCACACTGCTTGGTACAACCCCTGAGATTTAAGGTTCTGGCCTTTTAGAAAATATTTAACATAAAATTGAAATCCTGACATACTCAGAACTCAGTTCTCTGTAAGAATTCTTTAATTAATCCAATGTACGGTGCCATTGTTACATATAATACCGTACAACAGTGAGCTACATCCAAAGACTCGAAAAGAAGTGCTGTCACTAAGGCACAGCTTGGCAATATCTACATCTAAAAGTCTGTTTTTCTCCAAGCAATATATGAATTTAAATATTTAAATTAATTTATAAAAAATGTGCAGGAGAGAAAAATACTCTAATGAAAACAACAGAGTTTTTACTCTATTGGAAATAATGGCATTTGTGAAGGCAATCGAAGACGAAGTCCCCAATAAGCAAACGCACAATTAATTTGAGTCCTGCATGCTTAAAAATTTGATGTGGAAGAATTCCTTTGGAAGGTAGATAAGCATAGTATTTCACCGCTATTCATTAAAGTAGCTGTTCTTAACCACCTATCCCTTCCAGGCTTTTATATAAGGTTGGGAAAAAGATGCAGCTGTTTGACAAAGTCAACTTGTTAAAGTTTAATGTGCCTCTTAAAGCATCTGGAACTTTTTCTCTTCCTCTCCAGGCTGGTCTGACAGCCTGAAAAAAAACCCCAGAGGCTGCTTTAATGAATGGCAAAGAAATGCTGTGTTCGCACAAGCTTTGAAGCACTTTTCTCAAATTGTCTTCACACAGATAATAGTATCCTGGATCACATAACAGATCAAGGATTAACCTGGTGTGTATGACAGAAACTTGCCAGATAAAAAGACAGCATTATGTGGGCTCATCTGCTGCCAGCTGGGAATTCTGTGCAGGTGGGGTGCACACCTACTAGCTGGACAAGTAAAATTAACATTTTCCTTGGTTGGGATCAGCTCCTAACAACTCCATGGACAGCATAGTTGCAGTGTTTTTGGCAGTGTATTTCTCACACTGTTTCCTAATGGAATCCCTACTTAAGACTATTTTGAAAATGTCAAGGTGTTTTTGGTCTTGAAATACTTTAATATTATTATTGCAACTGCCTTGAGAGGAGAAATTTAGGATTTCATGACCTCTGCAAGTTTCACCCAGGCCATTTAAAAAAGGACCAAGAAGTAGATCATGTCTCCCATTCATTTTATCATGTAGAAGTGGAGTCCTTAAGGTAATTTGAACACTTGTCTCATGGCCAGAATCCCTCTTGGTGAAGGTTAGATTAACATAGCTAACCCTACTTTAGAAGGTATGGTTCTGCTTCTGGCTGTTGATGAACCTAGTTGAATTCCAGGCAGCTCTGTGGAATATTTTCTTAAACCTGACCAGATATCCTACCAAAGATCTAAATGGTGATGTGGGATAACAAAGTTTTCCAGATGCTTGATATGGTAGTTCTATGATGGGACCACTTGTGATGGATTAACTCTTTATTTTATTTTTTAGTGCATATAGCACTAAAAAAATCCTTAGCTTAATTATTTTCAAGAATTGTTCTGGGGAAGATAGTCCCACTTAATTTCCACTATATTTAAAAAAATCTATCTAAATATTATTGGGAAAGATCATATATTGGCCATATTTTAGTAGTAGAAAAGGTAATTTATAAATTTGGATTTTGCTGTGGCTAGGATGCTACTGGCAAGCAGTAGTTCTGCTTTGCTATATGCTCAGGATTGGATATCTCAAGAGACTTCTGCATTTCTCTGAGTGGTAAAGGACCAGATGTGGGAATCACTCTGAAAACGTATAAGAATTGGTGCTAATCCCAAAGTCTGGATTTTAGAGTTAGGGGATGGATGGGGGGCAGGAACAAGCATGCAGCTTGGACGTTGTTCTGGATACAGTATTGGTACTGGATACCACATTATATCAATAGTGTATGAGCTGATAAACTTAATGTTGGTTTATTTTATATAACAGCCTTTGAGAACAGTTTGAAAACTGCAACTGGCTCAAGATTTGGCAGACAAGGTAGCAAATCTTTCAGCAGATGCCAAATACTCTTTATGGAAATAACTGCACTAGATCTGCACTTGAAACTCAATTCAGTGTGCTTATTGTGTTTTAGAAAGCATGGTTTTACCCCATATTACTTAGGGACTGTCTGTATACATCCAGTGTCTGTCTTGCTCTCTTGGTTTTTCCAAGTCCTTTTTTGTAGGTCTTTCAGGAATATGTTTAATTTCAACTTCTAATTCTGCCTTTTCTGTGGTGGACCTAAATTATGGAACTAAGGATGGCTCCCTCCTTGATCCAGTTTAAGGGTAGACTTAAAATATTTATTTTTATTCAGGTCATTTAAAGGGTTTTTAAAAATCATTTTAGCTGAGTTTTAATAATAATTATTGCATATAAATGTGAGTTGCCTGGAGCCAGTAATGGGAGTATGCAGCATATCATTTTTAAGAAATAAAATAAAATATTGATAGAAATACAAAAGCTTCAGAAAGAAGCTGGCTGTTCTTATGATGAAGCTAATATATTGTAGTGAGCATGAGGCAGAATATTTTCTTCTCAACTCAAGCTCCAGCAAGGAATTTACTGGTGATATTAACCTCAGCTCTCCTTCTGCAAAATGGTAGTTAAGACTATTGGCATACTTTACAAGAATATTGTAAAAGAAACAAACCTTGCAATGACTTGTATGAATATCAGAACTGCACCAATGAGTTAAACCTTAGTAACACTTTTATGCAATGTCCCAAATCACATTCTAATGTTCTTCATTGCTAAAATGAAATCTTGATGGGGAAAAAAAAACCTACAGAAAAGGCTTCCTGAACAACGAATTAACTAAGAAAATAAATGAATTAAACGACTGTTAATGCAGATACCGGTACGTCATTTAAGTCTACCTGAATCACAGGAAAGAAAGAAATGTCTTTCTTTCCGTGGCATGATTACAATACTTAGCCCTATGCATGTTATAAAAAAATATTTAAGGACTTATTTTATTTTTAAAAAACCAAGAATGGAAGGATTGGATCTGCAAACCTTTGCCCTAGTTCTCATTCAGTCGATGAGCTGCAAGCTTCTATGAAAATAGCAGCTCAGTCCCCAATGAAAAATTATGCATCTCATAAACTGCTATTCTGCTGAAATGTCAAGCTATGGCAGGGCTGTACCTCAAACTCCACCACTTGGCATTTTCCTTCTGTCTGCTTTGTTGCCATGAAGCAAACACGAACAGTGAGGATTAGTGTAGGGCAGGTAACAGGCAAGCTCACTGTCAAAAATCTATTATTAAGGCTCTGGTCTCTTTCTGCTCAGACCAGTGCTGAGCTGGGTGGGGGTGGAATGGAAGAAATGAGCCAGCAGGCAGGACTACCATAAGAGAATATGGTAGCAAATTCTTTGTAAGTCTGTGTACATAATGCATGTAAATGAGCCACTCTAATGAGTGAGCTCCACTTAAGAGACATAATAGCCCCAAATTAAAATCATATCAGATTTGTGTTGCAGCCCTGCTCTCTGAGTAGGCTTTTTGTGACCTTGCTCGGTAAAATAGGCTTTTCGTGTGGTCTCTTCTATTCTCTCTGATTTTCTCTCCAGGTGCAATTTACCTCCCACTAAAATAAATTGTATGAGCCCCATTGATTTTAACAGAGCTGAATTGTACCCTCTGCTCTTACACGCATGCATATCACATACATTTCCTGTCTCACAATAGCTAAATTTCGATTCATGTCTAATGACTACAGCTGACATCACATAATCAATAAACAACTTGTGAGTTGGAAAATGTAAGCTCCTTCTCCTCCTCCTCCTCCTTTCACTGCACCCCATGAAGTCCTAACCAAGTGCTGTATCAGAGGATCAAAACAGATGTGACTTATCAAATCCATTCAATCAATTTCTGGGAAGTTGACATGTATGTTATCTATTCATAAAAACACTTTGTGAAGGTGTGTGTGTGTGTGTAGCTTCATTTAGGTATATCTATAGGGTGTTTGTGTATGTGTGTAGTTGTTTGTGTGTGTGTAAAGGTATTTGTGTAGTAAATCACTTTTATGGTAGATTTATCAAGATTTTCCTGGAGACAGTTTAATTATATGATTTGTAAAAGAATTAAAGCAAAATATGGTGTATGTTTTTAAATGATTCATTTTCCATATGAAAACCGTAACAAGGATATTTCAGCTGCAATCTTTTATTTGAGATGATGGACAAAACAATTGTGTTTTATATATCTTCTGTCACACCATTTAAACAGGGAAATTGCTACTGAATTAGACACTTAATTTCTTTCCCTTTCAGCTTTACTTTATTTAAATAATTGCTTCTAAAACAAGACTACAAACTGGACAGAATTAAGTATTTTTTAAATTCTACTGATTCCAATGTAAGGAAACTAATTGAAATTAGTGGTACTTAAACTTATTTAACTTGGGCTAAATTATAGGCTATCTCTTTTCACAGATACAAAGGGAAATGGATTGGAACTAGATGCATTGGGAAAAGTGTGGCTAATCCTATTCAGTTTCAGTCTTAATCTGCACATCCACAGGGGCCCTCTATATAACTAAAGCTCTGAGGCACAGTGATACTACTAGTACTCTTAAGGAAAGGATAGGAGAACTGACTGAGGGAAAAGATGGAAGCAAAGGCAAGAGGCAAAGACAAGAATATTAGTTGGTGTTCCTTGGTGATGTTCTGAATATACTGGGGGACTGGGTAAGTAGGCTAAGGCAGTGACAGCATCTCATGGATAGTATGACACCCTTTTTATTATTTGTTCCATATGACTATGCAGTTTTGTTCTTTGCCTTTTTCTATAAAACTTGTTTTTTTTTCCCTTAGTACATAATCACTGTAATGATTCCTGTAATAATTTCTCCAATTCTCTGGAAACTATTCATATTTAAAGGATTCAATTTCTTGTTGAATATAATGAATGCTGCTTCCCTCTAAAATTTTATTCGCCTTTTGCCATCTGGTATATGACATACCTCAGTTGCCCCAAAGTAATAATTTGAACATTCTGATTTTTTATTTATTTTTTTGGCTTACGAACTTTGCCACTTGTCCTAAATTGTTAGAATTGCTCCAGTAATTAGGTTCCCCAGTCACAAGAATGGATATCATAATTCACTGCTTGCTAGAAATTTCATCAACTTTTCCTCCAAATCTTTAGAAAGGGTTAGAAATACAATAAAGGATTGAAATTTTTACGGATTTTTACAAAACCTAATTCATGAAAAACATCTAGTTTGGTTAAAAAAAATGTATTGCACTAAGTTTAAAACAAAATCTTTCAGCTAATATGTTTCCCCAATGCTAGAAAGCAGAACCCAGAAATAGGATCCACAAACATCTGTTTTAATGGAATCAAAATAATCATACTATTTGTGGAACATCTGTTTTAAATAAATTAAATTAGACTTTGTTTTGAGCATTTCAGAAGCTCCAGGTTGACCTTATGAACTTAATTCTCCAATCTGTGCACACAATAGCCCAAAGATTAAGTATGGAAAGTACAGTCTTCTTTTCCCCATTAATTTAGCCACCAACATTATCCCCAAATAAGGAAATTTAGATTATATTCCAATTCATGTTTATCTGGGAATAAATCTTACTTAATCCAATGAGCCAATTTTATAGGATTATAGTGTTAATCAGATGACTTTGTCAAGTCACAATATTAGCCAATTTGTAATACACAATCTGAATTAAGAGGGCTAATATATCATACAATAACTTCTGATTTTCCCACTTGGGAAAGGAGAGTTGATTGAAATCTCCATTCAATCATTAAGTCCATTAGGTTTAGTCACTTCTTTTACCCAATCTTATTGATAAAGTTTTTGTAAAGAGAAAATTAAGGTGAATTCACATAATATGCAAGATATATATGGAATTAATTCTTATTTTAGGGTTGGCTTTTTCCTGTTTGCAAATGTAAAATATTCCTCTTTAGTGAAGCATATACTTGGCACAAAGCAGTGCAGTAGGTCTTCCTGGATCTATTCTAGTAACTAATACCAAACATGAGCTTTAACATGATAATTAGAACATCTTTAATCATTTTAGGCTAATATACCAGCTGCATTGCTAACCAGACAGGAGTGGGTTGTTGCTAGTTATATATATATATGCACTGGCTCCTGGTGGTCTTCCGGGTGCGATTCAAGGTGCTGGTTACCATCTTTAGAGCGCTCCATGGCTTAGGACCTGGGTACTTACGAGATCGCCTTCTGCTACCGATAGCCTCCCACCGGCCAGTACGCTCCCATAGAGAGGGACTCCTCAGGATGCCGTCAGTCAAACAATGGCGACCCCCAGGGGGAGAGCCTTTTCTGTGGGGGCTTCCGCCCTCTGGAATGAATTGCCCCCGGAGATACGGATGATCCCTGACCTGCGCACCTTTCACCATGCCCTCAAGACATTACTGTTTCAGCAAGCTGGGCTGGCCTAAATATTAATTCTGATGGGTTGTTTTATTCTTTTTTAATGATTTGGGGCCAAACTATTTAATACGTTTTAAATTGTTTTTAAATTTTATATATGTGTCGTTTTATTTTTGGGCTGTACACCACCCTGAGTCCTTCAGGAGAAGGGTGGTATAAAAATTAGATTAAATAAATATATAAATATTCTAAAATAAGCTGTTCTGTTATTCTGATGACCCGTATAGTAATATTCAACTTCTTTCCCTATTGCTTTACTTTATCTTTCTCTTATTCTTTTCTGTGAATGGGAATAATTGAGGTTAGATGAAACAGAAGAAGAAACAGTAGAAGAAAACAATAGAAGAAAATTGACTGGTTTGGTACAGTTGCCCCATCTGCCGCCTCTCCTTGCCCTTCAAAGAGAATGGTGGAATGAGTAGAGCTGGCAGGAAACAATTGCCAGCAATATTCACTCTGTTTTCCTTGGAATCCATTTTTTTAAGTCTCACCTTACATTTGGATATTTATTTAAAGATAAATAAATAAGACTTATGTCTGTGTGTTCTTTAACCATTTACACTTTTTATAAATTAAAATAGCTTTCATCCAGAGAATTCCACATATTGGGCACATTAATAAGCATCCTCGCAAGTTGAATGTGGTGAATTCTGACCATCTAGCATTGCTAATTGTTTAAGGACTTGCAAAGCAAAAGAAATAAGAAACACATGTAACTCTTAACCAACTAAATTCTTTTTTAAAAATGTTGCTAAAGCACAAGAGCCAAATAAAACTTGATTTGAGTTTTCAAATGTGCTGTTGGAATCATGGGCCAAAATTGCTGGTTTACTTTTCCTGTCTATCTATTCAATACTCAAATTATTAAGCTCCCTTTTTGTCCTTGGCTCAGCAATCTTCAGAGATTGTTGCTGTAGCTTTGATTTTTCAATTCAGCACTTGTACCAAACCATAGGTAGCAGAAATCATAATATGCAGTTCATTTGGAACCACAACTTCCAATTGTGGTTCATTAGCAAGCCATGATTTGTCATTGCAGGTATTATCCCAAGCCACCATTACTTCTGTTAATCATAATTTCATGTCTTATACAAATAAAATGCAAATCATATTGTGAAGAATAAATCAAAATCCCAATGTTATGCTATGACCGTATAGAAAAATATTTCCTTCTAGAACACTCCAGAAAAGAAATTTTATATATTTGTTTATGTATGCAAACATATGACTTTAACCTTTTCTTCGTGTCAGAAACTATCACTTGTGGCATCAAGGGAATGTACTTTGAGCGTTTGATGACTTTTAAACTCTGAGATTAAAAGTCCCGTTTGACATTTTAAAAAGTGCTACTGAGGTTGAGGGATAGGCTTCGATAGATAGATAAATAAAGTTGTTAAAATGTGGGGTTTCTGATCTGGTTGGCCACAAAGCAGTCAGAAGACCCCCAAGAAGCACAGTTAACTTTCTCCTCCCTAAAATGTGCATTCCACATCAGACCTGTAATAACTGTAGAGGAAATAACTTATGTACAAATTAATGAATTAATGCGATCCATTTTCATCTCCATTGAAAAAGGCCCATGTTTATTGTTATTTGGAAGGAACGGCAAATATGTAATAGAAGTTGTATTATGAAATACAAATAGCTTCTTTGAACTATGGGTCAGGAAGTTCTTGGCTGAAATTCCAAAGGTGTGAATGTGTTTCATCTATAAAACTGGTCCAGAATGCGGCCCTGCGGGTGGTGATGGGGGCGACTCGGCGCTCCCATGTAACACCTCTCCTGCGCGAGATGCACTGGCTCCCAGTGGTCTTCCGGGTGCGCTTCAAGGGATTGGTTACCACCTTTAGAGCGCTCCATAGCTTAGGACCCGGGTACTTATGAGATCGCCTTCTGCTGCCAGTAGCCTCCCACCGACCAGTGCGCTCCCACAGAAAGGGGCTCCTCAGAGTACCGTCGGCCAAACAATGCCGGCTGGCGGCCCCCAGGGGGAGAGCCTTCTCTGTGGGGGCACCCATCTTCTGGAATGAGTTGCCCCGGAGATACAGCGGATCCCGGATCTTCGCACCTTCCGCGGTGCCCTAAAGACATTTCTGTTTCATCAAGCCAGACTGACCTGACCTACTCTTTTAAATTGTTTTAACTTAAATTGTTAAATTATGGGTTTTAATACAGGGGTTTTAATTGTGGGCCAAATTGATTTAAATTGGATTTTAATACTGTTTTAAATTTTGTATTTTTTGTGTTTTATTAGCTGGCTGTTCACCGCCCCGAATCCTTTGGGAGAGGGGCGGTATACAAATATAAATAATAATAATAATAATAATAATAATAATAATAATAATAATAATATAAAGCCATTCGGCAACCACTTTACTGGCAAGATTTGGTTGCCAAGTTTTCAGTCGGTGGTAATGCCTTACACTGTTATGCTGACTTAAGCTGCAGTGCCACTGAAAGGACTACAGACAACATATGTACAGATAGCAAAGGCTGGAAAACTGGGAAAATATATTTTATTTTGAGCTAGATAGGAAAATGTTCCACCAGAATGTTCTGAGTTGGCTATTTCTTAGCAAGACAAAACTCAAAATATTTTCTATAGTCTTTTACAGAATGAAACTGTAAACAGTTTTGAGTGTCCTGGACATAGGAAACCCTGAAACACTGGCACAAATCCTTTGCTTGCTTATTTCTCTCTTTGGCCTATCTAGAATTTCTTAGAAACAACTGAAAAGATTTTAAACAACCACATAATGTGCAATGGATGCAAAGCTTTAGCCAGAGCAAGCTTTTTTTGTAGCCTGTTTAACAGGCACAGTTTTCTGCAGGAAAGAACAATACATTTGCTGGATTGATGTGATTATTTCTTCTAGGAGTGAGTAGCTGAAAAAAAAATGTCCTTAAGCTAGTGCATGAATAACAGCACTAACAGCAGTAAAAACAATGTTCTATATTAACACCACTGCATTTGCTAGGCAGCAGTGTTCAACAAATCAACAAAAACTATCATCATTTTAGCATACACCCTAGAAGCTCAACATCACAAAACACAGGTTCATACCCACAGTGCATACTGCCCACACACTCAATTTCCACAAACACAACTTTTACATTTATATTTTACAACCTGGTAACTTCGCCGACATTAACAACATCTGCAGAAAGCACACTGTGTTTACAAATGCATACCTTTCCATTTGCCTTATGGCTACTTATGTACGAAAGGAAGCAGAAAGCATAACACAATGTGCACATGAAGACTCATGAATGCTATCTTCTCTGTAGCAAACAAGTACGGGATTAGTAGGAAAATGGGTGGGAAGGAGGCAGGCAACAGAATGGCAGACAGGCAACTTTTTTTTTAATTAATGATCATCTTTTCAACGAGCCACACTGCAACTTCTCTGGATGAAGATGTAGCAGCATCCTGTCTAACCTGGTGAATTAAGAATAGTGTCCATCACCAACAACATTTATTCTAAACATGTATTTAGATAATAGCTGCTTTCTCCTAATCTCTTCCTCCATAATAGATTATTTAGTCATACCATACCCAATAGGAAAAGGGATGGAACTAGCAGCATTAGCTGTACTGGTGAGGTTTCACACTTTTTTAGTGGGAGATAATAGAGGAATAACTGAACCTCAGCTTTCAAAGCAGTGCATCAATTGCAGCAGCCAGAACAGCTGGTTTGTTTAAATGTTTCAAATAATGCTGCTGAAAAACAGGATCAAACCTAAAATCTACGGGATTCGAGTGTTTTGCTTCAAGACTGGAACATTTTCACAACTCCTCTGGAAAGCATTACACAAATGCTTAAATATTTTTATGACTACTCATGAGAACAAAGCAGTTCCTCTGAAATTAAGTGATGCAAGTAAGGAGTATGATTAACCTTTAAAATATGACTGTTCCTTAGTTAACTGTATCATAAATTTCCCCAAAGAGTGAAAAATATAAATCCTTGATTAATAGGCTATTAAAAACCAAAGCAGATATTAATTCAAGACATGCTTTTAAGATATCAGGCAACCAAAATAGTTGAAAAACATGCCCACTAGTTGAGGAAAGAGTGGCTAGAGATTAATGAATCCTGACACACTACCTAGTAAAGCTTTGTTAAGGTGAGATGAGTTCTTACTTAATGATTTATGTTTTTTCAATGTTCTATAGATGCCATGGAAGGATACGAACATAATTTTCATGTTTCATATCATATGCCACATTTTCTGACATTAAAAGTAATGGGTCTTTGGAAAAGTTGATTTAAAGTATAATTTCTATATTAGTTTTACACATCTTCTCAACTAAAGACAACTGCCTTTTATTTTTATTATCTAGGAGTAACGTAGTCCCCAAATTACGTGATGATTTTTCCCAAGGTAAAAGAATTGGTCTCTCTCCCCCACCCCCACCAATAAGCAGACAATCTGATTTTAATATCTTATCATTTATCGAATTAAATATGCTGCTACCAATGGTTCTTTTGTAAAATGATATCTAACTGTTAAATATTCAAAAAGCAAAAATGGGTGAATGCTAGTATTACTTCACTTGAAATATTAAAGCAGTATAAAATAGTGTTTTGTGCATTTGTGCATCCACTTGCATGTGTATTTAGGCTGACAAAATATTGGTGGGTGCCTCTTTAACCAGTGCAAGGTATTATCCTTCAGTTCAGGATGGGATACCATCCACATATTGATGATAATCTATTTTACTTCATTATCCTGGGATGAACATAGATGACATGGAACAAATCGTATTGAGAGTGAATCCCAGCAAGAAAAAGCCATTCTTTGGAATAAATAATATTTGTTATTCCACCTTCTATATTGGTTCTGGATAGGGTCACAAGTTCCCTAATGAGTGGGTCCAGAACTTGAAGGTCTTCCTGCATGGATGGCTCCTGCTTAATCAGCAGTGGCCTAAAGATATTTTTTCCTAGTTTTAACTGGTGGCTAGCTGCAGTTCTTTTTGAAATGGGAAGCCTGATTTAACTCTAATTTAGGCTTATTTATTTATTTTTCATATGTGTACTAGATAGCAGGTATAGGTATAAACATAACATAAACAAAGGAAGTAAGTACAGATAAATGGGGACAGTAGGACTGGGATGGTAGGCATGCTGGCGCACTTATGCATGCCCCCTTTATGGACTTCTTAGGAATGGGGTGACTTCTACAATATGCAGTATTTTGGAGCTGCTTTTGATTCAGAATGCAGTTATTGGAGCCGAATAACGTATTTTCTTAGAGTTCTGCTTTGCTTGCCTATAAGAACTGCCAATAAGGGCAATCCAAAATGCGAGTGCTTACGCATAAGAGACTTACGACAATGGTTTGGCTTCCAGTTATATTTGGGGCCACCTCCCTTCAAGAAACAAAATTTGTTCATCCTGTTTCTTGTTTTAGGGGCTGCTGCTTGAGATTTAAAAGATGGGAGCCTGGGAACAGTTCTCTGTGGAAGCCCCGTTGTTTTGGAATCATTTCCCCCACAAGGTTGGATTAGTTCCTTACAGATTTTTAGGGAGGTAGCTAAAATAATTTTATTCTGCTAAGCCTTTGGGAATTAAAAATGCTAAAAGGCTGCCTGGATTGGGTTCTGGATGTATATGTTGTCTTTATTGTCAGGTGCAATCACACTCACAAGTTCAATGTTCAAGCTAACTACTTTATTATGTTCTGCCCAGTGGTGGGTTGCTACCGGTTTGTTCCGGTTCAGGTGAACCAGTAGCGGCGGCCGGAGGCTCCGCCCACCTGCCCGGATGTCATCAAAAATGCTCTGTGCATGCGCAGAAACTTCTGTGCATGCACAGAAGTGCTGCGCACTCCCAATAGCGAACTGGTAGTGAAGAAAATTGAAACCCACTACTGGTTCTGCTTATAATGCATGAATCTCCCCAGACTGGCACCCTACTCCTAGGGACAATTAGATAAGGTTCCAAGTAACCAATTTTGTTGTACACATGATGTACAATGACAATAAAGGCTATACTATACTAAATTGGGACGTGGTCAGTCCTAAGTTTTTTGGGGTTGCTCAGTGAATCCAGGATAGCTCCTGCTTCATCTCTCCTCCCTGCCAGGCTGAATTCTACACAACAGCTATGTATGGGAATCTTCAAATCAGAAATATGAACTTTATTGATTGTTTTCATTGTGTTTACATGGGTGTAAACCACCCAGTCTCTTGGGAAGAGGTGGTACATAAATTATTTTAACAACTAAAAACCCAAATGAGTTAATTTTAATTACAAAAGAGCTTACCAACAAACAAAAATACCCTTCCAGAAGTTATTATTAATTTGAAATACCAACATACTAAGTGGGAAAAAAAGAAATGTCAAATCTCCAGGTCTTATACATTAGCAACTTAGACGTCAAAATTCAAAATGTCTCTAAGTATACATGTGTGTCCACTCCGGATCGATGGACTTTTAAAATAATCTTTCATTAAATGTTTTCCTAATAGTCAATACAGTCTATGTGTGGGCACCCATGCATGTGAATGGAAATGTTCAGCCAACGTTTTCATGACTAAGATAGGTTTTTGCTAATGTAGGTTACATGAAGGAGGCATCCTGTTCATACTCGGTAGAATGGCAAACAAAATGACACCACAGAATAAGTGAAATACAAGTTGCTGATGCAAAATTAAAATGAAGTTCTGTTTAGTTTGGACAATGTTTAAGCATCATGGATACCTTGCCCAGACTAAATAGCTCTTAGCTCTGACAGAGCTTGAAATATAAATCATTTGGGTAAACAATGTAAGCTACCCTATCTATGCTTCCAAAAGGAAGAAAGTACATATGTCTCAGGAACAAGGATTTAGCTGGTACTGATCCATGGTTTACATACTTTTATGTAAAATACCTGTATCACCTGAAATGGAAGAATAAAGTTGCTAGAATGTAGTTCCTACAGATCAGTTTATTTGATCTATACTCTTACTCAGGCAAATATTTAAAGAGGTTAACAAATTAGAAAAGAAAACAAATCCAAAAGAGGCAAAATTTACAACAGAGCCCATACTAAGCATTAATTAACATTTAAAACCATGGCAAAGGAGATGCATTTTTACAGAGTTGAAAATGCTAAATCAGTGAGGGAACCAACACAACTCTGGATGGATTGCATTTTTTAGAATGAGTTTTATCCCACACACTGAAACATATATCCTTTGATGTTTGATAGATCTTGCTCTCAATATACCAACATGGAGAACTCATATTGTCCGTGTTTCATGTAATAAATTAAAAATAAACTTTATGTTAAATAATATGAATAAAGCTCTGATTTCCACCAAAGCTTTTAGAAATAAAATAATTTATCATGTATGCTCTGAGGAATGAGATCTATGATCCTATTATAAAATATGACTTTAAATCATACTATAGGATGAATAAACCAGAATAATATTTTAATTATTTAATGATATTACTTAACTGTCATTTGATTCTGGAATACAGGTTTTTCTATTGCCCCCTCCCCTAGTAATACACACTATATTACTTTTACAAATCTACAATTTAGAACTAATCCTATTAGAATAATTTATTTCAGTAATATAAAAAAAATAGCATAGTAGAATGCAAACAGCAGGCTCCCCAAATATAGAACAATTTGTAGTTACAATTGCATAACACAGAAAGAGCTGCAGTGAGACAGTTTGAGCTATAAATCCTTCTAAATGGAAATCTTCAAAAAAAAAGTGGTATTCTTAGGGAAAAATAGAAGGCAAATTTAATTGCTGCTTATTTTAAATCCATTCACACATACAACCAAATATGATGAAACGTGCAGTTATGAAATGACTTTGGCAACAATAATATTGAAGGAAGGGCATGTATGTACATGGCACATCTGCCTTTTTAAAATATTTTCTGAACTCATGAGCTTTTGCCATGTTTTGAAAGTCATATAGCAACACTTCAGTCCTCTATTAATCAGAAATAACTGGACCAGGTAACTTATGCCAGCTTTTTCAGAAAACTGATCTGTTGATCCTGCAACATTGACACTGAGGAGTCATTAGAAATACTGAGAGCCAGTTTGGTGCAATGTTTAAGGTCTCAGGTTAGGAACCAGGAGACTGCGAGTTCTACTCCTGCCTTAGGAACAAAGCCAGCTCAGAAACCAGTCAATCTCTCTCAGCCCTGGGAAGCAGGCAATGGCAAAACACTTCTGAAATCTTGCCAAGAGAATTCCTCGCAGTGGCTTGAAGGTAACAAACATTGACTTGAAGGCAACAAAAAGTGTTGTATTCTATGTAGAATAGAATAACAGAGTTGGAACAGAAGAGACCTTGGAGGTCTTCTAGTCCAACCCCCTGCTTAAGCAGGAAACCCTACACCATTTCAGACAAATGGTTATCCAACCTCTTCTTAAAAACTTCCAGTGTTGGAGCATTCACAACTTCCGGAGGCAAGTTGTTCCACTGATTAATTGTTCTAACTGTCAGGAAATTTCTCCTTAGTTCTAAGTTGCTTCTCTCCTTGATTAGTTTCCACCCATTACTTCTTGTCCTGCCCTCAGGTGCTTTGGAGAATAGCTTGATTCCCTCTTCTTTGTGGCAGCCCCTGAGATATTGGAATGCTGCTATCATGTCTCCCCTAGCCCTTAATTTCATTAAACTAGACATATCCAGTTCCTGCAACCGTTCTTCATGTTTTAGCCTCCAGTCCCCTAATCATCTTTGTTGCTCTTCTCTGCACTCTTTCTAGAGTCTCAACATCTTTTTTACATCGTGGCAACCAAAACTACAGATGTGGTTGAGTAGGCCATATTCTGAATAGCTGCTGATTTCAATTATCTGTTTTAAGAGCTGCCAGTTCCCATTATGGGAGTTTGGATACTGCTATCTATTGAGGAAACAGAGACTATTGAATAGATTGTATGGGGAATATAAAGCAGTCAGTTTTTACAAAATTAGTAAAGTGGGTGAACTAATAAAAATAGGTAGAGTTGTTCAGGGAAAAATTCTTTACAATTTTTTCCTATGACTGTGGACAATAGGAATTCAGGTAACCTGAGAGTCTGAAAAATGGATTATTTCTGTTGGTAATAGCTTAAGAAAGAGATGGTGAAAATGAATAGACAGGATTTGTAAAAATGGATTTTACTGCTTGTGATATATTTGGATTCCTGCCATGCATCTACAGCAAGTTCAAGCTTGCAGTAGTCCTTAACGAAAAAGTCAAAACACAGAAGTAGGAAGTAGCCACGCTGCAGCTGAATGAATATACCTCCTTGAAATCAAACAAAGGACAGGAATTGAAAGAGGCAAAAAAAAAATCTATATATGAATACAGTACAATAAAACAAAGGAGTAAGTCCACTAGACAAAGGAAACAACCAGATGAAAGAGTTCTGAAATATAATCTGTACCTTTGGAACTATAAAAAAAATTCCAAACTTCCACAGAAGAAACTGGTTTTGAGGAGATAGGTTGATTGTATTCTGAAAGAAGACTAAGAGAAGAATCCTTATGAGACACTGCCCCGACATTTTGATTGAACAGATCTGCTCATGAATTATATGTATTTTGCAAGGAGGAAAGATGTGGCTGAATAACATCTGCATTTACTGACCATGATCACTTCATGCTAACCACTCTGAGAAGAAACTACCATATTTTTCGGAGTATAAGACGCTCCACAGTATAAGACATATATTACTTTTTGGGGAGGAAAACAAGAAAAAAAAATTCTGTCTCTGCCTACCAGCATCCATTGGTGTTCATCTGCCTAGCATCCTTGCAGCAAACAGCAAACAGCCTGGTCAGTTTCAGCACGTTATCGCAGCCTGATTTAGCATGAACAGCTGATTGGCGGTTGGATCGGCCTCCTGGAATATTGCCAATCAGCTGTTCCAGACTGTGGGGCTCGCCAGAGCCCTCTGCTGCCTATTGCCGCCTCTGCGCATCGTGTTTTCGTCCTCCGCACACCCTGTTTTTGGCCTCTGTGCGTCGCATTTTTGGTCAGTTCCAGGTGGCAGGGATTGGTGGTGGCTGTGATCCCTGCCACCTGGAACCAGCCAAAAATGCGACGCACAGAGGCCAAAAACGGATCATACAGAGGCTGAAAACGTGATGTGCAGAGGCCAAAAATTTGACGCACGAAGGCGGCAATAGGTGGTGATGTGCTGTAGCGATCCACGCAGCCTGGAAACATATCTAAAATGGAGTGTGCAGAGCCAAAAATGTGACACACGGAGGCTGAAAATGGCTGGCAGGTGGGGGCTGGCGGGTAGGCGAGGCTTCGGCAACATTTAGTGTATAAGACGCACCACAATTTTCACCCACTTTTTTTGGGGGGGGAAGTGTGTGTTATACTCTGAAAAGTACGGTATATTGCAAAGAACAATTAAGAACGCCACCACACGTTCTGAAGATTAAGGAAGCAAGTTCAGGATCTTGGGGATACAGGTGATCTCATCCATACTTTCCTATGGAAAAGGAAGTAAGATTGCTAATAAATGATTGCCTAAGTAAATCAGGTCAATGGGAGACATTGAACAGGCCACAATTCTGCCAACCTATTTATATGTGTGTCTAACTATTACAGAATAAAGTGAAACAGTTAACATGATTTAGAAACTGTATTTCTATAGTTGCAGCCTAATATTGCACTGGCATTCACCCATTGTCCAGAATTTTGCATTATAATGCTTGAGCAATAGGCCACACCACAGGTGTCAAACTCAATCGCGTCACGGGCCGGATTGTGATGTTTTTTGCCTTTGTGTAGCTGGGATGGGCGTGGCCTGCGAATGACTTATCCGGCCCGCGGGCTGCCAGTTTGACAGGGCTAGGCCAGACCATCAGCATGTTCTTTTTAACATCCTTTACCAACCTCTGCTCAATTTGAGTTTTAGCTTTCCTGGTGTTTCTTTTTCTTTTTAATTTGGAATTTTGGCAGAATTGTGGATAACCCATTCAAATCTTGGAGAGCTCGTATTAGAAGTATTGCCAGTCCCTGCAGGAAAAATGAAAATTCCTAAAGAACTTCACTTTTTTTGAGTGGTCCTTCTAAGTGGGCGGTTGGAAAGCCAGCAGTGCAGCTTTGAGAGCCAAACGTCATGTGATGGGGTGAGCTCCTGACCTTGCCTCAGCTCCTGCCAACCCAAAAGTTCAAAAGCATGCAAATGTGAGTAGAAAAATAGGTACCACTACAGTGGGAAGGTAACAACACTATGTGACATCATGCTGGCCACATGACTGTGAAAATGTCTTTGGACAGCGCTGGCTCAATGGCCTTGAAATGGAGATGAACACTGCCCCCTATAGTCAGCAACGACTAGTGGAATAAAACTCCTTTTCACCTTTTTTTTACCTTCTAGGTTTTGGTCACTATGTGGAAGCAGAGAGAAAGGACTGAAGTTCCCTTAAACCACTCAATTATGTTTATATAACATGAGTGACAGGTTTATCCCAAACAGCCAGGGGCTTGACAATAACTTTGGAAACCCTTGGGACTTTCATCTCTCCCTGACATCTCAGCACACTCTTTACAAAGCAAACAGAGAAACAACATATGCCTTTCTCATTGAAATTGTTTTACCACTATTTTAACTGTGCCATGCTTTTGAAATATTAGGAATTATTATTATTCCTGTTAATTTAATTTTATTCATTCATTTATCCCAAAGGTTAAGTCCAGGCAACTGGACTTTCTGGTTTTTCTTTGAAGATGTTTCGTTTCTCATCCAAGAAGCTTCTTCAGCTCTGACTGGATGGTGGGGAATGGAAAGATTTAAATGCAATTAGAGCTGAAGAAGCTTCTTGAATGAGAAGCAAAATGTCTTCAAAGAAAAACCAGAAAGTCCAGTTGCCTCTTGAAAAAGCACCTTTGGGACCTGGATAAGTGAGAATCTCCATAGATATTCATTCATTTTGTTTCCTAAATCCACCGATTTTTAGAGCTGAGTTGAGAATTATTTATCAGGTGAGCTATCTCTCACTGAAACCAATGGTGCTTTATGGTGATTTGACTAGATACTAGCTTTGTTAATTTTATCCTCCCAACCACACATCATTTGTTAATAGTATGAATGCTAAAATCTTAAAACTACATTGCAAAAATGCCACTATTCTGAATTTTGGAGGAGAAATTTCCCTTACTTCTCACAGACTCGGACTTTTCAAATGGCAAGCATATATATATATCCCCTGTAAATACTGTAAATGAAATGAATTTTCAACCATGAAAATAGAGCTTTACTATGGAAATAGGGACAGGCATGGAAAAGGGTAAAGGGTTCAGGTGCCACTATAATCGGCACTATAAACATGCTTTAAATTTGTGGCACAGAGGACATGCTTTTCATAATGCAGCAATTTTATAGTTTTATTGGACGGCCAAGCGATAAAGGAATATTCAGAAATGGCAGTTTGAAATGAATGAAAGTGGAGAAAAACCACACAGCACTAAATCACGTTACTTCTATAAAATACTACTGCAATAGTTCTTTTATTAATTTTTAATGCTCAGCACCCTTGGTGACCTCTTTTATTCTTTTGCTGTCAACATGGCAGCCTGGAAAAAAATTGAAATGGGATAATAAAACGCAGGAAGTACTTAAACCCCCAGAGTATGCAAGTGCATTCTCTCTGCCTTCCCTGTCAGTCTTTCTGCATCTCTGCCAGCCTCCCCACCATACCTAACACCCCACAGGGGTGGGAGAGGAACTGGTTTAAGTAACCCAATGTCTGCCTTTATGTACTTTAAGTATTTATTTTAAATGCTCCTTTTAAAATAGAAAGTGTTTATCTGAATAATAGAACTGCTTGAAAGAAGGCTGTTTTCTTTTGTCTGTCTGGCTTCCACTACGTATATTTGGCCTGATTCAGCTGCATTTTGCTCAAACAGCAGGATACCATTATGCTATGAATATTTACCACTGTTTATATCTCCAAGGAGACTAATCTCCATACCACTACAGTCCAGAAGCTCCGGGCATTGTCTCTGCAGGCCCAGGTTCATGGTGTCACAGCAGCTGAGGCCATGGGGTCAAACAGATTAATCCATCAGTGAAAATAAAGCTCTGTGTTATTGTCTACCAACTCCTCCCTCCCCCCCACCAGAGGACTTAAAATAACACTCTATGCTGGAATCCACTCTATGGATCAGTTTGGTGTATGTGTCACAAAGGGATAAAAATGGGGAAAAATCAGATCAGTGAAGTTTGGGGGATGTAGCTGAGGATGTGTGTTTATGAAAATGTGTTAAGAAGGCAGATTACAGTAGGGACTGCACCCTATTAAAAATCCCACCAAACTACCCATGTGGGAATGTTTATGTTTGTCTTCTCCCAGTGCCCTTTGATTAGCCCCTGTCTAACATGCGCCCTGACAACTATGATAGAATGAAAAATCCCAGGAAAAATGTGGGTCATAAGAAAAAAGCGACTTCCTCCATTAATCAGGATTGACCCTATCAGTAAAATTGGGTTGTAGGGTTTCACCATTCAGGAAAGGGCAGCCCATGAGAGCTCACAGTCAATCTGTTCCATCTGTCATGATTATTAGCAAACACTGACCAGCAACAAACCTACAAATACAACAGGCACAATAATGCAGTCATATTAATGGTATCTTTTGCTGGTTCCCGGGCCTCAAAGAAGGGACTTTTAACAAGAAGAACCAATACCTACCTGATACTCCGCCGTAGGTGACCTTTTTGCTGTGCCCTACAGAAGGCCAAGGAATGCCATCTGCCTTCAGTCCCATCAACCCTGACACAGTATTGGTGGCTGTAACACCATCTGCATCACCTACAACAAATTTAGTGATAGTTTTAATAAGCATGTGAACACAGCAAGTTACAGAAATGGTTACACGGCAGTACTAATTAGATGATGAAGTTTTCTAGCTATTAAAAAAAAAGTATCATCATCATGGTGTTAATATGATTTCCAACATTCACAGAGAATTTGAAACCTTCAGTGTAAATCCTGATGTGCATATTTCACAGGGCCAGGATTAGCTGTAAGTGCTAATAGTCACATGTTCTTATATGTAATGAATGAAGCGGCCTGGAGAATTTTTATAGTTGACAAGGTGAAGACAGACAGATTGATGCAACACTTCTTTTCCCCCTACAAATGACCCTAATGATTAAGCAAGGAAACTCTACCTGCAGCTTCTAAGAAAGATCACAGGCAAAATATTATTGTTGGCTGTTAAGATCAGTAATTTAGATTAATGGCTGTTAATTTTTAAAAATGCTAAAGGTGTCATCTCTATTTTCAATCAACTCGCTATAGATTCTCTTTTCTACAGATGTGTGAATACCAGGCCCTAATTGGGACAGTGAAGAGCTGGCAAATTTTCTCCAATGTTCTCTTAGAGCCCAAGCATTTTTTAATCCCTTGAAAGCAGCTAAATCTAATAGTATTGGTGTAATGTGTAGTATAAATTAAACCAACAAACAAACAGTGTGAGGAGGTCCTATTCTTATCCACTCTACCCTTCTGTCATAGACCATATTGCTCCTAATTGATCTTGCTTCATAAAGTATATTCTCATACTCCCAGTTTACTTTCCTGTCAGTCCACAGGGAGTTGGGTCTCTTGTCCCTTATTTTGTTTTTCTTCTGTTCCTCTTCTCTCCTCCTTTCTATCAACTTCCTTGTCAACTTTTCCTCCTCCCAACTAAATGTAATGGCATCTGTTTTCAAGTCTACCCCCTTCTCACTGTGCCTTTGCTATGTCCTGTTTTCAGTTTTGTATCAATATCTCCCACTTAAAGCCTTTATGTTGTCTCTTCTCTAATCAGGGTCAGGGCGAGACAGATAACAATTCAATGAAACAGAAAGCGATCCTCAGAGCAGGTTGATTGTGATAATCCAATGGAATAGAGAATTTTAACAAGATTCACTTCTGAAATAAATATTGGTGAACACAGATGAAACTGTCAGGGTTATCCAATTTTTAGACAGCTTTTTAAGTTGGTGATTCATATCGGGAAGTTTTACTTAGGTCTACATAGGTACAAAGCAATACATGGAATCTGAAATCATAGATTTTGAGGAGACATATATCTAAAATAGTGAAAACTGACTGCATGTACAAAAGGGCCAATAATATATTTGGTGTTTTCATGAAGATAAGAAATAGGAAAGTGTATTGACCATGCTCCACATTTACAGAAGGCTTTTCAGCTTTTCTTCCAAGAGGAAGAATTGGAGAACGTAACAAAATACAAAAACCTGCAAATAGAAATAGAACGACTGTGACAAAACAAAGTAAAGAACCTATAGTAATAAGTGCCTTGGGAGCAATCCCAAAACAACTGGAGCATCTCTTAAACACCATCAGCATTGACAGAATCACCACCTGTCAATTGCAAAAGGCAGCTTTGCTTGGAACAGCTTACATCCTGCAATGATATTTGTAACACCACCAAACATCTGTATATGCCTATCCTAAGTCCTTGGGAAGGCCTTGATAGGTGGACAAAAATGCCAAATTTAAACTGAACATCTGGCTGTGTGACGAACCATAATAAATCTTAATCTCACATATCCTTTAGTTCCATCAAGTTCTTATGAAGCCCTAGAGTTCCATGGAACAGTTCGAAAAACAATTCAATGTTGCCATCTTGTGGGACTGAAAATTGTGCTTTCTCTATCATGGCCCCTTGTCCTCTGGAACAGCATCTCCCCAAAGATTCAGATGGCACAGATTCTCCTGGGATCCTGCAAAGCCTTTAAGACCTATTTCTGTTTCCAGGTCTGGGGTTAATTGTGGTTGTTATGTATAGGTGGAGCCCCTGTTGTTCTGTTATATGGTTTATTGTTCTAACTGTTTTAATCCAAGTTGCCTGTTTATGAAGGTTTTAATTGTTTTAATAAGTTTTACTGCTTTGAGGGCACTACTCTACCCAGAGTTTCCTGCAATAGGCAGCTGTAGCAACTAATAAATTAAATTAAAGCATATTGATGTAAAATACCAGCATTATAAATAAGAGCAGCTGCAATGATAAAAAGGGCAAGTGGTATTAAAAATTAGAGAAACTGGATACTTGCCAAGACCCATATCTCACCTTACAGATCACTATCATGAGTCGCTGAATACATTTGGATTATCTGCCCACATACTGAGCCTACAAAAGTGAAAATGGCAAGCTTGAAAGGAGCAAGGAAGACCAAGCTACCCAGACCATTTATTTGCTTGTCAATATACACTTTGGGGCAAATAAGGAGCTCTGGAGGTTCAGTGGCTAGAATGCAATATTGCAGGCCAACTCTACCAACACCATAGCCCAGAGTTCGATCCCGACAGGGCTCAAGATTGACTCAGTCTTCCATCCTTCTGAGATCAGTAAAATTGTTGGGGGCAATATGTAAATAATGCATAGGTTGTAAACTGCCCAGAGAGTGCTGTAAAGCCCTATGGGGTGGTATATAAGCCTAAAATGCTATTGCTATGCTAAGGAGTAACAGTGATTGACCAGGGCAAATATAAAGGAAGTGACCCTACTGAGACACTGGCATCTGAACACAAATTGAGCTCATTGGGGACTTCTGGAGAACCCTGTCAAAAATGTCCAATCTCATTTTTTAACACTGAGAGGAAGAAAAAGCATAATTAGTAGATGAAGGAGTAAGGTAATGTATGATTCAGCTTGTAGTTTCACCCATGTTTTCCACATTAATTTTTATGCTCAGGAAATGCGGGGGTGGGGGGGTGGGAGAAAAAAGAAACGGTAAGTTTTCTTATGTTCGCTATTTCTCAAAATAGCATTTTACTTGGGAATCTATCAAGTTGCAAATTTTAAGAAAGAGTGAAATGCGGATATGTCTGAATTTGTTACCTTCTTGGGCAGCCCTTGCAATGTTCACAATGTTTGTGACATTTGGCGTCAGCTTGGCAAAGAAAGGAATCTGAACAGCTTGTCTCACCCAACGACAGATGTTGCGCACCAGCTCTGGATCCTGTTCAAATAGGTCAGATCAATACAGTGCATAATTAAAAGTAATGTGATCAAAACTTTCCAACAATCTGCTTTCCTGTAGTTTTTCAATGCGTAATTATATTTCAATACTCTGCTTTGCCTCATTAATTTAAGCTATGTCAACATTCTAAGTAGTATGAAAAAAAACCCTATACTAAAATATATTAGATATGTGAAGCATAATAAAACTGCAAAGTGTGTGAGTGTGTGTTGTGTGGAATTAAACAGTCTCCAGTTTGGAATTTTAAAACAATGCGAATCAGTAGAAGAAAGCCATTGTAAGAGACTAGACTTTTCTTAGAGAAAGATATTTTAGATATTGCTAATCCATCCCTCTACCCAATGGGAGAACAGTTGACCATATATGCTTTGAAATTGAAATGGATTGCCATTTACAAATACATACATCACCTGTCAGCCTCTTCTTATCCTATTTTCTAAGCGTGGGGGAAGGGAGGAAGAAGGGAGCAGAACTGAAATAAACATCACCTAACAGACAAAGAATGTGGAGGGAAGAATCCGTTCTTACGAGTAGCCATTTCTGCAATCTAAAATAACTATGCTGAACACATTTGGAGCAACTCCAATGCCATGATCTGTTGAAAATTGCCAAAATTCAGTAGGCACAGTCCAATAGATAGCATGCTAATCACGATTGCATTGAAACACTTGGCACTTGGATCTGATCTTGGAAATAGATTTTATTTTATCAAAATGCTGTAATAAAAACTTGATTAAGATAACTGCATTCGATTGTTTTTATTTAACCTATTGCTGGTTTACATACAGGATTACAATGAATTACATATATATTTTCTGAAGGTGGTAGAAGATTGCTTTGTTTCAGAGGTGGGTTTCAGCAGGTTCTGACCAGTTATGGAGAGCCGGTAGCAGAAATTTTGAGTAGTTCAGAGAACCGGTAAATACCACTTCTGACTGGCTCCGCCCCCATCTATTCTCTGCCTTCTGAGTCCCAGCTGATTGGGAGGAAATGGGGATTTTGCAGTAACCTTCCCCTAGAGTAGGGAGGGAATGGAGATTTTTGTTGTGGCTCCGACCCCTGATCCCATTGCATCGGAGGAAGAAGTTTTACCCTGGCTAGTCCTTGGAGCTAAGCATCAGCCGGCTGGAAAGATTTGGACTTTTGAATTATATTTCCCTCAATTGGTGTGTACGTGTTTTGTTATCTGGGGGGGGTATTCCCCCCCCCCCCCCCCGTTTAGTAAAGACCTTGGCAGCCGGTTTACTAAGGGCTGTCAAACCGTGATAACGAACCTTCCGTGTGTGTGCTACTCCTTTAACCCTCGTCTGTCTGTGTGGGTTTGTGTGTGTGGAGGACGGGGACAGAACAATTTTACAGTACCCTTTCCCTGCCACACCCACCAAGCCACACCCACAGAACCGGTAGTAAAAAAATTTGAATCCCACCACTGCTTTGTTTGGTTTGGCTGCTGAGCAATTTGGACTTTTTTTTAAAAAAAAAATGATTTATATGCCGCCCTTCTCCGGAGACTCAGGGCGGCTTCCAATGCGCTAAGCAATAGCCTTCATACTTTTGTATATTTATACAAAGTCAGCTTATTGCCCCCACAAACTGGGTCCTCAATTTACCTACCTTAGAAAGGATGGAAGGCTGAGTCAACCTTGAGCCTGGTGAGATTCAAACCTGCAATAATTGCAGGCAGCTGGTGTTAATAACAGGGTGCTTTAGACCACTGTACTACAAAGGCTCTTGTATTAATTTTTGATTAATATTTGGGCAGCTCCAGGATATAACTAAGGTTGTAGGCTAATTTTGAGTAATATTAAATTCATTTTCTTACTTGCTTTTTTTTCTTGTTCCATGTACTTTATAAATTAAGCCAATTAGGGAATGCTATTGTATACTTTAATGTAGATTTTTTTTGGTAGCAGAATACTTTGTTATTGGCTTGGCATCAGTACTTTGATCTCTGTTCACCGCTAGGGCCTTCACATCAACTGTGATTAGCTATCAATTGCCATTTTAAATTTTCCCCAGTGCTATAATTTGTGAAATTAAGCTCAGAATGATGGGGATTCCCTCAAAATAGACATGATCCCTGAAGGGCATCTTGCTTGAGAGGCCCTCAATCCTTTAGATAGCTTTGTGTATTACAGACCAGTCCAGCATAAGAGTGTCAATCGTGTGATTTTAAAAAAAAATCCCAAAAAATTGATTCATGAGTCATTTTATGGAAGATTAAAAAAAAAAAAAACCTCCTGCCCTGATATAAATCGGAAGTTTGGAGATATATACATTAACCTTTTCCTAAATTAGCTGGCAGGGTGATATTTAACTACTCTTCCACCCACCTGTCCACAAAATAACCTCCCAGCAATTATTTTGACAGGGTCAAAGCTTTTCTGAATACTCATCTCCTTGGATGAAAAGTTCAGGATGACAAAAAGCTAAATGGGAAAAAAAGAGATCAACTTATACTCTTTAAAGACAGAAATAGAAATCTTGAAGCCTTACCTTTCTGGGACAGCCTTCAGAGGATAATCAGCTGTCTTTCAGTTGATAATGGCTCTGGAGTAGTAATTCTCTTTAATTACATACATTTTATTTTATTTTATAATTTGGTAATGAGGCCGTCAAGTCGTCTGACAACCACTGATAAACTATATTAAAATTTTCAATATCTATTTTATTATTTGATATTTATATGTAAAAAAAGTTCTCAGAAATCTCAAAATAAAATAGAATGTGTTCTAACCAAACTAAAATATAAAGCAAAGGCAGGAAAACAACAGGAAATATAGACAAGGATTTGGTAGATTTAACCTACCTGGGGAAAGGATAGTTTACAGAGTCCTTGGTGTTCTCCGAGCTTAGAGAACTCCACAATTGAATCAACTGTGAGCTACGTATGTTCTCTTCTGTAGGGTGGCTTATATTAGGATGTCCAAATTCCACGAAGCCCCAAACAATGTTAATAAATTGCAAACAAGTACACGCTAAACTTCTACTTCTCTAGAACACAGGTTCAAGGCCTGAGACTGGGCCACTAGTTAGCAAACATACTAGTATAATTCTGAGAGAAATCTATTTTTTCTAGGTGTTATATTGACTCCTACAAGTGCAAAATTATTTTGTCAACAATATAATAAAATAACTTATCTTTTTTCAACGAGTTAAGTTGTGCCTTAACGGTAAAGGTAAAGGTTCCCCTTGCATATATGTGCTAGTCGTTCCTGACTCTAGGGGACGGTGCTCATCTCCGTTTCAAAGCCGAAGAGCCAGAGCTGTCCGAAGATGTCTCCGTGGCCATGTGGCCGGCATGACTAAATGCCAAAGGCACACGAAATGCTGTTACCTTCCCACCAAAGGTGGTCCCTATTTTTCTACTTGCATTTTTTACGTGCTTTTGAACTGCTAGGTTGGCAGAAGCTGGGACAAGTAACAGGAGCTCATCCCATTACATGGCACTAGGGATTCGAACCACTGAATTGCCGACCTTCCGATTGACAAACTCAGCATCTTAGCCACTAAGCCACCGTGTGCTGCCTTACCACCATATTATTTATTTTTTTCTCACACATGCACGGCCTGGTGGCCCCCAGGGAGAGCATTCTCTGTGGGAGCGCCGACCCTCTGGAATGGGCTGCCCACTAGCCTCAGGACAGCCTTCCGCCGTGAATTGAAGATGTGGCTTTTTCACCAAATGGGCTGAATCCGTAGGGGTGATTTTTAAATAATTTTAATTAATTTTAAATTGATTTTAATGTCTATGTAATTTTCTGTTCATTCTTGTAAGCTGCCCGGAGTCCTTCAGCATATAAATAAATAAATAAATAAATAAATAAATAATAAAATAAATATAAAAAGGAAAAAATTATAGAAGAGGATGGCAATTGTCCAGTTCCCCATCTCTTGACAATTCTCTTTTTAGAAATCAAACACTGTCTCAAGTTTCTTTACAGTTTTACTACTAAATTAAAAACAGTGCTAGAGATTTTGATTTCTAGAGGAAGACAAAGTTTAAAAAGTACAAAAACTGCATCTGCACTAGTAAAAATGTCAATATGTATTCCAGTAATTCTAATATGGTTGTGGAAATACTGTGGACTGGATCAGATTGTCCAGTCTGAATGGTTGAGTGGAATGAATTTTCTACATAAATTCAAATCATAAAATTGAAGCAGATTATTTTCCAATTTATATTAGGGTTTGTGTTGTTGTTTTTTTGCCTTATTTACATAGACCTAGTTTGACACATTTACATATATTTGGTATCAACGTCTACAGTTTCAGAAAGTTTGTACTGAAATCATAGATACATGAAACAAAATTATAAATTATAGAATTATGTGTAATAACTTAAATAATATTTTTAGATGTATTAGACGATTTGATGGAAAAATTATATCTATATCTATATATAATTATAAATATAAGGGTAAAGGAAGCAGTATGCTCCTTCCCATATTTGGGTAGACCAGGCTGCTTTGATAGAAAACCCATTTAATCTTCCCTGGTGCAAGCTGACAAAGCGAGGAGAACCTGTGGCCTAGATATTAATACATCTGCCTAATATGCAAGCAAGCCCAGGTGGGAAACCAGTAGGAAGTCTAAAGTCATGTGAGGTCCTTGTTTAACAACTTGTGATCCTTATTTAATGAGAGCAATGGACACTACTGGGATTGCTGTTGTTAAATTATATGGTTATGTGACATTGTCTTAGTGATGGAAGTTCAAATCCCAAATATTGTTATTAAGCAAGGACTATCTGTATCACATAAGAGGAAAGAAACAAAGTGGATGTGGTTTATGTTATAAAAACCTCATTCCAGATATTAATTATCATTCTGATTCCATTCTTTGTCTATATTTTCACAGAAAAATAAAATGAAGCCAATACTGCTTGTCCTCTTTTCATGGTAGCTGAAAAGGAGAAAAATAATTCCAAACAAAGAATAAAAAAGAGGAAACAGTAGCAGCTTGGGTGGCTTGAAACAAATTATAACAATTGCCAGCTCATTAGTAAATGGGTGTTTTAAGTTCCTGATTGGTGGGTCAATTCCATAAGCACTCATTGCCAGGTATGTTAGATTTTCCTTTCTTTCTCCAGTTGTGCAAGTAGGGATCATTTATTTTCATGAAAAACCTCCTCTACTTTTAAGGGGAAGGGGGCAGGTCCTGTGAGTCTTCATATCCTACAGCACCCTACTTACTAACTTCCAAGTCTTTGTTGAGTCCTGGTGTTTTCTTGTCAAAATTTCAGAAGTGATTTGCCATTGTCTCCTTCATGTGACTGACCCAAGGTCACTGTTAGTCATGAAAGACTAGATCCACAAGTGAAAGTCCAATTAAACTGTTATATCACTAAATGCACAGGAATATTATCAATTAACACTTAGAATCTGCTTGGAGTTAGAGAAGGATCCACAGAATTCAAAGGGGGTTGGACTTAATTCGGCTGTGGTTACATAGCGATTCTAGACTGATCCCTCTTTTAACTCTGCCTCCAGATTCTGCCTTTTCCATCAGTCACCCAGCTGACATCTTGCCTAAGATGGGACTAGAACTCATGACCTTCTGGTTTCTAGTCTGATGCCTTAACCATTAATCAGAATGACTAATCTCAAACAACATAGAAAATGCCTTGAGGCAACCAGTGCATCTTCCAGTTGAACACTAATAGGTAGGAAGGCATTTAACTGATATAGCATATGTGTGTTAAGTATGTGAGAATTTACATTCTGGATTGTCAGATCACCAAGATTACATATCACCAAAACACCATTTTTCTGCTCATTTTTTATAACACAGAAAGGAAGCCTGAAGCTACAGTGTCTTGATCTCTGCAGGAAGCGGGAGGGGGAAATCCACGAGCTGGGTCAATCTTTCAAAGTATGTCATCTCAGGAAACGAACTCCACAAGAATAAATAAAACTTATTTTATCATGATACGTGGGAATGACCTCGACAGATGAGGAGGAGAGAGATGCTACCGAGGGAATGATGAGATAAGGAGGGGTTAGAACCTGCAGCTGCATAAGGGGCAGAGAAAGAAACTTAGAAAAGAATTTCCCTAGCTTATCAGGCTGTAAAAGGAGACAGTAGGAGATTTGTATTTTCAAAACTTGCAAGATTCTGTCAAGGTAGTCTTACAATAAAGTAGAACTAGCTCATCTAGTTGTTGTTTCCTGTCAGGTCTATCTGGGAAGGCTGACATTTACTGATACAGACTGAAGTAACAGAACCCTGAACACTGACAACATAAGGAAGAGGGGGTTAACCTATTCTCTAAAGCACCTGAAGGCAGGACAGGAAGTAATGGATGGAAACTAATCAAGGAGAAAACCATCCAAAAACTAAGGAGAAATTTCCTGACAGTCAGAACAATTAATTAGTGGAATGATTTGCCTTCAGAAGTTGTGGGTGCTCCAACACTAGGGGTTTTAGGAAGAGATTGGACAACCATTTGTCCGAAATGTTATAGGGTTTCCTGTTTGAACAGAGGTTTGGACTAAAGATCTCCAAGGTCCCTTCCAACTCTGTTATTCTATTATTCCAATAAGAACAATTAAGGTAGTGTTAGTCTGAGCTTCTTTCTAGTGCTTTCCCACCTCGTCCTGGAATTCAATCATGTTTTTCTAACTGCAATTGCAGTTTCTCCAAGGTTATCTTTGTGGTTCTCTACATTGGGAGGCAGGATTACTGGGGGAGGGGGTGGATCTAGATAACCCACTAATGGGAAGCTGATTCACCCTTAAACTTCAGAATACTTATTGAACTTCCTCTGAAAAAAAAAATTAATTCAATGTGTTTCTTGGTTGAACCATTGTTGAATAGGAAAAGTGGGCTCAGCTGATAAACAGCTGACAGATATTATGTGAACATGCAAGGATGATTAGAAACATCCCAAATTCAGCATGAGAAAATGTCCCAGGCAAGGTGGAAGATAAGAAAAGATCTGTCTAGAAACTTTTGTGCTAGTTTATCTTTCTTACCATTCTTTATACATTCCATGACTTTACAGTTACTAATTAAGTACCTCAAAAAGAAAAGATCATTGCTTAAATCCTTAGCAATTTGAACATTCACTTAAACAACTAAGTAAATTCATTTCCTCTTTATCTGTTTTCTAGTTAATACTTCAATAAGAAGCAGGGCAGTGCACTAAATTTGGTAGCGGATTGAAGAACCAGAGATTAAATTACTGATCTACCATTAGACTTCTGGGTTAACTCATTAGGTACTCTTTCTCACAAGCTGATTAGGAGGACAAAATAAGATAGACTTCCTTGCAGGAATAGTGGTATAACAATGACCACAAAGACACAGCAACTGCAGCAGCAACAACAAGTACAGTTCCATTTCTTTGAAATACAGAAGTATGAGTGACCCTGACTTTATCATCTATGTTATCCATTTATTATAACTCTGTATGCATACAGTAATAATTTACAGAAAACATCAAGTTTCTGAGTAAGGCAATGTGTAATACCCACTCAAAAATAGCACTGGCTAACCATAATGTTTAAGAATCTTTTATGCCAGGCTGCTGGTCTGAGTCTTCTGTTTAGCAAAAGTTCAGTGTTTTTTTAATTCTGGAATTTTTTAAATGCTTTAATAATTAATCATAAACATTCAAAGACACATACTGCGTGCATCTACAGGGCATATTGTGTATTTGCATGAATAATAAACCCCCAACAACCTAGGTCTGCAAATTTCCAGCTAATAAAAATGGAGATCTCTCTTGCACAAGCAGCTTTCGTGAAATATTCATTACAGCTGCATTGGCGTTCTGAAAGCAGCTGCATCCTTGCAATTTTCATTGCTCGCTTATGAATACCCTGACAGGGCCCACTTTAGAAAGGAAAAAACCTCTCTACTATAAGTCATATGTCATATGTGACAATTTGCTTAGCTTAGGCATTTAAACAATATTGCATAGCCTATACGCATTTCATATATGCTATATAATAAGAAAGCATGACATTTTAATCCCACTCCCTTTTCATATACATTATTGTGTATCTTCCATTCACAAGCAGAATCAAACTGATATAGGACTAAATGACCTTTTCTACAGTTATGGTGTGCTTCAAAAAGTGAGGAATACCTACCAAGAATGAGGAATACTACAATCAAATATTTACTTCTACAGTTATGGCTCCAATACACAAATTGATATACTCTTTACTGTACTACAAAGGTAGAAAAAATAAAATTGGAGATTTAATCTGTTTGCCAAATAAAAGGGCACTACAGTAGAAAGAATATAGCATGGGTTGCTGCATACTGGAAAAGTTTAAGAGGTGAGTGGTACGCCATGAAAGCAAATGAAATATCAATTTTATTTACAGCCCAAAGGCCCAAATGCAAGTTACAAGCATAATTTAAACTTGACATCGAATAAAACATTCTAATAAGTAAAATATTTAACACATGTTACAAAATATGCATAAAACCCCAGCTTATTGATTTGTTACTGAGAACCTTGCTTGTATAGCAATAGTTAAAAATCTGGCTGTTGCCGCTATTTTAGGATTTTCATCTGCAAGTATTTTTTTTTTTACATACTCCAGAATTTCTTCCTGGATGAGATTTTAAAATAGCTAAAATAGCCAGATAAATTCCTCCCAAAGACTCTTATAAAATTCACAATACAATAAAATATGATCTACCATTTCCAGATCAGTACCATTACAGGGACAAAATTTTGAGAGATGGGGATTTTTTTGAAATATACCGTATAGCATATTTGAGAGCAATAATTTGTCTTTTGAAAATACTATTTTGTACTTACTAAAATATAAGCTACTGAAATATTTAGAGAGGTGAAGAATATATTTATAATTATTTCCAAATTTTATAAGTAAACATGGTGTTTGGACTTCGGCTGTTAATTCTTGGCTGCTGCCATTTGATAACATTAAGCAGTATTAAGTTTTGATTACAAATATATGTTTCTTTAAAAGGAAGGAAGGATTGCTTCAGGAAATCCCAAATGAATCCTTTGTAGATACTGTGTGCGGTTCAAACAGGTGACTCAAAAGATTAGCCAGATTGGCATTGATCCTAATTATTTATTCTCCAGGGATCATGAATCAGCAATTCATTGTATCAAACAAATATATTAATTGAAAAATGGAAGATGGAGAAAAAATTAAGCAAAAATTCCTAGGATTATTCAACCAATGTAAGGTAACTAAAAAGTAGCACTTTTGAATTAATCATAAGTAGGTGTTAAAATGTTAGATTTTTAGAAGATTCCATATATTTGTTTTAAGTAACTATAAAAAGAGAAGGACTCAACTGAGTACAGCTATTCCTTGACTTGCAGCTGTTCGCTTAATGATGGTTCAAATGAAGGATGATCTCAGAAAGGGTGCTTTATGGCCTATGTACGACCAGTTGCCAAACACTTGAAATAATTTCCGCTGTAAGAATGACTGCAACAATTAAAATTCCCACACCATTAGGAAGATAGTATAAGGACAAGACAATGGCTACATCAGCATGCCAGCTTAAAAGAATCAAGAAGCCCCAGTGGGAAAGTACATTTCAGAACTTCAAATAAGTACCAGCTTGCATATATAAAAACATACCATGATAAATGCCCAGGTGGTTTCTTTTGGAGATAAGAAAACTAAGCATTTTCTATCAAAACTGGACTGACCAATTTACAAATATCCTAGCAACAATGTGCTGTGTAGCATTGCTTTCAGGTGTAGCAAATTCTTGCACCAAAGTAGGTAAAACCAGTGAAAAACACAAGGCGTGGACACAAATGAATAGACAGATGGCATTCCAGAGGGGCTTTTATTTTTTGTAATGAATGGGAATTTAGAAAATGCTTTATTATTAACACCAGTCTTTTAATCCACTTTACAGAAAATGTCAATGTAGTTATCCAAAATAAATAAGAAAAGGAAACATGTTCAGGCCTTGGGGATTGCCTAAAGTGGTTATTTGGAATCGGGCATGCATATTTATATGCTTATCAACCTGCTGAAGTAAGAAAAGAGTGTCATCATAGCAGGAAGGGAAATATTGCTCCACAGATATAATAAACTGTAATAACCTAGAAGACTGAAAAAAAGATAACCTAGAAAACTGAGAAAGGAAATTGCTGCCACTTCTACTCAGGCTATTCACAACCAAAATATCAATAGCACATTCTTCTCATTCTTATTCAGTTCCTTAGCAAGTGTCATGTATTAGCCCTCATAACGAAGACAACGGAATATCATTAGTCTGCAAAAATGTCAGTGACGACAGAAAACGGATGAAAATTGATATTCCTTATCAAATTCTGATTTATCCTACTTCTCTAATGCACTGCCCACATTTAATGTAGCTGAAAGGTTTTGAAGATTCACACACACACACACACACAAAGAAACACATAAATGTATTGTATAGTGTTGATGTGCATTCTCTGGGAAAAACTGGTGTGCATTATGTGAAGATTTTTAAAATGTGTGAATTACATTTCCCAGTAATACTATTACTAAATTTGCAGATGATAAACAGTGGTGGGACTGATCTCTCGGGGTGGGGGATGGGATGAGTCTGCTTATTGAGATGAGGTGGAACGGTTGCTTTCATGGTGTGAAGACAATAACTTGGTCCTTAACACAAATAAGACCAAGGAGCTTATAATGGACTATAGAAGGAATAGATCAGACACCCAGCCATTGCTTATCAATGGAGTGGAGCAAGTGGCCAGTTTTAAGTTTCTGGGGGTTATCATAAAAGAGGACCTGACCTGGGGCACTCACATTGCAGCACTGGTCAAAAGGGCCCAGCAGAGATTATACTACTTGAGACTTCTCAGGAAACAACAACTGAATGAAAAACTGCTGGTGACCTTCTACTGCTGCACCATAGAGAGTATTTTAACTTACTGCATCTATGTATGGTTTGCAAATTGCACAGTGGCAGATAGGACAGCACTCCAAAGGGTCAACGTTATTGCCCAGAGGATCATTGATTGCCCTTTTCCCTCCTTGGAAGAGCTTTATAGCTCCCGCTGCCTTAAGAAAGTTCAAAACATTCTTAAAGATCCATTTCATTCTGGGCACCCTTTTTTTGAACTATTACCATCTGGCAGACAGTATAGGTCAATAAAAACAGGAATAAATAGGCTGAAAAACCTTCTATCCCAGGGCAATAACCATACTGAATTCTAAGGTATAGTGCAATTTCGGGTTTTCAATTTCAATTATATAGAATGTAAAGGATGTATATTTGTGTTTTTATTTTTATAGTTATAATGTACACTGAAGATGGCATTTATTTTCATTGCACCATGTGCAATGACAATAAATTAAACTGTAAAATAAAATGTCCACTTTTTTATTGCCATAGAAAATTCAAACTGAATAATTAAGATCAAGAGACTAGGACCAAGGGTTACACATTGAAAACAAATATATCTTTTGTCCTTTGAAGTAACACTTTTTGCTGACTTTATTATTTCATATAGTTTTCCATATTACCATGGCTACCAGTATTTTGTCATTCATTCATTCATTCATTCATTCATTCATTCATTCATTCATTCATATTTCTACTTTGTTCTTCCTTCAGGAGCTAAGGGGAATATTTTCATTTTCCCTCGTAGCAGCAACTGTGTAAAGTAAGTTGGGCTCAGAACGAATGACTATGTAATAAGCTTCCATGTCGGAGGATAAACCTCCCCCAGTGCTAGTAATGGGCCATTACTGGTTTAAGGTTTATATTATAAAAACAAAAACTTGACAGGAAAGTTGAAGAAAGAGATACAGGGGCTAGTTTTGGCTATACAAGATCAAGTTTTAAGAACAACTGCATACAAAGCCAGAATTGAGAAGACACCAACAGACAGCAAATGCCACATCTGCAAAAAACTGAAGAAACAATGGCTCATCTAATTAGCTGTTTCAAAAAGATTAAACAGACTAACTACAAAAAATGGCATGACAAAGTAGTTAACAATGGCGCATTAGAAGATCAGCAAGAAATACCACTTGCCTGTAAGTAAGAACTGATGGGACCACCAAAAAAAGAAAAAGAAAAAGAAAAAAAAAAGAAAAGAAAAGGAAAAAAAGAAATAAAAAATAAAGAAGCTAAAGTGCTCTGGGACTTAAGAATTCAAACACATAGGTACCTGCCATTTAACATTCCAGAGTTAACAACTGTCAATAAGAAAGACAAAAAAAAAAGTCTGGATAGTGAATGTTGTAATACCTAACACAGAAGAATACAAAAGCCTGCAAACAGAAGTAGAAAGACTGTGGCAAAAGAAAGCAAAGATGGTACCAACAGTACCTCAGCAGTAGAAATTGAAAAACAAGAGGTTTTTTTTTTTCAGAAAAGCAATTGAAAGATAAATATTAAACATCACAAATTATATAATAGATGCCTTTACAGGTCCTATTTTATTTACCCAGCACTATTTTTTTTTAATTTTTAATAATAATAAAATAGTACAATATCCTGCTTTACTGTGCTAAAGTTCTCAAGATAGCTTGATACGATTAACGTTTGTAGGAAAGATTTTACAGTCCTTAAACTAGGTTCTATAATAAACGAGAATGCTAAAAAAAGTTCCTTAAAGTTTTTTAAAATATGGCAGAATGAGTTGAGGAATCAGGAAGAAGATGCTACTATAAATAAGGAAGCCATCAATGCACATTTTTTTAAAACAAAAATGTTATCCAGCTGAATGAAAGTAAGGCAGAAAGACACTGACTACCTAATATGATTGCCCTGTTTTCTTTAAATAAAGAATTTTAAAATTCTACATGGAGCCATAAGGTTGTTCCAAAGCTATATTTAATCTACATATAGACAACTTGGAGGGTAGAATTTCACTGAGATTTGCCAGAATCGAAACAGGTTATGGTTACCTTGGATGAGGCTCCCCAGAACTCATTTCACCTATATAAAAAACAATTGGGATTTAGTGGGAGTGGTGTAAGAGAACATATAACAGAAATATTTTTGCGATGATGCAGTGAAATTTCCAAAAGTTGAGCTGCAGTCAAACTACCTGTTAACCATGGTTCACCAGTGTTCCTTCCTAATTTTTTCCTGTAGCAAATGATTTACTATCTTTTCATTCATAGGTAAGTAGTTAGCAAATCTGCATCAACATGGTTTAGACTTGTTTGAACTCTCTATAAACCATGGATTGAAACGTCTTAAACCAGGGCATGAAACTTCTAAAATCCTGCATCAAATTAAGAATAAATTGCTTTTGTGTGTATAGCAATATAAATGCTATTTCCGTACGATGAAGCCCCATGCTGCAACAGCATATATATGAAAAAACAAGTTACATTAAAATAGAGCATTCTTCAAATAACACCTAGATTACTTTATGTTTAGGGAGATGATTTACTTCAGTCACGATTGCAATTCGGATGATCACCTAATTTGCTGTAAATCGGGACTGGAATCTCCATTCAGTTATGAAATCTACTTGGTTACTTTGGGCCAGTCTCCTAACTCTAGCCTACTAGTTGCTGTGGATGTGTATCTTTCCCAAGTGACCTGCATCTTTTAACCCAATATCAATTGGGTTAAAATCCACAGCTTTGCATAGGTTACATGTTTTCAAAAGGATCTGATCAAAGGGAAATGTACTGAATGATCTAAACCAGAGGTGGGTTTCAGCAGGTTCTAATCAGTTCTGGAGAACCGGTAGCAGAAATTTTGAGTAGTTCGGAGAACCGGTAGTAAAAATTCTGACTGGCCCCGCCCCCATCTATTCTCTGCCTCCTGAGTCCCAGCTGATCAGGAGGAAATGGGGATTTTGCAGTAACCTTCCCCTGGAGCGGGGAGGGAATGGAGATTTTACAGTATCCTTCCCCTGCCACGCCCACCAAGCCACGCCCACCAAGCCATGCCATGCCCACCAAGCCATGCCCATAGAACCGGTAGTAAAAAATTTTGAAACCCACCACTGATCTAAACTGGTAAATATTTCTAGAGTAAAGCCAAGTTTTTATCATACAAAGCTAGCATTAAGAAACACTGAAGATAGGAATGTAGACCATAAAGACTATACCTCAGGCCATTTAAATTAAATGAAAGAATGTGTGTGTACCTAATATAATACAAACTTGTCCTTTAACTAAAAACTTCATTTTATGAGAGAGCTTTAGGCTTTTGCTATTGATAAAAAAATGGTTGATGAGTTTTCTAGGGAGACCTTTTTTTATTGATATGCAAACTTATTAACTGCAAGAACAGATGGACGCTTACATTTGCAAAATCAACAAATGCAAGCTATCACTGCTTATGGTTTTGCTTAATCTGGTTAACAAACTTCTTCTGAGGTAATACAACAAACAAACAATATTGTAATAATTATAAGCATATAATATATGCTTTACTATATTGAAAATGATTTCCTTATCTTTTTTAAACTAATAACTAAAATTGTGGTCATAATTTAAAAATTGTTAATAGTTTTAATCCAGGGAAATGAGCATATGACCTGAAGGGCTAGGAGAGATTTATTATACCACAATCTGTTCAATTGGCTTCTATTACCTATATTATTTTTAGTATCCTATATCAAAATGTCTCCCACTTGTGGATGGTTATATTTTGCTAATCAGTTCAGCAGCAACTGGCAGAAATAAAAAGATTATAGGATTAGGCTGCGTACAACAAGAATCTGTTTTTCATTCTTTATTTCCCCTACTCCTTTCTCCATCCCTATTATTTATTGGATGGCCATATGACATATATTAACAAATGCCCTATTTTGACACTCTAAAACTGCACAGAATACAATACATCAAAGCAAAATACATTGTAAAAGATCTAGAGGCAATCTGCTGACAATCCCACCCCTTAAGAAGTGCAGAAGGCTTTCTTTGCCATAGATTAGGGTTTCCAAACTCTCTGGAAGGTGCAGGCAAGAGTCCAAGTAAGATGTGAATTTTTAGTAAATCTTTACTTACAATAATTCTACCTTTCCCAAAGCTTCATTATGTTGCTTTCACTGTTTATCTGTGTTCATTTTGGTCTTTGGATTTTTAGGGCAGGTGTGCATATATTAAAGTTACACAAAAGATTGATGGAAAAAACCTTAGGTATCCTTGCCACAGACTATACTCTTTGGAACACATTTCTCCTGGAAAGTCTACTGGATCTCTTTCCCTATCATATTTCACAAAACCACACTATTCTAATATCTACTTGGCTTGCATAGACTGATTGTGGATGTTCAGTTGCACATAGATAATAATGTTGCTTTTTATGCTGGGTGTTATTGTCTCATTCTGCTTTGGTGCTTTTCCCCCCCTCAAGTTGCAATTGATAGGGAAAATATTGTTAAATAAGTAGATAAATACATTTGAGCTACCATTTATATAATAGGACATTCTTAGAATAGAATATTATTATTTTTATTTATTTTTTATTCATTGTATGTATTCTATTTATTATTATTATTTGAGCTCACCAGTCATTTTTTCTTTTGATCCAGTTCTAAAAGTACTTTATTTTTCAACAATCCAATCCAATCACACTAATTACCTAATTTTCCATCACTTCTTTTTAGCAAGGCTTCACTTAAACTTTTCACTCACTGATATGCCTGAGCCACAGATCAGTGGTGGGATTCAGACAGTTCGCACCACTTCGGGAGAACCGGTTGTTAACTTTCTGAGCAGTTTGGCAAACTGGTGGTTGGAAGAAATTATTAGGGCAGAGAACCGGTTGTTAAATTACTTGAATCCCACCACTGCCACAGATGTTATGTTTATTGTTAAAATACAGTAGATAGATAATATGATTTCATGGCATAGGTGAAATGAAGCTCCACACAAAATACTGTCTAAACCTCTTGGCCAAGTATCACCTAATGGTCTCTTACTGTCAAAATAAAGGTCCACATTGGTCACATCTATGGTTTCCACTGACACACCTTTGTAGGGTGATATCTTTCAACTTTCCAAAATAAAGAAATGCATTACAAAAAGACGTTTAATAACCCCAACTAACCTGGTTAAAATGTTTATCGCTGACTACAGGAAATAAAGCATTTATCTCAAATAGAAACACAAATTTATAAATAAATAAAAATACATTTCTCCCCTTGTGCAGGCATTGTACTTAAACTGAAAAAAAATGTCTAAAATTGAATTAAAGTACTTTCAAGCATTCATATGCCTCCCCAACTAAATGATGCCCTTGCCACCTCCAAATTTGATGCAAAATATATAAAATTTCTCTCTCATGCCTCACTCTTATGTACCATTTAACCATTTCATAGTTAATGAGAAGAGAAAAAAACAGTTTCAATCAGCTTGTAATGATTTGGAGGTTGTGAGTACCTCCTCCTGCCAGTTTAGTAACTTGTCCCCATGGTCACTGCCATTCACAGTAGGACTGAAATACAGCCACACTACCATAAATATGCATAGTCAGGGCTTGTCTATCCAAGGACATTTGTTTGCATTATTTACAAAAACCGTGGATCATAGAGAAAATAGATAATAAGAATTTAATTTATTTTATTATGTGGAGGGAGTGAAAAGATTTATTGTATCCTAATCAATGGAAGTTCAGGGCATAAGGAAACTTAGCAGAAGCTGTCCTGAAGATATTGGTGAAAAGCACAAATTAGTTAACATTTACTATTACAATTAACAGACTCACACAAATGTAGCCATGGCTTAGTTGCAGTATGGATGTAACCTGACCCCCAGACTACATTTCATTTAAATTGTTTTATGATATAAATAGATAAGATAGTAGGTCTTTAATTAACAGGAAAAAGTAAAACCTTACAAAATTGCCTTTTTTAGGATTGAATCAGTCAGTCAGTCAGTCAGTCAGTCAGTCAGTCAGTCAATCAATCAATCAATCAATCAATCTTTGTTTCTAAATCAACAAAGCCATTACCAATGTAGCCCATACAATATATTTCATGTCTAGATGATACAAAATCAAGCAATGATCAAATGCTAGCCAACCCCTTCTGAATCCTACTTGCTTATGTCCGTCTGAATTCACTTCAAGAGATAAATGTTCTCAATAAGTAACTATTATAACTTTTACAATTTACTAATGACACATAAATAAGGTTAGTTAGAAGTCTTATTCCCATTTATTCATTTTTTTTTTGAGATTAACAGCCTCCAACCATGACAAAGTTGTCCAGTTTGTTTCTTTGTGTAAACAGAGTCTAAACATGACTATCACTAACTATTAGCCTTTAGAAATTCAGGCTTTACTGGCTCTCACCTCTGAGCTCTCATATCATTTCATGGGAGTTAAAGCATTTAATTTCCTCAAAATACACATAATTAGTCAAAATATTCACACATTAATTTATAGATGAAGATGCATGTTCCTAAAGGCTATTGTTACTTCAAATGGAAACTTAATACAATGTATTGGGGAAAACTGGGAGCAGGAATCAGTCATTCTATTGTCTAGATGCTAACTGATGATCAGAAAATTCAAGTTTTCACTGTTCTACCTTAAGTTTAGGCAGATTTTCCAACAGAGGACTCTGCTTAACAGTTCTTCAAATTGAGCTTTGTACTCTATAAAGTAAGGCACATGTCCATCCTACACACTAAATTCCATATAAATAAACATTTTTCTTAGTTTCAAACAAATGCCAATTGATATGTGTGGTAAGGCAAGGTAGCACGTAATTCTGGAAATGACCTCTTTAACGATATCAGCAGCACATTTCTGGTCAGTAGATTTTGGAAGTTAATTGTCTATTGAGAACTTTAAAAAGCATTTTTGTCTTACGGTTTTGAAAACAGAAGCTTATGAGATTCATGACACCTGTTCTGGAAAAGTTAACCTGTTTTTAAAAACCAAGGATATATATTCTATTTCTGATGATTCTGGAAGAGAAATGTTGCCAGTATATGCCTAATTAGAAATGTGCAATGTAGTCACAATGTGTTTAATGGTGGAAGTTGAAGAATACTGTTTCTCTGTGCCCAAATGTTTCTGAGAACAATCTGAGCAATATTTAAGCAGCAGGTTTTATAACATGGTGTGTGTGTGTGTGTGATAGCTCAGCAGTTAAAGAGTGCTACATAATAGGATGAGCTCCCATATTTGCCCTAGCTTCTGCCTATCTAGCAGTTTGAAAGCATGCAAATGTGAATAGATAAATAGGTACCACTTTGGTGGGAAGATGAGTGTTCAATATGCTTCATGTCTTTGGACAAGGCTGGCTCCCTCAGCTAAGAAATGGAGATGAGTATCACTCCCTATAGTTGGACATGACTGGACAGGGAAAACCTTTGCCTTTTATAATAGAAAGAAGGATGTACAGAATATACATTATAAGAACAGGTAAAGCTAAGCTACTTTTTATTAGCTGTCCATGCCTGCATGGGATTCCTGTATATATGAGCTAATTCTTCTTTATTGAAAAGCTATATTAACAAAATCTTGTAAGTCCAAAAGTGAAGTTCTCCCACCATCTCCTTTACAGCCTGAGAAACTAGGGAGGGTCCCTTCTAAGTCTTTTGCCCTGCCCAACATGCAGCAGTGGTAATACAGTCTCTTATCCAAGTGTTCCTGGCAGCATCCACTCACTCTGTCTCCCAAGGTTTTTTCCACATACCATTACAGGAAGGAAGTTGGGGTAAGTAAAAATCACGCTGTCTCGAAATACTGGTGACTATATATATATATATATATATATATATATATATATATATATATATTTATATTTATTTATAATATTTATATGCCGCCCTTCTCCCTAAGGCCTCGGGGCGGCTCACAAAATAAAACAACAATAAATATCACATTACCCCCTTTTTAAAGATTTTAGATTTTTAAATTGTCCAAATCGGGTTTTAGTTATGAGGTTTTTAAATTTACAGCCAACATTTATAATTCTTTTAGATTTTAAATTTTGTATTGACTGTTTTTTTATTTCTGGCTGTATACCGCCCTGAGTCCAGCAGGAGAAGGGCGGTTTATAAACTGAATAAAATAAAAATAAATAAATTAATTAAAAGGTCGATAAAAACGCCAACAATTAAAATAAAACTCCCAACAGATCAGGCAATTTGATTAAAAAGCCATGTCTTCAGGTCCCTGCGGAAGGAACAAAGGTCCGTGGCCGTCCGGAGCCCAGTGCGTAGCTCGTTCCAGAGGGTCGGCGTAGCCACAGAGAACACCCTCATCCTGGGCGCCACCAGCCGACATTGTCTGGTCGATGGCACCCGGAGGAGGGCAGTCCAATGTGCACGCACCGGACGGTGGGAGGCCAGTAGGAGGTGGTCCTGCAAGTACCCTGGGCCCATGCCATGGAGGGCTTTATAGGTTAATACCAGCACTTTGAAGCGGATCCAGAGGACCACAGGCAACCAGTGCAACTCGCGCAGGAGTGGTGTAACACGGGAGTAAAGTTAGTTGGATTTTTTTTTTAGAGTTTATAAATTTTCTTGTGATAATTTTAATCATACCTGTGTCAACATGTTGCAAGCTGCTCAGTCTTTGGAAATACAGCAGTTTATAAACCACAATAAATAAATAAAAACATCCCTCCTTATATATTCCACCTTAAGTTTAAAAAGACTACCCAGTTTTGAAGGTCTGAGTGAATATAGGATCTTGTTATGTTATTAAAATAAAATACCATTAATTTTGAATTGCATTACTTTTGATCGGTATACTTTGTGAACTGGAAATGAATTCCTTTTCGCTATATAATTGTGAGCATTTTTAATTCTTAGTGGGCTGGAATGTAAGTCTTATTTTAAATATTGTTGTCATGCTAATTTCCAGATAAACCTTTCTCAGAGAATGGCCTTTGAAAAATCATGAAGAAACAGAGCTATTAATGGCTATCACAGGGGTTCCCAAACTTGGCAGCTTTAAGACTTGTGGACTTCGACTCCCAGAATTCTTCAGCCAACTATGCTGGCTGGAGAATTCTGGGAGTCGAAGTCCACAAGTCTTAAAGCTGCCAAGTTTGGGAACCCCTGGGCTATCAGTATTGGTTCCACGCAGCATGGAACTTCTATCATCAGACCTTGCATGTTTCTGAATGCCAATTGCTAAGAAACAAAAGTGAGAATGTAGTCTTGCTCTCATATCATGCTTGCAGGAGGGCACTGGGAATAAAATAATATATACTTACACCAAATATACCTTAATCCAGAAAGTCTATATTCTTAACAGCTTGGTAACAATTTTACACAGAGCTGCCATTAGTAGTAATACAGGTAGTTTTCGACTTATTAGCACAATTGAGTCCGAAATTCCTATGGCTAAATGAGACAGTTGTTAAGTGAGTTTTGCCTCATTTTACGACCTTTCTTGCCACAGTTGCTAAATGTAATCACTGCAGTTGTTAAGTTAGTAGTATGGCTGTTAACTGAATCTGGCTTCCCCTTTGACTTTGATTGTCAGAAGATCACAAAAAGTGATCACATGATCCCAGGACACTGCAACAGTCACAAATATGAATCAATTCCCAAATGTCTGAATTTTGGCCATATGACCATGAGGATGCTACAATAGTCTTAAGTGTGAAAAATGGTCATACGCCACTTTTTCAGTGCCATTTTAACTTTGAACGGTCACTAAATGAATTGCTGTAAGTCGAAGACTACCTGTAGTAATAATTTATACTTATGCCCTATATCAGTGATGGCTAACCTTTTTGCCATCGCGTGCCAAAAGCGGGGGGAGCGCGGTGGGGTCACATGCACGCGTGCCCACATCCATAATTCTATGCGCCCTGCTCCCCCGTGTTCCTCCCCCCTGCTTTTGGCACATGATGGCCCGGTAGGCCCGTTTTTTGCTCTCCCCAGGCTCCAGAGCCTTTCTAGGCACCTGAGGAGGGCAAAAACAGCCTGCTCTACTTCCCCAGAGGCCCTCCGGAGGCCGGAAACTGTGTTTCCTGACTTCTGGTGGGCCCAGAAGGCCCGAAAATCAGCACACGTACATGTGTCAGAGCTGAGCTCGCGTGCCCACCGATATGGCTCCGCGTGCCACCTGTGGCACCCGTGCCATAGGTTCGCCATCACGGCCCTATATCCTACCAGAAACATAGTCAAACTTTTATGAAGTAATGGACGAATATCCCAAGTACAATTTTTAGTATAATAATGACAGAACATTCACAGTCAATATTTTAAAGCAAAAGGTGAAATCAAACCTTATTCAATATAGGACCCTTCCGTAATGTCAGATCAGACATGGGATATAGGTACAGATAGTACTCGACTTACAACAGTTCACTTAGTGACCATTCAAAGTTATGATGGCACTGAAAAAAGTGACTTATGATCATTTTTTACACTTGTGACCGTTGCAACATCCCCATGGTCATGTGAGTTACATTCAGATGCTTGACAACTGACTCACATTTATGATGGTTGCAGTGTCATGGGGTCATGTGTTGCGACCTTCAGACAAGCAAAATCAATGGGGGAGCCAGATTCACTTAACAACCATGTTACTAATTTAACAACTGCAGTGATTCACTTAACAAATGTGGCAAGAAAAGTAATAAAAATGGGGCAAATCTCACTTAACAAATTTTTCACTTAGCAACATAAATTTTGGGGTCAATTGTGGTCGTAAGTTGAGGACTACCTGTACTGTATCAGTTGCCTGCAAGCAGTGCAGAAATGCAAAAGGATTCATTTTCAATTATTGCAGATCAATGCCTTCTAAGTGCCTTTCCGCTATCTGAATTTTACCACTTAGATTATTCTTTGTCTTGTTCATGATGATACACCGAGAACATAATCACTTCCTACTCCTCCTGTGGGATGTCCAAAATTACCTCCAGAAAATTAAATCTGTCTTAATCCTACCCAAAATTTCACAGTACCTAATTACAGAATTGCAATCAATCATTAAAGCAAAAGAGATGCCATTTGTGAATTTCACAGCTAATCTTATTGCAGACTCAAATCCTAGCACAGGGCTTTTTAGTGCATGTGCTTGTCCCATTGCAAACTTAATTAAAGCAAACAATTTGCTTAAAGCCTGTCAAATTAAGGGGAAAAATTTCCCTGGATAGAAAAAGAAAGAACTCTTGGCTTAAGGTCTACAGAATGTATTTCCTTAGAAAACCTGACAGTAAGAGCTCAGCCAACATCTCCTGCCATTGACAGCTGTCAGAAGAGACAGACAAGAGGTGCTCCTATTGCCAGAACAATAATTTCCCTAGTTTAGTGTGCAGTCTCACATCTACCTCCGCGAAGAGTCTATTTTATGTTAATATTCCTTCTTCCCTCCCCCCTCCCCCCCTTCCCCTCCTTTTCTTGCATGACAGTATTACAGAACTATTTAGTTTTAAACAACTTGACAATCACTAAATTTGCAATGGTAAAATTTATTCACCTAATTTGGTTTTGTTTCCAGGATCAGATGTGCTTCTTTTTCTGTTTTCTTTCTCTATATCCTGCAGAGTTATATACATCTATGATACATTCCCAATTCCAGATGGGAACTACAGTATATTCACTGCAATACTATCTCAAGATTCCCCTTCAGAAATGGATACACACACTAGCTAACGAGAGAAGTAATGCCTCCTTTTATTAAAGACATGCTTCCTATGGTCATCCCTTTTGTTTTTTTGTTTTTTGTTTTGGTATGAAGAAATGAGATCCACTGCTCATGGCTCATACTGACAGCCCACCCTATGGTTTGTTCAGAACATAATTTCCCCCATAAACAAAGTCACATGCTTGACAAAGTGACCTTTGAAGTTCTTAATGGCACAGGTGCAGGCTAACTGATGAACTATCTCATCCCACTAGGACAGAGGTGGGGAACTATGGCTCCTTTATGATTTATGGACTTCAACTCCCAGAATTCCTGAGCCATAGTTCCCTTCACTAGAAACAATCCCATCCTATTCATGCTGGCATAAAGGGCCTACTTTGGATCCCGCCAAAGAACTCTTGACTATCAGAATCCGGAAGAAGAGTCTTCTTTGCTGCAGGGGTGTCAAACTGGCGGCCCACGCGCCAGATGCATCATGCCTAGGCCATTCCCGCACCAGCTCCACAAATGGAAAAAATGTTGCAAAACATCAGGTGACAGCAATGCAATGTGGCGAATTTGACACCCGTGCACTAGGGTAAAATCTGCCCCCTTCCCTCCCCCCGCTCCTATCCTTTCACAAGGGTTGGGACCAGATGGGGGAGTTCTGAGCTGCAGGTGGCTGTTGGATTGATGGCATAATCTACCTTCCTCTTTGCTCTCCATCCGTCCAACTTTTTCTTATCATATTAATGTATTCTCACTGTGTTCCTTTTTCATTGTTTATTTTATTGTTCTAGTATTTTCCTCTTTTCGGTTTACACTCTTTTTATTTCTTCCTTTTTATTGTTGAAAGCCACGTAGACTAGCCCAAGGAGGCAGCAAATAAATTTAACAAATAAATAAATAAAATGAGAGAAACTACCTACACACATTTTCTAAAACTGCCACACTTTCTTTACTATCATCTTTCCTTTCCTTTCCTTTCCTTTCTCTTTTCTTCTTTTTCTTTCTTCTCTCTCTCTCTCTCTCTCTCTTATCCATCAATCTAATCTATCTATATAATAATCATCTCTCTATCTATCAACTAACAGTGAGGAAATCATAGCTTTTAGGCTTCCTTTAAGCATAGAACCTTTCTCACTCCTAGAATGGGAACTTGTAAAAAACACCATCTACTAACATGTCCTAGACCACTCAAAACCTTATACAATCACATAAGGTTTTAGTATTCTTACCTAAAACATTATATTTAGCTGAGGAGAGTCTGTATCAGCTTTCTTCATCCTAGATGCCTTCTAGAAGTAACTTTTACTTCCCAGAACCTCTCAGGCAGTATGGGCTTTTCTGGAAGGTATAGGGTCAAGCAAAGTCTGAGCCAAACTGCAAGAGATCTCAATGATGATATCTTGGGTATTTAGTACAGGTAGTCCTCAACTTACAACATTTCATTTAGTGACTGTTCAAAGTTACAGAAAGTAACTTTGAAAAAACTACTGAAAAAAGTGACTTATGATGGTTTTTCACACTTATGACTGTTGCAGCATCTCCATGGTCACGTGGTTAAAATTCACACTTGGCAATGGACTCATATTTATAATGCTTGCAGTGTCCCAGGGTTGTGTGGTCACTTTTTGTGACCTTCTGACAAACAAAATCAATGGGGAAGCCAGATTCATTTAACAACCATGTTCCTAACTTAATAACTGCAATGATTCACTTAACAACTTCACCGCTTTGAGATATTTGTAAAAAAGGCAGGAAATGAATGAATGAATGATATTGCAATTTTCAAATTCAGATTGAAATGTCGATTTGACTGTAAAATTGGGACAGAAAAATATTTGGTAGAAACACCACTAAGTGTTAGGAAAGAGGACCACTTTCCCATGCTACAATGGCTGAGAATTGGTGTGTCAGTTCCTCTTAGCTTAGTGGCCTTCCAGAGTTAGTGTGGAACTTTTTTCTTAACCTGAATGGAGAATCAATAAAAATGAGTGTCTTATGGCTTTCTGACAACCTATTACAGTTGAAAAGTACAAGCTGAATCTTCAATGAGAAATGGAACGGCTTTTATTGCACTTAAGTAAAAGTGTAAGCAGAGTGTCAGGCCTCACATAGGTATTCTACAGATCACTCCTTCCAGTTCCACTCTGTGGTGCCTCAGTGGAGACAAATTCCTCTCTTTTTTTCAGTCGCATCAACTGTTCCTAGACAGAATCAAGTAACTCTGAATTAGGTAGGTCTGTGCTTTCTGTCATGGCTGAACTGAGATGTCAGAGCTCAAATCATTGCCTCAAAATAGTGACAACTGATTGAGAAAAATGCTGAGCACCGAACTGTGAACAAGTGGGTGTTCCCAGCGCTTTGGAGAATTTTGCCTGCAACTGGGAGCTTTACAAACAATTTATAGCTAGGAAACCAGTTTAAAAATCAATGCAGCAGCCAACTCAGGGAGATAACAGAGAGCGGATGCATTATAGTCTCATAGGCTTTCCCTGTTGTTCAAACAGTCATCTATATGGTAGTTATTTCCACTGCCCTTTTATTATGCTATCTATTTTAAAATCGGCAATGAATTAGCTAGTACTCTGCTAATTTCCACACTCTGAAAAGAAATCTTTGTAGCCCAAAGATGTATAAGGAAGATACAGTAAATACTTATGCCTTAGTCATTTCCTGTTTGGGTTACTGCAACATGCTCTGAATGGAGCTGCCCTTTAAAACCATCTGGAAGTTACAATTGGACCAGAATCATGTTGTGTGAACTGTATTGTCTTCCGGTTTCTTTCTAGGTGCAATTCAAGATGCTGGTTATTACTGTTAAAGCCCTATATGGCACAGAACCTTTCCCCCAGGACTTCTATCCATCCTTAGATAGGCACGTTCCTGGTCCTTTCCTTTAAATACTGCATCTTATGGATTCTTGGATGTGTGCATTTTCTAGGGCAGTCCTTGCCCTATAGAACACCTTTTGTCCTTGGAATTTGATAGGCTCCTAATCCTCCAAAAAGGCCTGTTCCCTTCCTTCAAGTGTTGGGATAGTGCAAGATTGAGGAGAGTTTTTGTGATGGACTACTTGTTAAAAAGTTTATTATGGTGCCAGGTTTCTTTACAATCTGTGGTTTTAATAGATATATGCTTATATTAATTGATGATAATGATACCATTTTAACTGTTGGTTATCAAACAGAATTCAGTATGATTGGTTATATACATTTTATTATTTTATTAGTCATATTTCTATGCTGCCCACTCTCCGAGGACTCTGGGCGGCTCACACCAAAGACAGTATACTAAATAGCATATTGCCCCCAACAATCTGGGTCCTCATTTTACCCACCTCGGAAGGATGGAAGGCTGAGTCAACCTTGAGCCGGTGAGATTTGATCCGCTGATCTGCTGAACTAGCAGTCAGCTGAAGTAGCTGCAGTACTGCACTCTAACCACTGCACCACCTCGGCTCTTCATATTTCAAACAAACAAACAAACATGGCAGAATTCATTGCAAAGAGAAGGGAAAACTTTTTACCCAATCTGGCCAGTAATATCTTCAAATATTACTCAAAATAATGGTGTAAGAGTATCACCAGTTGGCTTGTCCAACTAGAGGTAAAATATGTCTAGTTAATTAATTTACACAAATGACATAATATAATGAAAAATACCGCATAGGTGAAGATAACAATCAGAACAAATAAGTATCATGAGTCTATAAATTCCAAGTCCTATAAAGTCCAAGTACTGTATCTCTAACCACAATTCTGAGAAAACTTGAAAAATCTGGCCATTTTCTTTAGTGACTTTAGCAGAGAGGTCTACAAGTGTGGTGAAAAACAGGTGCAGTTTGCATTTCCTATGTTTTCATGATGCTGCCTTAAAAATAGAAGTGCTCTGGAACTCCTATGCAAACAAATCCAGCTCCTGACCAAAGCTGGAGAACAATTTTTTTGCTCTCTTTCTCAAACCCAGATGGAACATATGTTTTGCTTTGTTTTAGACCGGGGTGTCAAACTCAAGGCCCGTGGAATGCTCAGCCCTCCTAAACTCTGTTTTCACTGGTAGAAGGTTCCAGGAGGTCATCGCAGCTGGCAGACTGCTTGGCCCACTACAGGAGCCCCCGACGCGAGTTACAGGAGCTGGCCACACTCACCCTGGGCCCCCCCAGGTCAAACACAACCCTGATGCAGTCCTCAATGAAATCAAGTTTGACACCCCTGTTTTAGACTGAAGACCAGGAGCAAGCAAAGTGCTTGAATATGGCTTAAAACCTAGCATCCAGCAAGCTCTGGAGTACAGGGCAGAAAAATTACACTCAGAGAGCTTACTTCTGATTGTTATAATCACTTGCAAACTGTCTAAAGTTACTCTGGTGACTAAGATAATCAATAGACAGACAGACAGATTGCAAAATTCCTTGCTACCCACTCTCTTTCTTTTTACTGAAAAGGAAAAAAGGATTTAAGTGGGTTTGAGCAGGAACAAATACAACTTGTTTGTTGTCGTAAAGCAAAGTTCTGATCTGGAATTGTGTACACAATGTGTTCTATTGTTTTCACTTTAAAATTATAACCACATAGTCTGTTACCATAATATACACTTTTAAACTTCCCAAAGTGTGGGAACAGCCAAAACTGTGATGACGTTAAAACAAGTAGCAATAAATGTTACCGTATATTTAAATATTTTTATGTCTGGAGGTCCTCTGTTTGCTGATCAGACCTGTTACAATACATTTAACTCAACAGAATCCTATCACTGTCTTAAAACTGAACTTGATAAACAGTGGGGAACCCCAAAGATAGACCTAAATGAAATTAAATTTCCTTTTTTTTAATTAAAAAGTTTTTTATTAATAATTTAAACTTAAAAAAACAATGGTTTGACATCTCCAGTTTCTAACATTTCCATCTAATTCAAATTAATAAATAATATATTCCTTAATCTATATACAAATTTACATATATCTTACTTCATTACATGTCAAGCATACTACATAATTCCTCCTAAACAACTGTATCCAAATCCAATAAACCTATATCTTACTCACAAGTTCAGTATACATTGACATATATATTTCTAGACATTCACTACACCTTCTTCTTGGTGTTCTTCCTCTTGTCTAACCATTCATAAAATTTAGTCCAGATTTCATAATATGTTGATTCACTTTTATTTTTGACTTCCAAAGTGAGTCCGCACATTTCTGCACAATTGAAGATTTTACATAACACTTAAATTTTCAATAGCTACACGAAAACCCATTATCCAAAATTATTTACCATATATTAGCTCAATAAGTGTCTTGTCCATACAAAAATGGAATTATTTTGCTTGGGAAAGTTTATTGAATAGCTAAAATCAAATGAATTGCCATCACTGGGCCTATTAGCTGAGTCAGTGTGATAGGGGAATAATACATACAGGAACATTGTGATTGATTGATTGCCAGAATGAAACATTCCCTACTTATATTCTCTACAGCTAATTTATGTTGGGCAAAGAATAGGGCATAGTGTTTTGCCATGTAGTGTTTTGCCATCCTGTTTTCAACCTGAGTGAAGAACTGTTTACTGAAATGAAATGTATCTGGTCAATGCAATGTATCTGGTCCTGTAACGTTATAACAAGACATGGCATTAAGGCATTCACATCTTAATTGTTCCAAGAAAGACAACATCCACCAACATTTTACATAGACTTCTGGCTCAGTCAATCAATGACTAAAGCAGTTCTGCAATAATGCTTAATTATTAGGGAGAAGTAAATTATAAACCAGCAACAAAAAGATGTTAAGTGCATAAGATGATCTTCAGTTTACACATGGAAATCAGATATATTCAACCACTTGAATCTTCATGGTCTAGCTGTACTACTGGAGAAGCAGCTAACTTTTCTCATCACTTCCCACCAGTGTGGAACAAATGAGACCTTTGAATAAATGAGACACTTTGCTTCCATAATTAGGAGAACATTTTCTCTGAAATACCCAAGCAACCTATGTGATATGAATTGTATAAGTATTTATATCTAAACATTTACCTTATGTTGGGAAGCAGTGGCAGGGAGGAGGGATCAAGCGTGGAGCTTGCCTGAAGTTACTGCATGGCTGCAAAAAGGACTAGGACCACAACCACCCTTAAGTTCCTTGGAGGCTTATCTAACTCTTCCCAAGAGTAGGCTGCCAGACAGGAGAGATTCCTGTATTATAGCCAGAACATAATAGAGTAGTTAGCTCAAACTCTGCATATGTGGACCTGTTTGTTCATTCCTGATACTGTGTTCCATCCAAAAAACCCTGTATTTTTGTTCCTGTTAGGAGTAAAAAACCTCCATTTGTTTTATCATAATTGATTGAAAGTGGGTTCATGCCAGCGGTGAAATCCACTTACCTTCACTACTGGTTCAGAAACGGGAGTACGTGGGAGTATACGCGCACCTCTTTTGCATATGCACAGAAGGTTCTGCGCATGCGCAGATCATAAAAAAAGAGAGACATAATGGTGTCCCGGTGAGTGGGCGGAGCCTTCTGCCGCTAGTGCTACCGGTTTGGTGAGCCAGATAGAATCAGGGAGATTTCACCGCTGGTTCATGCTATGTATGTAGACTTGTGTATATGGAGAAAAGAATGAACTTATCAAACAGAGTTCAAAGCAAATGGAAAACAAAGGCAGAAAAATAGTTTTAAGTAAGTAAATATGGTGGTAATTCTTACTTGTGAAATCAATCTTTATTGTACCATAAAAGAAGTTGTGATGCAATTTCTTTGGATTTGGTTTTATATATAATATGAAGTCCACTAACATAATTGCCTTAGCCATGAAAAATGGTTGGGTGACTTAGGGCCAGTCATTGTCTCTTGGTTGTTGTTGTGGATAAATGGGAGGAGGAGGAAGGAATATTAGGTATGTTCGCTGCCTTGAGTTATTTATAAAGATAATAAAAGCAGGATTTTTTAAAAAAAATCTAAAAAAAAACCTAGCTATCATTTTACAACTTATGTGAAATCAGTTTTAGAAAATCACATTCAGAAAAATATGCCTTCAGACTACTATGCAAAATCCATTACCAATGTCTTTGCCCTCAATTTAGCAATTAAAGTACAACATAAAACACAAAACAGAAACATTTTGTACTGACTGGTGGGTACTCATTTTAAATACAATTTTTTGCTATGAGTTACAAATTGCTGGCAGCAAACAGTTCCTGTGTTGAGATGTTTTTATCTGGTATCCTTTATGACTTCCTTTCTATGATTTTCCCCTTTCCTACTTTAAAAGTAAACTTTGGTTTAATTTTATGGTTTGGTCTTGTACTCTTTCTTTATCCAAACACTGTTGCCTCTGTTCAATGAAAGCATTTCACGACATTATAAACTCCCCCTTTGAAGATAAAAAATAGGTTTCTGAAGCAAAGTATAAGTCAGGACATGCAAATAGTGACTTTAAAAATTGCGACAGAGCAGTTAAAACAAGAGCAACTGCCATTTACACTATTGATTTTGGAGTGACATTAAAGACCAAATTCAATCACTATTCTCCTTGGTTGTCAAAGGTTAATAATAGTTGAATTTTGAACCAAAGAAGTCAGACAAGCATTGCCAGGTAAAAGCAGCAAATTGTTTTCTTGTGAAGCAAAGTCAATATATAATTTATATTTTTTTTCTTTCCTCTTTAGCGGCAGGTTTAAGAACAGACCTGCTGAAAGGGCAGGAGATGGGGATTATGCATCTCTTGAAGCCAGCATTGACTTCAGTTGCCCCACTAAATTGCTCCTTTTCAGATCAAATATTAATTCATCAAATAACATTCATTTATCTTTGAAAAAGACTATTGTTGTGGAAAATCTCTTACAGGGAAAATAATACTTTTCGTAGAATTTTTCTTTCAGATTTTACAGATGGAAGAATGTCTACTAGGTAGTTCCATACATCTCAAGAAATGAATGTAGAAGTTCGCTATTGCTATACCAGTCAACTTTGCCAACATCAGCATGTTCTTAGTTATGGAATACCCAAAGATATCCCCAGATGTCTGGTGGACTATTGTGTAAGAACAGTGTGAGGAATGTAGAATGTGGAGTCAGGCATCAAAATGATACAGATCTGTTTCACATAGCCATGAAGTCCAATGTAAAATTAAGGCAAGTCCATTTTCTGTATCCATACTCATATCATTCTGAAGTTCATTATATTGCCCTTATTATTCACTTGCTATAATATACAAATGTACTAATTCAAATGATTCGGGTCTCAGTTAAGCCATTGATAAATGCAAAAGAATTGAACAATGCTAAAAGATACGAAAGAAACAACAAAAAGTCAAGTGAATTGTCCAATTGCTACACAATAAAATACTTGCTCTTGCTTTTGTCTATACAAGCAAAATAGTACTTCTCCCATCACTCTATAAAAAGGTGACATGCAGTATGATTAAACAATATTTCAGTACTTTAGTTCATACAGAGGTTATATGCCAGAGGGCATAAAGGTTTGATTAGGTTTACATCGGACATGAGAAATTTCAAAGAAAACCATACACCATCTCTAATGTATGAGTGCAACACCTACAAATGACTTTTTCCCTGTGACCAGGTAGAGCAAGCTTAAAGTCCCTTTCCGATTACAAATAGGAAGAAAAGAACAAGCATTACAGGAAAACATCAATCTCTGAAATGATCAAGTGTTCTATTACAAAGCAGAAAGATTATGCATTGGCTAGATCTTTCATTTCTATTTGGATTTGAAGTGGTAGCTGCCAATATTTGACTATTTTCCGTGTATATGAAGATAAAATAGAAACTTTTAAAGCCATAAAACTGTTCTCTGTATTAATTTCAGTAGTCCATCTAACCTAGTTCCTTGAATTTAATAATGGCTTTTCCTATGTGTAAAGAATTCACAAGATAACTACATTCTTTCAAAGAAAGGGGCACATTTAAACCCGACATTGGCATCCGTCTATTATATATTAAACTTGCTGATTTTTCATTTATGTGTGCATCTGTGTTAATATTCTGAACAAGAGTTGTACTTGGATTACAGAAATTAGGTTCAAAGAAGCATAGAAATGGTTTTATATTAATTGATTCAACTCCATCACAAATGTGTACACTGACTGGCAGCTTCTTCCCAGGATTTCATATGCTTGAAAATCTGATAATGGAACCAGGATTTTTTTTATGGAAAGTATATCTTGTACCAATGAACTACGGACATCCTAACAGGTTCAAAAGAAACTAGATGATCTTAAGCAGATACTGACACTTTTCTCATTGGTCACATGATAAAAAGGGATGGACTCTGATGCACATTTTGCAGTACAATAGAAAACGCTGGTATAAACAGTGAATATTACGAGGCAGTAAAAGAATACTATTTTTTCTTGCATTCTAATGTGACATTCTAAGAAAATGTTTTTTTTGGGGGGAGAGTTTGATTTAAGAAAGAAACAAGACTAAAAAATGTAGGAATGAAACAGATTTGGAAAGAAGCTGGTAGAAAAAAGAAGGCCATGGGCATAAATGAATTATTGGTACATTCCAGTAACAATAGTATTTTTGTTTCCTTACTAAAAAGCAACAGTGGGAGAGGAAATTAAAGAAAGCAACAGGGAAGAATGGAAAACAGATGCCCAGGAGGCAAAGGGAAAGAAAAGCAGTTAAACTGTTGAATTCAATAAAACTGGAATAATGATCTAGTAAAATAACGTAAGGAACAAAAATATCAAAAAGAAATGGAAAAAAGGCTGAGAAATGATTCAAACAATCCTTTTTCATATTTCTTTGAAACTGGTTTACTATTTTGTTAACCCAAATTGAATTAGTTTATGGATAAGCGAACAATTAACATTAATCTAAATCAGTCTATCAAAATATTTAATGATTCTGATTGTGTGGGTCACACCAGGGCTATGGATTCAGGACCCAAAACTAGTATATATTATAGGTGCATAAACACACACATTTTAGAAGTTTATGTGAATTGGTTCAGGATTGATTTGTTCCATAAAGAAATAAGTGACATCTATATTTAAATAATTTCACCTATATATTGATATTAGTTAAGTAACAAAAGATAAAAAAGATAATATTTTTAATATGGCTTTATAATAAGATAACTAATTCAAAGTATGAAGGTGCCAACGTATAGGTATAATGGAGTCTCACAAGCCACGTGTGTGTTAGGATGACAAAAAATATGTCTTACATGCGCACACACACGCCCACACACAAAGTAGTGAGTTCTTAAATGTCAGACACCCTTCTTTTATCTAGAGATCTCTGAGTGTTGAATTGGAACTAATAAGTACTTCTTTATTTTTAGCCTAAATACTTCTCAGAAGTAATTCTTACTGAGTTCGGTGGTATTTATGTTTAAGTAAGCTGTCTGTAGTTTTTAGTAGTTTGAATTCATTTTTTTGGGGGGTGAACATAGCATAGAGTTGCATTTCTTTGGGACATCCCTTAACTTTGAGACTATTATCATATCCATTTCCTATTTACACTAAACACACCATGGGTAAATCCTTGAGTGGATTCTAGTGCTTACTTTGTGACTCTGTTATAGCTGTCCATACTTAAGGTCTTTACTGTGATGACATTAAAAGCCAACTAGACATGGTACTAACAGCACATTCTTTTTATTATGTATACTACTTTCAGGGCTGTGAAAACTGGGGGAAATTTAATACTTTTCCTGCTAGGCTGAATTCGAACAACAATAATCTCTCTTGTTTTAATTTAATAAAAATCTCAGGTAGAACTGATAGTCCTTTGAAGTGTAACTAATCGTAGTTAGGTATTTTTATTTTTATTATAAAGGCAACACTATAAAAATAAACTCTCCAAATGCCTTGAGGTACCTTAAATTGTCCAGTAGTTGTCATTTACCTAACAAATACTCTAAATGCCAGTTAATTAGATCTATGTAATGGCTATAAATATAGTCTGATTTTAAGAAGCACACCTAATTCTTTCTCCCATGCTTGCCACATTATGTTTATATGCTGTAAATGCAGGAAACAATTTCAAATAACTGTTAAAAAGAAAAGTCCGGTGTGTCACTGATGAAAAATATGATTAAAAATAATTTATTCATGACCTGAACCCTTTTCCAACTAGGCACCGAAATCTTTATCCATACTCTTGATATAGAATATTCCAGTGGTGAAATCCTCCGTGGATCACCACCGGTTCACTGCTGCCCACGCATGCGTGGTGTGCACCAAATGTGCGCAGTGCACAAGTATGCACAGCATGCGCAAAAACCACGCTGAACACGCATGCACAATGCGTGCCAAATGCATGCTTCATGAGGAAAAAGAAGACTTCACTAGGTAAGTAGAACAGTGAGGGGAGGAACAGCAGGATTTCCTGCTTTCTAGTGAATATAAACCGTGCAGCACAGCTGATCGTCAGAAATACTGGTTCAGACGAACCGGTAGCTTTTTTTAACTACCAGTTCACCCAAACTGATAGTTTTTATCACTACCGGTTCGCCTGAACCAGGGCAAACCGGTAGCATTTCACCCTGGAATATTCCCTTAAAAAAGATTGTACTCTACCTTTATTGTATTAATTCAGCTGATGATATGGAGAAACATATAGAATAATGGGGAGATCGATGTACCTTTCTCACCAGATATTCAAAGATTGTGAGGTAAGACCTTCAGTGAAAGATTAATTGTGGATTAATTCCACAACTGGGATTAAACCCAACATAATGACGGTTCTTTCAGTTACTTTAACACAGAACACAGAGTTAATGTCATGATGGACAACAACATATGACAATGAAATTAATGCAAGAAACAGTAGATATATGACCAGCTATGAAGTCAAGATAATCTGCTTCATTCATGGGTGCGTGTAATTTATGTTATAGCTTCTCTTTCAAGTGTCAGAGAGTTAACCCATGTTTCTTTTTGATTTTCTTGATTTGCCTTAGCAGCTTTAAGAATAATAAGTAGAACATTTAAATACAAAATGTTACAAAATGCAAACTAAAAAACAAGATTAGATCTGCTGGATTTGAAATTAGATTTTGCCACTTGTTTCTTAGTTTGGATGAAAGAGTGGGGTATTGCTGAGAAGTAGAAGGTTTCTACAGTGAGAAGGACATTCTGGTGGCAGGGTTATTTATGGTATGATAAAGTAAGGTTAATATAGATTTTAAAAATAATTATGTTAGATATGCCATATTGAGGACATGGAACAGATACAAAGCCAGGTTGTGATTGAAAACACCTTTGCGTCTACTATATGTGTTAATATATACATTGATGTAATGTTATTATACTACCATCAAGAAGTAAATAGATATGATAGAACAGACAACCACAAAAGCAAAATACATATGCCGATACAGAAAGCTGTAAAATGACCTTAGATGGTATGTATTGTTTGCTGTGTTTTGTGTTGTTTTTATGTATCTGTAGTTGTTTTTTATGTTGTTTTTAAAGACAAAACTGTTTAATAAAAAATATTTTTTAAAAAAAAGAAAATACCTTTGTGTCTGTCATCACTAGAAGCATTTTATAGGCAAGAAACAATAAGCAAACACAAATGACTAACTTATTGTGAGATGCTAGAATTTTATCAGGGGGAATGTAAAATCAAATCAAGAAAAAAAAATCTGGTAACAGAAGGATTTTTTTTTACTTTGAACAATGTAAAACTGAGTTTGAAACAAAATCCTGTACAAATGCCAAACATACCATTGCAGGATCCAATCTGGATTGGTTCATCCAGACCAGAGCAGAGGTGGGTTTCAGCAGGTTCTGATCAGTTCTGGAGAACTGGTAACAGACATTTTGAGTAGTTCGGAGAACCGGTAGTAAAAATTCTGACTGGTCCCCATCTCCATCTATTCTCTGCCTCCCGAGGTGCATTGGGAGGAAATGGGGATTTTGCAGTAACCTTCCCCTGGAGTGGGGTGGGAATGGAGATTTTACAGTATCCTTCCCTTGCCATGCCCACCAAGCTATGCCCACAAGCCACGCCCACCAAGCCACACCCACAGAACTGGTAGTAAAAATTTTTGAAACCCATCACTGGACCAGAGGTTTAGTCTTCTGAGGTTTTGGACTTGTGCTGGAGCCCATTTTCAGGGGACTTTTCTGTCACCAACATGTTTGACAGCACAAGTCCGAAAGATCAGAAGACTAAACCTCTGGTCCCAGATTGGATCCTGCAACATTATCCTACGATATGTATATTCGCCTTCATTCATGAACATACCATTACTAAAATGCATAATCTTTATTGCAATTTGAAATAGAAGAAGTGAACGAATGTATGATAAAGCGGGACAAAAAAAATTGTTTTCAATGTACAAAGGAAAAAGTGGGAGAGTATGTGGTTGAAAGGACTTTACAGCAGGTCATAATCTTAAAGAGAACTTTTATACAACCAAGTAACATTGGTATATATCGCATAGAGAAATTGTCTAGAATGTATAAAGGCACTTTAAATTTATATTGTAAATGTAAATAAAAACAAAGGATATTTTATCCTGTCTGGTGGGTGTGTAAAAAAGGCAGAAAGTTTCCGATTCAAATATTTTTATTAATTCAGAGGAACTTCAAGATTAATATACATTTGAAACTGGAAGTTTTTCTTTTTGGGACTAATGGATAAACAGTTGGAAAAAAATGATGGGATTTTGTTTTTACACACGAGAACTGCGGCACAATTATGATATGCACAACGCTGGAAAGATTTGACTCTACCCCAACAGAGGGTATGAATAGAGAAGACAATGAAACTTGCTGAGATGACTAATTTTACTACTTTGATTACAGATAAGACATGACATTTTTGCTGACTAGAAACCCTTTATAGACTTGTTGCATGAAACAGAAAAAAAGAACTTATGTATTTATGGATTTGATCATTGTAAAAAAATAGATTATAGAAATAAGTGAGGTATGCTGTACCATAGAGTAAGAGGTAAATTTATACTTACTGTGCACTTATAAATGCTGTAGAATAACTGGGAAACGACTTCTATGTATATTTTTTCCCTTACTTTTGCATCTTGGGTTCTTCCTTCCTTTTTTTATTTGTTTCCTTTAATCTATATTAGTTTCTGTTAGTTTTTTTAAAATCTTTCTTTTAAAATAATTCAATAAAAGATTTTCCTGATTTTCCCCAAGTGTGGCAGCAGAATGGGGTGCATTAATTATAACTGGGCTCTTGGCACATAAACTTCGCATGTAACTTTGCCTTGTTGCTGTTAAGTTTAAAATCAGCTGATCAATTTTATTTTTAACCCTTGACCTTATCTAACAATAACAAATTCTTCAGTAAAATCATTGATCTTCTGTCCTTGCTAGGTTGTAATTATAGTTAATTCCAAAATAGAATACTGAGAAAATCTGGACTTGTACCAAAGGAATATAATTTCATTGAAACAGACAATCATCTTTATTGGTTCTGCAATAGTTTGTACATCTCAATCTCTCTCTTTCTCTTTATTCAATCTTGTACCTATAAGGAGATGTGATACAAAGAGCCCAATTATTATTAAGGGTTTTTAAAAAGCTATTACATATGGTTTCTTTCAAAGTGCAGATTCCGAGAGGGTGAGGAATTCAAAACATCAACCAACTGGGATTAATTTTTCCATGTAAATTCTGTAGTAAAATCTGTAGCTTATTGTTGGCAGCAGATTGACTTTCAAATTTCAGATTTAAAATAAACTGCTAATGTTGCAGCCTCTCATAGGAAAGGGTATAGATGACAAATGGATGCAATGTGATAGGTTTTTTTTCTAAAGTTTCAGTGTTACAGGTCAAGATATTCTTTATATATAGACACACACACACACACACACACACACACACTCTCAAGTATTAACACCCCCCTCCCTTATCTTTCTTTTGCATAAACCATTTCCAACCTGCACTAGCAGGAATAATGAATGCAAACACTGGAAGCCTCTTAGATGTGTAGTCAGTAGGGAACAACTTGGCTACAAACATTTTTACATATCTTCCAGCAACAGGAGAATCAAAGAGTCAATTGCTCAATTTTAGAGCCCAAGGCTATCCTGTGGATTTATAAGACCTCTGGAAGAAACCACAAACTAATAATACACCAAAATTATTATTCCATAAACATGCATATATGGTTTTGCACTCCTCTCATATGGATTTTCTTTTAATATTTTACACATTTCCATTAAACAAATCCTTATTTTACTGGCCCAAAGCACCATTTTAGGGGAATCAGTCTGGTATTAAGTTACAATTCTTATTTCAGTATGCCCCAGAACATTTCTTGATTGTATTCATTTGAATTCCCAAAGCAGTATATCCAATAGCTTGCTGTAACTTAACATTTAAATTTCATACCCCTTCCATACTTCTAACTCTCTCCCTACATTTCCTTTCAACCATCTTTATTCCTTTCCACCAACACTTTTTGAAAAGGTAAAAAGGACACACAGCCAAATTAACTCCTCAATAATAAACAATATACAGTATATAATACCTACAAAGGCATTTATATAGATGGATATGTAAACATATGTTTACATAAAGCCCAGTGATGCATATCATAGAATTTATTATAGGGTTGTGGAATAAGTTTGATTTGAACCTGATTAAGGAGTTGAATCAATTAGATTGATTCAACTCCTACTGAAACAGAGGTGGCTTGGCTTGTGGGCCAAGTTTGAAGCTACTTTTGGCTATCATGGGAAAATAATAGATCATTGAATTTTCTGTTTTTTAACAGAAGGGGATTTGATTAGCAGGCACAATAGAATCTTCTGATGGAAGAAGCCTGCCCACATCCCTAGAAATAGAAATCCCAAATCCATAGGTTTTGGAGCTAGACTGTTCGATTATTTCAAAAAGAAAAGTGCCTGTAGCCTTGGTGGTTTTGGAAAGAATTAAACTGCATAGGCATTGTGGCCTTTTCATGCAATAAATCATACCAAATTTGAGACAAAAAACTAAAGACGTATTCATGTAAAGATGAAAATGTAGTGATTATCCCCATTTCCATTTTTTGGGTTGCCAATGTCTAAGAAATCTGCCAAATTACAGAAGGATAGGGGGAAATCTTTGGAGATAGGGTCATTTAAATTCTAATTGTTAAAATAGGAAAGTGCCTGTAATTTCTGGTTTTAACTATAAACAAGGACTTCCGAGAACACCATAACTGGTAAGCCTTCAAGAACCATTCCTTGTGAATCGATTTGTAAGTCACTTGAATTTATTCTTCTTCGTTCCTCTGTTCCCCAACCTGACCTTATAGGAAAAATGAAACCCAGATGCTGGTGCCTTTGCAAATAATACTGCCACTAAGTTCATCTATTGTTCCTATGTTTAGAAGGGATGTTTAAAGAAAATTAGAATATATCCACAGTTTATTTTTGCAGTTCTGTTCTGATATCCTTAAAGTTTCTGTTATAAGGTTGTCTCCATATTTGCACTTCTGTTCTGGTCCCCTTAACCTGCAGACTATGTAACAGAACCTTGGTCTAAAATTGTAAACAAAGAGTGTTGTCAGCTTGTCCTGTCTCCTAGTGCACATAGGACAGTGTGGCCCCCAAAGTAATAATCTCTGTTCTCTTCAGAATTGAATGAAATAACTGCCATTCTCCACCCACTCTTTCACCATGTTTCTATACACCTGTGATGGCGAACCTATGGCACGCGCGCCGGCCAGCTGATTTTCGGGTCTTCTGGGCCCACCGGAAGTTGGGAAACGGAATGTTTCCAGTCCCCAGAGGGCCTTGGGGGGGGAGGGAGGTAGGGAAGACAGTTTTCGCCCTCAGACTCTTAGAAAGGCTATGGAGCCTGAGGAGAGCGAAAAACGGGCTTACTGGGCCCACCATGCCATTTTGTGTCAAAAGCAGGGAGAGCACGGTGGGTGCACACACATGTGCATGTGGTGGGGCACATAGAATTATGAGTATGGGTACACACGCGCATGACACACACACACACCCGCGCTCCACTCACTTTTGGCACATGATGGCAAAAAGATTAGCCATCACTGCTATACACATTCTATTTATGCTGAAGTTTCTAGTAATTCCCAGAAAAAAAAAAGAATGAATGAATAGCATAGATTTCTGAAAGACTGTGCTAAGGACAGTAGTGGTAAGGTTAGACCATTTGAAAATATGTTTAGTTGTTTGCTTCTCTATTCAGACATCTATATGATCAAAGTGGTAGAGCAATAATAATAAACAAAACCTTCTAAATGAGAACAAAGTAATGTATCAACCAACCTATATACAGAAGTGGAGGGTGCAGCACAGTCGAGGTTACCTATTCTTCCAAGTTTAAGTTTAGTTTAACATTTTGCTGCCACTACTGCAAAATGATATCCTTAGAATTCTGTTCCTCATAGCCTGGTATCGTTCCGCTATAGGATGAAAAACTACATTTTCTTATTTACTCAAAGGTCAAATGAATGCGAAACAATTTAAATATTATTTAGTGATAATGTTAGCAATTATACTGTATGTAAAACTCACATAGAATGTTTCTGTTTAAGGATACAACATCAGTATTTTCTGCTTATTTACAGAGAGATAATTCATTTTGTTGTAAGAACCAGGGTTCATCTTTTCTTTAACA